>BSBN01000261.1:8750000-10000000 GCA_027924645.1 Cunninghamia lanceolata | reverse complement strand
CATTTGCTAGTTTTCAACCTTCTCTCTCTATCTCTTTTTTTTCGACTAGTCCAAAACTGTGACAGAGGAGGTTTCCCCTGCATCAAAACACAAAACTTTGATGAACTCTTCTTTAGTGGATGGCCTTTTACAGAGTCTAATTCAATGGCCATTTACTAAAAATGTGTCTATGCTTCCATCAATAGGTTCCAACAGCACTATTCCATTTTCAAAAACTTTCTTTATCTGATAAGGACCCATCCAATGAGTTTGTAGTTTTCCTTTGAATTCTTTGAATTTAGAATCATAAAGAAGAACCCAATCACCTTGTTGAAATGTCCTCCTCTTGATGTGTTGGTCATGCCATTGCTTCCTTTGATACTGAACCAGTTCTATTAGCTGAATGGCTTTTGTCCAGATTTCATCCAACTCATTGAGTTGAAGAATTCTATTCTGTTGGGCTATGGACAATGGTAGACCAATATCCAATGCAGTTTTAAGTGTCTGGAGTTCAAATTCTATAGATAGAATAGGCTTTTTCCCATAAACTAATTCATATGGTGAGAACTTTGTTGTGGACTTCCAAGTGGTATTGTAATCCCAAACTACTTTAGGTAATCGATTAGCCCAATCTTTCTTGTTCATTGCCACTGTCCTTGTCAAAATATTCTCAAGTTCCCTATTAGTCACCTCCACCTGCCCATTGGCTTGAGGATGGTAAGGTGAAGATTTTCTATGCTTGACTTAATATAGATCTGTGAATGCTCTGATTACCTGTGAAGTAAACTGAGGTCCTCTGTCTGAAACTATGGATCTTGGGGCTCCAAACCTCAAGAAAATTTTATTATAAAAGAAATCAGCAACTTTCTCTTCTCTTGCAAATTGCAAAGATTGAACCTCAGCCCATTTAGTCATATAGTCTGTGCATACTAGAATATACTCTTTGCCTGATGATGGTGGAGAAATTGGTCCCACAAAGTTTAGACCCCACTGTTCAAATGGCTCCATCATTACTTGAGGATGTAGTAACATCTCCTGGGTGAAGATTGGTTGTCCCATCCTTTGACACTGGTCACACTACTACACATACTTATTAGTATCCTTATGAATAGAGGGCCAGTAGTAACTAGCTCCTAGGATCTTGTGGATAGTTCTATTGGAAGAATAATGCTCGCCAGAGGGTTCATCATGACATGCTCTCAACACATCAAAAATTTCATCAGCTTTTAAACACCTGTGTAAAATGAAATTAGGACCACATTTAAATAGCAAACCATTTAACCATTTGTAAGATAAGCTTTCTTTAATTAGGCATTTCTTTTGTTTTGAGGTGAAATGGGATGGATACAATCCTGTAGCTAAAAGATTAGCTATGTCAGCGAACCAAGGTATAGTAGAGGAGATAGCAAAAAGATGTTCATCTAGGAACCTGTCCTCCACTAGCTGGTTTTCTCCTCCTGTATGCAATCTGGATAGAAAATCAGCAACCAAATTAAACTTACCTAGATTATCAACTATGGTAATGTCAAATTCTTATAATAGCAATAACCACCTAATGATCCTTGCACCCACTACTGGCTTATTCATTAGGTACTTGATGGCTACATGATCAATATGTACAAATATTTTATATCTAGTGATATAATGCCTAAATTTGTTTATAGCATAGATGACTGCTAAGAATTCTTTTTCAGTTGTGGTGTAATTTCTTTCTACAGAGGTAAGGTTTTTGTTGATGTAGTAAACGGCATGCATACTCTCTCCTTCCTCCTTCTGTCCTAAAACTGCCCCAATGGACTCATTTGAAGTATCAGTTTGTATGTGAAATGGTAAAGTCCAATTAGGTCCTCTCAAAATAGGTGTGATAGTAAGGTTCTCTTTTAGGGTTTCAAATGTTGATTGACAGTCTTCTATCCATAGAAATTTTATGTCTTTGTTAAGCAGAGTAAATAGGGGGGGCAACTGTTCTGCTGAAATTTTCTATGAATCTCCTATAGTAGCCTGTATGACCCAGAAAACTTCTAACATCTGTCTGATTTTTGGGTGAAGGTAACTATCTGATCACTTCTATCTTGTTTTGATCCACTTTGATCCCATTTGCTGAAATGTGGTGTCCCAATACAATTCCTTCCTCCACCATCATGAAGCACTTTTCATGGCTCAGGGATAATTGATTTTTCTCATAGCATTTCAATACTTTCTCAAGGTTTGTGAGAGCTTGTTCAAAGTTGTCCCCATACATAGTAAATTCATCCATATAGACCTCCATGCACTCATTAGCTAATTCAGCAAAAATGGCTAAAACAAGCCTCTGAAATGTAGTTGGGGCATTACATAGTCCAAATGGAAGAACTTTGTAAGAAAAAGTTCCCCAAGAGCAAGTGAAAGTGGTTTTGTCCTGATCTTCAGGTGCTACTTGGATTTGGTTATACCCACTGAACCCATCTAGGAAAGAGAAATACTATCTCCCAGCAAGGTTGTCCAACACTGGGTCAATGAATGGTAAGGGAAAGTAGTCCTTTTTTGTAGCTTTGTTTAGCTCCCTATAGTGAATACACACCCTCCATTTCCCATTCTTTTTAGGCACTATGACTAGGGGTGAGACCCATTGACTGTCTGAGATTGGATATATAAACCTTGCTTGCAGTAATTTTTCTATTTCAGTCTTAACAATGTTTTTAAAGTAGGATTCAATCTTCTCTGGGGTTATCTAACAAGTTTGATATCCTTAGTGTATATATGATGGGTACAGATCTCAAGAGGTATGCCCTTCATATCTTGGTATTCCCAAGCAAAAGCTATTGAATAGGAAATCAGAAGTTGGATAAGCTTTTCTTCTTGAATTGCTGTTAACTGACTATTGATATTAAGTGTTTTCCTTGGTAAAATCATGACCTGTTTTGTGATTTGATCCATGGATGTAGTTAATCCATACACTGGAGTCATGGTATTGAGGGGACAAGAATGTGGAAGCAACATCTGGAACATGGCTAAGTCTTTGTAAAAGGTCTTCCCACAAGGAATGATATTTACTAGGGTACAATAAGTAGAAGTGAGAAGTTCTCTCCTAAAATCTTGGACAAGCTCCATCACATCCTCATTGATTAGGATGTGGGTAATGTCTTCTATTGTATCATAGTAGATTTCTTCTTCCAACTTTCCCAAATGTTCCTTGATGGTGACCATAGATACTGAGGCACTATTTTCCATGTTATCAAGCTCATCCACCCATACTCTTCCTATATAATGTATTGATGGTTTAGCTAGAGGATACAAAGATATTTTCTTCAAATCTATCCCATTAGAAATGACCATATCCCTAGTTTGACAATCAATAGATGCTGCTGCTGTAGCTAGCCATGGTCTTCCTAATATCAATAGATAAGTATTTCTCTAGTTTCTTGGTTCTAATATCAGGAAGTCTACTAGAAATTCCCATGATTATATCACAACTGAAACATTAGTAATTACCCCTTTCAGAATAGTACTGACTGGTCAACAAGTTGAAGGATTGTAGTCATGGATTGGCTACCTGTTAGGGCTAATTTGTCCATTGTATGAACTGTCATCACGTTAATTGCTACTCTCAAATCAACCAAAACATTTGAAATTTCTACCCTTGAGATGAAAACAGTTATGACATGATTTCTAGGGTCTCTATATTTTGGGAGGAGCATTTCTCCTATTAATAGATCTACTACTTTCCTTTCCACCTAGATTGTAGAAGGAAAGTTTTTCTTTCTGCCCTATGTTTTGACACAATGTTGTTTAATGAATTGGTTTAGTTCTGGCACATCTCTGATTGCTTGGAGGAGTGGAATTTCAATGTTTAGTTGCCTGATTTCTTGTAAAAATTTTGATTCAAGGGTGGATTGGACTTGTTTTTGTAAGATCTTTTTCTGGGGAACATGTTGTTTGAGCCGTTCTGGGTATGGTGCTAGTTTTTCCATCTCCGAAGCATCTCCGGAGCTTTTATCAGAAGTGTGTCTAGGAATGTTCTCCAGAGTCAACCTTTTAGGAGGAACTCCAGAGTTATCCAAGGATGATTCTTTTAGCACTTTTTTGGTAGTAATCTCCTCTGGAAGTTGAGTGGATGAATTTTTAGGTTCCTCATCATTAGTTACTTCAACTATAGTTGGAGGAGATGGTCTTGGGAATGCTTTCCTAGAACACTGTTGGAGATTATTTGGATATATAGCATTAATACCAGCATGTTTTCTTGTACTTTCATGTAAATAGTTGCTCCCTATTTATTTTGTGGATTTGGTATAGGTTGAGCTAGTAAGGGTGGTTGGCTAATTGGCTCATTTTGTGACTGACCTTGTGTGTTGGAGGGTCCAGTTAGTAATGATTTTTGTTGAGGTTAGAAACATCTAGGTTGTCCCTAGTATTGTTGATTATATCCCTATTGAGGACCCCATTGAGGTTGCATGTTTTGTGATCCAAACTGTGGTGGCCACTATCGATTTCCCCAGGGCTAATTTTGCTAATTTTAGTTTTGTCAATGTTGATTTGGCCAATCCTGTTGTCCCCAAGGAGGATTATTCTAAAGCCCATGCCAAGTTGGATTCCATTGATTATTTCCCCAACTAGAAGGGCCCCTATAAGAAGGCTAGTTTGGACACCGATTATAAGAGAAATTTCCAGCATGTTGTTGTCACAGATAGTTCAATTCTTCTTCTATGATGGCATTCTTCTTACTCAACCTTTTTAGGGCTGGAAGTTGACTACATTGATTGGTAGGATGTTCCCTGTCACAGATTTAATAGATATCTGATTTGTCTAAAGGGCATTCTCTCAATAGATGCTTGTTTCTACACCTAGGACAATAGATGGAGAGTGGTTTAGTTGTTCTATTTTGATTAGTTGTTCTAGTTTTTCCCTAAATCCCATCCAATGTGGTATTTAGTTGGACCAAAATATTTGTTTTTAAATTTGTAATCTCTTCCATTAACTGTCCTATTTCGTTCTTCCCTTTGAAGGTTTTGGATGATCTCACTCCATCTTGGGCTCTAGAATAGTTCCTATAGAGTTCTTCTATAGCAAGTATATCCATTTTGTTGATATTTCCTTTTCCCATTAGATCCAGTGCATGTTTTGATTCTTTATCCAATCCTTTTACAAATAGGGTTCTAGCCAAAGAGTGATTTACTAGGTTGCCATACCTTCTCAAGGTCAAGTTAAACCTATCCACATAGTCCTCTAAGGTCTCTTCCTCTCCTTGTTTAATTTTGAACAATTCCTCATCGTTGTTACTAACTCTATAGTAATCTTGGTGCTTTCCTAAAAACTCTATTTCCATCTAATCCCAAGAATGGATAGAGTTCTTAGGTAAACCCATAAACCATCTCATTCCAGAATCTTTTAGGGTTGAAGGGAACAGTTTGAGTTTTTGGTTATCTGATCCGTAATCATAAGTTTGGCATACCACTTTAAATTCAAACAAAAACTGATCTGGATCCTCAGAAGAAAGACCTCTAAAATTTGGCAAATATGCTGATGAAATATTTTTCATAGGAGCATTGTCTCTAGCAGCTAGAACAATGGGATATGAGAAGGTTCTTAGAGCCTGATTTTCCTCCTCTTCATGATTATAATGATTATCATCCATGTCTAGTATTGGTTCTTCTCTCTAAGGTTCTATCAAAGGATCTACCTGGAACTTTTGTTGTAATTCTTGGATATAATTAGCGAGTGGGAGATTTCAAGGATTTAAGGGATTATTGATTTGAGGTGCAGCTGCCAAGGTAAGTTCTAGGTTTCTCTCTTCAACAAGATCTTGTGCCACCCCACTACTTTCTCATATAGTATGTTGATAGGGTGTCTGTTTTATGTATCTTCCTTTTGAATCTCTAGCTCTAACCATACAGATCTAACCTAAAAATGTTTAGCTAAGTTTCCCTAATTAACACAATATCCCCAGCAACGGTGCCAAAAATGACAAGGGTCATTGTACCTTATCATTTAATCATATTTCTTTTGTCAAATCTAGGGCTGTGTCCTTGGTTATCTGCAATTAGGAATCCTATAGTTTCCAGTCTTATCTAACTAACTCTAATGACTTCTACTAATTTAAAGGAACCAATCTATCTACTATGAAATGAATTCCAAGAATATTGAAAACATAACTGAAGAGTAAATTACTTAAAGCAAATCTATAAATTGAAACATGCATCTATCTATGAAAACAGTAAATATCTTTTAAAGCAAAATCTGAAACAACAAAACAACAGTACTAGCCTTCTGCCTTGGTGGTGAGAGTGGGCCCTTGGTCCACACCCTTAGGGCTGAAGACTAAAGTAAAGAATCAGCACAAGAGAATGATATCACAACTCAATTCAGTCCAATTCCATGAGCTTTGTATTTTGCAAAATATTAATATCAAAATGAGATTACAAAAATTAGAAGAAATAATTGTTGTCCTTTTTTACTTCTTCTGTAAGTATATATAAAATTAGTGATTAGATATCACTTATCTTATCTACCAATTCTTCTATGAGATGACATCCATCTCTTTATTATACTAGCTATCTAACTACGGAAAATAACCATGCAATAAAAATAGATTGAGTGGAACAAAAGTCCACCCTAAATCTAAGTTTTAGTCTCAATACATTTGGGCAATGAGGCCCTAAAAATATGGATATTAAATCAGTTTTATTAGTAACTCATGAAAAAACTAAAAAGAGATAAAAACTCCGAGTAGTTAACTATAGATTTCCCTTAATCACTCAGGTGATGATTTGAGTAATATCAGGGGTATCACGATCATTACTGAAAGTGTCTTACCGATAGTTGTGCTGGAAATCTGCTCTACTCTAAAGAGGTGCCAGAGATGTATGTCTATGTCTACAGCTCTAGAGATATATAATATGCAGCTCCAGAGATATAACTATGGCCTTCTTTCTCAGCTCTGGAGATGCTCTAGACTTCAGTCCAGCTCTAGAGATGCTTTTCCTCTTTGTTCCAAAACTTCTGATGTCGTGGTATTATGATATTGTCTTTGGAGATCATTAGGACTACCTTCAAAGATGTACAAAATTGCCAACCTGAACATCTGCACCTGTTGATTCAAAAAGAGAATTTTTTTTGCATATTTCCATCAATTCCATGCACATTAGTCCTTTAATCAAAAATCATGATCTTAAGTAATTCATCTCCTATTAATCATTATTTAGAATAATCTTGCTAGCCTATTCGGGTGCAGTCATCAAGAAGATGGAATTAGAAAGGAGAAAAAGAGAGGTAAAAAGATGTATTTCATGGGTGCTACCTGGCACTCATCACATATCCTCATAGAAATGGTGGTAGGGCAGGTCCTTCGCATGCTCGAAAGACATCTCAATGCACAAACCTCTTGACCCAATCACACCATCATCATGTACCCTTCACCTAATTTGAAACATAGCTATTGATGACTCAATTTTGAAATAAATCGATAGCCACCGCTTATCACCAATTAACTGGATGAATCTGCATCATGAAAGGCAATATGTAAGATCCCTACAATGTGCCCCAACACTTCCACATATCCACACTTTCCTCTCAGAAAGGAGAAAAAGAGAGGTAAAAAGATGTATTTCATGGGTGCTACTTGGCACTCATCACATATCCTCATAGAAATGGTGGTAGAGCAGGTCCTTCGTAAGCTCAAAAGACATCTCAATGCACAAACCTCTTGACCCAATTGCACCATCATCCTGTACCCTTCACCTAATTTGAAACATAGTTGTTGATGACTCAATTTTGAAATAAATTGATAGCCACCACTTATCGCCAATTAACTGGATGAATCTGCATCATGAAAGGCAATATGTAAGATCGCTGCGATGTGCCCCAACACTACCACATATCCACACTTTCCTCTCATCCATCCCTTTGCACCTAATCCAAGATGAAGAAAGACTGAGGTGGCCTGATCCAGTTGACACCTGGCAAGAAACACTCCTATCAACATCTGCAACAGGCCTATCACACATCACAAATAGCCATCATCTTTGAGCACATCAATTAGCAATGTAAACAACCTGTGTGATGCAATATGAAGTAGATGCCTGTAGAGAGAGCATCACACATCGCACTTTTGACATAGAGGTCGAGAAACACAAACATGATGTAAAGGAATTATGCAATGGGGGAGTTAAAGTTGTGACATACATGCACATGCTCGAAAGATGTTTTTTTAAAGAGGGGGCCACACTAGGCAACACGTATGTAGGGGACTTAAATAACCTAGAGGTGCACAAACATTCAAACTTAGAGAAAGCATTTTATTATGTTATGCTAAGGGTTCCTAGAGTTTTTCAAATCGATCAAGTGGTGGCATTTATAAAGGATGGATTAGACAGACTATAAAATATTGATAGAAATTATTACCTATCCAACTAAGGCACAAGCTCACAATGGCCAAGGGCCAAGTTTTCAATTATAGCATAAAATTTTTCAATAAACCCTCAAACATTGTTCATCATAGACCCATCCCCTTCCCTCAAAAATCAAGTAGGGACACATAAGTGGGATTTTCATATAGGGAGCCATAAGATTTTACAAGTACCACCAATGGCTCTTGCTCGGGGATGCATGCCCCTTGCGAGCATGACGAGAATCCAGTTTTCTTCGGGACGTAGACCAGATGCCTACTCCATTGGACAACTATGTACTACTCCATTATGTTGCATTGAAACCATTTTCAAACCTCACTTGGTGGTCCTAGGCCCCCCCCAAAAGTAGAACCAAGATTTACCCCTTTCAAATACTCTGTTCTCCATTATCTGCACTAGGCCAAGTTTGAAAATACTGCCATAAACTGCCCATAAATTAACACTATCTCTAACATGTTTAACCATACCACTAAGCCTGCTAGTGTCAACATTGACTCTGTCAGTCTAAAAATTTCATTCAGACACTAACTAAAATTCATAATGATTGTGACATTTTACCTTATTCAGCTCGTTGTCATGCTCCACCAAATGCTCATCCAACTAGACTAACAATTGAAAACACTCATAGTCCCTTTGATAGTTGGCATCATAATTCTTGAAATCATATTCAGTTTGTATATCAAACATAAAAATTTCATAAAGAATATGATCAATAGTTCCATCAAGAAGTATATGCCCTGATTTATTGAAGCCAAATTGCAGCTTCAAGTCTAAAAAATTAAATGAATAGAAGACTCATATAAAACCTTAGAGTTATCCTCTAATTTCTATCTTGTGCCAAACAAGCACTCATTTTGTGTGATGAATAAAAATTGTTCATACATAGGAATATGCTCAAACTGACTTGCATTATATTGACATTCACACTCACTTGGGCACTACAAATTAGTCCTACTATTACATGCCCCAATGGTTTGGAAATAAGATTTGTCAAGATCCATAGTATCCTTATCATCATTCAGACCAGGGCTTCCACAAGAAACATCATTTTTATCAACATCCCATGCATCAATAAACATTTCCATCTCAGGTTCATGCATGATGTCAAACTCATTCTTCAGACCATCATACAATTCCATGTGAAATGTTTCAAATAGAGGCTCAAAAATTTCAAGACCAAATCTCGAGCCAAAATTTTCATATTTCTTTGTAACATATTCACTACTGCAATTGTCAGTTGATAGTAAAGCATTTGACCTAGATTCAACATATCCACCATAGCATGGTTCTTGTTTACCAACAAGTAAGCATGTGTCTTCATCAAATCCTACATTATTGCACCCCTTATTGAATGAAAACATGTCCATTTCTACAAAGAAACAAGTATATTCCATCTCACCATTAATTTCAAGAGCTATCGGCTTCACATATAGCTCTGAATCAACACACTTCCCATTGTTATGCACATCAACATCCTCATCATCCCTAACACTGTGCTTTGGATTAGGAAACTGAACACACAAGTTTTTATCTTCAAAGTTATCATCATTCACAAAGTTAGTATGCTCCATTGATAGCAAACCCGAACTACATTCTAGGTTTTCATCAAATAAAATTTGCTCATTTACCTGTGAACAAGTGTCTTCATCAACACTCAAATCACTGCATCTTTTATGTGAAGAAAACACCTCTAGATCATCCTCATAGAAGAATTCATAATCCATAGAATAATAATCAAGTTCACTATCATCATGATTCTTATCACAAGAAAATTCATCACCACTTAAACTATGCTCAGAATCATCAAGAGGAATGCTTAAAATTTCATTTTTAAAATCATGATCACTGGTTTGCAATGAAATATTTGCAACACTTGTACTATTGTCACTGATCAAAACATTACATGGAAGGACATCTTGCATCTCTTTTACTTCTTCATCATCCAAGATATTATAGGGAGAGATTTCATATAAATCTATTTTGTCATCATGCCATGTATCTTTATCTCCATCACTGATATATAGATCTGCATACATGTTGCTTGTAGGCTAATTACAATCATTATCTTCATTTACACAAGATGGATCTTCATTTTCTGATATACTCTTTTTAGTTATGTGCATCATGTTTTGATTTTTCTCAATAGTACAACTGTCATCTACACTTTGATACACCACGCCTCTTGTATAATCACATCGGGCTCCTTCAATAATCTTTATCCAATCAAGTACTTGATCAAAACCATGAGGTTTCAATACTTTTAGCAAGGTACTTAGCCTTGATTCATAGATTTCACAAAACAAATCAATGTATGTTGGATCCTCAAGTTTGAAATTTTTAGGGACCTTCAACAAGGCATCCAAAAACCTTGCAAACAAATCATATGGTAACTCTCCTTTGTGCCTCTTCATGTCAGACAATTCTTGAACAAAAGACAAAGGATCAACACTGCACGAATTTTGTTCATTCTCAACTTGGAGTTCATTGTGATTTTCAAGTTGTAATGATGGACAAATCTGAACAATAAAGATATAACTATCTTGACAATAGTTTTCATCTTCTTCCTTGGATTGGATGTATGCATAAGATGTCCTAGGACAACAACCACTTGTTGACATATGTCCTCTCATCATTGAATACTTTGAGTTGTTTTCAATATCCATGGCAATTTGATATGCCTGATGAAGTGTCACAGGCTCTTTATCTCTTAAGAGGTAACTCATTTCTTCATCAAATGCACCTAGGTATATAAAAAAACATAATGCATCATTAGGTCTTATACTTTCTGGAATATCCTTTATTGTCTTTGAAAATCTGAGATTGAATGTAAGAAGCAACTCATCTTCTTCTTTCTAGATGTCCATAAATTTTTGTCTCACTAATCTTGGGTCAATTCTCTCACCAAACTACTCTAGGAATGCTGTCATAAACTCACTCCACGAAGAGATATAACACATTGGCAAATATGAAAACTAGTCTCTAGCATCTTCCTTCAGAGATTAAACAAAAAACTTCATGACAACATCTTCATGACCTATCTCATAATCTCCCATCAAGTCCATAAACCTTTCCAAATGTCTACGTGCTAATTCTAATCTTTGTCCTTTGAATTCTGGAAAGTGCTCCCTAACTTCATTAGGATCAGGGTTTGGGAAACCTTGAATACCACCAAAATTTAAGGCTCTATATCTTTCAAGAGAAATATTTCTTTGATGACATGATAGGGGATGCACACTTTGCATGTTCATATCTAACACCCCATAGGGATATACAGGTGGGTGATACATTTTCTTACACCTTTTGAAAACTTCCTACATCAACTCTACAGTTGATCATTCACTGCCCTATTTCTTTCTTTCATCATGACATTAAAATATTGCAATGCATAACCCAAATGCAGTTATACCTATGATCTCTTTAGTGGGCATATTCAAGAACAAACATACTTCTTCAACATAATACACAGGCTATAGATTATAAAATCAGAAGTATGCAGAAGTATCACTACTATTTCCCTTCCTTAGTGCTTAGTTTCACTCAATAGGGAACCAAAATTTTTCAAGACTTTTAAATATGGTTTTCATACAAAATCTTATCCTTCTTGAAAACCAAAATATGAAAAATACCTGGATATGCTATAGCTTTTGCAAGTTTTCCTCCTTGACTTGAAATCTTTATAGATCTAAAACATTCTTCACATCTTCAAAAGGTTCTTTTAACAGAGTCACCACGTCTCTTCATAGAGGACTAAACATCAAACATTATGAAGTTTTTTCAAAGATAAAATTTATTCTGGGTCTTCTCCAACACCAAGGTCACATAGAAATTCTTCAAGCATACTAGTATCATACATAGTATGCCTCTTCTTTAATCAACCAGCCTAGAGAATATTAGAGTCACCACCCTTAACAGGGAATAATGATAATATACTTAATACAAATTCTAAGTACCTGTGACAGACTACTAGATTGTCTTTGACATTTCAATATTTTCCTAGTAGAGTCACCATTTATGTTGGTGACTCGAATGGGAAAAAACTTCACCAGAGACTCTAGGGAAAGATTTGACAATATTTTAACTTCACTTCCCTATCAGTTTTGCCATTTCTGTTGGTTGTTTTTAAATCCCAACCTTATCTCACTAAATAACCTATGACTTAGCCATTGTCAATACTGAGCTATTATGAGGGTTGGCCAGCACATATGTGAAAGTTTCAGGGGAAACTTTCCCTCTTCTCTTCAGGCTCTACAAAACCGAGGAGGGTGGTCCCTTACAACACTCATCCATCCTCAAATCAATTTATTACGAGTGCTGGAAAACCAGATGCATTCTATGTTATAACATTAGGGGGAAATAAGGAACAAAGACCTGGGTCAAAATCATTCAAACCCACAACATGCCGCGAACCATAGAATACTATGGAAGTATTTTTGTAAACATAATAAGAATCAGATTAAAGATATTGGGCATTGGATTAGTTGGCCTCCAGTGGTGAAAGAGCTAATATAGAACAGAGGAGAGCGGTGCCATATCTTGAGGCTATAGAGTCAAAAAAAGAATGCAACTGGAAATCACAGTAAGTTGTAACCTAAGCATATTCATAGCTTTATGATACTACATTACAATGTCAAATCAAAGGTATCCTAGGAAACAGTTATGCTTAGTTATCCTTGCACATATCCATACAAATCTAAATTTTTGTTGAGGCAATTTAACTAATTTTTTGAACAAGTGTCATCCACAAAAAAATACATCCACAACAACTTGTTATAGAGACAAACTATGAGATATCTTTGATATATTTAGTTCATGACTTGCATAGAATATACATTAGGAGACCACCATTTTTAGGGATTTACAATATGTATATGTCATACAGATATTGTTACTTACTAGTAACCAATAGAAGACATGCAATACAAAACTCTATATATCAAGAAAATAGTAGGGTCTCTGCTTCACTGTAATTAGACCAACAATATAGCTAGGAGTCTGAACAAAACCCACCCCCTCCAAAATAGCCTTGAAATCCCTTTTATAATGCAAGGGAGTGACAAGCAATGGGCTATTTTGGATACAACACATGTCACATTTTCTTTTGACAATCAAAAAAACATTAAAGTCTCAGAATAACCATCTCTGATCCATCAAAGCATGCCTGCTGTAACAAATCATTTCTTTTGTCAAACAAGAGCAACTAATTTTGTCTTGTGTGTTTTCATGTAACCGACGTACAGATGAGCCATGTTTTTGTAGGAAAAATGGGGATTATAAGATGCTCTAATATCTCAGCACCTCCTCACATGAGGACATTTATTTCCCATGTGAGGATCCTTCATCAGATATCACTGGCCAAAAGAGCAAACAAGGGAGTTCCAGCAATGATCAATAGAGAAAGGAAGCACCAGAAGTGTGGGTCCCACCTGTTATGACCACTCACAGGCATAAGTGGACAAATCCTCACATATGATTGGGAAGGCCCTGACCTACTCATCTAAAGAAGAACTAGAGGATGCCACTCATAGGTGGGTCTGACTACACCAAACCTCCAGCTAAGAAGGGAACAACAACAATCTTAGTTCCCTCCAAAATATCCACTCGCTCCATCCAAAGAGACTATACACCACCCATTATGACCCAAGCTATGCCATGACCTACAATGCTAAGGGTAAAGGAGGGAGAACAATGTCGCCTCTTCTCCTCAGAGCCCAAGTTGAAGTCATGTAGAGGAAGAGAACAATGGGAGTGTGGAGACTGGGGTACAAAACCATCATTCAGATGAAAGCAAGGGGGAGAGGAGGATCTGCAACAGTTCAATAGATGCTGCTAAAATTCCCTAGTTTTACCGGCCCCACCAATGCTTTAGAGAAACTATTCTAATCTCTTAATCTTGTATCAGCAAATCATTAGCCATGAGAATAGAGAAGAAAACTCTAAGGGGTAAGGTGATGAAGAAAACACACATAAAAGATGAAGCTCCATAATATCTGCACCAAGGAGATAATAACTAGATTAGCAGCAGAGGCCCCTCAATTTATAGCCCAATCAACAAAAGTTTTTATGTCAACCATAATCACCTCCCGCCATTATCCTACATCAATTAATCTCAAATAGTACCACAATAGATCGATCATAAATGGAAAAATCCTTCAAACATACCAGTGCAGCTGAAAAAGGAAAAAGGGGCGGCATCCTGTACTATATCAATTCTCGCAGTATGAATTCCTCCAACTTTGCAATAAAAACATCAACTTCAACACCTCGATCACAACATAATTTAATCATTTTAAAATGACCAAAATCATTCTACATTCTGCCATGAAGTGAGAAGGAGACCTCCCTAGGTCTGGACACAAATTCCCAAAGGCCAGTTAATGTGCCACCAATCTCCTGCAGGCATATCCTCATAGCAATGGCAGTAGGGCAGGTCCTTTGCACGCTTGAAAGACATCCCAATGCACAAACCTCTTGACCCAATCATGCCATCATCCTTTACCCTTCACCTAATTTGAAACATAGTCATTGATGACTCAATTTTAAAATGAAATCGATGGCCACTGCATATCGCTAATTAACTTGATGAATCTACATCATGAAAGGCAATATGTAAGATCCATGCGATGTGACCCAACACTGCCACATATCCACACCTAGCCCTCATCCATCCCTTTGCACCTAACCTAGGATCCAATAATCTTGGATTTTTAAGATGAAGAAAGACTAAGGCAGCCCGATCCAGTTGACACTGGCAAGAAACACTCCTATCAACATCTGCAATAGGCCTATCGCACATCATGAATTGTTGATAACTGAGAGGGGGGTGAATTAGTTATCCTTAATTCCCTTCCAGTTCAAACACTTAAATCCACTTTGTTAATCAATAGCATAGCAATTAATCATTCATGAAAACATAAGGCATAAACATCAGAGTAGATACACATCAACACATGAGACACCAAGATTTTGATGTGGAAAACTTGGTTAAGGGAAAAACCACGGGGTGATTAACCCAAGGATTATTCTTTGTTAGAAGAATAAGAAAAATGGATGGCACATGCCAATTAGGGCTCACTGCCTGAGCACACTGCTCACAAAGAGGCACACTGCCTACAAGAGACACACTGTCTACAAAGTGATAAGAATCACAAACTTGAACTGGAGATTGACATCTTTACCATGCCTGGATCAGTTCCATTTAAGCCCAAAACTCCTGCTCTACCTTTCGCACTTCTCTTCGTTATATCACACTCATCACTGCAAGACACACTTTGAAATGAATACAAAAACCTTTATTTATACAAGGCAACGACTTAGGAACAATCATCTAAGTCGGCAATCATCCACAAGAACATTCGCGAGATGAATAACTCATCCGGTCGGCCAGCCTAAACAAGAACATCTTCATCCAGAAGTATATCTCCAATTCTGGGCTCTAACACTAATGTGGACTAACAACACAACCTCAACATGATCCAAGAACCTTCACAGGCTTTCCTGAATGACCAGGTACATCCACATTTCCTCTACTTACTAGAATTCTTCTCTTCTTCATCCAGAACTTCAAGAACACAGTCTGTCACCACTGTCATAATGCAAAAGGTTCTTCTAGACCTCCAAACAATGCACAAATCAAGATGACACAGCACAAGGACATCCCGAACACTCCTTCCAATCCACAGAATAGGACAATGCACTTCTGGATCTCACCGGACCTTTCTGTGATACTATGTCACCACTGAACGCCTGCAGGAACCGGTTCTACCCAAACAACCATAACTTCTTTAGATCTTTATGCGAACCTCTGAAATCTTAACTAGAACATCTCAAGACTCATATCTACAAACCCTTTAATCTACATCCTCTGATTCTCAACCCATTGAGTACTTTTGCCTTCTTCTTATCACTATTCTTCACTGTTCCTGATTGAGACTAATTTTCTCAATATCCTCAGCACACAGCTCATACTTGCAACTATATCCCCCTTTGTCATTGATGCAACATCTGATGTGAAAACCCATCAAGACAAGAACTTCTTCTTTCTGTCACAGTTCCCCTTATCAGCAACAACTCTTCACATGTCTTCTCTTCCTTTACTACTCCCCATTTGATCATCAACCACTTGTTTTTCACATGTCTTCTCTCCCCCTTTGACATCAATGGCAAAGGGCTCATACTTGCAATTCTAACACATCAAAATCATACCAGCTGCTCCCCCTTAGTAGCAGCTCCCCATCATCAATCTGGATCACAAGATATGACTATGATATCCACCAGACTGATGCACATAAGTGCATCCTAGTTCATCACTGGAGGGGCCATGACCCCTAACTTCTCCCTGAGAAACTCAAAAGAGTCCTTGGGAAGAGGTTTAGTAAAAATATCTGCAAGCTGATCCTTGGAGGGCACATACTCCAATCCGACTTCAGCCTTGTTCACTTGTTCTCTCAAAAAGTGAAATTTGATCGATATATGCTTGGTCTTAGAATGCAATACCAGATTCTTAGAAATATTTATTGCACTTGAATTATCATAGAAAATTGTGATGGGCTCCTCATATTCTACTTGAATATCTCTTAGCATTTGCTTCATCCACAAAAGTTGAGTGCAACTACCTGCTGCTGTAATGTATTCAGCTTCTGTTGTAGACATGGATATTGCTTCTTGTTTCTTTCTTAGCCAAGAAACCAACCTTTTTCCCAAAAAGAATGCTCCTCCACTTGTAGTCTTCCTATCATCCACATCTCCTGCCCAATCTGCATCTATATATGCATGAAGAGAAAAGTCATGATCTCTGGGATACCATAGGCCATACTCAACTATTCCTTTCAAGTACCTAAAAATTCTTTTGATTGCCATGGCATGAGATTCTCTGGGATCAGCCTGGAATCTCGCCACAAGACCAATAGCCTGCATTATATCTGGTCTAGTCTGAGTAAGATATAGTAATCCACCAATCATTGATCTGTACTTTGTTTGATCTGTCTTAGGAGAGTCATCATCTTTGCTCAACTTACATCCGGTAGCCATAGGAGTGTTCATTGGTTTTGAATCTTCCATTCCAAATTTCTTCAATAGTTCTTTCACATACTTGGCTGAGAGATAAAGATTCCTTTCTTTGTCTGAGTAATTTGTAGACCTAAGAAGAAATTCATTTCACTGAGCATTGACATTTCAAACTCACATTTTATTTGGTTTGCAAAGGTTTTACACATACTGTCTCTTCCTCCAAAGAAGATATCATCAACAAATACTTCAACAATTAAGATGTTTTCATGATCAATTTGGAAATATAGGTTACTATCAGTAGTACCTTTGCTGAAACCAATCTTCAAAAGATGTTTGTCTAGCCTCTCATACCATGCTCTTGGGGCTTGCTTTAGACCATACAGTGCCCTCTTTAATTTGCAGACCATATCACCATGCTCAGATAACTGAAATCCATCCGGTTGTTCAATGTACACCTCTTCTTCTAGGTCACCATTTAGGAAAGCAGATTTGACATCCATCTGATACACTTTGAAATCTTTGAAGGCAACAAATGTATGAAATAGTCTGACTGCTTCAATTCTTGCCACCGGAGCAAAGGTTTCCTCAAAATCAATCCCTTCTATTTGAGAGTAGCCTTTGCAGACTAATCTAGCCTTATTTCTGATTACTTCACCAACTTCATTTAGTTTGTTCCAGAAGACCCATTTGGTTCCAATCACATTCTTTTTTTTAGGTCTAGAAACAAGATCCCAAGTGTTATTTTTCTCAATTTGCATTAGTTCTTCTTCCATTGCTTTTGTCCAATTTTCATCATTGCATGCTTCATTTATTGTCTTAGGTTCAATCTTTGAAAATTAGACAACATTCATCTGAATTTTGAGCAACATTCCTTCTAGTTTGCACACCTTTGCTTTTGTCACCTATGATCTGATCTTCAGAGTGGTTCAGTCTTACATACCTTGGAATTTTGGGAGTTTCTTGCACTTCTTCTTCTTGATCATGTTCATTCAGACCTGTCTCTTCTTCCTGATTTACCAGATCAGTCTAAATCTGATTTTCAGGAGAGGATGGAGCACCTTGAACTAGAACATCATCCTGATCATCTTCATCATACTCATAAAATCTTGAGGGCTTCTTAATACCTTCATCCACCTTCACATTTGTACTTTCTATCATCTTTCTCAGTCTCTTATTGTAACACCGGTATGCTTTGCTTTGAGTGGAGTAGCCCAAGAAAATTCCTTCATCACTTCTAGCATCAAACTTTCCTAGATCTTCATCTCTTTTGATGTAACACTTGCTACCAAATACTCTAAAATATCTCACAGTAGGAGTGATGCCAAACCAAAGTTCATAAGGAGTCTTACCGGTATTGCCTCTGATTTGAACTCGATTGAGAGTATAGACTGCAGTGCTGACAACTTCTTTCCAAAACATCTGAGGAACATTTGCTTCCATCATCATTATCTTGGATGCTTCCTGGATGGTCCAGTTCTTTCTCTCAACTACTCCATTCTGCTGTGGAGTCCTAGGAGCAGACAACTATCTCTTTATACCATGCTTCTCACAAAAGTCTATGAATTCACCGGATGTGAATTCACCACCTCTATCAGACCTCAGACATTTCAGTTTCAATCTGGTTTGATTCTCTACCATAGCCTTGAAGATTTTGAACTTCTCAAAGGCTTCTAATTTCTCTCTTAGAAAGGTAACCCACATCATCCAGGAATGGTCATCAATCAGTAACATGAAATATCTATCACCTTGCATACTCTTGATTCTTGTCAGACCACATAGATCAGTATGAACTAATTCCAATAGTTTGGTAGAGGACTGATCCTTGCTTTTGAATGAGATTCTGCTCTGTTTACCTAGCTAACATTCTTTGCACAAACTATTTGTAGGTTTTACCAACTTTGGAAGATCTCTTATAGCCTGAGTATTACTTATCTTGATGATGTTATCAAAATTTATATGACACATCCTTCTGTGCCATAACCAACTTTGATCAATTTGAACAAACAAACAACTTTTATTAGAACCAACTAGATGGAAGATATTACCTTTTGTTTGAGTACCGGATGCAATCTCAGTTCCGGAGCTTTTAAAGATCCTGCATCTTCCATTTTTGAACCGGAGATCATAACCTTTGTCTACCAACTATCCAACACTGAGAAGGTTGTGCTTCAATCCTTCAACATATAGTACATTACTAGTTTTGCTCTTTCCATCAAAAGAAATAGTTCCCCTAACTCTGATTCTACCAGCAGAATTGTCACCAAACTTTACCATTCCTCCTTCATACCTTTCCAAATCTAAGAACTTGTTCTTGTCACCTGTCATATGGTGAGAGCATCCACTATCAATAACCCAATCATCCTTTTCTTCAATTTGGGCAGCCAAAGCTCTTTCCACAACCTTATGATTGATAGATATTAGATCTTCTTCCTTGATGGCAATAAACACCCATTCATTTCCAGATTTGTCTCCTATCTTTGATTCCTCATCTGTTACTCCTTCACTATCAGCTTCTTCATGAACATAATAACAATTCTTTTGGAACCTTTGTCTGTTAGAGTTTGACCTTGTAGATCTTTCTGGACATCTTGAGGCAAAGTGACCAATCTTATTGCAATTGAAGCATTTAAAAGGTAATTTTCCTTCATACTTACTGGATCCTCTTGGCAATCTTTTTGCAATGAGGGCTTCACGTTGAGCTATTTCTACTTCTTCCTCTTCCATATCTTTCCTTGCTTGATCATACCATGACAGCTTCCTTGAAGAATTTTCTCCTGGATCAAATCTTTGTTTGCCTTTCACATAGGCACTGGCTTTGAATGTAGATTTAGTCTTGGGGGGATCATCTCCAAACTCGGTCATTTCAAATGCAGCCAGTTTGCCAGCCAATTGCTCTCTTGTGATAGTTGTATGGGCTCTGAATTCATCAATGGTAGCAACCTTGATTTTGTAGGCAGCAGGAAGGGATCTGAGAATTTTGCAAACTATCTCATTTTCATCCAAAACTCCACCAGCATTCCTAATTCCACACACCAGCTCATTTACTCTTGGCATAAAGGTAGTGATATTTTCATCATCTCTCATCTTTAATCTTTCAAATTTCCCTTTGAGACTCTGCAACCTTGCACTCTTAACAAACTCATCTCCTTCATGCAGAAGTTCTAGTTTAATCCAGATCTCATAGGCAGTTGGGAGGTCAATAACATTTGAGAGCTCTAAGTCAGTTAATGTGCTTAGAAGAGCTTCTTTGGTCCGTAGATTATTTTCAGCATCTGTGATTTCATTTAGAGTTGTTGGACCACCCTGTGGAGGTACATATGGTTTTGTGACCATGGACAAGGATGCTTTTCCCATACATTCCAAGTGACATTTCATGTGGCCTTTCCAAAGAGTGAAGTTGGTTCCATCAAACTTCAGACTGTCCTTTTTGTATGACGACATCTTGGATCTCCTCAAGCAGTTAAGCTCCTTTTAGAGGAACTTGGCTCTGATACCAATTGTTGATAACTGAGAGGGGGGTGAATCAGTTATCCTTAATTCGCTTCCAGTTCAAACACTTAAATCCACTTTGTTAATCAATAGCATAGCAATTAATCATTCATGAAAACATAAGGCATAAACATCAGAGCAGATACACATCAACACATGAAACACCAAGATTTTGACGTGGAAAACCCAGTTAAGGGAAAAACCACAGGGTGATTAACCCAAGGAATATTCTCTGTTAGAAGAATAAAAAAAATGGATGGCACATGCCAATTAGGGCTCACTGCCTGAGCACACTGCTCACAAAGAGGCACATTACCTACAAGAGACACACTGTCTACAAAGTGATAAGAATCACAAACTTGAACTAGAGATTGACATCTTTACCATGCTTGGATCAGTTCCATTTAAGCCCAAAACTCCTGCTCTGCCTTTTGTACTTCTCTTCGCTATATCATGCTCATCACCACAAGACACACTTCAAAATGAATACACAAACCTTTATTTATACAAGGCAACAACTTAGGAACAATCATCTAAGTCGGAAATCATCCACAAGAACATTCGCGAGATGAATAACTCATCTGGTCAGCCAGCCTGAACAAGAACATCTTCATCCGGAAGTATATCTCCAATTCTGGGCTCTAACACTAATGCGAACCGACAACACAACCTCAACATGATTCAAGAACCTTCACAGGCTTTCCTGAATGACCAGGTACATTTGCATTTCCTCTACTTACTAGAATTCTTCTCTTCTTCATCTAGAACTTTAAGAACACAGTCTGTCGCCACTGTCATAATGCAAAAGGTTCTTTCAGGCCTCCAAACAATACACAAATCAAGATGACTCATCACAAGGACATCCCAAACACTCCTTCCAATCTGTAGAATAGGACAATGCACTTCTGGATCTCACCAGACCTTTCTGTGATACTCTGTCACCACTGAACACCTGCCGAATCTAGTTCTACCCAAATAGCCATAACTTCTTTAGATCTTTATGCGGACCTCTAAAATCTTAACTGGAACATCTCAAGACTCATATCTACAAACCCTTTAATCTGCATCCTCTGATTCTCAACCCATTGAGTACTTTTGCCTCCTTCTTATCACCATTCTTCATTGTTTCTGATTGAGACTAATTTTCTCAATATCCTCAGCACACAGCTCATCCAATCCTTCTTATTAGTGCAATATGAGTATGTTGACATCAATGACAACACTGGTTAAGCTCATACTTGTAACACGAATAACCATCATTTTTGAGCCCATCAATTAGCGACGTAAACAACCTGTGTGATGCAATATGAAGTAGATGCTTGTAGATAGAGAGCAACAAACATCGGACTTTTGACATAGAGGTCCAAAAACACAAACGTGATGTAAAGGAATTGTACGATGGGGGAGTCAAAGTTGTGACATACACACACATGCTTGAAAGATGTTTTTTTAAAGAGGGGGCCACACTAGGCAACATGTATGTAGGGGACTTAAATCACCTAGAGGTGCACAAACATTCAAACACAGAGAAAGCATTTTATTATGGTGTGCTAAGGGTTCCTAGAGTTTTTCAAATGGATCAAGTGATGGCATTTATAAATGAGGGATCGGTCAAACTACAAAATATTGACAAAAAATATTCCCTATCCTACCAGGACAAAGGATCACAACGGTCAAGGGCTAGGTTTTCAATTATAGCATTGAATTTTTCAACAAACCCTCAAACATTGTTCATCATGGACCCGTCCCCTTCCCTCAAAAATCAAGCACGAACACATAAGTGGGATTTTCATATAGGGAGCCATAAGATTTTACAAGTACCACCAGGTTAGATCATGGGGCATGCCAAAATGTGTATGCTATAAATTGGAAAATAAACAAGAAACATAAGAGATCATTATTCCAATGCCTACATAACTCAAGAAATAATTGAAATATGTAATAATAAAACCCAAAATAAATCACAATACCAGTTACCAGAAAACAATATTTATTCTTTAGTGTATTGAAATGTGGATTGCTCTAAATGTAGCGTAACCTTGATTGCAAATCGTGGATGGAAGCTCAATTTGACAGTGTAAGTTTTCATAAATGAAAGTTCCCTTTTGGTTTGGAGAAGGCTTTATTTACATATTTTTGATGATGGAGGCATAAGGATTTAATTTTTGCTTTATTTGACAAAAGAGGAAATAAATGAAATAGAAGATAAGATTAGAAAGAAGAGAAGGGATTTGATTTTTTATTTTAAAAGGAAATAAATCCAGAAAAAGGCAAGATATGATATGAAAGGATTTATCTAATTTATTAGATACACATGAGTTTAAAAAAAGGAAAGAAATCAAGAATGAGGTGTTATTTGGATTAATTAAATAAATATTTGAGTTATTTAATTAATACTGGATTGTGTTTTAATTAATTAAATAATTATAAATTATTTAATTACTATTAGAAAATAAGGGATTAATTAAATAATTATAAATTATATAATTAATGCTAGGAAATGAGGAAAATTGACTTAATTAAATAATTAATAATTATTAAATTAATGTGGAAGAATAACAATTTTAATAAAGATGGATCATGAATTTAATTAAATAATTAAAAATTATTTAATTAATGTGAAAGTATAAAAAAATGAATAATTAAGTTGGGAAGTAAGGTGAATTTTAGGTGTCTACATTTTACCCCTCTTTGAGATGGTGTTGCGAAGTAACATTATTTCAAATAAGTTTAAAACATAATGTTGTGTTAGATAGAAGAAGACTTTGGTTTAGAAGAATATGGTTAGAAGAAAATGGTTGGATTAGAGATGGTGATGCCCCAGTCACTCAAAGTGAGGGTGACAAGGAAAGATAATGGTAAGTTAATGAATAAGATGAATGATGTTGATGTCCCCTCAAGAGGGCAGGTGGGTTCAAGGAACATAGGTGTGCTCTCAAAATAAAATGAGAGGAATTTGTTAAGAGATAGAGAGATTTAGAAGATGGAAAAGTTAGATAAAAGATGGAAGAATGATGGGAGAAGAATGGATGTAGTGATGTAGGATGATAGAAGAATAGAATAATTGGCTAAATTGTGAAAGATGTAAATATTTATTAGGATGGGTGAAATGGGTGGGATGATTTGTTCAGGTTATGCTTGAAAAATATAAAGAGAAATCCTTATTTGATATAGGATATGGATGTTATGCACCAGGGTATATAAGACCAAGGTGACAATGTATCCAATGCATAGGACATCGACTCTACAAGCAAATGGTTTGTACTTATTCATACTAGACATAATAGAACCTTGTTGGAAATGTGAATGGATAATAGTCTTTAATGTAGAATGATCCTAATGCATAAAGGCATTTGCATGACCTTTAGGTGAAAAGGATATTGATATGCAAGATGTTATTCCAACACATACAAGATCAATATTAGCCATAGTAGGATAATAAGAACATCCCACAAACACAACATATGAAAGCAATGACAATGCCCCAGTCCATACTTATTGTGACATACCAAGATATAGAAAGATCAAGGTAGTTTTGATTAGGTATTAGAAAGGAACATAAAGATAAACCAAAAGAAATCGACCAACTAATGAAACAAAAACACAACCATCATATCTGTTTCCAAATAGGGTGCTCATAGTGGATAAGGCCTTATTGTAGGAAGGATACATATGTTAAAGGCTTTGGATTATGATAATGGATTTAGCAGAATAGGCAAGTGGTATGTGAACAAGTGTATTGCTTCAAGAGGAGTATTTTGCTTCTGATTTGGTAAGTATTTGAGATTTCAAAAAGATGCATAGTTTGTTTTTGCTTGAGTTAGTCAATTCAGGGTGGTAGGTGAATAGGATGGATTGTGGTAGATGAATGAAGTGAAGTTTGGAGTTTTATTATGGTTGGTGGAGGATGGTTGAAATGTGTGAAGAAGTGACAATTTTCTCTCTAGACAACAAGGATCCATTCCTAGAACTATACAAAGGAAAGATATCCCCAAGTCAGGTAAGGATTTATTATGGAAAGATGCTGAATGGACTTATTATGTAGTGGAACACTAAATGAATAAAATGTGATACTGACAATTTCAAGCCATGATAGGTGAATGGATGGAATTGTGTTAATCAAAAGAATTAATTATGGATAGTGTATGAAAGTGATATGGATGGGAACTTAGTAGATGGCGAATGCTGACTCTTACACATAGCACTTATTTTCCAAGTTTTGATGAGAGGATAGATTATTTTATTTTTGTATTTTTGTATTTTTTTATTTGTTTGTATTTTTTATTTTTTATTTATTTTTTTTGTATTTTTTGTTTTTTATTTATTTCTTATTTTTTCTGTTAGGTGTACTCTTAGGATCAAGCATAGAACTTCTTAAGATGAACGCTATTGACGAGTTCATTTAAAGGTATTCCTTCAGGTGTTGATAAAGTATAAGCTCATGATCCATACACTGCTATAAAAATGAAGGGTCCCAACCAATTAGGTTCAAACTTGCTCTTTTGTCTCTACCCTATTGGTTTCTCTTATTTTGTTTGAGAACTAGATCACCTACTTGAAACTATCATTCCTTGATCTTCTTATTATAACTGTGATGAAGGCAATTTTGATAGACATGAAGGTGATTAAATTCTTTTAGACACCTCTTCTCTAGTAACTCTAGCTCATGTGATCTAGCAATTATGTACTCTTCTCCATCAATAAGATGTTGCATAGAAACTTTGAGAGAAGGGAGATCGACCTTGATAGGTAAAATAACTTTGGTGCCATAGACTAATGAGTATGAACTAGCACCTGTTGGGGTCTTGATAGTAGTGTGGTATGCCCATAAGGTAGGATTAAGCTACAAATGCCAATCATGACCAACTTCATTGAATGTTTTCTTAAGTATTTTCAAAATAGTCTTGTTGGAAGGCTTGGTCGTTACTTTGTGGATAATAGGGAGTAGAAAACTGATGCTGAATATGGAACTGAGTGCATAAGAAACACACTTATTGATGCTTGAAGGGCCTACCATTATTAGTGACAATAGCAAGTGAAATACCGTATTGGCAAATGATATAGTGTAGGATGAACTTAGCAATCTATTTTCTGGCGATGTATGTCATAGGAATGGCCTCTAGACTCACTTTGTAAAATACTTAGTGGCAGTGATTACGAAATTATGGCCATTAGAGGATGATGGATGTATTTTACCTACGAGGTTGAGTCCCCACTATGAAAATGGTCAGGGAGTAGTAATAGGTTGCAACTCATGTGCTAGTGCATGAATTAGGTCACTCTGTTGCTAATATTGAAGGCACTTTTTAGCGAACTAGTGGGAATCTTGTTCCGTAGCAGGCCAATAGTATGCAACACGTAGCAACTTTTTAGAAAGGGTAGGGATGATGGAATGTACCCTATAGACACCTTCATGTACTTCTTGTAAAGCAACATTAGCCTCTTCCAAGTTGAGATGTCTAAGTAGGATACCATCAAGACTCTATCGGTATAGGGTATCACCAAGAATGGTAAATCAAGAAGTATGGTGGATAAAGGTTTTCCTTTGGGTGTTGGTTAGGTTTGGTGGAAGTGTATGATCATGAAGTTAATCGTAAATGTCTTGGTACCAGGAAGAACTGGGACCAACAAGTTCACAAATTAAATCAGTAGGTGGAACATCAAAAGTAAGTATCAAAAGTTGTTCGACCAAGAATTCACAACATTGAGTATTATTTGGCATATATAGGAGAGATCATATAGTTGTCATAGCATCTGTAGATTTATTGTTTAATCTAGGATTTTGTTCATAAGAGATCTTGGAAAAGTATGTCTTGAACTCATCTATCATTCTCTTATAAGGAAGCAACTTGTCATCTTTCGTCTGATACTCATCTGTAACCTATCGAATGACCAATTGTGAATCACCATAGATGTGTAGTTGCTTAATATTCCATTGTACTTCCATTCGTAGTCCTGTGATTAACACTTCATATTTTGTTATGTTGTTAGTACAAGGAAAAGCTATCTGGTATGACCAAGGAATAAAGTCACTCTCTGGTATAATATAAAGCACTCCAGCTCCTGACCCATGTTGTGTGTATGAACCATCAAAGTAGAGTTTCCACACAACTGATGGATATATAGAAAAAATTACTTCATCTAGAAAATTTAAAATCATAGGATGTGTATCTATAATAGGTGCATGTGCTTGTTGATTGGCAATGACTTTTCCTTTGATTGCTTTCTGATCGACATACTCAATATCGAACTCACTAAGGATCATGACCCATTTTGCTAGACTGCCTATAAGAGATGCCTTCGATATGAGGTAATTTAAAGGATATACCTTATAGATGAGTTTTGTTTATTGACTCAACATATAGTGCCACAAATTTTGGAAAGAAAACATAACAACTAGACATGTTTTCTCCGTAGAAGTATAATTAATCTCATAACCCACTAAGGTATGACTAATATAATAGATAGCTTGCTCTTTTCTAGATTCATCATGTTGAGCCAAGAGGGCTCCTAATGCAACTGATGTAGAAGAAATATAGAGTAACAAAGGTGGCCCTAATACTAGTGGTACCAATACTTGCGGTGTCGCAAGATATTATTTCTCGCGGTGTCACAAGATATTTGTTCAATTGATCAAAGGCTTGTTGACACTTGTTGTCCCATCTCAATGTCTCATCTTTGCAAAGAAAGTGTAAAAAAGGTTGACACTTGTCAGCAAGTTGATCTATAAAGTGCCTGATAGACTATAATTTGCCTTGAAGGCTCCTAAGTTGTTTCAATTTGGTAGGTGGAGCTAGCTCAACTATAGCTTTGACCTTAGCAGGATCTACTTCAATGCCTCTACGAGACATGATGTATCCTAGTAATTTTTCAAGATGTGACACCATATACACATTTCTTTGGGTTGAGTTTGACCTAATACTATTCTAGCCTATTGAATATTTGTTCCAATACTTATAAGTGAACATCTATAGTAAGTGACTTTCTCAGTAGGTCATCAACATAGTCCTCCATGATATGATGAAAAAGATCATGAAATATGATAGTCATTGCTCTATGGTATGTGGCTACGGTGTTCTTTAGACCGAAGGGCATAACTTTCCAACAATAGGTCCCCTAAGGACATGTGAAAGCAGATTTATGCAGATCTTCAGGTGCAATAAGGATCTGATTATAACTAGAAAAACCATCCATTAAGGACAACATTTCATGACTAGCTATGAGATCTACTATGATGTCGATGTTAGGTAGAGGGGAATCATCCTTTGGACAAGCTTTGGTTAGATCCCTAAAATTAGTACATATATAGACGCCCCTAGTGACTTTAGTGACATGTACCAGATTTGAAACCCATGATATTAATCAATAGGATGTATGAATTTCACATCTAATAGCTTCAGTAGTTCTACCCTGACAATTAATGTGATTTAGGGATGCATCTTCTTGAGTTTATGTTTAACTAGCTTGGCATTAGGAAATACTACTAAATGATGGACCACTAAGGAAGGATCCAATCTAGGCATGTCTACATATGTCCAAGCAAAGTTTATGGTTTGTTGCAAAAAGAAATTTGTGAAAGTCTTTTTCTCTTGTTCTAATAGGGAAGCTGCAAGAAATGTAATCTTTGGATTTTGGGTTGTTCCCAATTCGATCTCTTGTGATTTCTCAACCAAAACTAGAGATTTTTCCAGATATGTAGATTGTAGGGGAAGGTCAAATCCTCCATTCTTGGGTGCCTCGGAGAGGTTTTCACCATAGGATATGTCCTTTCTTTTGACTATTTTGGAATCTGATGGCACCATAATGTGGTTTTCACTAGGGGATCTTTTTATTGTTTTATTTTTGTGACTCATGTTAAGGGAAAATTGGTGTAAACATGAATAATCAACATAATATATCAATAATGCCCAAAACTCAATGAAATAATGAACAAAGAAGGTCAATCAAACAAAGGACAATACAAGGCAAACCTCCTTTAATTATCAGCTTCCATTGATTGCCTATCACAAATGATCTTGTCTAATGAATATGGCCCTTAGAAGGTGTACTTCCTTGCTATGATTCAAGATGTTAAATGGGAACGACCATGATAGTTTCACCATGAAGATGAGCTTCACAACAATGATAGTGATCTAGTAATGAGTGTGATTGCAAGCAATGAAGGAATTGGTGCTAAAGGCACACTGTAATTCCTACAGAGTAAGATTACTTAAAAGCTTAGATGAATGAAATGGAAGAATAGGGTTCAATTTATAGACTTGGGAAAGAGAAGATCAACAGTATAGAAAGAAATGAGAAGATCAATGGTTGAGAAGACTTGAGAGAACATGTGTGAATAAGAAGAAGACAAGTGTCACACAAAAGCTGTTTTATTTGAGTTAACTACTTTCTTTTCTAAAGATAAGATATGCTTTTCATAAATTAGAAAGTTTTTTTCTAATTTAAGAGATATTGATAAAAACACGGTTGGTTGAGTCAGTTAACTCAACTTGAGATTTGCTTTTGCATGATTTGAGAGAAATTAAATAAAATATTTGATTTTGTGTGCATGGAGAAGAAGACTTATTTTTAGAAGATTTGGAAGATATTTGAAGATAGGAAAACAAATTAAATAAATAAATTTATTTAATGTGTCGTGCATGATTTGGAAGAATATATAAAATATTTGATTATATTTTATTTTTGGAGATTGAGAGGATTTAGATAAATTTGGTTTGAATTATTCAAATTTGGAAGAATGATTTGATTTAATTAAATAATTGAGAATTATTTAATTGTTTGGAATAATTTTAATTAAATAAAGGATTTTTTTTAATTTTGACTTTAGAAGAGGTAATTAAATATTTTGATATTTAATTAACTTAGAGGAATGTGAATCGAATAAATAAATTTGTTTGTTTATTTATTGATAGAAGAATTAGAATGAAATAAATATTAAGAATATTTATTTAGACCGAGTCATGTCATTTTTGGGCGTATACATTGGTGGTGCCCACCTAGGGTTAGGGTTTTGAGTCGAGTTTGCAAGCCTGCATTTTTGTTTCCTCAAACCCTTAGTCCCTTAGGTTTTGCTTTCCCTTGTTTATCATGCATTGTATCTTCTAATTTCTGTGTTGACCGTCTGCAGCAGGTTGTCTGTTACTTAAGTTGTCTATTTCATGCCTTAGCATTCGTAGGTTGATCGGCCCCATTGCATTACATTACTGCTTTTTCCCATTGCAAAGGAAAAAATGCTAAGTCCAAAGAAAACCCTTTGACAATGGTGAAAAATCCTTGTATGTATGGTTGTATATGCATCGAATATTCAATCGTAGATTACGTGCTTGTATGTAAAGACTTGTATGTTGTTGTTGTATATTCGTGTATATAATGGGTATATACAAGTGGTGGATCTCAAAAGATTCAAATTAGGCTGATGGCAGTGGTCAGGCCCATGGGTTGTATCAAAAGCATCGCATGTATGTTTAACATACAAACAGATATACAAGGCAAATCATACAAGTCCCGGATTCCAAATTTCATCAAATCAGGCCTGGCAGGTACATACAAAGGCAAAGTTGAAAGGTCAAAGGCAATTTCCTTTGTATCTTGTGATGTATGCATCTGTAACATGCAAAGGGTATATACATTACATACAAGAAAAAGATACAAAGGTAAAACATGCAAGGTGGACGTGGCCAAGAGTTTAACTGCATTTGTGAAATAGGTCAAGTTCGTGGGTTGTATATTGGGATTGTATGTTCCCAATGTACAAGTGAACATGCAAGCATTAGATACAAAGGAATATACAGGCAGGTGTGGTCAAAGTCAAAGATGTTCAGATGCATGGTGGGGCCCGTAGGATGTATATTGCATATTATATATGTACAATATACAATGTGATATGCAAAAGGAGGAGATACAAGTTGGACCTAAATTTGATTTCAAATTGTTCTATAAATATTTGGGGTTTGCCTTGTATGCAGGTGATTGTGTGTATATACAATCTTAGAAACATGCATATACAAAGGCCGATATGCAAAGGGATTTTTGGAGAGACTTAATGTATCGGCGGCCCCCTTTCAATGTCTTTCTGACGGCTGATGGAGATGCATAAGTCAGTGATGGAAAAAGGGTGCCTACGTGGCACATTTCCATTGGCTGACAACTTTTCAAAGTGATTTGAGGCCGTAGATCTCAAGAAGAGGAAGGAATCGACGGACATGATTCAAACTTTCGGCGAAGGTTTTCCTGCATCCGCAGTTGTATTCTAGGTGGGAAAAACTTCAGAGTGCACCATTGCTGCATCCCAAATCAGGTAGGTTGGCCATTAATGAAAAAGTTGCAGAGGTATGGGTCTGATTGACCAGCCAACTACCAAATTTGTGAAGAAAATCTCTAGGCTGTTGCACACTTCCTGATTTCACCTACTCTTTCCTTCTTCTTCTCGCTACTACATTGAATATTTTGGGTACCATTTTGATGGTGTAGTGTATCTGGCATTTTGAAATGTCCTTGTACTTGATTGTTGAGGGCACATTCTGAGTATATCAGAACTATGTGACTCATTTTTTAGAGGTTGTTGAAAACTGGACAAATTTTGGTGGAGTAATAAGATACAACCATGTTGGTGGCTTTGTTTTGGTGTCTTGTGAGTTTACGAATCATATGTTGTATGTTTTATGCATAATTTTGCTGGTTTCAAGTTGTTTTATATGAGAAATGATTTGTTGCATGTGTTTGGTCATTTGTCTCCAAGTCGTGGGTATCTTTCCTTTTGAATCTGAATAGCTAAGGGTTATTTGAGATTCAGGAACATGGATTTTCTATGTTGAATGTCTAATCTCTTACCTTTGTTCAAGGAACAGATTAAATGTTTTAGGTTAAGCATTGAGAAAGCTATGTTGCAATAGGGATATCATTAAGTATGAATGAATTAATACTCAGTCCTAGGAAGTATCTGTAAGGCAGACACTAAAAAATCCCCTTGAAACCCAGTTATTGATTCAAGTTTATGGCAATCGTTCACATGTGTATGTCTATTGACTCCGAGCCCTAAGATAGGCACCAGTCTGGTCTTGTATTGAGGTTACAACCCAAGGTCCCAGTCTTGCATCCAAATACAAAATACAAATCCAAACTTCAAATACAAACCATTAGGACATTAGAAGTAGTTTTAGGACCAAAATCCTATATCACACAACTAAGCATAGGCCCAAAGCTAGCCCCTTTGCACTTATTTTACAATTTTGGTTTGCATAAGAAAGGATTTATCTGCTTTGTGTCAACATCCCAGTAAGTTCACTGGCATATTGTATGGATGTTGAATAGGGAATACCCCCCTTGGTTCTGCAGAGCCTAAAGAAGGAGAGGAGATATTTATAGAGTTTATCTCCTATATTATTGGCCCCTGGCTCGAAAATCCTGTTGATCAATGATAGCTACCTTGTAGGGATAACTGGGAAGCATCCAGTTTGGGAAAAATCCAACAGATTTGGCAACTCTACTGGGGATTCTTTGTGTAAGGACCCTGATTTGAAAAATTAATTCCTAGTTGTAGGTGGTGACTCCGAACAATCTCTCAACCAGTAAAGTGAAATTTGTATGCAAGGGAGAAGATCCCTGCATAATCCTTTGCTTGAAGAATTACCCAGAAAAATGATGTATAGGAGAAAAGGGATTGTTCAAGCCAGTCAAGAAGGTTGTCCCAGCCCTAGAAACAATTATAATACCTAAGATAATCTAGAATCTTCAGAGTAGCAAGCACCTTATTTTTCAAACACAGAAGCTGAAATTCAAGATGTATATGAAAGACAATAAGGTGATAGAGTGAGAATGAGATCAGAAGTGTTTCAAGAACGCCCTTTCTTAGATCCCCCTGATAGATTTGAATAAATTGAGTCCCCCAGGGATGATGATGTTGACCAATATGGAAAGGGATCATCCTCTTCTATGCCTAAAGATGAAGAACTGGCTGAAGAAATCAAGAACCTGAGGGCTAAATTAGAATATTTGTAGGCTTTGAGGATCAGAGATGATATGAGATAAAAGGTGCAAGCTCTAAAAATTGCTCAGCATGATTTAGTTCTCACCCTTGATAATGCAAATGTGCTAAGAAACCAGGAAAGAAATGAAGTCCAGTATCAACAGAATGATCAAAGACAAAATATAAACAATGTTAGGGTACCATTGAACAATGTGAGAAATTAGAATGCTAATAGGAATGTAAATGTTAATCAGTTTGGTAGATAGCCTATGCAGTTGGATAGATTTATGCAGCTAGTTTTTAATGGTATTCCTGGTTACCCTAATCCCATTGATAAACATGTGAGGCCTCAAATACCAAAGTTTTTAGGAAACAATGTTGTGTCAGGGGAAGATCATTTGAAAGCCTTTTAGAATGTTACGAACAACTTTGAGGTTGAACATGAAGATATTTTTATGAAATTGTTTATGCAATCCTTAGTTGATGAGGCTAGAGAGTGGTATAAAGGTTTGCCTAACCAGAGTATTTCATCATGGGATGACTTCGGAAGGATTTTTAAAGAACAATATGGTGACAAAACTGATCCAAGCTTTTTTGTAAATGAATTCACTAGTATTACCAAGGGGTCAAATGAGCAGGTTGCAGATTTTAATGCTAGGTTCACTAAAGTGTTGAACAAATTACCAGTTCACATGAGGCCTAATGAACCAATGTGCATGGTACTATACATAAATGCTTTTGATGCTAAAACGGCTTATGGGTTAAGAGATAAGGGTCCCACTAGCCTTAGGGATGCTTTTAAAATTGTAACCAACATTAAGAATAATAGGAAAGCATCTAGTAAGACAAACAGAAGGGATGATGTAAAGATTCTACAAAATCCAAATAATAAGTCTCAAAGTACTCAAGGTAATACATCTACTTCTGAGGAAAAATTGGATAAATTAACAATTGTTGTTAAGGACCTAAGTTATAGACTTGCTAAAAATGAAAAGGGGATAGGTCCAGAAAGGTGGGTTTACCAAAGACAAGAGAAGAGACCATAATTGCATGATATGCCATATAACACTAACTAGCATAATGGTAAACCCATTCTCCCAAATAACAACACTAATCAAAGAGATCAAAATGTTAAGAAGACTCCTGATCCTTTGAAGAATGCTGTTAACATTGTTGATGATACCCCATGGTTTATAATTTGTCAAATGCCTCACTCACAATTGCAATGTATGATTGCTCAATCTTTGTATAATAATGTTGTTTCCTGTGATGAATGCGATGAGGCACATTGTATGGAGGATGATAGTGTCAATATGTTGTCCACAAATAGGGAGTGTTCTTCTTATGATGTTGATGAAAGCGCGAGTTATGGGACTCAGTTCTGCCAGCAGATTTCCTGTGATGAGGATGATAAAGATAATTATGCGTATGCTCAGGACTCACACATCTTTCTGAATAACTTGAGAAGGCCTTCTGATGAAGAGATTAAAGCTCTCATAGCTGTAGCAGTGGCTCAGGTCAAGAGCAATTATAACCTTAGAGGTAAGGCTCAGGTAGGTGATCCACGTCAACCAGAAAACACCTTTGTGAACCAACCAATGCATAATCATAAAGGGGCTGAACCACACAAGATGCAATGGAATGATAACAAGAAAAATTCTAAGCAAAAACCAAGTCATGATCCTCAAAGACCAGAAAATAAAATTCCCCAAAATGAGGATCAAAATAAGAATTCTCAGGTCATGGATGACAATTAGAAGACCATTAAAATTAAGGCTAGATCAACCCAGGATAAGAATAAAACCACGGCTCAAGCTACAACTATTTTACCAAATTATGCTCCCTTTAACATAACTCAGATTTTATCTTAGATAAAGGTCTCTGTTCCATTGATGGAGATGATGAAAGTTGAAGAATTCAGGAATAAAGCATCGTCCCTAATTTCAGGAGTAGCTTGTCAGTCCAAGTAGAATGTTGAGACTCAAGGTAAGAAGCAAGCCTTGTGTGTTGATGAAGGTGAGCTTCTTGAAGTCTATCTGGGGATGACAATGACAAAATTCCCTTCATAGGTTGAACCGTTTTATGTCTCCCTTGTTATTAATGGAAAAGTAATCAAGAACTATATGCTTGACTCAGGAGCATCAACAAATATTATGCCTCTGTCTATCATGCAACAAGCTAGATTGAAAATAGATAAGGCATGTGGAAAATGCTATGTAATGGATGCTAGGGAGGTGCTAGTTATTGGAATCATGAAGGATGTGGATTTTATGCTAGCAGCATATCTAGAAAAGACTTACAGAATGAATATAACAGTAGTTGACATAAAACCATAGTATGGTATGTTGTTGTCAAGAAGATGGGTAGCATTGATTGGAGGAAGTATGCAGTTGGATTTATCATATGCCATGATCCCAATGAATGGTAGAGATGTTAAATTGATCAGAGAAGAGAGGTCACTAGAAATAGTTGAAGATCAAGATCCAGAGGAGCATATCTATTTTGTGGATACTGACTGTGAGAATTTCAGGACTGTATCAGATGATCAAGGAAACAAGGGGAGAGATTTTTGCATTCAAGAACTTGACCAATAGGGTCTTTGGACTATGTATTTTGATGAAGCATGTTCAAAGGAGGGTTCTAGTGCTGGAGTTGTGTTTTTGTCTCCAGCAGGTAAGCTTCTGAAATTCTCTTTCCTGTTAAAGTTTGTCTACACAAATAATGTTGCAGAATATGAAACTCTACTATTAGGATTGAATGTTGCTTTGAAGCATGGGATTAAGATGCTAAAAGTGTTTGGAGATTCAAAATTAATTGTTTCCCAGGTGAGAGATAAATATGCTTAAAAAAATAAAAGGTTAAAATAGTATAAGCATGTTGTATGGGACACAATTGAATTATTTGATGCTTTTTCAATAAATTGGATAGAAAGATCAAAGAATGTCATGGTAGACTTTTTAGCTAATGTGGCCATAAGGCAAGATGATATCACTCTGTTTGATGTTACAAATGTTGAAGTTAAAATTAGACCTGTAGTACTAGAAAATATATGCAGCTAGGAGGGGTTTGATGATGATAGAGATTTGTTGAAGTTCCTACACTGCATAGATGAATATGAGAACTGGGAGATTGATTTTTAGAATTTTGTAGAAGTTGTGAATGGAAAAGAAACTCTTTTGGGGAAAGAAGTGATTCAACATAAAACAAATAAAATCCCCAGAGGACTAGTTGCTTTAGAAAGAGCATTTGATAATAGAGATCAGTTTGTTACAAAGGGATCTCCTACAAACAAGAATGATTTGGAGGAGATAAACTTGGGGACATGCCATGCACTCAAAAAGGTATATATTGGCAAATAGCTCAAGCCACACATCAGGAGCATGTTGATTGCATTGTTGAAAAAATATAAGCATGTCTTTGGATAGTCATATGAGGACCTAAAATCTTATAGAGAGGACTTATTCTAGCATGAGATTTTAGAGCCTAGAGCTAAGCCATTCAGATAGAAACAAAGACCTATTAACCCAACTTTGGCTCCAAAAATGTAAGGAGAGCTTGTGAAGCTTAGGGAGGCTAGAATAATTGTGCCTATCAAACACTCAACTTGGGTGTCCAATCTTGTCCCAGTTAGAAAAAAGAATGGTGATATAAGACTTTGTGTGGACTTTAGAAATTTGAATGTATCTTCTTTAAAGGATAATTATCCACTACCTAACATGGAGGCTATGTTACAAAAGGTGATTGGTTGTGAGCTTTTATCCATGATGGATGGATTTTCAGGATATAATCAGGTGAAGGTAAAAGAATATGAACAATATAAGATTGCCTTCACCACTCCATGGGGGACTTATGTATATGTAAGAATGCCATTTGGACTAACAATAGCAAGTGCTACATTTCAGAGGGCTATGGATGTTGCTTTTACAGGATTGATTGACTCAATTCTGGCTGTATATCAGGATGATTTAACTACTTATTCAAAAAAGGAGGAGCAACATTGCATGCATCTGGAACAAATTTTTATTAGGGCATTGGAATATGGCATTTCACTTAACCCAAAGAAATGTACTTTTGGGGTAGTGGAAGGAAAACTATTGGGACACATTGTTTCAAAGGATGGAGTTAGGATTGATCTTGAAAGGGTTGCTGCAATTGACAGAATTCAAATTCCCAAAACAGTGAAAGGCATTCAGTCTTTCTTTGGGCAGATTAATTTTGTTAGAAGATTCATTCCCAACTTTGTAGAGATTACAAAGGATATTTCTAAAATGTTAAAGAAGGGTGAAACTATCAAATGGGAAAGTGAAGCAACTAGATCATTTCAGAACATCAAAGAAGCTATAAAGATGGCTCCTATGTTGAGATCTCCTGATTTTTCTAAACCACTTCAGTTGTTCTCATTTGCCTCTTTTCACACTATTGCTGCATGTTTATTATAGAAAAATGAAGATGGTTTTGAGCAACCTATTGCTTTCTTTAACATGTCAATGCAGGCAGCTGAGTTGAAATATGATATCATGGAAAAGTAGGCATATGCATTGGTTAGGGCAGTCAAAATCTTCAGGCCATACTTAGTAGGATCTCAAATAGTTACATATATGCCCCATGCAGTAGTTAAGGACATTTTCACTCAGTGGGAAGTGACAAGAAGAAGGTGCAGGTGGATTAACAAGTTACAAGAGTTCAATATTAAGATACATATTACAAAATTGGTAAGGGGACAGGGTTTGGCTAAGATGATCACATAGTCAAATTTGGAAGCATGCTAGGTAAATGTAGTTCAGGATGAAGTTGTCAACATGTCAAGATCTGAATGGTACAAGCATATTGTGTATTATTTGCAGAATTTGAATTGTCCTTCCCATCTTAGTGATAGTAAAAAAAGGACCTTAAAGTTACATGCTATCAAATACATAATTATTCAAGGAGATTTATATTGGAAGAATCCTGATGGTGTACTACTTAGGTGTGTGGATGAAAATCAAGCTACTGATATTTTAAATGACATGCACAAAGGAGTGTGTGGAGGACACTACATTGCCAAGACAACAGCTCACCAAATTCTTAGAGTAGGATATTGGTGGTCCACCCTTTTCTAAGATGCACAAAAGATAGTAAGAAAATGTGATCCCTATCAAAGGTTCTCAGGAAAACTTAAGTATGAAAATGCATTACCCCTTAGAACTGTAACTATGGAGGCTCCATTTCAGCAATGGGGAATTGATTTTATAGGGGAAATTTCAAAAAAATCAAGTGGAGGACATAGTTGGATCTTGGTTGCTATTGACTATTTTACTAAATGGATTGAAGCCATTCCAACTAAGAAAGCTACAAGTAGGGTGGTGATGGATTTTATTTTGGAACACATTATTATTAGATTTGGAGTGCCAGTCAAAGTAGTCATAGACAATGCCATGTGCTTCAGATCTGGTGAGTTTGTTGATTTTTGCAACAACTATGGGATTGATTTATCATATGCATCACCATATCATCCACAAGGAAATGGTCAAGCAAAATCAAGTAACAAAAGCCTTATGAAAATCATCAAAAGGATGGTAGATAAGAACAAAAGGGCATGGGATTCAAAGTTAAGGCTAGCACTATGGGCTAACTGGATAACATTGAAGAAAGCAATTGCAAAGTCACCTTTTGAGCTAGTATATGGTGCAGCAACTAAGTTACCTATGAATAATCTCCTACCACTTTATAAATTCATACAAGAAAGTGATAAAGAGATTGAAGATTCAATGAATGAAAGGATAAATCAACTGGTTGCATTAGATGAGATTAGGAGAGAAGCACATAAGACAAATATCAAAAAATAATAGAAGGTGAAATATGTTGCAAGTATGGGCCTAACCAATGTTGTCATTAATGTCAACATACTCCTATTGCATTAATGATAAGGATTGGATGAGCTATGTGCTGAGGATATTGAGAAAATTAGTCTCAATCAGGAATAGTGAAGAATAGTGATGACAGTAAGGTAAAAGTCCAAGTTAGGATGAGGATCAGAGGATGCAGTTTAAAGGGTTTGTATATATGAGTCTTAAAGTGATCCAGTAAAGATTTTAGAGGTCTGCATGAAGATCTGGAGAAGTTGTGGTTGCTCAAGTAAAACTGATTCTGGCATGTGTTCAGTGGTGATAGAGTGATATAGACAGGTCCGGTGAGATCTAGAAATGCATTATCATGTCCTGTTGATTTGAGGGAGTGTTAAGGAAGTCTTTGTGAAGTGTCAACTTGATTGGTTTGTTGTTTGAAGGTCCACAAGCATCTATTCCTTTGTAACAGTGATGACAGACTATGTTCTTGAGTTTCCAGATGAAGGAGAGAAGGATTTCAGTAAGCAGATGAAGTGTGCATGTTCTTGGTGATTTAGGCAAGCTTGTGGAGGTCTTTGGATCATGTCCAATTCATGTTGGTGGTCTGCATTGGAGTTGGAGCTTGCAATTGAAGAATAACTTCTAGATGATGATGTTCTTCTTGAGACTGGCCGACCGGATGAGTTACACATCTTACAGATGTTCTTGTTGATGTTTCCTAATTTAGATGATTATTCCTAAGTTGATGTCTTGTATAAATAAGGGATTGCGAAGTCATTTCAAAGTAGTCTTGTGGAGATGAGTGTGTGGTAGCAAGGAGGAGAGTGAAAGGAAGAGCAGAAGTATTGGGCTTAAATGGAACTAACTCAAGCATGGTGAAGATGCTATTTTCCAGTTCAAGTATGTGATACTTATTCTTTTGTAGACAGTGTGTCTCTTGTAGGCAGTGGGTCTCTTGTGAGCAGTGTGCTCAGGTAGTGAGCCCTAATTGGCATGTGCCATTTTATTCTTTCTATTCTTCTAACAGAGAATATAATCATGGGTTAATCACACCGTGGTTTTTCCCTTAACCAGGTTTTCCACGTCAAAATCTTGGCGTCTTATGTGTTGATATGTTTCTACTCTTGATTGAATGCATTATGTTTCCATAATTGAATTATTGATGTGCTACTAAATCACTAAGAAGACTTTAAGTGTGTAATTGGAAAGAAAGTTTTGACAACTGCTTCTCCCCCCCTCTTAGTTGTCTGTCATGAATCTAACAATTGGTATTAGAGCCAAGTTCCTCTAAAAGGAGCTTAACTGCTTGAGGAGATCCAGGATGTCATCCTACAAGAAGGTTAGTCCAAAGTTTGATGGAACCAATTTTAATCTTTGGAAAAGTCGCATGAAATGTCACTTGCAATGTATGGGAATGCAGTACTAGAACATGGCCTCAACAAAGTATACTCCTCCTCAGGGTGGTCTGAAATCCCCAAATGAAATCACAGATGTTGAAAACAATCTGTAGACTATAGAAGCTCTTCTAAGCACACTATCTGATTCAAAGCTTTCAAATGTTGTTGACCTACCAACTGCTTTTGAGATTTGGCAAAAACTGAAACTTCTGCATGAAGGAGACAAGTATGTTAAATGTGCAAGGTTATAGAGTCTGAAAGGGAAATTTGAAAAATCTGAAGATGAGAGATGATGAAAATATTACTACTTTTATGCCAAGAGTAAATGAGATTGTTTGTGGAATTAGAAATGCTGGTGGAGTCTTGGATGAAGATGAGATTGTTGGCAAAATTCTCAGATCTCTTCCTGCTTCTTATAAAATCAAGGTTGCTGCCATTGAAGAATTCAGAGCCCATACAACTGTCACAAGAGATCAATTGGCTGGTAAATTGGCTACATTTGAAATGACCAAGTTTGGAGATGCCCCTCCTAATACTGAATCTACATTCAAAGCCAATGCCTTTGTGAAAGGTAAACAAAGGTTTGATTCGAGAGAGAACTCTTCAAGGAAACTCTCATGGTATGAAAAAGCAAGAAAAGACCTAGAAGAAGAGGAAGCAGAAACTGCTCAACTTGAATCCCTTATTGCAAAAAGACTACCAAGGGGATCCGGTAAGTATGAAGCAAAATTGCCTTTTAAGTGTTTTAACTACAATAAGATTGGTTATTTTGCCTCAAAGTGTCCAGAAAGATTTTCAAGGCCAAATCCTAATAGATCAAGGTTCCAAAAGAACTATTACTATGTTCATGAGGAAGATGATAATCAAGGAGTAACAGATGATGAATCAGAGATAGGAAACAAATCTGGAAGTGATTGGGTGTTTATTGCCATCAAGGAAGAATAACCATTGTCCTCTGAATCTGTCAATCATAAAGTTGTAGAAAGAGCTTTGGCTGCCCAAATTGAAGAAAAGGATGATTGGGTCATTGACAGTGGATGCTCTCACCATATGACAGGTGACAAAAATAAGATCATAGATTCGGAAAGGTATGATGGAGGAGTGGTAAAGTTTGGTGATAATTCTGCTGGTAGAATCAGAGGAAGAGGAACTATTTCTTTTGATGGAAGGAACAAAACCAGTAATGTACTATATGTTGAAGGACTAAAGCACAATCTTCTCAGTGTTGGTCAGTTGGTGGACAAAGGCTATGATCTCTGATTCAAGAATGGAAAATGCAAGATCTTTGAAAGTTCCAGAACAGAGATTGCATCCAGTACTCAAACTAAAGGTAATATCTTCCACTTGGTTGGTATTGGTAAAAGCTATTTATTTGTTCAAGTTGATCAGAGTTGGTTATGGCATAGGAGAATATGTCATGTGAATTTTGATAATATCATCAAGATAAGCAATATTCACACTGTAAGAGATCTTCCAAAACTGATGAAACCTACAAATAGTTTGTGCAAAGAATGTCAGTTGGGAAAACAAAGTAGAGTCTCATTTAAAAGCAAGGAACAATCTTCTACCAAATTATTGGACTTAGTTCATAGTTATCTTTGTGGTCCAACAAGAATTAGGAGTGTGCAAGGTGATAGATACTTTATGTTACTAATTGATTACTATTCCTGGATGATGTGGGTAACTTTTCTGAAAGAGAAGTTAGAAGCCCTTGAGAAATTCAAAATATTCAAGGCTATGGTAGAGAATGAAACTGGATTAAAATTGAAATGTCTGAGGTCTAATAGAGGTGGAGAATTCACATCCGGTGAGTTCATAGATTTATGTGAGAAAGATGGAATAAAGAGACAGTTGTTTGCTCCTAGGACTCCATAGCAGAATGGAGTAGTTGAGAGAAAGAACTGGACCATCTAGGAAGCATCTAGGACCATGATGATGGAAGCAAATGTTCCTCAGATATATTGGAGAGAAGCTATCAGCACTGCAATCTATACTCTCAATCGAGTTCAAATCAGAAGCAATACCGGTAAGACTCCTTATGAACTTTGGTTTGGCATCACTCCCACTATAAGGTATTTCAGAGTTTTTGGTAGCAAATGTTACATCAAAAGAGATGAAGATCTAGGAAAGTTTGATGCTAGAAGTGATGAAGGAATATTCTTGGGTTACTCTACTCAAAGCAAAGCATACCAGTGTTATAACAAGAGACTGAGAAAGATGATAGAAAGTACAAATGTGAAGGTTGATGAAGGAATTGAAAAATCCTCAAGGTTTTATGAATATGATGAAGATGATCAGAATGATGTTCTAATTCAAGGAGCCCAAGCCTCTTATAAAACTCAGATTCAAACTGATTAGGTAAATCAGGAAGAAGAGATGAGTTTTAATGAGCCTGATCAAGAATCAGAAGTGCAAGAAACTCCCAAAGTTCCAAGGTATGTAAGACTAAACCACTCTGAAGATCAGATCATAGGTGATAAAAGCAAAGGTGTGCAAACTAGAAGGAGAATTGCTCAAAATTTAGATGAGTATTGTCTGATTTCAAAGATTGAACCTAAGTTAGTAGATGAAGCCTGCAATGATGAAAACTGGACTAAAGCAATGGAGGAAGAGCTTATGTGAATTGAGAAAAATCACACTTGGGATCTTGTTCCTAGACCTAGAAAAAAGAATGTGATTGGAACCAAATGGGTCTTCCGGAACAAACTGAATGAAGTTGGTGAAGTAATCAGAAATAAAGCCAGATTGGTCTGCAAGGGCTATTCTCAAATAGAAGGAGTTGATTTTGAAGAAACTTTTGCTATGGTGACAAGAATTGAAGCAATCAAATTATTTCTTGCTTTTGCTGCTTTCAAGGATTTCAAGGTATATCAGATGGATGTCAAGTCTGCCTTCCTGAATGGTGACTTGGAAGAAGAAGTGTACATTGAGCAACCAGATGGATTTCAATTGTCTAATCATGGTGATATGGTCTGCAAGTTGAAGAAGGCATTGTATGTACTGAAGCAAGCCCCAAGAGCCTGATATGAAAGATTGGATAAGCATCTTTTGAAGATTGGTTTCAACAAAGGTACTACTGATAGTAATTTGTATTTCAAAATTGATCATGAGAACATCTTTATTGTTGAAGTGTTTGTTGATGATATCATCTTTGGAGGAAGAGATAGTATGTGTAAAACCTTTGCAAATCAAATGAAAAGTGAATTTGAGATGTCCATGCTTGGGGAAATGAATTTCTTCTTGGGTCTACAAATCACTCAAACAAAGAAAGGAATTTTTATTTCTCAGACCAAATATGTGAAAGAATTGTTGAAGAAATTTGGGATGGAAGATTCAAAACCAATGAATACTCCCATGGCAACCAAATGTAAATTGAGCAAAGATGATGACTCTCCTAAGGCTGATTAGAAAAAGTATAGGTCAATGATTGGAGGACTGTTGTATCTTACTCAAACTAGACTAGACATTATGTAGGCTATTGGTCTTGTTGCTAGATTCCAGGCTGATCCTAAAGAATCTCATGTCATGGCAATGAAGAGGATTTTTAGATATCTAAAAGGGATAGTTGAGTATGGTCTGTGGTATCCTAAAGATCATGATTTCTCTCTTCATACATATACTGATGCGGATTGGGCAGGAGATCTGGATGACCAGAAGAGTACTAGTGGTGGAGCATGCTTTTTGGGGAAGAGATTTGTTTCTTGGCTGAGTAAGAAACAAGAAGCAATATCTCTGTCCACTATAGAAGTAGAATATATTGTAGCAGTAGGTAGTTACACTCAAGTTTTGTGGATGAAGCAAATGCTAAGAGACATAAGAGTGGAGTATGAGGAGCCTAACACAATTTTCTATGACAATTCATGTGCAATAAATATATCTAAGAATCTAATGTTGCATTAAAAAACTAAACATATATCCATCAAGTTTCACTTTTTGAGAGAGCAAGTGAACAAGAATGAAGTCAGATTGGAGTTTGTGCCTTCCAAGGATCAGATTGTAGATATCTTTACTAAACCTCCACCTAAGGACTCTTTTGAGTATCTCAGGGAGAAGTTAGGGGTTATTGCCCCTCCAGTGATGAACTAAGGTGCACTAATGTGCATCAGTCTGTTGGATATCACAGTCATATCTTATGATCCAGATTGATGATGGGGAGCTGCTACTCAGGGGGAGTAGCTGGTATGATTCTGAAATGGTGAAATTGCAAGTATGAGCTGGTGCAGGAGCACCTACCTGACAGCTGGCCTCCATGAGGCAGTTAGTTTGTTATAGGTCTGGTTAATGTTTCCAAGAAGGTCTTGTAAGACCAATGCATGTAATAAGGTCATGTTGACCATACTTTACTATTTTTAGCTAGGTTGTTAGGACATCTGTTATGCTGTATGTTCGGTTGGATCTCCCAGTCGCCTGGAGAGATTTCCCAGCCGCTTGGAGTCGAATGGTAGTACTCGCAGGAGATCCTATATATGTATTAGGATCGGTTGGTTTAAGGGATAGATGTTGAGAAGCTAGATTGCAGGGAGTGAGGCAGAGGGAGAGACTGAGTATTGTATTTGCATCTTTTGAAATCAATAAAGAGATCCTGTTGTATCAATTCTCTGTTTGATCTCCATTGTGAAATCGAGTTTCTAATCTGGTGGTTTCATGGATTCGCTGATCCATTCCATCGGTTGATTCGTCGAATCGGTGGAATGGCTGTGTACCATAGTTTAGGATGCAGTTTGTTTTTTCTGGTTGTTCGCGTGCATGTTTGCAGGATCGCAGTCGAGAGGTGTTGAGAACCCTAGCATGGGTATGTGCTAGGTCGTGCTGGTAGTTCGAGTCTGGAAAGTTGTCCAGGAAGCGGATCGGGTCACCTCAGGAGGTTTGGCGGATCGGAACGGTGAAAATCCGCTAAGGTTGGAAAATCCATCGCAATGGCATCATCAGGATATTTCTGTGTATATCCTGCAGTTACTTCGGGCCTCATCCGAGTAGATGAACAGTGAACATCAGGAGGATGTTTGCACTTGCCGAATATGATGATGCTGCTGACAGGCGAAAGGTCGAAGGTTTGTCTGCAGGAGGATATTGGTCGGCAGAGAAAATATGATGATGCTGATAGTGTTAATGGAAATATGATGATGATGATGAAGGGTTGTAGACATACATGCTGTATGTCAAGGTTTTAGTGTGGATGCCTCTGCATCATAGTTGGTATCAGAGCTCAGCAAAAGGTCTGGGCTGTTGTGTGTTGATTCTGTCACTGAAAGGGCAGAGGTAGAGTTGATTCTGTCACCGAAAGGACAGAGGTAGAGGAGTGAGAGGTTAACAAAATGCCTCCGAAAGGTAATGGTACTACAAGGGAATTGCAGGAGATGAAGGAAAAACATGCCAGAGAGATGAGGAAGATGAAGGAGCTTGCTGAAGCACTTCAAGCCAGGCTTGTAGCCCTGGAAAAGAACAAAAAGAGGGAAGTGGAAGACAGTGAGTCTGAAGAAGATGAAGATGCTGTTGAAGAGTATGAAGAGGTAGCTGAGGATCTGGATGCTGAAGACCAGAGATTTGCAAAACTGTTAAGGCAGTGCAAAGTGATAAACCTAAGGTAAAGGTTGATGTTTCCAAGTATAATGGAAGTTTGAATGAAGATGAGTTACTGGATTGGATTGCTGCACTTGATAATCACTTTGAATGTGAAGATGTTGCTGAGGATCAGAAGGTAAAGATTGCAAAGACCAAGTTAGGAGGTCATGCTTTGGTATGGTGGGATTATGTACAATCCGAGAGAAGGAAACAAGGGAAGTCAAAGATCACTTCATGGGATAAGATGGTAGCAAGGATAAAAGGTAAATTCTTGCCCAAGGATTATGAAATTCAGATGTTTAAGAAGCTGCAATTTTTAAGGCAGAAGGAAATGGATGTGAAGGCATATACTGAGGAGTTTTATAAGTTGAGTATGAGATCTGGTCATCATGAGAATGAGGTAGAAAAGGTGGCTAGGTACTTGGCTGGCTTGAGATTGAACATACAGGATGAGTTAGTTTTAGCTAACCCTAAGAATGTGGAGGATTGTTACCAAATGGCAATCAGGATTGAAGAAAAGATGAATAGGGGACAAGATAAGTCCATGAGAGGAAGAGGTAGCAATATGAGGGGAAGAGGATTAGCCCCTACAACAAGGCAAACCAATGAGGGTCAAGAAGACACTGGTAAAGGACAGGGACAGTCTAATTTCAGAGGTGGATGGAAAAGTAATAGAGGCAGATTTGGAAGTGGTAGAGGTTCTACTACATTTTCAGGAAAGTGTTACACCTGTGGTGAGTTTGGTCATCCATTTTTCAAATGTCTAGAAAATAAGGGTTCATCATCCAGAGATGATAGAACGAATGACAAGAGAGTACAACTTGTGCAAGAAGAGAAAGAAGAGCAAAGTGTGCAGAGTTCAAACACTTATCAAGGAGATAGAGTTCCTGACGGTTATGGGTATGCTGAGGAGGGAGAAGCATTGATGCTAAGGAGAATTAGTTTGCAGGCATCAAAGGATATGATGCAAAGAAGAGCTCTTTTCAAGACCACATGCAAGAGCAAAGGTAAGGTGTGTAAGGTTGTCATTGATACTGGTTCAACAGATAACATGGTATCTCAGGAAATGGTGGATAAACTGAATTTGGAAAGGATTCCACACCATCACCCTTACAAGGCATCTTGGGTTAGTGATAGTCAATCACTTTTTGTCTATGAATAGGCATATGTGGATTTTCAGATTGGAGCATATCATGATAGAGTTTTGTGTGACATTTTGCCCATGGAATGTTGTCACCTACTATTGGGTAGACCATGGCAATTTGATAGGAGGGTACTGTATGATGGGTATGCTAATACCTACACCATCAAGAAAGATGGGAAGACTATTAGGTTGATGCCATTGCAGGAAGATGCTGCAGCACAGGGGGCAGCCAAAATCATTTTAGTGGGAAAGAAGGAGTTTGTGCAGATGCCTATAGGAGCAGGCATAAAGGCAGTTGAGGACACTGCAGGGAAAGAAGTTGTTAAGGACAACAGGTTGAAGAAAGTTTCAGTTGTGACTGACAGAGGTCAGCAACAGGTTCAGAAACAGGTTTGCAAACAGCAACCGGTTGAGAGGAATGACAAGGATGTTGTCATAGTTGGGACTATTGTTTGTCCTATAAAGGTTGAAAGAAAGACAGAGTTGAACATTACAGAAGTTCAAGAGGCAGTTCAGACAGAGGTTCTGGTCAGACAACCTGACAAACACAAGGTATGTGAGAGAAGGGCCTACATTGACAGGCATGAGGATTTACTTGCAAGAAAACACGTTACAGTTCAGAAGTCTTGGAGCAGCCAAGAGCCAGCCAAGGACAAAGTTGGAATAGGTCAGAACACTGACATGACAAAGTGTAAAGGTGGAGGACTTCCACATCCTAACTCATGGGACATGAGTTCTTTTCTATTGGGGAGTATGGTGTAGGAGCACCTACCTGACAGCTGGCCTCCATGAGGCAGTTAGTTTGTTATAGGTCTGGTTAATGTTTCCAAGGTCTTGTAAGACCAATGCATGTAATAAGGTCATGTTGACCATACTTTACTATTTTTAGCTAGGTTGTTAGGACAGCTGTTATGCTGTATGTCTGGTTGGATCTCCCAGCCGCCTGGAGAGATTTCCCAGCCGCTTGGAGTCGAATGTTAGTACTCGCAGGAGATCCTATTTATGTATTAGGATCAGCTGGTTTAAGGGATAGATGTTGAGAAGCTAGATTGCAGGGAGTGAGGCAGAGGGAGAGACTGAGTATTGTATTTGCATCTTTTGAAATCAATAAAGAGATCCTGTTGTATCAATTCTCTGTTTGATCTCCATTGTGAAATCGAGTTTCTAATCTGGTGGTTTCATGGATTCGCTGATCCATTCCACCGGTTGATTTGTCGAATCGGTGGAATGGCTGTGTACCATAGTTTAGGATGCAGTTTGTTTTTTCTGGTTGTTCGCGTGCATGTTTGCAGGATCGTAGTCGAGAGGTGTTGAGAACCCTAGCATGGGTATGTGCTAGGTCATGCTGGTAGTTCGAGTCTAGAAAGTTGTCCAGGAAGCGGATCGGAACGGTGAAAATCCGCTAAGGTTGGAAAATCCATCGCAACGGCATCATCAGGATATTTCTATGTATATCCTGCAGTTACTTTGGGCATCATCCGAGTAGATGAACAGTGAACATCAGGAGGATGTTTGCGCTTGCCGAATATGATGATGCTGCCGATAGCCGGATATGATGATGCTGCTGATAGGCGAAAGGTCGAAGGTTTGTCTATAGGAGGATATCGGTCGGCAGAGAAAATATGATGATGCTGACAGTGTTAATGGAAATATGATGATGATGATGAAGGGTTGTAGACATACATGCTGTATGTCAAGGTTTTAGTGTGGATGCCTCTGCATCATGAGCCCTTTGCCATTGATGTCAAAGGGGGAGAGAAGACATGTGAAAAACAAGTGGTGGCTGATCAAAGGGGGAGCAGTAAAGAAAGAGAAGACAAGTGAATGGTTGTTGGTGATAGGGGGAGTTGTGTCAGTAAAGAACAGTTCTTGTCTTGATGGTCAAAATAGTTTTTCACATCATATGTTGCCATCAATGACAAAGGGGGAGATTGTTTCAAGTATGGGCCTAACTAGTGTTGTCATTGATGTCAACATACTCCTATTGCATTAATGATAAGGATTGGATGAAATATGTGCTGAGGATATTGAGAAAGTTAGTCTCAATCAGGAACAGTGAAGAACAGTGATGACAGTAAGGTAAAAGTCCAAGTTAGGATGAGGATCAAAGGATACGGTTTAAAGGGTTTGTATATATGAGTCTTAAACTGATCTAGTAAAGATTTTAGAGGTCCGCATGAAGATCTAAAAAAGTTGTAGCTGCTCGAGTAAAACAGGTTCTGACAGGTGTTCAGTGGTGACAGAGTGATACAGACAGGTCCGGTGAGATCCAGAAATGCATTATCCTATTCTGTAGATTTGAGGGAGTGTTAAGGAATTCTTTGTGAAGTGTCAACTCAATTGGTTCGTGGTTTGAAGGTCCGCAAGCATCTATTCCTTTGTAACAGTGATGACAGACTATGTTCTTGAGTTTCCAGATGAAGGAGAGAACGATTTCAGTAAGCAGATGAAGTGTGGATGTTCTTGGTGATTTAGGCAAGCTTGTGGAGGTCTTTGGATTGTGTCCAGTTTGTGTTGGTGGTCCACATTGGAGTTGGAGTTCACAATTGAAGAATAACTTCTAGATGATGATGTTCTTCCTGAGACTAGCTGACCAGATGAGTTACACATCTTGCGAATGCTCTTGTTGATGTTTCCTGATTTAGATGATTATTCCTAAGTTGATGACATGTATAAATAAGGGATTGCAAAGTCATTTCAAAGTAGTCTTGTAGAGATGAGTGTGTGGTAGAAAGGAGGAGAACAAAAGGTAGAGCAGAAGTATTGGGCTTAAATGGAACTGACTCAAGCATGGTGAAGATGCTATTTTCTAGTTCAAGTATGTGATACTTATTCTTTTGTAGATAGTGTGTCTCTTGTAGGTAGTGGGCCTCTTGTGAGTAGTGTGCTCAGGCAGTGAGCCCTAATTGGCATGTGCCATTTTGTTCTTTCTATTCTTCTAATAGAGAATACAATCTTGGGTTAATCACCCCATGGTTTTTTCCTTAACCAGGTTTTCCACGTCAAAATCTTGGTTTCTTATGTGTTGATATGTTTCTACTCTTGATTGAATGCATTATGTTTCCATAAGTGAATTATTGATATGCTGCTAAATCACTAAGAAGATTTTAAGTGTGTAATTGGAAAGAAAGTTTTGACAACTGATTCACCCCCCTCTCAGTTGTCTATCCTGAATCTAACAAAATATTTATTTGATAAAAGGGCTATAGAAAGGAAGTTTTAGATAAATGACTTGGTCCTGGTTTGGAATGCAAAGAGTCAGGATAAGGGCAAGCATGGTAAATTTTAGCCCTTAGGGATGGGCCCATATCAAATCAATAATACTCATGGAGAAGATTCCTACTTTCTCCAGGCCCTAAATGGTGAACTACTAGAATTGCCTGTGCATGGTCAGTTTGTAAAACCTTACTTCTCATGAATGAATATCCTATGTGCACATTGTAAATTAGGTGTGAATAGTCTGTAAATACCTTGTATAGTGGTGTTGTTTTGTGTTTTGCATTTTGCCTGGTCTATCCTAGAGTAGTCTAGTTCTCGCTGCAGCCTTGTGCCTACACGTCCCCAATCATAGCCAATGGTGGTGCCCACCTAGGGTTAGGGTTTTGAGTTGAGTCTGTAAGCCTACATTTTTGTTTCCTCAAACCCTTAGTCCCTTAGGTTTTGCTTTCCTTTGTTTATCATGCATTGTATCTTCTATTTCTGCGTTGATCGTTTATAGCAGGTTATCTGTTACTTAAGTTATCTGTTTCATGCCTTAGCATTTGTAGGTTGACCGGCCCCACTGCATTACATTACCTCTTTTTCCCGTCGCAAAGGAAAAATGCTAAGTCCAAAGAAAACCCTTTGACAATGGTGAAAAATCCTTGTATGTATGGTTGTATGCATATCGGGTTGTACATGCATCGAATATTCTATCACATATTCCGTGCTTGTATGTAAAGGCTTGTATGTTGTTGTTGTATATTCGCATATACAACAGGTATGTACAAGTGGCAGATCTCAAAAGATTCAAATCAGGCTGATGGCAGTGGTCGGGTCCATGGGTTGTATCAAAAGCATCGCATGTATGTTTAACATACAAACGGATATACAAGGCAAATCATACAAGTCCCGGATTCCAAATTTCATCAAATCAAGCCTGGTAGGTACATACAAAGACAAAGTTGAAAGGTCAAAGGCAGTTTCCTTTGTATCTTGTGATGTATGCATCTACGATATGCAAAGGATATATACATTCACAACATACAAGAAAAAGATACAAAGGTAAAACATGCAAGGTGGACGTGGCCAAGAGTTTAACTGCATTTGTTAAACAGGTGAAGTCCGCAGGTTGTATATTGGGATTGTGTGTTCCCAATGCACAAGAGAACATACAAGTAATAGATACAAAGGAATATACAGGTAGGTGTGGTCAAAGTCAAAGATGTTTAGATGCATGGTGGGGCCTGCAGGATGTATATTGCATATTGTATATGTGCAATATACAATGTGATATGCAAAAGGAGGAGATACAAGCCAGACCTGAATTTGATTTCAAATTGTTTTATAAATATTTGGGGTCCACCTTGTATGCAAGTGATTGTGTGTATATACAATCTCAGAAACATGCATATACAAAGGCCTATGCAAAGGGATAGGCAGCCCCTTTTCAATGTCATTCCAACAGCCGATGGAGATGCATAAGTCAACGATGGAAAAAGGGCACCTGCATGGCGCGTTTCCATTGGTCGATGAATTTTCAAAGTGATTTGAGACCGTAGATCTCAAGAAGAGGAAGCAATCGAGGGACATGATTCAAACTTTAAGCAAAGGTTTTCGTATGTTCGCAGTTACATTCTAGGCAGGAAAAACTTTAGAGCGCACCATGGCTGCATCCCAAATTAGGTAGGTTGGCCATTAATGAAAAAGTTGTAGAGGTATGGGTCTGATTAATCAGCTAGTTACCAAATTTGTGAAGAAAATCTCTAGGTAGCTACACACTTCCCAATTTCACCTGCTCTTTCCTTCTTCTTGCTACTGCATTAAATATTTTGGGTGCCATTTTGATGGTGCAGTGTATCTGGAATTTTGAAATGACCTTGTACTTGATTGTTGAGGGCACATTCTAAGTATATCAGAACTGTGTGACTCATTTTTTAGAGGTTGTTGAAAACTGGATAAATTTGGGTGGAATAATAAGATACAACCATGTTGGTGGCTCTATTTTGGTGTCTTGTGAGTTTATGAATCATATGTTGTATGTTTTATGCATAATTTTGCTGGTTTCATGTTGTTTTATATGAGAAATGATTTGTTGCATGTGTTTGGTCATTTGTCTCCAAGTCGTGGGTATCTTTCCTTTCGAATCTGAATAGCTAAGGGTTATTTGAGATTCAGGAACATGAATTTTCTATGTTGAATGTCTAATCTCTTACCTTTGTTCAAGGAACAGATTAAATGTTTTAGGTTAAGCATTGAGAAAGGTATGCTGCAATAGGGATATCATTAAGTATGAATGAATTAATACTCAGTCTTGGGAAGTATCTGTAAGGAAGACACTAAAAAATCCCCTTGAAACCCAGTTATTGATTCAAGTTTATGGCAATCATTCACATGTGTGTCTATTGACTCAGAGCCCTAAGATAGGCACCAGTCTGGTCTTGTATTGAGGTTATAACCCAAGGTCCCAGTCTTGCATTCAAATAAAAAATACAAATCCAAACTTCAAATACAAACCATTAAGACATTAGAAGTAGTTTTAGGACCAAAATCCTCTGTCACACAATTGAGCATAGGCCCAAAGCTAGCCCCTTTGCACTTATTTTACATTTTTGGTGAACATAAGAGAGGATTTATCTACTTTGTGTCAACATCCCAGTAAGTTCATACGCATATTGTATGGATGTTGAGTAGGGAATACCCTGCTTGGTTCTACAGAGCCTAAAGAAGGAGAGGAGATATTTATAGAGTTTATCTCCTATACTATTGGCCCCTGGCCCAAAAATCCTATTGATCAATGATGGCTACCTTGTAGGGATAACTGGGAAGCATCCAGTTTGGGAAAAATCCAACATACATCTTGCCCCTCTTTGATGCAATGTGTTTACAACATTGCTTCAAAGAATAAATTTTTCTGATAATGATACATGCCCCAATTTGCCCCTAGTATAGGTTACAATGATAGGATGCCCCCTCAGGAGATTGGATGGGAAGAAGGCAAAAGGACATGAGACGGACAATATCATGATGAAGAAGGGAAAACTTGGTTAGGATTGAAGAAAACAAGATGTGTTTCGGAGAAATGGGAAGAAATAGATGCATGAAGTAGTCATAGTCACCACACAGTTAGTTTAGGGTTTGCATGCTATATATAGGAGTTGGGTCAACAAGACAAGTCATTTGTACACTTGCCTTTAGTTGATTGTCTTTGAGAGTGTAGGAGAGCATAGGAACATAGAGCAGTCAGCCCTAGGATGGATATCCCATGTGAGGAGCACCATTTTGAGCGAGTTCGATAGTTCGATTAACCACTTGAGGCATGACCACCAATATGTATCTCAAAAAACTTCACCTAGGGTCAATTTTGGGTGCAATAAATGCTAGGCAAAATTAGGAAAAATAAAAGCGTAGGATCATAGTTCAGCACATCTAACATGTAGAACTACGCATCCATCTTGATGTGGTGCATGCATGATATAGAACTGTGCATTCTTGATAATTGTGCATGCATGATAAAGAGCGGTGCATGCATAAGGAAAATGCACATATAAGCTATGAGTTAGCACATGCATTTGGACTGCACATATACAGTATGAAATGGCACATATGACATGGTTCGGTGCATTTAAGAAATGCTGCCATGCATTTGCCAGAAGTGGCACATTTACTAAGAAATGGTGCATTTACCTTCTGCTTCGGTGCATATGATATAGATAGTCAGTTTACTTAACAAAATTGACTCAATTGGCATCCTATTTGATGCGTCAATCGATAAGCTATCTCTAAGATTGCAACAATCTAGTCAAGAGATGTAGTGTGCTATTTTGATCAATTAGATGTGCTAAGTTAGTTGATGTGATTCTATAGATATGTTGAGCATGATACTTGCAGCTTTAGGTTGACACCTTGCCTTGCATGTTTTGCAGGAGGATATTCGAGATACACTAATGTCGAGGAAGTAGTTTCCCTTACTGATGTTGCAGCGCTATATGCTGACGGAGATAGATTGAGAGGCACTTGGCGCTGTGGAATTGGATTATGTTTGCTTCATGCCTGAGGTTCGTGTGAACCTCAGTTTACTGACTGCTATAGTGGAGAGATTCCACAGTGAGGATGGGACTTTTCACTTCCCAATTGGTGAGATGACAATGATGCTGGAGGACGTTTACAGGATATTACACTTGCCAATTTAGGGAGAACTCATGGAGTACGATCCATAGCGGGATGTAGGACTCGCAGAGTGCAAGCAGGTATTTGATGACCCTGAGCTAGACTATTAGGTTATCTCATGGTAGGACATACATGATTACTACGACTACTTCCCTAGGATAGTTGCAGGATTGATCGGGGACGTTGTATGCCCCGATAGGAGATTGCATGGTTTCCCGATTGGATGGGGACGGATTATGGAGAGGATGATCATAGAGGGCACCCATTATGCATGGGGTGTCTATGTTTTGGCACACCTATACCATGATATACATCACGTGGTATACCACAGGGGTGCTAGTCCGTCAACAGGTGTCTCTTTGTTACAATTTTGGCTAAGGGAGCATATTGCCATTACTAGACCGATATGTGTATTCTTGATATAGAGGGGAGAGCCCTATAGCTATAGATATGCAGGAGTGATTTCTCAGCATAGGCTGGGGAAGCTAGAGTATTGGAGGCATACATTGGATGGGGTAGATGTAGTCATCTGGCGACCATATCTAGACTGTGAGCCTTGGGATGATGAGGTGGATGAGCTACCATACTACTATCAGACTCAGTGGCTTATAGGTAGGACATGGTTCATCTTGGAGAGATAGATTGTCAGCAGAGTGTAGAGATAGTTTGGGAGGAGACAAGGGTGACCGCAGGGATAAGCACTATTTGCACTCACCCATACAGAGAGGTTTAGATGGGGACCAATGGCATCCTACGAGGAGGCAGTGGCAGAGTTTTGACAGATTCCCTATATTGCATGGCCTAAGAGGAGAGAGATATAAGATGCAGGGATGACTCTAGATTATGAGGAGTGGTTCGCTACTCACTCTTTTCTGAGGTACTCAGGGCTCGAAGAGCTGGTTCCTCGCATAGATGAGGCAGATTTAGACAATGAGGGTAGGGCTAGGAGGAGGAGGAGGTGGAGGAGGAGAGGAGGATGAGGAGATGGAGGTGGAGTAGGAGGTGGCAGAGGAGGAAATGGTGGTGGAGGAGGAGGTGGTGGAGGAGGAGATGGAGGAGGAGATGGAGGTAGAGATGGAGGCAGACCTAGGCAGAGGAGGAGATCTGGGGAGGGATCCTCCCATGCACAGTAGATAGCATAGTTGTAGGTTGCACAGCAAGTGCAAGTACCACCACCATAGCAAGTGGCACAACAAGAGGTGCCCCAGCAGTAGGTACAAGGATAGGGAGAGGCACCTCAGGATCTAGTGCAGCCAGATGTACAGGAGAGGGCCATAGCTATGTTGCGAGGACAAGTCAGGAAGCTGAGGGCATAGTTCAGGATGGTTGAGGCCTGATGGGAGTCAAATGCAAGCATTATCTTAAGGCTCACTAGAGAGCGAGATATGGTAGAGGTGAGGATACAAGCCATCCATGTAGAGAGACACAATAGTGGCAGCCCTTGGGACAGATGGCACCAGCACCTTTCTAGTTGGACACGTGCAATAGGCATAGGCATAGCTTGCCCAAGCTCAGGCACAGTTGGCATAGGTGCAGGGGCAGTTAGTGCAGGTACAGGGTGAGCTTGCCAGAGCGTAGGCTCAGATATAGTACTATTGGGGATTATACAATGGTGTTGTTCTAGCAGATCAGAGGGCACCAAGATACATGAGTTAGTCCATGGCTTCGCAGAGAGCAGGTGGATCACGGTCGGGAGCCTCTATGATGGGCCCACAATAGTCTAGAGCCAATAGAGGAGGGGACACAGAGGATAGTGCTGGGAGCAGAGGTTCATAGCAGTAGGGTTAAGCAACACTTGGATAGATTTTGGCTTCCATGTACAGACTTTTTGATGGCTCAGATAGCCAGACATGTATATGTATCACTTTTGTATTTTGAGACATGTATCATTATCTTTGAGATGTATACACTGTATATGACATTGATTTAGAGGTGGACCTTTTGAAATTTGTACATTTGGACATGTTTTAATATCTATATGATGATGCAGCTATATTATGATCTCTATATGCAGTCATGTATGTTGTGTTATGGATGCATTCTATTGTATGATGTGATGCATATGTTTGTATGATTTAGATGTTTATTTGATGCTATGTGATGTTTATCTAATGCAAACTTAGTGTTTACTTGATGCTATGTGATTTGCTAGAATGTGTTATGCTAGCTACATGATGATGTAGATTTATGATGCTCTACATGCCTTTGTCTATGTTTTTTTTATTTTTCTGCTTTTGACACTATGTTATGATGCAAAAATGTATGTGGATGAACTAATGCACTTATTATGTATGCAGTTTGATTTATCATGTAAATGACTATCTCATGTGATATGATATGCAACTTATGCTATGTTTTTGTTATGTCCAAATGTACTCAATTGACACAGACATGACACAATAATAAACAGAAGATTGATCGAAGAATGACTGGATAGAAAGACTCACAAGCTTTTATTTGTATTGGTACTCTGCATTTTGTGGATCTTTTATTGCATGGGATATGGTATGGATGCTTTTTATGGATGTATAATGGATGTAAATGGTGTTTTCTTTTGACATCTTGATGGTGCAAGTATTTTGAAGTGATTATTTCATCATTGGGTGATTTTTTTTGTACTTTTTCAAAATGTTGTAAGTTAATACAAGCATCTAGGTATAATTGAACCGAGATGACCTGAGTATCACTTACATGGAATTTGATATAGCAAGTTAATACAAGCATTGAGGTATAATTAAACTGAGATGACCTGAGTATTTCTTGCATATCAATAGATAAGGATTGCCCCCTTTCATGTTTAAACCATTGATGTCCTCGATGATCTTTTGCCGATCATGTCATTAGACAAGGCATCACATTACTAGAGTTTAATCCACAAACAACAAACAAAGAAAATAATCATGCCCCCATCATAGCATCTCTAGCTTTTGGCATCCTCGAGTAGCATAGAAAGACATGAGAACAGAAATCAAGATGTCATAACTTAACCATGATTCCAACCACAAAACATTTTTGCATTTAGATGTGTTTGTTTCTTGCCATAATTTAGGTAAAATCATTTAGAGTGCCTTAGGTACCTGCTTGCTTTGCTTTGGATAGGTTAAGGTCCTGTATCAAGATTTCTACCTCAAAAAGTGGGTTTTGTTTGCGCTTGCTTGCCTTTGTGAAAGGTTCCACAATCCTTATTGGTGAGATGGACCCTAAGGGACTGACCTAGTGCTTCGGGGGCTCATTGTTAAATGGCCTTGCCTACGTGATGATGCAGAGGCAACATAGTTCAGGGTAAACCCTAATGGACCTAATACCTAGGCAATAGAAAGTGACACAGACTCAAATAGATAGAAGGACTAGACATGTGATGGATGGGACAGTGGAGCCTTGGTGGCGCATTTGAAGAAATGGCCTTGCCTACGTGATGATGCAGAGGCAACGTAGTTCATGGACTTTGACCATGGATGGACTAGAAGATAGACGACAAGCTATGGGATGGTTAGGGAAGCCTCAGGGGCACATTGAAAATGGCCTTCCCTACATGATGATGTAGAGGCAACATAGTTCATGGACTTTGACCATGTGGACACTGATGACAGACGCTATGCTAGGCTGACACTGTAGATAGGATACTAGATAAAAAAACCTTGGTTAACAAGGCAACAAAAGAGATATAGTATCAAGACATGATAGGTTACCATTAGGATTTTATTATGGAACAGATATGGATCAGATGGGATGTGCTTTTGAAGGAAGAATGGACACAAAGTGATTAGTTTCCCAAAGGTGGAGGAAGCGGTTTATCACAAGTAATGTCTATTTACCAAGTTTTCACCACTTGCTTTTATTTGCACGAAAGCTAGAAGTACACATGATGCCTATTTGCTAGGTTTTCATCATGGTACCTATCCAAGGCACCTATTTGCCAGGTTTTCACCAAAGGATGATTTTTTTTTGTATTTTTCTAATTTTTTGGTTTTTTTGTATTTTTTTTTTATTTTTTGATTTTTTTGTATTTTATGCCCCCCTTACATTGGGGTTCTCTTAGGTATAGAACTGGCGAAGATGCATGCTATTGATTGGTTTATTGAACAACTCGCCTTTTGATGTTGCCAACTAATATGCCCTTGATCCATAGGCAACCATGATCACATAAGGCCCAATCCAGTTGGGTTTGAACTTGCCTTTCTTTTCCCAATCCTATTGATTGTGGGGGTTTTCTTTAAGTACTAGATCTTCAACTTTAAAGACTCTTGGGCATACTATATGGTTGTAGCTTTGTGACATCATTTGTTGATATGCCTTGAGATGATTGAAGGCTTTTTGTTTCCTTTCTTCTAGTAGCTCTAGCTCTTGTAATTTGGAAACTCTATACTCTTCATCAGTTATGAGACCTTTTAACGACACCTTGAGAGATGGTAACTCAACCTCGATGAGCAGGATAGCTTCTGAACCATAGACAAGGGCATAAGGGGTAGCACCTGTGGGAGTGCGTATGTTGATTCGATAGGCCCACAGAGCAGGATTGAGTTGGATTTGCCAATCATGGCTAGCATCGTTGACCATCTTCTTGAGGAGTTTCAAGATGGTCTTGTTGGATGCTTCTGCTTGGCCATTACCTTGGGGGTAGTAGGGTGTGGAGAAATGGTGTTGGATTTTGAATCGGTCATAGAGCTCTTGTACATCCTAGTTTTTGAAAGGTCTTCCATTATCTGTGATAATGGATGAAGGAATTCCGTATTTACAGATGAGGTACTTAAGGATGAATGAGGAAATCTGTTTACCTATGATGATGGTGAGGGGGACAACTTCAATCCACTTGGTAAAGTACTCAGTGGCGGTTATTATGAATTTGTGGTCATTGGAAGAGGGAGGATGGATTTTCCCCCAAGGTTGAGTCCGCATTGACAAAAGGGCCAAGGTGTCGTTAAAGGTCTCAGCTCTTGAGCTAGTTCATGTATCAAGTTTCCATGTATCTGGCACTGCTTGCATTTCTTCACAAACTGATATGAATCTATCTCCATGTTCAGCCAATAATAACCCAAACGCATGAGTTTCTTAGCTAATGAAGGACTGCTAGAGTGTGTTCTGCAAATTCCTTTGTGCACATCTTGTAAGGTGGTTTGAGATTCTTCTCTCTCTAAACAATGGAGTAAAGTAGCATCCAGACCACGTCGGTATAGGTTGTCAGCAATAATGGTATAATGAGAGGATTGGCATATAAAGGTTTGATGTTGGTTTGAAGACAAGTCAGGAGGGAGGGTATTGTCCTTGAGGTAAGTGTAAACCTTACCATACCAAGGTGACTCAGATCTAACTAATAGGCATATGGAATGGGTTTCAGGGAGATCATAAGTTGGTTACTGAATTGACTCCACCAAGAACTCATACCGTGACTCATGCTCTGGGATCTTGAGGAGCGAGGCAATGGTTGCCATGGCATCTATTGCTTTGTTTTCAATGTGAGGTATCTTCTCAAAAGAGATGATCACAAAGTATTCCTTATAGTCATCAACCATCCGCTTGTATGGGATAAGCTTCTCATCTTTGGTTTGGTAGTCATCATTGACTTGGTTGATCACTAGTTGAGAGTCACCATAGACATGTAGCTCTTTGATTTTCCATTATGTTGTCATTTTGAGACCAATGACTAAGGCCTCATACTCTGCTATGTTGTTGGTGCATGGGAATAACAGACAATAGGACTTTGGTATGGTGTCGCCATGAGGAGTTACAAACAAGATTCCTACCCCCGATCCATGGTTTTTGTAGGACCCATCAAAGTAGAGCTTCTAGGAATGTGTTGTGATATTGAATAAAGATTCATCTAGGAACTCAAATTGCATTGGTGTGGTATCTTATAATGGTGCATCTGCTAACTAATCAGCAATTATTTGCCTCTTGATAGCTTTTCTGTCTACATAATCAATGTCATATTCACTTAGGAGCATTACCCACTTGGCTAGGTGACCTATTAGAGCTTCTTTGCTTAGTAGGTATTTCAGTGGATCTATCTTTGCAATAAGTTTAACTGGATGTGCTAGCATGTAGTGTCATAGTTTTTGGGAAGCAAAAACCATAGCAAGACATGATCTTTCTATTTGAGAGTATTACAATTCATAGCCCACAAATGACGTCTGATGTAGTAGATGGCTCTTTCTTTTCCTTCATAATCTTGTTGTACTAGAAGAGCCCCAAGAGCTGTAGGTGTAGCAGATATGTAAAGTAACAATGGTTTCCCTTGGATAGGAGGCATGAAAATAGGTGGATTCACAAGATATTCCTTTAGTTTACTGTATGCCCCTTTGCATTTCTTCTCCCACCTAAATGGAATGTTCTTATGTAGGAGATGATTGAACGGTTGACACTTGTCTGCTAGTTGTGATATGAACTGACAGATTGCTTGTAGCTTGCCTTGTAGAGATCTCAGTTGAGTAAGATTCTTGGGTGGTGGCATGTCCATAATAGCCTTGACTTTGGCAGAGTCCACCTCTGTTCCATTTGCTGATACAATAAAGCCTAAGAGCTTGCTTGAGGTGACCCCAAACACACATTTCATTGGGTTCAACCTGACTTTGAATTGTTCTAGTCTCTAAAAGACTTTCTCTAAAACATCCAGGTGTGATTCTCTTGTGAGTGACTTTGCAAGGATATCATCTACATAGTCTTCCATTGTGACATGCATCATATCATGGAACATAGTGGTCATAACACGTTGATATGTGGCTCCTGCGTTCTTTAGCCCAAATGGCATGACATTCCAGCAAAAAGTGCCCCATGGACAAGTGAAATCTGTCTTATGCTGGTCTTCTGGTGCTGTCCTAATTTGATTGTATCTAGAGAAGCCATCTATGAGAGATCACATGGTATGCCCTGCTGTTAATTTGACAATTATATCTATATTTGGTAACAGAAAGTCATCCTTGCGGAAAGCTTTGTTTAGATCTCTGAAATCATTACATAGTCTGACTCGGCCATCAGGTTTGGATACTGGTACTATGTTGGAGACCCACTTTGGATAGTCTATAGCTCTAATGAACCCCACATCCAATAGTTTCTTGAGCTCTTCTTTTACTAATAGTGCAATGTGTGGATGCATCTTTCTAAGCTTTTGTTTGACTGGTTTCATGCTTGGATCTAATGGAAGATGATGTAGAATCAAATCTAGATCTAACGCTGGCATATCTACGTATGACCAAGCAAAATTGACTTACTTTTTCTTGAACAATGGTACAAACTTAGTCTTTTCTGGTGGAGTTAGAGACTTAGCAAAGTGAATGATCTTAGGTTGTTCCCCTATTCCAATGTTAACAGGTTTTGTAGGTTTCACAACAATCTGAGACTTCTCCTGGTGCATGTCATTAGGGAGAGTGTCAAGCCTTCCATTGTCAGGTGCCACAGTTGGGTTTTTAGCATTGGATGCGTCCTTTCTTTTTACTATTTTGGGATCTAATATTGCCATGAAGTGGTTTTCACCATCAGATCTAGTTTTTATTTTGATATTTTTGCGACTGGAAGGCTTGGCACCCTCTCCGAAATAAGCTATAGTATTGAGTTCAATGGCAAAGCTAGCTATATGATCTCCTTTAGGTAGGTGGTCTCTAAGTTCCATATAGTCAATGTAGGTATCATCATTTTGGAACATGTCTAGTTGTGGGGTTCCTTGTAGATCCCAGTCAATAAGTTTAGAATGCACAAGGGGGAGGGAGTCAGAGGATAGATCTACTTCATTGATAGTTTGAATGGATATGCTAGGAGTATTGGTAGGGAGAGTGTTTAGGATGGTACTTTCCTCCAAATTGTTTATTGTGATACAACTCGAGCCTTCCCCGAAGGTTGTATTCTCAGGAATTGCCGAATCACACTCTAATGGTCTATGCATTAGCATTTGTCCCTCACGGTAGGGGCTATAAGTTTGAATGGTGTCAACTTATTTATCATCATAGGAGTGCTCTGTCCGCTCATCCCACTCATAGTCATTGGAATCTATGTCACTGTCCTCTTGAAGGTTATGGATCATTTCTAGAAGACAAGCATTTGCTTTTGCTTTACCCTTATCCTTGTAGCCTAGACCTTTTGTAGTTCTAGCCAATGATGATGAAGGTTGAATGGGTTCTATGATTCCTTCTTTTCTTAGGCCAATGGGGCCTTGTCCTTCATAACCAATTCTGTGTAGGATAGACTCACCTCACCCATAGATTTCTGTTGGGAGTTTAGGTGGTTCTTGTTGTATGTTCTCTTCTTCTTCCGTATAGAGCCATTGTAAGATATCTCTTTCCTTTGTTTCATCTGATAGGGTCCCCCATTTTACAAAGGGAGCCATGGGAGGAGCAGGAGGAGTAGATGGCTTTGGAAAATGCTTGGGTCACCCAAAGGATCTAGGAGATAGAGGCATTTTGGCTAAGTTGAGGTTGTACTCAATGGAGTATTCCCCTACTCTTGTTTCTTTGATGGTAATTTTATGTTCTTTTGGCTTGGATGAGGAAGCTTCAGAGGTGGAATCATGCTGTGGGGTAGGGGATGTAGATGCTCTATTGTTGGGTATGATGTAGTCAGGTTTTGAGAGGATAGAGTTGCAATGCTGAAAGGCGTATGGATCACCTTGGATGGTGACTTGTTTGCCATTATGAGGGAACTTTATGCATTGGTGATAGGTAGAAGGCACAGCTTTCATGGAATGAATCCATGGTCTACCTAGGAGAATATTATAGGCTAGCTCCCTATCTAGGACTTGGCACACAATGTCCTTTATCATTGGTCCCACTTGTATTGGTAACACCATTGTTCCTTTGGTAGTTCTTTCCTCTTCATCATAGGCTTTAATTGTAATCTTTTTCCTTGGATCTACCGCATTTTCAGAGAACCCCAATGTAAGGACTAGCTTGAGTGTGCAAATATTTAAACTAGCTCCTCCATCAATGAGAACTCTCTTGATATGGTGTTTATGGATGAAGGTGACGATATGAAAGGGAGTGTTATGAGGTTGAGACACTGAGAGGTCATCTTGTTTAGTAAATGATATGGTGCTTGAGGAGGTCAGATTTCCTACCATGGCTTGAAACTTCTCTTGGGCCAAGTTCATGGATATTGTCGTTTCCACTAAGGCTTTATCAAGAATCTCCTTGTGGGAAGGAGATAGACGCAACAACTCTAAGATAGAAATGTGGGCAGGCATCTTCCGTAGTTGGTCTATGACACTATAATGATGGGAGTTGGACTGGGAAGGTGATGATCTTGGAGGAAGGGTATTCAACGTGACCTTACCACTGCAGGTGATGATGCTACAATTAGTTTTGTTGGGTCCTGATTGTTGGTTAGATGTAACCACATTGATTTGTGGGATGTGCTCCGATATGCAATTGATAGTGTAGTCGAATGGCATGCTTGCATAGTTAGTATTATTATTCCCATTATTCTAATTTTGGCTGTTGTAGTTGTTGTTATTGTATGACTTTTCATGATTGAGAAGCGGATCCTTGTATGCCACATGCATTTCATTAGAAGTATGTTGTTGAGGACCTCCTTGATTTTGATCAAGTATGTCTTGAATAACGTGTTTGAGACAGATACAATTGTTGGTTGTATGACCTCTTCCTCTATGATACTCACAAAAGTCAGTGTCTTTCCAATAGTGAGGTTTTATTTGAGGTTTAAAATTGCTAGTAGGAGGTAGAGTGATCTCATTGTTGGCCAATAGCTTCCTTAATATAGATTCTTGGGGCTCACCCAACACTATGAACTTTCACCTAGGATTTGAGTTGTACCATGGTCTTGGTTCTTGAGAGAATGTTTTGTTGGGAGTTGCATTGCTTGCCTCTCCTTTGAGAGTGAATATTGGTTGTTGTTTGGGAGCTATGACTTTGGCATCAACTACTCCATCATTGACAACATTTTTATTCTTAGTCCAAAACTTTGACTTGTTCGTAGTGTAGATGCAGTTAGGGGTGTCCTTGTATAACTTAATTTGCCCCTTGGCGATAATATCTTTCTCGATGAACAGACCCATTTCAATGACCTTCAAAAATGAGGTAGGGCATTGAATTTATATTTGATAGCGTAGATCAGAGTTGAGGTTGTGGACAAACATCTCCATCAATTGATTCTCAGGTACATCATATGAGCATTTGCTCGCTAGTTGTCTCCACCTTTGTAAGAAGGAGGTCAATGATTCACCACTCTTTTGCTTGGTATTTCATAGATCAAGCATGGAGACTTCATGTTCAATATTGTACGAGAAGTGTGTGATGAATTTGTTGACTAACTCATCAAAAGTTTTGATACTTGGTGAGAGTCTTGAGAACCACTCCATGGCTTGGCTACCTAGAGATCTAGGGAATAGTCTCATTAAGAAAGTCTCATTGTGAGCTACTTTCATGCATGTGGCGTTGAATTCCCTAATGTGATCTCTTGGGTCCCCTTTCCCTTTGTACTTGTCAAACTTAGGAACTTCAAACTGAAAGGGGAAGGGTACCATGTTTAAACTTTTATCAAAGGGGTATGGTACAATATCTTCCAAGGAGTAAGTTTTAGTCTTTGTACCTGTCTTGAGATCTATCATTTGTTGTGTTAGACTCTCGATTTGTTTCCTCATTTCTTCCATGGGCACATTAGGATCCATAATTTTCTTTCATTTATCTTCACCAGTGTGGTGTTCATGATTATCCTCTACGGTCTCTTTTAGTTTGCTAAGATCAAAGTCAGTGGGGAGCTTAAGTCCCAAATTCACAAGATGAATAAAGTACTTGTGAGGATCCTCATGGAACACCTTTTTCTAGTAATCATTGGAATTTTTGATCTTGGAGGTGTCCTTGATACTCTTCATGAGAGATTTCCTCATCACTATCATGAGGGGTGACAATGTGATTGGATGATCCGGCCATTTCAAGTTGCTTTTTGTACTAAGATCTAGTTAAAACCATGCAAGGTGATGTAGGAAGTGGTGGGATGAAACTAGAGATTTTGGAAAGATGTTGATGGAGACTATTGAGAATGGGATACTTGTGATGAGATTTGGACAAGGGACTCTTTCAATCAATGATTCCAAGTAAGGTGACCGATACAAGATGATAGCCACTAGTAAGGGTACTCGATACCTGTCTTACTGTGTAGGGACTAGTCGTGCACCAAGACCACTAGCAAAGTTCTATTACTTACTAGGGTTACTTGAGTCTAAAATGATCAAAAAAAGGTCTTGTGCTAATCTGATATATGATACTTTGACTTTGCACTAGGGATACCTGATAGAAGGTAGATGAGATGACCAACGAAAGAGAAACTTTGACGCGAAATGGATGGAAAAGATGTCAAATGGGAACGGCTATGATAGTTTCGCCATTAAGATGAGCTTCACAACAATGATAGTGATCTAGTAATAAGTGTGATCACAAGCAATGAAGGAATTGGTGTCAAAGGCCCGCTGTAATTCCTGTAGAGTAAGTTTACTTAAAAGCTTGGATGAATGAAATAGAAGAATAGGGTTCAATTTATAGACTTAGGAAAGAGAAGATCAACGTTATAGAAAGAATGAGAAGATCAACGGTTGAGAAGACTTGAGAGAACATGCACAAATAAGAAGAAGACAAGTGTCACATAAAAGCTATTTTATTTGAGTTAACTACTTCTTTTCTAAAGATAAGATATGCTTTTCATAAATTAGAAAGTTTTTTTTTCTAATTTAAGAGATATTGATAAAAACAAGGTTGGTTGAGTCAGTTAACTCAACTTGAGATTTGATTTTGCATGATTTAAGAAATTAAATAAAATATTTGATTTTGTGTGCATGGAGAAGAAGACTTATTTTTAGAAGATTTGGAAGATATTTGAAGATAGGAAAGCAAATTAAATAAATAAATTTATTTAATTTGTAGTGCATGATTTGGAAGAATAAATAAAATATTTGAATATATTTTATTTTTGGAGATTGAGAGGATTTACATAAATTTGATTTGATTTATTCAAATTTGGAAGAATGATTTGATTTAATTAAATAATTGAGAATTATTTAATTGTTTGGAATAATTTTAATTAAATAAAGGATTTTATTTAATTTTGACTTTAGAAGAGGTAATTAAATATTTTGATATTTAATTAACTTAGAGGAATGTGAATTGAATAAATAAATTTGTTTATTTATTTATTGATAGAAGAATTAGAATGAAATAAATATTAAGAATATTTATTTAGACCAAGTCGTGTCATTTTTAGGCATATACAACTAGAAGAATTGACCTTCTCACAAAAGTATGTTGTGCTCTCAAGATCCATGCTAAAACCTTATTTATGGTCACCTAAGGGAATACCATCTCGTAGGACCCCATGATTTCTGCAATGACCTCATCATTCTAAAACATGTCTAGAATCAGAGGCTCTTGTTGGTCCCAATTGATAAGTTCTAGGTAAACAAGTGGAAGGTTTTGGGTTTTGGTAGTGGATATAAGGGAGAAAGAGGATATCATGACAATAGAGGTCTCATGAAATAGGTCTATGAGATGTATCACAAATTCATCAATTGTATCCTTTTTGGAATGTTCAACTGTAGGAAAGGCCTTTGCTACTTTGTCAAGAATATACTCGATGTCCAAGGACTTTGGTACCTCCTTTCTGTACCCTAATCCTTGTTTATTATGTTTCCCTGTCAAAATGATGGGTTTTGTGTTTGCTTGTGTGAGCAATCTAAGGACACCTTGCCCTTTGTAACCCATGTTCTTAATGATGCGAAGACCTCTGGTATATTTCTCAACTGGTAGTGTGACTAGATCTTGGGGTTCCTTATATAGCCAGCATGAGATATCTTCAATGGATTCATCTTCTAGAAGTCCCAAATGAATGAATGTGGTGGGGCTATCCTTTATGACAGCTTTTGAGCTTGTGTTTGCTAGGGGTGGTTTCCCATAAGATCTAAGTTATTGTGGCAAGTTCCCCGCATAACAAGATTTATGTAGGTCATACTCACCAAACCCTTTGTCTTTGTACTGCACCTTGATCTCGAGAATAGATTTATTAGATGGGGCTTTGGTTAATGTCAATGGATCAATGTAGGATGAGGATGGTTGAGTTACAATATTGTTTGGAATGTGATATGAATTTTGGTGGTGGCCTTGCATAGCTCTACAAAACTCATAAGGATTACAGTCTCCAAGAACAATAATTTTTGTACCGTTGTATGGAAATTTGAGACACTAGTGGTATGTGGATGGCATGGCCTACATGGTATGTATCCATGGGTTCAACCTAGAATGATATTGTATGGAAGATCAAGGTTTAATACCTGACAATGAGTTTCAATAACTACAAGACCAACTTGGATGGGTAGATGAATGATACCTTCAGATTCTCTCTCTGCATCATCATATGCTTTAATGGTTATACATTTTTCTAAATCAATAAGATCCTCAGAGTACCCCAACTATTTTAATAATTTTAGAGAGTAGATGTTTAAGCCAACACCACCATCTTATCACAAGGACCCATTTGATTTTGCATTGATGGACATAGACTTCAATGTGTAATGTGTCATTATGATAAGGGCTATGTGATGAGAGGTCTTTTTCAGTGAAGATTAGGTGGTGAGGTGAAGCAATGTGACCTATCATAGCTTGAAACTAGTCAAAATCTATGTTATTTGGAACGGATGACTCTTGCAAGGCTTTTTCAATAATAGCTTAATGTGTAGGTGACACTTTAAGAAGGTCCAAAATGGATATTTGTGTCGGGGTTTTGCCTAGATGATCAAGAATATTATACTCAGAGGTTGGATCGGCATTGCATGTTACCCCATGGAGGGTGACATGACCATGGTAGGTTGTTACTACACAATTAGGTGTTTTTCCCTTAATGGTAAGCATAGACACATGGTGATGACTCTCAGTTATATGCCCTATAATGGAATCATAGGAGTTGGACGCATGGTTGACACTTTTCCCTTTATTAGAGTTATTTCCCTTATTATGAGGAGGGAATGGATCCTTGTAGATATTGAGGTCATTGTCAGAGGTTTGTGTTAGAGGTTCATCCACATTTGTGTCGTGAATCTCGGTCTATAAGATTCTGGATGAGATTCTTGAGTTTCATACATACAAGGTTTTTATGTCCTTTTACCCTATAGAATTCATAGTATTCATTGTCCTTATACCATGAGGGTTTGAATTGAAGTTCATCATATTGATGTGCTTCGGGTAGTGTGATGAGACCTATTTGAACCAATTTTCATAGGATATTTTCAATGGGTTCTCCCAAAGGAGTAAATTTATGTCTTTCAGTTGAATCTTTTCGTGGTTGCTCTCGAGGAGTTGAAAGAGTATTTTTGACTAGTTGTATATTGATAGGTGTTTTGATATTTTGAATGTGTTTGGCATCCACAACACCATCATTGACAATATTTGTATTCTTGGACCAAAGACAAGGTTTTTCATTGGATTATTGACGATTATCTTTGGTTTATATGAAAATTTTGACTAGACCTTTAGCAATAAGGGCCTTTTTTATTTTTGTTCCCTTAGATATGATTTCCTCAAAATAATTTACACATTGGATTTTTAGATGAAAACCTAGCTCTTGGTTTAGGTTTTGGATGAAAATATTGACCAATTATTTCTCAAGAATAGGCTAGGGGAATTTACTAGACATATTTTGCCAATGTTGTAGGAATGACATAAAAGTTTTGTCATTGCATTGCTTTTTGTTACATAAATTAGTCATGGAAACTTCATGTTCTATGTTGTAATAGAAATGAGTTATGAATTTCTTAGTTAACTCATTGAAGGCCTTCATACCTACTTGTAAGTGAGAGATTCATTCTATAGCTTGCTCTCCAAGACTACGGAGGAAGAAGCGCATAAGATATGTATCATTGTGGGCTACCTCAAGGAAAGCAATGTAGAATTCCCTAAGATGTTCTTTTGGATCCCCTTTGCCTCTATATTTATCAAATTGAGGCATTTCAAAATTATAAGGAAAGGGGATCATAGGGATAGATCTATCAAAAGGATAAGGGAAAATATTTTGCAAAGAGAATGTTTTCTTAGGGTGCCCTAGGGTGATATCTGAGATTTGTTTTTGTTGATATGAAATTTTCTAATCGCATTCTGATGTAGTATTATGAAGAGCTTGAAAACCCTAATAGTTTGACAATGGTGGTTGTGATATTTGAGGTGGATTAGTGAATGAATTGAAAGGAAGCAAGGTATACAGAATAGCTTCCTACACTGAACTAATGAGGGGAGAGTTATGCAAATTTTTATTCTTACAGTTAACATAAAGGAAGATACACAAACATAATTCAAATCAGCAATACCACAACACAAGATGTAGGTGGGGAAAACATTTTTAGGTACAAAACACCACACTCCAAAGCACATCCCAATGTATTATTTAGTAATCAAATAATGGCTACATTAGAATTACCTATCCAAGCTCTTCCAGGAGTTCACCAACATGTAGTATTTGGAGTAATTCCAATAGTATAACAACACCTTCAAATCAACCATACACACTACTCCAACAAGCACCTTATTTATAGAGAGATACAAGCATGGAGGAAACTTCTAGAGCAAGCAACAAGATATGGGCATCTAAATCCATGTGACACACTTTTCAAACACGTGTTTGACTCCCATAACACTTGTACAAGATTTACTTATACCTCTTACAACCCTCCATACTTGGGCACCCCAAATTTTCCCAAAATAGGTATGACATGCTCTTACACCATCATAAAAACTGTCATATATGAAATCACTTACAGTCGTAAGAGAATCTATCATAACTGACTATTAATAGAGATTCTATTACAACTTGTCATATCCCAAATGTGGGCTAAGTCAAAGATTCCTCTTACAATGTCATACATGCAAATGACACTTGTCTCATCCCTTCTATTTGTGACACTTACAATGTCATAGAATTTGTTATAGTTCTTACACGCCATAAACCTCTTACAACACCCAAAAGATGCTAACACATGGAAAAATACCTTTGCCACAAAATGGGACACCTACCTCCTCATATAAGGACAAAAATACATCTAGTCACCTTCCATGTAGGATGACACATCACTGTGACAACTCCCACAAAGTGACAAAATAAGATTTACATAGAAAAATACAATAGTAGGCAAAAATAAATAAATACAACATTAGGAACTTGCAAAGATTGAGACACCTTAATTCCCAACATTCTCCGACTTGTCGAACACCTTTCAAGATCCAATAGATAATTAGGGACTAATTGGTAGGGGCTAAAAGACCCATAGACTTCGAACACCATCTATACTTCTCCATGCTCATAGGCTTTGTGAAGGAATCTACAACATTTGTCAAAGTGTCAACTTTCTTCAAATCCACCTTCCCATCCTCTACCATGTCACAAATAAAATGGTACTGGACATCAATATGCTTTGTCCTTGCATGGAAAGTAGGATTCTTCACCAAACATATGGCACTCTAACTATCACAACAAATGGTAATCTTCCCTACATCAAAACCAATGTCAGAACACAATCTCTTAAGCCAAATGCTTTCCTTACAAGCATGATTTGCTTCCATGTACTTTACTTCTGTAGTGGACAAAGTGATGATAGCTTGTCTCTTACTCATCTAGCTAACTACACCATCAAACATAGTAAAAAGATAACCACTGCTGGATCTTCTTCTGTCAATATCTCCAGCCCAATCTAAATCCACAAATCCACAAATACTCATAGAATGTTGATTTCCTATGGGATAACCATGATGACATAGGGAATACTCAGAAGTACCCCACAAATATCTAAACACTCTCTTCACTGTATCTCAATGCAGTTGTCTAGGATTAGCCATAAATCAACTAAGGACTCGCACTTCTTCGATAATGTCTAGTCTTGTAGGGACCATAACATACATCAAGCTACCAACAACACTAGCATAAGGAACACTCATCATGTCCTCCACCTTAGTAGGAGATTTTGGACAATCCAAAATAGATAACTTTGTCTCCATCACTAAAGGAACAGTCAACAATCTACAAGCTGCCATGTTGAATCTCTCCAACACATAATTCACATACTTACTTTGTCTTAACCAAAATTTTCTGTTTTCCCTGTCTCTTCTAATTTCCATCCCCAAAATGTACCAAACTGCCCCTAGATTTTTCATTTCAAATTGTACTGAAAGCTGAGACTTCAAATAAAAAATCAAGTTCTTTCCATTCCCAAAAAACAACATATCATCAACATATAAAGCAATAATGAGAATGCAATCATTATGCATCTTATAATTAATACAATGATATGATTTAGATCTCAGAAATCCCAAACTTGACACAAAGGGATCAAAATTCTAGTACCATATCCTAGGAGATTGTTTCAAACCATACAAAGACTTTTTCAACTTGCAAACTAGATTTTCTTTACCTTCAGTAATGTAGTGCTCTGGCTGTGACATATAAATCTCCTCGTCCAAGTCACCATGAAGGAAAGTTGTCTTCACGTCCATCTACTCAACTTTAAGATCATATGATGTAACAAGTGATAATAAGAATCTAATGGATGTTAGCTTTGAAATGGGAGAGAAAATCTCACCATAATTTGTTCCCTCAACCTGGGAATACTCCTACAAAACCAATCTAGCCTTATACTTCTCAACACTGCCATTTGCACCAAGTTTCTTTTTGAACACCCATTTGCATCCAAGAGGTTTTTGTCCTTTAGGCAAAGGCACCAAGTCCCAAGTATTATTATTTTCCAAAGTGTCTTCTTCCGTGGCCTCTTTCCAAGAACCTGTATCTTTCATACCCATAGCCTCTTTCACAGTTCTAGGCTCATCAGTGTTAGAAATCAAAGCAAAAATACAACTAGAATCAAGAAATGAATAACCAAACCTCTTAGGTTTCTTCCTAATCCATGTAGACCTCCTCGAAATATGAGGTTGAGGTTCTTCTTCTTCTGAACTTTCAAAGATGCTAGAGCTCTCCTCATAATCAGGTTCAATAAGAGCTTTTGTTTCAGTCTTCTCAGGGTTAGAAGGAAACTGAACCACATCATCTTTCTTTTCTTTCTCTCTTGGTTGAAGAACAATAGGAGAAGGTGTGATAGGTGAAAGTCAGGTGTGGAAGATCAGACATATTCATGAAACCCTAACCCTACCATCATCAAGGAATCTAACCTAAATGAAATCAAAGGATAATGCAATTCAAGCATAACATCACCTAGATCATGCGATTCCTTGTTTGAGAGAGAGATGTGGACTGCTTCTTCAACAATAAGCAATTACAAAGCTGAAAGCTGCCATTGATGGATGATAAAAGCTCAAATGCTCAAGATGATAATGGAGGTGCTATATGATTGCTGGATTACTAGATTGCTGGATTGCTGGATTGCTCATATGGAATGAAAGGGTGTTTATATAGAACCCAACCAAGATCAATCAACAGTGGAGATTCAGAGGCTATGTGAATGGCTAAGATTGAAAGTTACTAAATTTAGGTCCAATTAGTTGTGCATGTGAAGGATATGAATGAAAGTTGTCTTACAACACATGATGAATGGGAAATGGACAAGTGTTGAAATATGATAAATGATAAAGGCTTAATTCAAATAAAGTATTTGAATTAGTTGGGATATGAGTTGGAAATTAATTAAATAAATAAAATTTATTTAATTAATAGGATAAATGCATAAAATGAGATAAGACATGATGTGGAATTAATTAAATAAATACAATTTATTTAATTAATTGGCTAAGTGAATGAGAATGGGATTTTAATTAAATAAATAAAATTTATTTAATTAATTGGATAATAGATTAGTGATTTAACAAGGTGTTACTAGACATGGACAAATTTGGGTGTCTACAGAAGGCCTTACTTCTCTAAATATAACACTTCTTCTATACAACTTTCTCGGCCATAGGATCCCAAAGCTTGTATCCTTTCACACCGACACCATAGCTAATTAAGATACACTTAACTACCTTGTTCTATAATTTTGAGCTCTTCTCCTTAGGCACATGTGCATATGCCTAGAAACTAAATACTCGAAGATGTCTCAATGAAGGCTTTTTACCAAACCACACCTCCATGGGTGTCTTCTCAACAAGCACTGAAGTAAAAGACCTGTTAATCAGGTAGAAGGCAGTGGCTACAACTTCAACCCAAAACTTCATGTTCAAGGCTAGCTCCACTAAGGATACTCCTAGCCCTCTCCATCAATGTCTTGTTCATCCTCTCTACAACTCCATTTTGTTGCAGGGTGTATGGATTTGTCTTATGTATTTCAATTTCATGTTCTTTACAGAACTTCTTGAAATTTGCCAAACAAAACTCACCACCGTTGTCAATCCTCAAACACTTAATCTTTTTAGCAATTTCTGATTCTCTAAATAAGCTTTAAACTCTTTGAACTAACTAAAGACTTTAGATTTTCTTCTAAGGAAATAAACCCATTTCCTTCTACTATAATCATCAATTAATGACACAAAATATAAAGATTTAGAAATCAAAGGAACATTCACAGGACCAAACACATCAAAATAAATCAGATCCAACACATCAGAAGATTTGTGAGAAACCCTTCTCACCAATGTGACCAAGTCTCTCATGCCACAACATTGTCTTCTCAGTAGGAATTTTCTGTTGAACACTCAAAATACTAAAAGGGGGGTGAATCAGTATTATTTTAAACCATTCACATATTAAGCATTCAATCCATTTACCATATTCAAGAGCAGTAAAGCATAAAACATGTATCCACAAACCATGACACATGAATGCCAGGATTTTTACGTGGAAAACCCAAAAAGGGTAAAACCACGGTGAAAATTAGCTCACAATATATTATGAATAACAATACTAGTTACAAAGGGCTCACTGCCCAAAAGACTCATTATCCAAAGAGAGAGTGCTCACTATAGGTGGACTCACTATCCAAGTGGACTCACTACCCACTGAGAGAAAAGTAGAGAGAAAGAAGGGTGGTTCACTGCCAGAATTTGAACTGTTACAATTGCATCTACATACACATGGAATATAGTTTTAATGAAGCTCAAGTTATAGAAACAAAACTCCTCTCACTGATATGAGATATCACACTATCCTACTCTATACTTCCTCAATTCGTATATGTAGGCACTTTTCACATTATTCGGATCACATTCATATCACTTCATGTTCAAACCATCAAAAGCAAACCTCTTTATATATCTGCTTCTTTTACAACATCAATTAGGTTAGCCTAATTGTATGTAATGTGCAAAACATGCCATACATAACCCGTCAGCCCCAAAACTTCACATACACACTTTGTACCAAGATTTAAACTTTGAAACAACTTGAAATAGGTTAGGATGGACCTAAAATAGCTCCCACTTAACTCCATAGAACATATTCACCCTCCGCATAACATCTCTACCTTTAGGTCAGCTCCATTGGCAAACTGACAATAACATGAGCTAACTATCAAACCACAAATTGGTATCTGGAACTCCAAATTGATTCAAACCTGGAATATATACTCTTTAATTATTCATAAACTTGTTCTCAAATCCGCACAACAAAATGTTCACATGCTTTGTACTGGATATGACTGAACTATGTCATGCAAACTTCTGCTAATCACAACTTTTACACTGGAGGACATTAGTAGACAAAACTCTAGAATTAGATGTATTTAATGATCAATAAAAACATACTAGAACTGCAAGACATGATCTTCAATGGCAGAATAATGTGGACCAGAAAACTAGAACTTTATACACTCAATCTAGTGTACTGACACTTAGCCAAATTTCTTAACATGTTCCTTACCGGACCAAATCTCTTTGCATAGTTGTCTTCTAAGAAGAAGTAGATGAACTTGAATGGAAGAGGATCAAACCCTCTTGCAAAATTCCCATCCAAATTGCTCTACACAATCTTACAACTATTGTTACCATCAATGACAGAACTACATAACATCATGCTTTGCCTTATCTTATGCACGCTAACAATCTCTTCATCAATGATGTTGCCAACAATCTACCCCTTTGGCATTGATGGCAACACATGATGTGAAAAACTATCAAGACCAAATACTTTAACAAACATTTTCTCCCTATCTTCTGCACATCTTATTTTCTCCTCAAAACACTGTGTCTCTCCCCCTAAGATGTATATCTCTCCTTTTTTCACATGTCTCTCTCCAAAATACTCTCTTCTTTGACATTAATAGCAAAAGGTGTACAAAGTAAACTTTGTATAGGATCTCCCCCTAAGTAAATGATTTATATATACACCAAAATTTCAAAATTGTTTTTTAACCTTCCACATATATACACAAGAAATCAAAACTTATTGAGTTTAAGGGAAGATGTCTTTGCAGATGTTCTTGAGTTGTACCATATTTGAATCCCACTGTGCCTTAGCATATCTTAGTATCTATATGTGCCCATTGATTTGTAAGAGAAATTCTTCTGGCTTATCCATAGTAGAAGGAGCATCAGTCATTTTTCCAGCTTTCTCAGCTTCTTTTATCAAACCAGTCATAGAAGCTATCTTGAAATTAACAATCCCTCTTAGTTGGCTCATTTGGTCCTTTATGGACTCCTTATGATTTTGCAGTTTCTTTATGTTTGCATGACCCTTTTCAATTTCATCTCTTAGGTTTCCATTTAGATCTTTTAAAGGATCATAAGTTCTAGAAATCTTTACAATTTGATCATCAAGGCCCTCTATCTTATCTTTTGTGTCTTGTGTCATTATGGGCCAAGATAAGAAAAATTGATACAATGCATTTGCATCATTCATAGCCGTCTCAATATATTTTATACCATTTTCTAGAAGATTGTGTGCCTTAGAGCACCTATCAATCAGTTCTAGCAGTCTCTTTTTATCAAATTCCTCTCTCACCTTTATCTTTGCTACTAACTCAAAAGATTCAAACTGACTATTACCTTTACTCATCAAATGCTTCATTTGCAATGCCGAAGTCAAAGTAACATCTCTATTTGCATCAAGTACCAACTTCTCAAAAATCTTCATGGATTCTTCCATTAACCTTTTTCCTTCTGCATGAGATTATAGAATCTCCTCTTGTGCAGATGTTTGAAAAATTGTCCCAAGATGAAGTTTCTACAAAGGAGAAATGTTAGACAAATTAATCTAACCATCTGAAGCTTGTACTTATAGAAGTTGTGGGGTAGATAAAAATTGTGATCACCTTTGCTTCACCAAAATCTCCCTGATTGAGTCTAGTGAAGAAACTCCAGAGGACTCACCAACATTGTCATATTTCATTTCTTCTGAAATAGGGGATTCTGGAGGAGGATTTTCATCATGCACTTCTCTTTCCTCAGCATTTTCCAAAATAGAATTAGTATCCAAAATATTTGCATTTTGATCCAAAATTACCTCATTCTATTCTCCTTTATCTTCCTCTGTCTTTTCTTCTGTAGGCTCCCTCTGATCATCAATTGTTTCTGTATTCACCAAAGGGCTAGCTGTATTGACTTCTCTTGAAGGTGAAGGCAAATTCTTCTCAGTCACCAATGGTGGTTTAGCACTTTGTCTACATTAGCCTCAATCTGGTTATCATTCTTTTCCTTTTTATCAGAATGATATTCTTCAATAGTAGCAGTTTGAAGTTCTTTCAAAACATTTACAGTTATGTTTAAAGTTTCCTTTTCCAGCCTCTTTATGTCCTCTTCATCATTTGACATCAAAGTGTTTACTCTTCTTTTTGTTCTAAATTCTTTGTTTAATCTTTGCATGGCTCTCTTCTTTTCTAGTCAAGAGATAGTAGGACAGACTTTCTCAAGAGTTCTTCTCTTGATTTCATTATCTCCACTAATTGCTTCATCTCTATTCTTTGTTAGAATATTGGCTAAACTATCAGGTAGCTAATGTGTTATTTCAATCAAAGAAACATTAAAAAAATGTGGATACCTAATTATTGCAGCTTCAATGATTTCCTTGTCATCATCTAACCTATCTTCATCATATAATTTTGCTACTTGCTTCAAATTGTTATACTCTATGATTGCATTAATTGTAGCATCTAACTTTAGAGGGGGAAGAAATTCTTTATTTGATTTCTTCTATTTTCCTTTCTCTTTGTCCTCAATTCCACTATTCTTACCTTTTCCTTTCCCTTTCCTAGAAGACTCTCTTTCTTCACCTGATATGAGTTCTCTTCTCTTGAAGATAAATCCTTCTTTCTCTTTCTCACTAATTTCTTCTTCTTCACTGATATCCTCACTCATATATACTTGTCTAGAACCTTTTACCTTCACTCTTCTCTTCTTACCAGGTTTAGATTGTTCAGTAGCACTAGATTCAACATTCTTGTTAGAACATGCAGCAAGGGAGGAAGAGGTTCTTGATGTCCCCTTGGACTTCTCCTCAGGACTAGATTCTTCTTCAACTCTTGCTTTAGCTCTGGCTTGTTGTACCTAGTTCTTAGAAATGCCTATGCTTTCAAGAAATTCCTCAACTATTTTATGCACTTTCTTTTGAGCTTTGGGCATGTTCTACTCTAGATGAATTTTAGAGACTTCACTTCAAAAGTACCAAATCTTTCTTCAGAAGTATCTTTGGGTTTGCTCAACATTAGGCCTGCAATACCTACAAGAACATCTTCTGTAACTTCATATCCCATTTTAGGGATCCATACTATTCTTGTTTTGACTGCTTCCATCAAGCACACATCCTTGGTGACCATGAAAAGAATGTTGTTCTTGTATTTTTCTACAACTTTTCTATGGATTCTTTCCCTAGATTGCATCTTTTCCTGAAGGACTTTGAAGTAGCCCCACAAAGCAGCATTTTGAGCATCTTTGTCATCGATTCTCTGCAAGTGGTCTCTTATCTGGGTGGTGACAGGAATATGCCTAAGCCATACAACATTTTGTGCACCTAGCAACTCTTTCAGAAAATAGAATAACAAGCAAATGATTAGGGTACCAAATCTGAATAGGTACTTTGACTCCTTTGTCTTCTTCAAATTCTCTAGCAATTGTTGCCTTAGCAATTCACAAAGATCATAATCAACCTTCTATTTCACCATCTCATAACTTATGTTTATAGCAGTGGCCGAGACTGAATTTTCTCTATTTGTGGAATAAATTTTGTAGCCTATTATCATTGAAGCATACTTCATAGCCAGATCCTCTATGTCACTCATTGTCAATGTTCTCTTGTCAAACTTAGCTCCTATAAGATTCATAACATCATTTTTCACAGACTTTAATGTTGAAACAACTCTGGTGGAGCATAACCTTGTAACATCCCTAATGGCTTCTTTGTTGATTATATGTGGAATGTCTAGCCACATGAATTTATCATGAATTCTGCTCAAAACATATCTAACCCAAGCATCTTCGTAACATAGAATAGGAAAGTTGTTCCAAACATCCAATTTCTTTTCCACTAGGGCATTGTACTCCATCTTCAAATCAAAGTTATCATAAATCAATTCATCTAGCCATAATTGCCCTAACTTGGCATGATTGTATTCTTCTAAATTTGTATGAATGTAGATCTTTATATCCTTAGTATGTAACACACCATAGGGTACATCTGAAAATGCACCATCTGGATTATTTTCCATCAACTTGAAAGGGTGTTTCTTGTATTTAGGGCAAGGCCTATCTACAACATCTATTACTTGTGGAATAGACATTTTCAATGCTCAACAAATAACTTTCTAGGGAAAGATAGGAAACTATAAATACCTTTTCAGTCGCTTCCGGTTAGGATTTGTAAGCACTGAATCTCAAGATGCTATGAACTCTTCTTTGCACACTACTCAGCTCTCTTTCACTTGAAAAATTATTTACAATATAAATTTAGATCAAGTATGATCGCTTATGACCTAATTCACCATAAATTCCATGATGACACAATTAATTTTAATTGCTCTACAATCTTCCACAATAGGATGTTTTTCACCAGAATCTTCTTCAAATGATCAAGTACATTGGTCTTTACCTTATATCTTCATGTTGAGGCATCAGTACCATCCCTTTGGTAGAGGGAGAAAGATTTCCATTAAAGCTCCCCCTGAGCTAAAGCTCTTTTCTCAGTTTTTAGAGGAAACATCTATATCGGATGCCAGTACAGGCTCACCATTAATCTCTGCTACTTCCTTCTTTATCCAAATCTTACTCATCTCCTTCTAGTCTCTGTTGGATCAACCTTTTGTACTAGTTTGTTCTCCTCTACCAGATAATTCTTCTTCATGCTTCTGCTTCTCTAGAACTTTAAAATATGTCCAGGCTTATTGCAATTATAGCATACAACATTCTTATAACCAGTATTCCTTCCATTCATTCTGGATCTGCAATGGTTAGCTTTGTGCCCAAATCTACTACATGTATAATAGTAGCCATTGAAGGATTGAGTCATTATACCATTGTTATAGCCATTCATCCTTTGACTTCTACACTCATTAGCTCTATGACCAATTTTCTTGCATGTAAAACATTGAGTAGAGAAAGATGGAACATTTTGATTCATTCTGCTCCAAAATTGTGTAGCCTTATGTCCAAATTCATTGCAAGAATAACAATAACCATTGAAAGATGGGTACCTTTGAGCATTAGGTTGTCTATCCGGTGATCTTCTCTAAGCTCCTTTCTTTTGATTCCAGATCTGCTTGCCATTGTTCTTCTTATTTTCAGCTTTTGATGATTGAGCTAATTGTGAACTTTCATCTTTTTCAAACCCTAAGCCTTCTTTGTCATTGGGATCTTTCTGACTTGCAATCATCTCATCAAGCCTTGCAAAACTTATCTTAAATTTTTCTTCATAACTTTTTTCTTTCTCCATATTTGATTTCAGTTTCACAACTTGTTCAAGATTTATACATTCTTCAGATTTGCCTTTCACCATTGAATTTAGATATTCCTCAATTCTTTCCTTTTCTTTAACTTGCACTTTTAGACCATTCATGGATTCATTTGTTAGCCTCAATTGTTCACTGACTTCCTTATGTTTTCTTTGAACTTCTTGACTTGCTCTCTCAATTTTTTGATACATCCATTTGCTTCTTTGACATTCTATTTCAGGTCTTTGACTTCTTCTTTAGTCCTTTCTAGGTCTTCAAGAGAAACCTTGAGTTCTTCACTATTGACTGACAAGCATTCATCTTCTAAAAATTCAACAGTAGGAATCTCTTCCGGAGGAGTAGGAAATTTCCTAGTTGCCATGTGGTCAACCTCCAAGATCTTCCTTAAGTGGTTAGGCTTCTTCCGAAGGACTTGGCTCTAATACCAATTGTTGAACACATTGAATACTGAAAGGGGAGGTGAATCAATATTCTATTAAACCATTCACATATTAAGCATTCAATCCATTTACCATATTCAATAGAAGTAAAGCATAAAACATGTAATCACAAACCATGACACATGAACACCAAGATTTTTACATGGAAAACCCAAAAAGGGAAAAACCATGGTGAGGATTAGCTCACAATATATTATGAATAGCAATACCAGTTACAAAGGGCTCACTACCCAAAAGGACTCACTATCCAAAGAGAGAGTACTCACTATAGGTGGACTCACTGTCCACTGAGAGAAAAGTAGAGAGAAAGAAGGGTGGCTCACTGTGAGACTTTAAACTGTTACAATTGCATCTACATATGCATGGAATACAATTCCAATGAAGCTCAAGTTATACAAACAAAAACTCCTCTCACTGATATGAGATATTACACTATCCTACAATGTACTTCCTCAATTCGCATATGTAGGCACTTTTTGCATTATTTGAATCACATTTATATTGCTTCATGTTTGAACCATCAAAAACAAACCTCTTTATATATCCACTTCCTTTACAACATCAATTAGGTTGGCCTAATTGGATGTAACATGCAAAACATGCCATACATAACTCGTTGGCCCCAAAACTTCACATTCACACATTGCACCAAGATTTAAAATTTGAAACAACTTGAAATAGGTCAGGATGGACCAAAAATTGCTCCCACTTAACTCCATAGAACATATTTACCCTCCACATAAAATCTCTACCTTCAGGTCAGCTCCACTGGCAAACTAACAATAACATGAGCTAACTGTCAAACCACAAATCAATATCCAGAACTCCAAATTGCTTCAAACCTAGAATATATATTCTTCAGTTATTCATAAACTTGTTCTCAAATCCACACATGAAAATGTTCACATGCTCTGTATCAAATATGACTGAACTTTGTCATGCAAACTTCTTCTAATCACAACTTTCACACTGGAGGACATCAGTAGACAAAATTCTAGAATTAGATGTATTTAGTGATCAATGACAACATACCAAAACTGAAAGACATGATCTTCAATGGCAGAATAATGTAAACTAGAAAACTAGAACTATGTACATTGAATGCAGTGTACTGACACTTAGCCAAATTTCTTAACATGTTCCTTACCAGACCAAATCTCTTTGCACAGTTATCTTCTAAGAAGAAGCAGATGAACTTGAATGGAAGAGGAGCAAACCCTCTTGTAAAATTCTCATCCAAATTGCTTTGCACAATCTTACAATTGTTGTTGCCATCAATGACAACGTTGCATAACATCATGCTCTGCCTTATCTTTTGCATGCTAACAATCTCTTCATCAATGGTGTTGCCAACAATTTCATCTCCAAAGCATGAGCACCCTTAGGTACCCAGAAAGCACAACCATTGGAAGTAGATGCAACACACTTCTTCGCTACTGGTTCTAATGGTGAGGATGAATAATCTGAAGCTCTCGTCTTTGAAATAGAAGGACTATTGCACTAAATAGTGCATGCATCCAACTAAAATAGAGTACCTCTCTAAACACCCTTAGGAAGAACCATATCTGCTCTCGTCATCTTACATCATCCATTTGAGAATACAACCTGCACACCCACATCATTCAAATTACTTACGAAAAAAAGAAGCTTTTGTGCCAAACCAAGGATATGAAAAACACCATTGATCCCCTTCACTAGTCCATCAGGGAATCAAATCAAGACTCTTCCATGGCCAATAATCTTCAGGTGAGAGTCATCACCTCGGTACACCTTCCCACTATTAAATTCTTCATACTTTGTGAACCAAACCAGATCTGAGGTCATGTGGAAAGAAGCACTAGAATCCATTAACCACACATCTTCTAATGCATGGGTGGCTAAGGCAGCAACAAAACTATCACCATCATCTTGGGACTTTTCAAAATCTGAATCAAAGAAGTTCCTTTTCTTCTTCTCCTCCTTACACTCCTTTCGAAAGTGCCTAGGTTTTCCACAATTCTAACATAGTGCCTTGGAATTTCCATGAGACTTAGATCTCCCATGAGATTTGGATCTTCCTTTATCTACTTTCTTTTCCTTCTTTTTCCCTTTGTCTTTTGACTGACCATGAATCGTAAGAGCCTCCTTAGCCATTTAAGAAGATTTTATCCACTTCTCTTCAGATAGTAATGATGCAACCACTTCATCCATCTTGAAGGTGGTTGTGGTACTCCCAATGGCTATCACAAGTTGGTCCCACGAATCTGGAAAAGAATGTAGCAAAGTCATACAATGATCCTCCTCCTCTATATTCACTCCAACAGAGCTCAACTGGGAAACAAGCATATTAAAATTGTTTAGGTGATCCACGATAGATCCTCCATCTTCCATCCTCAGAGACTACATCTTCTTCCTCAGTAACAACTTATTTACTAGGGATTTATCTTGATAAGTTTGACCAAGTTTCTTCCATATGTTTTTTGTCATAGTCTCCTCATGGACATTTAACAAAATGGAGTCAGCCAAATAGAGTCTTATTAGACCCTTAGCCTTCCAATCCAACAGATCCCAGACTTCTTGTTTCATGCCCATTGGTATCTTTCTAGATATAGAAACCCATAGATCTCGATCTACAAGCTTGTCCTCCATTTTGAGTTTCAACAACTCAAAACTACTACCATGAAACTTCTCTATCTCTATTTTCTATATGTTCTTGTCATCTCCTTCCTATGACAAGATTACAAAATACTTTGCACAAACTCCCACTTAATTGAAGATTAATACAAAAAACCCTACCAAACAACTAGGACCAAAACTATCTAGGCTCTGATACCAACTGAAAGGAAGCAAGGTACACGGAATAGCTTCCTACACTAAACTAATGAGGGGAGAGTTATGCAAATTTTTAATCTTTACAGTTAACATAAAGGAAGATACACAAACATAAATCAAATCAGCAATACCACAACACAAGATGTACGTGGGGAAAACCTTTTCAGGTAAAAAACCGCACACTCCAAAGCACAACCCAATGTATTATTCAATAATCAAATAATGGTTATAATACAATTAGAGAGCCAAGCTCTTCCAGGAGTTCACCAACACGTAGTATCTGGAGCAATTTCAATAGCATAACAACACTTGCAAATCAATCATACACACTACTCCAACAAGCACCTTATTTATAAAGAGATACAAGCATGGAGGAAGCTTCTAGAGCAAGCAACAAGAGATGGGTGTCTAAATCCATGTGACACACTTTTTAAACACATGTTTGACTCTCGTGACACTTGTACAAGATTCCCTTACAACCCTCCATACTTGGGCACCCCAAATTTTCCCAAAATAGGTATGACATATGCTCTTACACTGTCATGAAATCTGTCATATATGACACCACTTACAGCTATAGGAAAATATGTCATAACTAACTATTAATAGAGATTCTCTTACAACTTGTCATATCCCAAACTTGGGCACCCCAATGGGCTAAGTCAAAGATTCCTCTTACAATTGTCATAAATGCAAATGACACTTGTCTCATCCTTTCTATTTTTGGCTATTACAATGTCATAGAATCTATCATAGTTATTATGCGTCATAAACCTCTTACAACACCCAAAAGATGCCGACACATGGAAAAATGCTACCACCACAAAATGGGACACCTACTTCCTTATATGAGTACAAAAATACATCTAGTCACCTTCCATGTAGGATAACACATCACCGTGCCAACTCCTACAAAGTGACAAAATAAGATTTACATAGAAAATTACAATAGTAGGCAAAAAATTAAAAAAACAACATTAGGAACTTGCAAAGGTTGAGATAGCTTAATTCCCAACATGAATATGGATTGAAAGTTTGAGTTTGTGACATAGATGGTGGATTAGTTATAGATGCATATGAATATGGGTTGGAAGTTTTGTGACATGAGGAATGGATTAGAAACTTGAGGTTGTGATGAGATAAATAATAATGGGTTGGAATCTTGGGGTTGTGAAGTGAGGAATGGATTAGGAAGTTGAAGTTTTGATGAGAGAAATGATAATGGGTTGGAAGCTATATATTCCGCCCCCCTCTCTCTCCCCCATCTCTCCCTCTCTATCCCTATCTCTATCTCTCTATCTCTCTATATCTCTCAATCTCCCCCTCTCTCTCTTATTGTCTCTCTCCCCCTATCTCTTTCCCCCTCTTGATAGATACTCATGCTCATTTTATCATGGTGTTCCTATTTATTCCTAATTCCTATGCATACCTACATACTAAGAATACATACAAATGGATTCAACATACTAAGAACACCTCTATGGCATGTAGTCTCATGGAATGCAATGATTGCAAGATATGCACAAAATGGATTTGTTGAAAAGGCTTTAGAAACATTCAAGTAAATTCAATTGGCAGGTGTAAAGCCAAATTCCTCCAAATTTGCTAGCACCCTACCTGCCTGTGCCAAAATGAGATCATTGGAACAGGGAATGGACATCCATCAAAACATCAAGGATTTGGGAATTCTATCAAATGTTATAGTTGCAACTTCCCTAGGAGACATGAATGCAAAATGTGGAAGCATAGAAAAGGCACATGAACTATTTGGTAGAACACCTCAAAGAAATGTGGTCTCATGGAATGTAATGATTGCAATAAATGCACAAAATGGATATGTTGAAAAGGCTTTGGAAACTTTCAAGTAAATTCAATTGGCAGGTGTAAAGCTAAATTCCTCAACCTTTTCCAGAACCCTCCTTACCTGTACAAAAATGAGATCTTTGGGACAAGGTATGGACATCCATAAAAAAATCAAGGGTATGGGAATTTTGTCAAATGTTGTAGTTGCAACTTCCCTAGGAGACATGAATGTAAAATGTGGAAGCATAGAAAAGGCACATGAACTATTTGACATAACACCTCAAAGAGATGTGGTCTCATGGAATGCAATGATTGCAAGATATGCACAAAAAAGATTTGTTGAAAAGGATTTAGAAACTTTCAAGAAAATGCAATTGGTGGGTGTAAATACAAATTCCACAACCTTTGGCAAAATCCTCCCTACCTATGCCAAAATGGGATCTTTAGAATAGGGTATGGCCATCCATCAAAGCATGAAGGGTATGGGAGTTTTATCAGATTTTGTAGTTGCAACTACCTTAGGAGACATGAATGCAAAATGTGGAAGCATAGACAAGGAACATGATATATTTCCTTGAAGAAATGTGGTCTCATGGAAATCCCATGATTGCAGGATATGCACAAAATGGATTTGTTGAACAGTCTTTAGACACTTTCAAGCAAATGCAATTGGCTATTGTAAAGCCACATTCCTCAACCTTTTCCAACATCCTCCCCACCTATGCCAAATGATATATTTGGGATAGGGTATGGGTACCCATCCAAACATTAAGGATATGAGAATTTTGTCAGATGTTATGATTGCAACTACCCTATGAGACATGTATGCAAAATGTGGAGGCATAGACAAGGAACATGAATTGTTTGATAGAACACCTCAAAGAAATGTGGTCTCATGGAATGCCATGATTGCAAGATATGCACAAAATAGATTTTTTGAAAATTATTTAGAGAGGGAGAGAGGGAGAGAGAGACAGAGAGAGGCGGGATAGATAGATAAACACATAGAGGGAGAAATAAATTATATATAGATCTAAGGAGAAAAAGAGGGATAAATAGAGAGATAGAGATGGGGTGAGAGAGAGGGGGGATAGAGATAGATAGAGATATAAAAGGGAAATAGGGATATAGAGTTAGATAGATACATAGAAAGAGGTAGGGGAGATGGATAAATAGAGAGAAATGGAGAGAGGAAGACATGGAGAGATAGAGAGGGAGAGGGAGATCTAGGGGGAGAGATAGAAAGAGATAGAGGGAGATATGGAGATAGAGAGAGGGATACATAGAGAGATATGGAGGGAGAGGGAGAGGGAGAGGAAAAGGGATAGAGTGGGGAGAGATAGAAAGAGATAGAGGAAGAGATGGAGAGATAGAGTTAGAAAATCTATACAAAAAGTGCTTCAAACATTGAAAATCTATACATAAAGAATTTGAAGTGAAAATAAATGAATTAGAAGGATAGGTCACCACAATTGTAGAGAAATACATTAAAGATGAAGATACATAGGTAGAAGAAATTAGAAAAAAACTCCTAAAGGTTAAAACAAAATTGACTAAAGAAATAATAGAGTTGGTAGTAGGGAAAAGCTAGATGGTAACTAAGACAACCACCAAGAATGCATTATCAAAGAAAGTAGAAAACTTGGAGGCATAATTGAGCCATGAAAATTCTAAAACTAGTGCCAAGACTATGGAAATAGGATTACTAAAGGAAAAGGCCTCTAGCCAAGATTATGAGCTAGTGAAGCTAAATAATCAAGTAGACACATAGGCCTAGACACTCAAGGGCCTAAGAGAAAACAAGGTTGACAAAAAGAATATAATAGAAGAATAAAAGGAGGAGGTAAAGAGGTTAAAGGACCAAATTAAAGAGATCAAATAGTTAGTGGCTTCCCTCGACCACATCATGGTCTTATGAAGATCATACTGCAAGGCCAAAATGGAGGCCACATCATCTAAGCCTTGTGAATGAGAAGAGCCAAATTTCTAGAACTAGTGAATGAGAAGAGCCAAGAAGAAACTATATTCAACATGTGGTCCTTATCTCCTTTAATCAAAGAGATTCAATTAGTTTTCAATACATTGATAGAGCTAGAGGCCCTTGTACAAACATCTATGGCTCAAGCATAGGAGATATCCTATGAATGCACCATTGAACTACAGTTCCACTTTAGAATCTTATAGAAGATCAATTTGCCCTTGAAGAAAGAGTGGGAGAAGGTTCTAGATTCTCCTTATCTTGACCTACTTCCATTTATGAGATTGACGTGTATATCCACCATGAAATCTTCTCCCCTATTCATATACCTATTCATTGATCCTAGGTGGAATTCATATTCTTGCAAGTGCAATATTTCTCTATAATTTTGTGTCAATCAAGATATGTATTTAATACTAATCTATTGTGTTTGGTCAAGATGTATGTGGCATGATTTGACTGAAGCTCTATGCCCTTAGTACTATATGAATTGAATTAAGACACAATGGTCTATATATGCATACATGTAATTTATGTAATTGGGGTTTGTCTTTTAGCCAATTTTAGACACCAATAGACAAATGATCTAGAGAGAGAGAGAGAGAGAGAGAGAGAGAGAGAGAGAGAGAGAGAGAGTCAGGGAGATAGATAAGGAGAGATAGAGAGAGGTAAATAGAGATAAAGAGAAAGATGGAGAGAGATAAAAATTGATAGATAGATAGAGAGAGGGAGATGGATATAAAGAGAAAGAGGGAGAGAGATAAAAATAGATAGCTAGATAGAGGAAGGATAGAGAGATAGAGGGAGGATAGAGAGATAGAGATATAGGGAGGACAGAGATAGAGAGATAGAGGATAGGTAGAAAAAGACTCTCCCTATATCTCTTTATCCTCACTCTCCCTCTCTATCTCTCCCTCTCCATATCTATCTCTATCTCTATATCTATCTCTCTGTTAAATATACAAGACAACTGAGAGGGGGGTAAATTAGTTGTATAAAAAATTTCAAACCCTCACACATTCAACTCCACATTAACCTTTAAACATGTTATGATGATTAAGCATGAAAAGAAAATAAATGAAACTAAATCATAACAACACCACATACAAGAGAACACCAGATTTTATGTGGAAAACCCTAAAAGGGAAAAACCACAGTGAGGATTAGCTCACAATATAATGCAGTAGCAAAACCAAATTACAAAAGGCTCACTGCCTAGGGCTCATTGCCCAAAAGAAAGAATGCTCATTACAGGTGGGCTCACTATCCAAGTGGAATAAATATCCACTGAGAAAGAAAGAGAGAAGAGAAAAGTGGCTCACTACCATGCTTTGAACTAATATAATTGCATCTAACCTATGCATGGAGTTCAATTCCAATGAAGCTCAATATCCATCACAACATAAACAACACCTTCGCAGCAACATTGAAAATAGTAGACACATTCTGCTCACTTAATCCAGTAGCCTAACACAAGAAATCTCTCACTGCACCGATCAAATTCACATCATAAACATCATATCCCCCATGTATACCTCCATTAATGAATCCTTAACACTTATTTATACCATCGTTACCCTTGAAAACATTCTCTAAGGTCGGCAACACAACTTAACCCATAAAATTCAAATTACCTAGGTCTGGACCTAAACATTCCCATGGAGGAAGGGAATGAATTCAAACCATGCCAAATCTTAAAATAGACCTAAATCCACTCTTACACATTAATCCACGCTTCGTCCATCAACAATGTATAACCAAAATTAGTAGAAACAACCAAGTTGGCAAAACTTGAGTTAACACTATGATCTTTTAAGCACACACTTCCTTAAATGTAAACATGCCTCATCTTACACAAATATTTAACACAATCTAGAAACATCTATGAACATCTTGAATTCACCTAAAAACCAACAACTTTAACCATAATAACTTTCACCTAAAGAAAGTTTACAATCTACTTACAAATAACACTGTTGAACTCTGATACAAAGGAAATCACTTTCCAGAGAATGAAATCACAAACCTTCTAGATTGAAGATAGATAAGGACCCTATAAGTACACATCCAGAACCGTAACACTTGAAACTACTCTACGGAGAAATGCAGAGCAAAACACATTCTCCTAGACACACTGCAAACACAATCAAACACTATTCTCAAATCGGTGAACACAGCTGTCACTGCACAATGATCTAGAGTACCAAATTTAGAATTTAACATCTTCAAGTGCTTCTAAACAACATATCCAAACTGCACACTTAGATCTCCAACACAAAAGAAATGCGGAGCAAAAAATTGAACAACACTCAGTAAGATAGAAGACTTCTTCAACACACTGTTTCCAATAAATTAATCAAATTTTCTCAAAAGCACTTGGAAACCCAACAACAGAAGCATATCCTCAACATCTTCAGTACCTCTAGAAAGCAACCAAATCACTTTTAGTAGGACAACTTAATCAACCAACAACAACCTATGGCCTTTCTTCATTTGGACAAATGAACAAGATCCCAGATGTTATAAGAGTCTAAAGCCATCATCTCCTCCTACATGGCTAACTGTCGAGACTCACTATCATCTGTAGAAATAGCTTCCTTGTAGGATCTAGGTTCATCATTAGTACTCAATAAAGCATATACACAATGGAAATCTAGTGGGCTATACCCGTCAACTGGATTTCATTATCTTGTGGATCTCCTCAAGGGTGGTGTAAGAGACTCTACTCGTTCTTCTGCATAATCATTTGCACCAACTTCTTATGTCACAATAGATTCATCTTCGTCAGAACTACTTGAATCTTCTTCTTCTTCTTCACCCCCCAATTCATAATTATGTTCTTTCTGAGGTGCATCTCATTGCTCTAAATCAAAGTGCACCTTCTTTACCTTTTCTTCCTTTTCTTTTGGCTGCTCAAGTTCAAAAATAGCTCTAAGTTCCCTAAAAATAACATCTCTAGAAAAGATAATCTCACTAGTTAGTTGATTCTGAAGCTTATAACCTTTGACATTATCACCATATCCAATGAATGTACACTTTTTAGCCTTTGGATCTAACTTAGATCACTTTTCCTTAGGCACATGAACAAAAGCCTCATAGCCAAAAAATGTTAAATGTGAAACAGAAGGTTTCTTACCTGTCCACACTTCATGAGGTGTCGAATCAAGAGCTTTACAAGGAGATCTATTTATCAAGTAGTAAGCAGTGTACACAACCTCTGCCCAAAAGCATTTATCCAACTGAGCATCACTAAGCATACTTCTAGCTCTTTCCATAATTGTTTGGTTCATCCTTTCTGCAACACCATTCTGCTGTGGTGTATACAGAGTTGTCTTTTGTCTGATTATACCTCCATGCTTGCAAAACTCATCAAATTCCTTAGAGCAATATTCCCCTCCATTGTCAGATCTTAATATTTTTATCTTTAAACCTGATTGGTTCTCTACTAAGACTTTGAATTCTTTAAACTTAGTGAAAACTTCAGATTTATGTTTCATAAAAGAAATCCATGTATGTCTGGATACATCATCAATGAAGGTGACAAAATAACAAAATTTTCCAACAGATTCATTATCCACAGGTCCAAACACATCCATATGAATAATGTCTAATTTCTCTTTTGCTCTATTGCTTCCTGAAGGAAATGATTTTCTATTTTGTTTACCAAACACACAATGCTCATAGAAATCAAAGTGCTCATCAGAATAAGAGAAACCATCCAACAATTCTTTATTCTTAAATTTTTTTAATACATTATTACTTATGTGGCCCAATCTACGGTGCCAAAACATACAAGTGTTTTCAAAAGCCTCAAAAACATAAGAGGCATTACAAACTGTAGTGGCTTCAAGCTTAAACAAGTTCCCAAATCTCTTTCTTTTCGCTACCACCAAGTTCCCTCTCACCAATCTATAGCCATTCTTGTCAAATGTCACATGCATTCCCAATTCATTCAACTTTGAAACTGAAATTAGATTTCTAGCTAATCTAGGAACATGTAAAACACCAGGGAGGGTTTTAATCCTCCCATCACTAAAACACAATACCTTTCCTTTCCTGACAATTGGATATGAAGAGTTGTCACCAAGGTAGATGTTACCTCCATCATATTCTTCATATGTGGAGAACCATTCCTTATGTGAGGACATATGAAACAAGCATCTTGAGTCAACCAACCAATGATCATTAGAAACAACATTACATGCAGAAAGTTAAACATTTCCACCTACATTCAAGGACTTATCCGAAGCACTCTCCCACTATTTCTTGGGGTTTCTACAATCCTTCTTCACTTGTCCCCTTTTACCACAGTTCCAACACTTAACTTTGTTCTTTTCACCAAGAGTCTTGGATTGGCCCTTGGACTTGTCCTTAGTCCCTTTCTAATCTCCTTTAGGTCCCATTTCATTAGACCTTCCCTAGATACTGAGAGCATCACCTAAATTATCCGAACTCTTCTTCCTCAATTTCTATGATAGTAGCACTGAAACAAGAGCATCCAACTTCAGATCCATGAAGTTAGTAGTGATAGAAAGGATAACATTCTCCCAAGACTCAGGTAAAGAACAAATAAGTAAGATATATTTATCTTCCTCATCAACTTCAACATCTACTAAATCAAGCTAATTAAGAAGTAAGATATATTTATCTTCCTCATCAACTTCAACATCTACTAAATCAAGCTGACTCATCAACAAATTAAAAGAATTTAAATGCTCTGCAACTGACTCACCCTCTTTCATTTTCAAAGAAAACAACTTCCTTTTTAAATAGAGTTTATTTACCATACTCTTGGCTTGGTAGATCTCACCCAAACAATTCTACAACTTGTGTGTAGTCTCTTCCTTTACGACATTCAATGGGATAGATTCTTAGAGATACAAAAGGATTGTTCCCCATGCCTTCTTATCCAATCTATCTCATTCATCCGGAGAGACTTCATTGGGTTTCTTCTCTTTTTGAATAGCCAACCACTAGTTTCTTTCTTCCAACAAATCTCCATTTTTAGCTTCCACAACTCATATGGTCCTGCTCTATTGAACTTCTCAATGTCCAAACGAGAGGTTGATGCAACAATGGATCCAACCATAATATTAACACAAGATCTACAAGACAAACACAACCAAATCTCCCATTACAGCTATAGCTTCCACCTTACCACCCAAGAGTCAAAGTTGGCTAGGCTCTAATACCAAATGTTAGAAATGAAAGCAACACTACTTCAATGGAAATCTGATTCAAATAAATTTCTACAATCTTTTAAGTGTATATTATCAATAGAGATTGTAACATGAAATTGAAACTATGCTTCACAGAGATGCAAAATTAGAAAACTTAACACATAACACAATGACACAGTGTTTAACATGGAGAAAAATCTTTCAGTTGAAAAACTCCACAAAGGAAAGATGCCCAATGTTTGTATTAATCTGCAAAAGATTGTACAATACAACATCACCAATATATTCTTCAGTCTTCAATCTGATAGCATTTCGGTAGCACATGAGTACCTAAAATCTATATTGCAGCAACAAATACGTGGCAAATACTTATAGAAATGTTTTCCAACTCATCCTAGGCATTCACCTTCTCTCTCATGAGATTCCCCAACATGCAAACATTAAATACCATCTTACAAGCACCTTCCACTTGTTCAAAAAATAGCCATGCAAAGGTTGGGTGCCCATGACTAAATCTGGCCTCTTACAACATCTTATGACACGTCATAACCATCATAGATTCCACAAAAGAGTATCCTTCCAATATAGGAACCTTCTAAACATAGCAACTTACAACTCATTAATATATGTCATATGCGTCATAGTGTCATAGAATCTTATGACAACTTGCAGCTATCATAGATTCTTTACATGCACCCACCAAACATTATGATATGTGTCATACATGCTAAAAAAAGTATATTCTCCCAAGGTGGCACCTACACTTATTTAATTCTGAGTTTTACAATTGCCAACCATAAATGTCACTAATTAATTACCTCTTGTGACTCCGAAATTACCCCTGTCAGTGAAACTAGTACATCTCCTTATGGATAATTACAAATTACAAATAATAAATGGAATAAATACAATATTGGGATTTACAAGGTTAATGGCACCTTATCTTAACATTCGCCCACTTGACATTATACATTGTAAATCAACCCACATGGCCTCTCTGCACCATACAAACTTCTCTGTGCTCACAAGCTTGGTCAATGAATCTGTAACATTGTCCTGAGTGTCTATCTTCTTCAGCTCAATCTCTCTATTTACAACCAACTCTCAAACAAAGTGATACTGAACATCAACATACTTAGTCCAAGCATGATACATGGGATTCTTGGCCAAACAAATAGCACTCTGGTTAGCACAACTAATTTAAATGATCCTGCAATCAAAACCCATACTTGTACACAGTCTCCTCAACCAAACTGTCTCCTTAGAGACATAAGTAGCAGTCATATACTCTACTTCTATGGTGGACAAAGCAATTGTGGGCTGCCTCTTACTCATCCAACTCACTGGACCTCCAAACAGAGTAAACACATAGCCACTAGTGGACCTTCGACTATCCAAGTCACTTGCCCAATTTGCATCAACAAAACCCTATATGTCCTAAGATTTATCAACACTATCAGTACTAGAATCAATTAAACAATGATCAGGAGTACCTGCAAGATATTTAAACACCTTCTTTGCATAGTTCCAATGTGGTCTACTAGGGTTAGACATAAATCTGCTCAAAACTCCCACTACTTGGGCAATATCTAGTCTAGTGTAAACCATTACATACATCAAACTCCCTACAACACTAGCATATGGAACATTAGACATATCCTCAAAATCATCCTCAGTCTTTGGACACATATCTAATGAAAGCTTTGTACCAATGGGTAAAGGAACTCTAACTAGGTTACAGTCTTGCAAAATAAACCTCTACAAAATAGTACTCACATACTTACTTTGTGACAACCAAAGCTTTTTTGTTGACTCTGTCCCTCTTGATCTCCATTCCCAAAATATAACTTGCAGCACCAAGATCCTTCATCTCAAATGCACCTAATAGTTGGGCTTTAAGTTCACTAATCATACCCTTAGTATTTCTGAAAAACATGTCATCAACATACAAAGTAATCATTCGTATAGAATCATCAACATAATAAATGTAAACATAGTGATTCTCCTCACTTCTAACAAAACCCAGTTTCAAAACAAATGAGTCAAACTTTTGATACCACATTCTGGGGGACTATTTCAGACCATAAAGAGTCCTCTTTAACCTGCAAACCAAATGTTCTTTTCCTTTTACCTCAAAACCTATAGGTTGTTGCATCTAAATTTCTTCTTCAAAATCTCCATGCAAGAATGCAGTCTTAACATCCATTTGTTCAATCTCCCAATCATAAGCTGCAACAATGGATAAGAGAAATCTAATAGAAATCAATTTAGCAATAGGAGAGAATATCTCACCAAAATCAACTCCCTTTCTCTGGGAATAGCCCTTGGCTACCAGTCTAGCCTTGTACTTTTTCAATGAATCATCTGCTCCAAACTTCTTCTTGAAGACCCACTTACAACCTATGGCCTTTCTTCCTTTGGGAAAATGAACAAGATCCCAGGTGTTACAAGAGTCTAAAGCCATCATCTCCTCCTACATGGCTAACTACCAAGACTCACTATCATCTGCAGAAATAGCTTCCCTGTAGGATCTAGGTTCATCATTAGTACTCAATAAAACATATACACAACAAAAATCTCATGGGCTATACCTTTCAACTAGATTTTGTTGTCTTGTGGATCTCCTCAAGGGTGGTGTAAGAGACTCTACTCATTCTTCTGCATGATCATCTGCACCAACTTCTTCTATCACAATAGATTCATCTTCATCAGAACTACATGAATATTCTTCTTCTTCTTCACCCCCCAATCCATCATTTTGTTCTTCCTGAGGTGCATCTTGCTGCTCTAAATCAAAGTGCACCTTCTTTACCTTTTCTTCTTTTTCTTTTGGCTACTCAGGTTCAAAAATAGCTCTAAGTTCCCTAAAAATAACATCTCTAGAAAAGATAATCTTGTGGGTTAGTGGATTCCAAAGCTTATAACCTTTGACATTATCACCATATTCAATGAATGTACACTTTTCAGCCTTTGGATCCAACATAGATCACTTTTCCTTAGGCACATGAACAAAATCTCACAGCCAAAAACCCTTAAATGTGAAATAGAAGGTTTTTTTACCTATCCACACTTCATAAGGTGTTGAATCAAGAGCCTTACAAGGAGATCTATTTATCAAGTAGAAAGAAGTACACATGGCCTCTGTCCAAAAGCATTTATCCAACTATGTATCACTAAGCATACTACTAGCTCTTTCCATGATTATTCGGTTCATCCTTTCTTCAACACCAATTTGTTGTGGTGTATACGAAGTTGTCTTTTGTCTGATTATACCTCCATGCTTGTAAAACTCATCAAATTCCTTAGAGAAATATTCCCCTCCATTGTCAGATCTTAATATTTTTATCTTTAAACCTGATTGGTTCTCTACTAAGACTTTGAATTCCTTAAACTTAGTGAAAACTTCAGATTTATGTTTCATAAAATAAATCCATGTATATCTAGATACGTCATCAATGAAAGTGACAAAATAATGAGATTTTCCAATAGATTCATTATCCATAGGTCCAAACACATCCGTATGAATAATTTCTAATTTCTCTTTTGCTCTCTTTCTTCCTGATGGAAATAATTTTTTATTTTGTTTACCAAACACACAATGCTCACAGAAATCAAAGTGCTCATTAGAATAAGAGAAATTGTCCAACAATTCTTTATTCTTAATAGTTTTTAATACATTATTGCTTTAGTGGCCCAATCTATGGTGCCACAACATATAAGTGTTTTTAGAAGCATTAGAAACATAAGAGGCATTACAAATTGTAGTGGCTTCAAGCTTAAACAAGTTCCTAAATTTCTTCCCATTCATTACCACCAAGTTCCCTCTCACCAATCTACAACCATGCTTGTCAAATGTCACATGCATTCCCAAATCATTCAACTTCAAAACTGAAATCGGATTTCTAGCTAATCTAAGAACATGCAAAACACCAGGGAGGGTTTTAATCCTCCCATCACTTAAACACAACAATACCTTTCCTTTCCTGACAATTAGATATGAAGAGTTGTTACCAAGGTAGATATTACCTCCATCATATTCTTCATATGTGGAAAACCATTCCTTATACTGGGTCATATGAATCAAGCATCTTGAGTCAACTAACCAGTGATCATTAGAAACAACATTACATGTAGAAAGTAAAACATCTTCACCTGCATTCAAGGACTTATCTGAAGCACTCTCCCACTATTTCTTTTGGTTTCTGCACTCCTTCACATGTCCCCTTTTACCATAGTTCCAACACTTAACTCTGTTCTTTTTACCAGGAGTCTTAGACTAGCCCTTGGACTTGTCCATAGCCCCTTTCTGATCTCCTTTAGGTCCCATTTTCTTAGACCTTCTCCTGATACTAAGAGCATCACCTAAACTATCTGAACTCTTCTTCCTCAATTCCTCTGATAGTAGCACTGAAACAAGAGCATCCAACTTTGGATCCATGAGGTTAGCAGTGATAGAAAGGATAACATTCTCCCAAGACTTAGGTAAAGAACAATGAATTAAGATACATTTATCTTCCTCATCAATTTCAACATCTACTGAAGCAAGCTGACTCATCAACAAATTAAAATAATTTAAATGCTCTGCAACTGACTCACCCTCTTTCATTTTTAAAGAAAACAACTTCCTTTTTAAATATAGTTTATTTACCATACTCTTGGCTTGGTAGATCTCACCCAACCGATTCCACAACTTGTGTGCAGTCTCTTCCTTTGTGACATTCAACAGGACAAAGTCTAAGAGACACAAACGGATTGTTCCCCATGTCTTCTTATCCAATCTATCCCATTCATCCAGAGAGACTTCATTGGGTTTCTTCTCTTTTTGAACAGCCAACCACTGGTTTCTTTCTTCCAACAAATCCTCCATTTTCAACTTCCACAACTCATACCTCATTCCGTTGAACTTCTCAATGTCCAAACAAGAGGTTGATGCAACAGTGGATCCAACCATAATATCAACAGAAGTTTTGCAAGACAAACATAACCAAATATCCCACTGCAACTACAACTTCCACACTACCACCTAAGAGTTAAAGCTAGCCAGGCTCTGATACCAAATGTTAGAAATGAAAGCAACACTACTTCAATGGAAATCTGATTCAAATAAATTTCTACAATCTTTTAAGTGTGTGTTATCAATGGAGATTGTAACATGAAATTGAAACTATGCTTCACAGAGATGCAAAATTAGAAAACTTAACACATAACACAATGACACAATGTTTAACATGGAGAAAATCCTTTTGGGTAAAAAACTACACAAAGGAAAGATGCCCAATGTTTGTATTAATCTGCAAAAGATTGTATAATACAACAACACCACCAATCTCTCCTTTAGTCTTCAATTTGACGATATTCCGGTAGCAACTGAGTACCTTAAATCTATATTACAGCAACAAATACATGGAAAATACTTATAGAAATATTTCCAACTCATCCTAGGTGGTCACCTTCTCTCTCATGTGATTCATCAACATGCAAACATTAAATTTCATCTTACAAGCATCTTCCACTTGTTCAAAAAATAGCCATGCAAAGGTTGGGTGCCCAAGACTAAATATGGCCTCTTACAACATCTTATGACGCGTCATAACCATCATAGATTCCACAAAAGAGTATCTTTCCAAGATAGGAACCTTGGGCTAAGCATAGCAACTTAAAACTTATTAATATTTGTCATATGTGTCATAGAATCTTATGACAACTTGCAGTAGTCATAGATTCTTTACATGCACCCACCAAACATTATGACATGTGTCATATATGCTAAAAAGAGTAGATTCTCCCAAGGTGGCACCTACACTTATTTAATTTTGAGTTTTACAATTGCCAACCATAAATGCCACTAATTAATTACCTCCAGGGACTCTGAAATTACCCCTATCAATGAAACTAGTACATCTCCTTATGGATAATTACAAATTGCAAATAATAAATGGAATAAATACAATATTAGGATTTACAATGTTAATGGCACCTTATCCCAACACACATGATTTGAAAAACCATCAAGACACCACTCTGCACCAATCTTCTTTACTTGCTTACTCTCCCCCTTCCTTTTTACATGTCTTACGGATCCTTTTCTTTTTCACATTGCTTTCTCACTCCCTCTTTGTTTTTCACATGAACTCTCTCCCCCTTTGACATCAATGGAAAAGGGTGACACAACGTTCCCTTTTCATGATACTTCACATACTTGCACTGTTTACTGCTGCTCTACAACATATTTTTCTTTCACTGCTCTAAATACTCCCCTTGACTGGAACAATCATCATGACCACTACCTGCTCCCCCTAAGAGGTAGCCTCCAATCATCAGTCTAGAAAAGAATGAATCTTGAAATCCACTAGACTGATGGATCTCCTTATGTATCTAGTTTAAGGAAGGAGGGATAATAACCCCTAACTTCTCCTGGAGATACACAAATGTATCCTTAGTAAGAGCCTTAGTGAATATGTCAACAAATTGATCCTTTGTAGGCACATACTCAAGCTTCACTTCATTCTCTGCAACCTTCTCTCTTAGAAAGAGATACGTAATTGAAATATGATTTGTCCTTGAATGCATCACTGTATTTTTTGAAATGTTAATAGCACTTGTGATTATCACAAAAAATAGAAATTGGCTCATCATACAAAACTTTGATATCCTTCAAGGTTTGTTTCATCCACAACACTTGTGTGCAATAAGATGTTGTTGCAATGTATTTGAAAAGAGAATAGTTACACTAAGAGGGTGATGAATTAGTGTAGTTCAATCCAACACTTTATACAACAATCTTAAAAATTCTTCAAAGCAAATAATGAGAATGAACACTAAGAAAAACATGCACACATAACGCCAAGATTTACGTGGAAACCCTATGAGGGAAAAAACCGCTGAGAGTTGCTGGAGTCTATTCCTCAAATCCAACCTCAAAAGAAAGATGATTACAATTGTTTTAGAAGCAGCCACTTCTAGGTACAACCACACCCAATACACTATTTCCAGGACATCAACCCCAAGGTACAATGCACACGTGATCAATACAAACTCTTCTTAAGGCACCAACCTCAATGAGGCATCAACCCCAATCAACAAAAACACCAAGACACAAAACTCCTAAAATGTGACAAAAAACATGTGCAAGATATGATTCATAAATAATCTGATTTGCACCAATTTAAACATACATAAGATCCTCTGCAAAATTCTTCATGAAAACATAGACTTTGTTGCATACTCCTTACTGATAGTGATCCCTCAAAAATTAATTCTATCCTCACTGCATTTCAATACCACAGCAATAACAAAACCTTTGAATTCTTTTTGTTCACAATTGCATAAACATATTATTCACAGCACACAAACTATATATAAAGCATTAAAAATCTTAAAGTTGTGTATATCCACTACAAGGAACTCCAAAACCTCATAGAGAAGAATATGAAGAATATTTAATAACCCTATTGTGCAGTCATAGTTAGGAGTGTCCTCAAAGAGAACTATCCAGTACGTACAACTAGAGTAAACAAAATGGAAACAACTCAAAGATATAAAGCAAATGTAGATTCAGTCATTCAATATATCATAGAATTCAAATATAGATCGGTTGGCAACATGCAGTCTTATAATTAGGGCTCACAGGCCTGATTACAGAATATCAGAATATGCACAAGATATAGCTTTGATGCTCCTTCGCAAGAATTCAAACTATCAACTATCTCTAATGATCATAACTACTTTCTTAGGCATCTATTACATCAATATATATCATCTCTGGAACATATGATTCCTCCGCATCGGCCAAGGAAGATCACAAACTCCAATGAAGAGTTGTAATGTGTGTACACAAATAGGTCAGACCTAAATGAATGGAACTCCTCCACAAATGAATGGAATGATGTGCGGATCTCAAGGAAGGTCAGCCACAAACCAAACAACATTGAATTATGTGTCTTTTAGCTTCACAAGTCATGAAATGCTCCACAAGTCTTCTCCTTTAGCTAATTATCTGAGACTATCAAGATGCTCTATTCTAGGAAAATAGTTGATCTTTTGATAGCGATAACTTTCTGATACTTGATCTAAATGCTCTGAAAATTGGATATGATGTACATGAATGAATCTAGATACTAAGTCTAGCTCCACAAGATCTAAAATGAAACTGCGACATAATGCAGACCAAAATATATAAACTGCTACTGATTGAACTACCTAAATTGAATTGGAAAATTAAAAGAAACAAACTAAAATGCAAATATTTTTGGTTGATGCAAGATTGCTCTTGAACCAAGGATGCTCCTACATCAGACATCTAGAGTTATTGAAAAAGTGAGTCCCTTACTTTGCTAGGGCTATAGGAAAACCAATACGGTCCACCTTAGCCTAGTAAATCCATGATGAATCCTCTTCCGATCTACCTTCCCACTTCACAAGGTATTCTTTGTACTGTCTTCCTTTGGTGCTGCATCCAACTCTGTTGTCCAAAATGTCTTCAATCTTCTCTAGTGCTTGTTGTGGTAATTGCATCTTCAAGTCTTCCTCAATGTTGTCACTGAACTCTGCTTCATGATACTGATATAGGTTTGCAATATTGAAAATAGGTGAAATACCCAATGTCTCCAGTAGCTCCACTTCATATACATTTCCTGAATTGAATTTTCTAAGTATCCATAAGGTCCAAACTTCTTCATCTTCAACTTGTTATAAGTGCCAACTAGAAAACTTTCTTTTCTCAAGTACACCATCACTTCATCTCCAACTACAAATTCTTTGTGTCTCTTCTTCTCATCTACCTTCTCCTTATACTTGCTATTCATCTCCTCCAAATGCTTCTTTACCTGATTATGTACGGTCTCCATATGTTTTGTAAATTCTTCTACTTCTGTACTTCTCCTATCTGCCATAATGACATCTCTCAACTATGTTGCTCCTCTAGGGTTTACTCCAGTAACAATCTTGAAAGGTGTTCTTCCGGTACTCCTATTCACTAAATTATTGAATGCAAACTCTACTTGTGAAAGAGTCAAATCCCAACTTCCTACCTTCTCTCCAACCAAATATCTCAACAAGTTTCCCAAACTCATATTCACTACTTCTATCTATCCATCAGTCTATGGATGAAATGCTAAATTAAACTTCAAATCTATTTTCATCTTCTTCCAGAGTTTTTTCCAAAAGTATCCAAGAAATCTTATATCTCTATCTAAAATTATGTTCTTAGTAATCCATGCAATCTCACAATCTCCTTGAAAATAGGTCAGCTACATTCACTGCATTAGTTGTCTTCTTACAAGGTATTAAATGTGCCATCTTTGAAAATATGTCTACCACTACAAATATTGAATCATGTCGTCTTTGTGTCTTAGGAAATCCCATTACAAAATCCATAATTATGTCTTCCCAAGGTCTCTCTGGTACTATCAAAGGTTTATACAATCCAATATTCTGACTACTCCTTTTTGCAACTTGACGAACTCTACAATTCTACACAAATTTCCTAACATCCTTATGTATCTGAGGCTAAAAGTAATTTTCACTTATCAAAGCCACAGTTTTATCAATGCCAAAATGTCCTGGCAATCCACCACTGTGTTTCTCCTTGATCAAATTGTCTCTTATTGAACTCCTAGGTATACATAATTGATTTCCTCTGAACAACATATCTTCCTGAATGAAATAATCCAGTTACTTCTATCTATTACAATAGGTTCCTTACATGCTCTCCAAGGTTTCGCAAAATCAAGATCTTCCTCATACAGGTTCTTCAATTCATCAAATCCCAATACTTCAACTCTCATATCTGTCAAAAAGTTCCTTCTCCTACTTAATGCATCTACAACTTTGTTTGACTTCCCACTCCTATGCTTCAATACAAATATTAAACTCTGCATGAACTTTACCCATCTCATATGTCACTAATTCAACTTTCCTTGACTATTCAAATATTGCAAAGCTTGATGATCTGTATACAATACAAACTCTTTAGGAAACAAGTAATCTCTCCACTTCTTCAAGGCTTGAATTATGGCATAGAACTTTTGATCATAGACTGAATATCTCCTCCTTGCATCATTCAACTTCTCACTGAAATATGCTAAAGATCTACATTCTTGACTTAACATTGCTCCTATTACATTCTCGCTTGCATCACAATCTACTTGAAATACCTTATTGAAATCGGTAATGCCAAAACAAGTTGTTCTGTCACTTTTTGCTTCAATAATTCAAAACTTGTATCTGCTTCTGATGTCCACTTGAAATTTTTTCTGTCCCTTCTCATTGTCTCTATCATAGGGTTACAAACTGAACTAAAATTTCTAATGAACTTTTGATAGAAACTAGCCAATTCATGAAATGATCTAACTTCTCCAATGCTCTCTAGTGTAGGCCATTCAACAATTGCTCTTACTTTCTCAGGATCCATCTTTAATCCTTCTGTAGAAACCACAAATCCCAAGTATACTAACTCTTCCTTCGTGAAACTACACTTCTTGATGTTTATCAGTAATTTCTCTTCTCTCAACCTCTGCAATACTTGTCTCAGGTGCAACAGATGTTCTTCTTTTGTCCTACTAAAAATTAGAATGTCATCCAAATATATAGTAGAAAACTTACCCAAGAATTTCTTCAAAACCTCATTCATCAATCTTATGAAGCCACTTGGTGCATTTGTCAATCCAAAGGGCATCACTAACCACTCATACAATCCTTCATTTGTCTTGAAAGCATTCTTTCATTCATCTCCTTCTCTGATCCTGATATGATGGTATCCACTCTTCAAGTCTATCTTTATGAAATATTTTTCTCCACTCAAACAATCCATGATATCATCCATCCTAGGTAAAGGAAATCTATGCTTAACTATGATCTTGTTTATTTCTCTAGAGTCTATACGTATTCTCCATTCTCCATCTTTCTTAGGTGCTATTACTGCAGGTATTGCATAAGGACTCAAACTTTCTCTGATCAAACCTTTCCTCAACAATTCTTGTATCTATCTATTCAATTCTTCATTTTCTATTGGTGTCATTTTGTGTGCTGCTTTGTTAGGCAAACTAGCTCTAGGTATAAGATCCATGGTGACTGATAATTTTGATTGGTGGCAATCCTTTAGGTACATTATCTAATATGATATCTTCATACTCTATCAGCAATTTAGTTATCTCCTCCAATTGTGATTCTTCAGTTCCCTTCTTCAATGTTTCAGGCTTCTTAGGAATCAAGGCATAACACATATTCTCATGTCTCAAACCATCCAGAAATTTTCTTCTATCTACCAAATAGATTCTAGCATTCCCACATACTTCACTCTTAGGATCATCTTCCAAAGGAATCAAAGTAATTCTCTTTCCATTAGATGTTCTAGTGTATGTATTCTTTTTCCCATCATGTATAGCTTTTCTATCATTCTTCCAAGGTCTACCCAACACAATATGACATACATCCATAGGCATAATATCACACAACACTTATCATGATAAGATCCAATATGAAATTTCACCAAACATTGTTCACTCACCAGTATCTTATGATCATCTTGAATCCATGCTATCTGATAGGGCTTAGGATGTTTCAATCTCTCTAACTTTAACTTAGTCACCATCTCCTCTAAAACTAGGTTATCAAAACTACCACTATCAATAACAACTTTACAACATTTACCTCCTGATTTGCATCTGGTTCTAAACAAGCTTTTCCTCTGTGGTGGTTCCTCATTTGTCTCTGCTTGATATAGTACTCTCCTCATCACAAGTGATTCTCCTTTCTCAGGTTTGCCAACTGAACAAGGGTCACCTAGTTCAATAGGTACTTCTTTCACATAGGCTGCTCTGCCACTATTCTCTGTTCTCTTGCTTGTAGTCCCTTGATTACATTCAAATGCTCTATGTCCTTCACTGTCACACTTGAAACAAGTACCTCTGAATGTTCTCCTATCAGGTCCTCTTCCTTCTCTTTTATATCCTTCACTCCCGTATGGACTAGGGTTTCTTATGTGGTAGAAATTTATGTCATCTCTCTAGTATGCATTATTATCTTTGTCTTCCTTATTGAATGTATTCTCTTGTCTACTCTACTCTGCATATGATTTCTCTCCTCCGAAAAATGTTCTACCTCTCTAAAATTTACCTCCTCTGCCTCTCTGTCTTTGATCATGCCTCTTATTCAACTTTTCTTCAACCTTCAAGGCAAACTGATATGCTTCTTCTAGTGTTGTCATCCTTACCAAACTTAGTTCTTCTTGAATGTTAAATCTTAGTCCATTGATGTATCTAGCCACTTTCTCTTCACTTGATTCACTATGTCCTATCCTTATGATCATCTTATGAAATTCTTCAGTATATTCCTTCACAGAATAGTCAATTCCAACTCATAGTCAATAGGTACAAAGTGATTCTTCAATTTTTTCACCATCCTATCCCATTTTGTAATCTTTTCTTTTCCCCTTCTATTTCTATCCAATTAAACTTCTTTCCACCATATAGAAGCATGTCCTTTCAGCTTTGTCTTTACAAATTTTACCTTCTCTGAATCTTCAATTTCTTCATATTCAAAGTATTCTTCCATGTCATTTATCTAGTCAATCAACTCTCTAGGGTTCAGATTGCCAGTGTAATTTAATACATCAACTCTAGGTCTCTTCCCAATCATTCAAATAGCTCACAACATCTTGACTTGATCTGATTCTTCTTCTTCTCCTCCTCCTATGGTTTCTTCAATTTGATTTGCAGATTGAAATTCTTCATCATCACTTTCAATATCAATTCTAAGGCTTATTCCTTTCCATCTATCTTATTCAACAACATCTAGTCTAATTTGCATTATTTTCATCATCTCCATCATCTCATCTATTCTACTAGCCATTGTTCCAATAGCAGGGATTCTCCTTGGCGACATCTTCCTAGGATCAAGTGCAAACTGCCTCAATTCGGCAATCAGGCTACAAGGCGACAATTGCCTCACAATCAGCAGCCAATTGTGACACAAGTAAGCTACCTTAGATTTGGTGATCTATCCATAGCAAGTTCTTATGGAATTCCTTCACCAACTTTGCTCAATTCACTCCCAAAGATTCAAACTTTCACTCTGATACCACTTGGTGTAGTCACGATTAGGAGGGTCCTCAAAGAGAACTATCTAGGTCTGCAGCTAGAGTAAACATAATGGAAACAACTCAAAGATATAAAGAAAATGTAGATTCAGTCACTCAATATATCATAGAATTCAAATATAGATCGGTCGGAAACATGTAGGGTTATAATTAGGGCTCACAGGCCTGATTAAAGAATATCAGAATATGTACAAGATATAGATTTGAAGCTCCTTAGCAAGAATTCAAAGTATCAACTATCTCTAATGATCATAACTACTTTCCTAGGCATCTATTACATCAATATATATCATCTTCAGAACATATGATTCCTCCGCGTCAGCCAAGGAAGATCACAAACTTCAATGAAGAGTTGTAGCATGTGTACATGGATAGGTCAGACCTAAATGAATGGAACTCCTCTACAAATGAATGGAATGAAGTGTGGATCTCAAGGAAGGTTGGCCATGAACCAAACAACATTGAATGGTGTGTCTTTTAGCTTCGCAAGTCATGAAATGCTCTGCAAGTCTTCTCCTTTAGTTAATTATCTGAGACTATCAGGATGCTCTATTCTAGGAAAACAGTTGATCTTTTGATAAAGATAACTTTCTAGTACTTGATCTGGATGCTCTGAAAATTGGATATGATGTGCATGGATGAATCTAGATACTAAGTATAGCTTTGTAAGATCTAAAATGAAACTGTGGCAGAATGCAGACCAAAATATAGAAACTGCTACTGACTGAACTACCTAAACTAAACTGGAAAATGAAAAGAAACAAACTGAAATGCAAATATTTTTGGTTCATGCAAGATTTCTCTTGAACTAAGGATGCTCCTGCATCACCCTGTGATCACTGAAGAAATAAAAATAGTTAACAAACTAATAAGGAAAATACTCATAACTGTAAAATGTTCATTTTCCCATAAAGTTACTTTCATACTACAGAGTCATTGCATATTAAAAAGTTTTAAAAAATGACATTGAATAGACACTTCATTCCCTTGCTAGATCAAATCATGTCCATCGATCCTTATTTAGCACCCATCGAAGAAGAATAAACTAGATAGGGCTAGTCTCCCTAGGCATGGGGGCTAGTCAACCCATGAAGTTGACCCCTTCACCTTGTCACTTAAGTGACAGATTACCCACTAGTCCCTGTCAACTCTAAATTATAACATAAAACAACTTTTTGAATGAAGGTTTGCATATGGTTAAATAGACTTTCTTTAGGGTTTCTTAGGGTTTAATTATTAGAACTCACAATTAAGATTTGCAGGATATAAAACCCTAATCCATTTCAAACTCTTAGAGATTAAACACCTTGTAATTACTCTTAGATCTATGCAAGTCACCAAGATTGTTTCAATTGTATTCATCATGAGATGAATGAACAAACAAGCAATGATACCAATACCATATACAAACCACCTTGGAGATCATGTGACAAACTAAGCTTTTGCATCCAATTGAGATTTCACCAAGTCCAACTATGAGTTAAGAAGCTTCAAAACCCTTTAATTCTGCCATAAGATTGAAAACAAAATTGTGGAGGAGATTAGCATAGGATCAATGTGAATCATCAATTATATCATCATTGTGAAGTGAAAGGCATCATTTCACCATTGCAAGGTTATTAATAGGCCATCAATGCAACTCACTAACACTTTACTCTTTGCATTAACATGCATTTGAATCTCATCAAAAATCAACTCTACTCACTTCTAAATGCTCAACAAACACATTGAAATAATGAAGCAATGTCATCAATGGACAAACACATCAACATCATGAAATGAATGAGCAAGTTCACCACCAAACACCACCATCATCAAGCATAGAGAGAGAGAGAGTATGCATCATCAAGTCACTAAGGAAGATCAATCACTCTGAACTCAAGTATGAACTCTATGATCATGAAGCATGAACACATTTTGACATAGAGATCACTACACTAATATAGAGATGAACTGCTAAAACCAAGCACCAAATTGTGTTGACATCAATGCCAACAAGCCAAACTCATGTGTCAGATGCTAGAGGGTCAACAATCTCCCCCTTTGGCATTGATGGCAACGTGAGATATCCTCCATAGACCTGGACACAAACAAATGATAGAGATCAAAGATAAGTTGCAAAGCTTGATCACAAACCTCTAACAGAGATGAAAGACCAAGTTGCATATCTAATCTTGACAGTCCTCATGACTGTTTCTTGCTTATAATATCAATGTTATGCCACCTACACTCTGCATAATACATATAACCTGCATTGCATATCACCTTCATTATCTTGTCCAACATTCAACATAATCACTAACCTGCACATTATCTCTATCCTATCATCAACAGATATGACTGTCCTTACAACAAAGAATAATCCTATCAACAGATATTACTATCCTTGCAACAACCACTGTCATACTATGTCATACAGAACATTATCACTATCTCATTGTCATATGAAATACACTGTCATGAAGACATTGTCCCACTGTCAAACATAACATTCATTGTTCTCCACTCAAAGCCTGTCCTAACACACATCAACTCTTGTCCTACACCAGCTCCTCCCCCTTTGGCATCCAAGAAGCATAACCTCCAAACAACATCAACAAAAGAAGCCTTATCACATCATATAGAGTAACAACAAATATCACCTTGACAACAGATTACATTCCAAAATCAAGAGCAACAGGAAGCAACAGATTGTAAGATTTGGGGTTATATGAAACAAACATGTAAGCTCCCCCTGAAGAATAGATATACCTTCATGGAAAGACAAGAACTATCATGGTGATTTGATCTACACACTGATTACAAAGAAAAGACTCCCCCTAACTTGTATGCATCAACTCCTATCAACATACTTTCCTGCTTCATCTGCATACCACTGTACTAAAGGTATCATTGGCATATACTTTCATATGTCACTATCACTGAGTTAAAGATAAGGTCATTCATACTTGCATCACTGAAATTTGATGACACAAATGTTGTCACAAAATACTGTCACAGAGGATGCAACAACACTATCAACATGAATTGGCACTATTACAAGCAACAAAACAGAGTATCCACTACCATTGTCACAAACTTTTGAGAGCCTACATGTAAAATAATGTCAAGAAACAACCACTCATAGTAACCACTACTTATTGGACAAAGAGAGACTGTCACTGGATGTAAGATACCTATCCACTACCACAAACCAACACTGATACAACTTCATAATCATATCTATCCTTTTTCAACCACAAACACATGTTAATACCAATTGTCAAAGATCACTACTAATCACTGTTAGCAACAATGCATGACACTTGAGAGGAGTAAAAATAATATAAGTATCATGTCATTATCAAGGATCCATTTGATACTATTATTACATAGATCAAATATGAAAAACACCAAATGACTATCTTATTACAATCTTAGTCAAGATCAATTTCAAACCATGCATAGACCTATCAAGATGGAAGAGGCACTATCACCATAGACTGAGGTCTCATAGATCATTATACTTTGCACTATACCATTATTTGAATAACTGAATTCCTGCACTTTCTGATTGCCTACACTACACATACTCATTCTGACACATCATGAGACTGGTCAATACTATACACTACATTTTATAGGACTAAAAGATCTCTAGACCAAAACCTGAAGGCTCTTATGATCAAGCAATTTGAATGATGCAAATATACTTTGATAAAAATATGACACTATTTGAACACACCCTGATCAAATTGCATTCTGTTAGACCTTATTTCTATGAGACATTTACAAAGTTCATATGCCTTGTATGTCCTTCATTTTACACACAAGTCAATCAGGACACTTGTAACTACAACATTTGACAACCATCTTCTTCCTCTATTCATTGATGAATGCCATACCCTTTTCCAAATTTTCCAAATTTTCAAAACTGCTGGTAAAGGTTGCAGAGTCTATTTTACATATATCAACTGCATTTTCTTGAATGTTCCAACAATCTGTTCAATAATTACTACATGTTCCTTTGTTTGTTTGACATTTTCTATCACAATAAAATAATGTTATGACATCAATCACAACAAAAAACACAACTCCCTTTGCATGTTACTGACAATTATTACTTCAACTTTGACAAATGTGACAGGGTTTCTAATACACATTCTTATGAGACTTTCAACATGATTTTAATAGTACTTTTAATAGCACTTACAAAAGACTAGTTCATACTTGTAACACACATATCTAAAAGTGCTAAACACAACTTGTACACTTGATAAGTTCCTTGTATGAAGAGGATCTTAGAGTCACTTAGGTAAATAGATTTCTTACAATATTTACCCATACCTTGATTACTTTTGCAGTCTACCCACTGTGAAGAAGCTTGCTCCATTATGTACACTAATTATTCTGACTTTTGCTACCACAACGTCCTTGTTTTCTCCTTGTGGGTAAATAATAGAACATTGAACATCTCCACTTGTCTTCAAGCGGCTCCTTATGCAATTGGTGATGCTTCTTGTGCAGTATGCACAAGTTTGGGATGTTCTTTGTCTTGATCTTGATTTCTTCTCCAAACCTGTATAATACCTTTCTTCTTCTTGCTCAAAGTATCTACCTATTTGTTATGTCTAGGTCTAGTTTTTGCTAATGCAAATTATTTGAACTCTAATTTTTTAGGCTGCCTAAATGCACTTCTAAAAAAACTTTGCAATGTGACCAAAATTGTTACAAATATAACATATATCATTCATTCCAGATGATGAAACAAAATAATTGTTGCCAACAAAATTAGATCTACTCATTCTCCTAGTCCTACTTATGCAATTACTTGCTTTGTGTCCATATTGATTGCAATAAAAGTAATAACCATTAAAAGCATAACAGAACCTGGTTTGTATTGGAAATGAGTTTCTTTGAAATCCTTGCTTAGGAGTGTGGAATCTCATTTACCCATCATCATTTGGAGTCCTAACTTATGATTTTCCAGTAGTAGTAGTAGATTCACCTTTGTCACAAGTTGTACTATTGCATCTTTGAAAGTTTGTCCCCCTTCACAACCTAGTCCTGATTTGTTTGCTACAAATTTCTGACTTTGAATCAACTTGTCAAAAAAATTAGTACTTTGCTCATGATTTAGGGACTTATTTAACTCTTTTTTCACCTTCTCTAACTGCTTTCTTAATTACACAACTTCTACCTCCAACTTCTAATAGTCCTCTTCTTTTGTTTGCAAGTCCAACTTTATGACTTCTTCAATTCTTTTAGACTCTTCCAACTATACTTTTAAATCTGCAAGGTGTTTATCAAATTCTTCAAGTTTAACACTTAGTTTTTCATTCCTCTAAATTCTTTCATGTTTCAGGTCAGCAAGTACAGATATTTCTCCCCCTCAAAATCAATTTCTTCTACTTCAGGATCATCATCTTCTACTCCCTCAAAATCAACTTGTTCCTCAGAATCATCATATTCTTCCACTCCCTCGAAATCAACTTCTTCTTCCTTATCAAATGAGTTCTTTTCTTTTTCTGATGTAGGAGCATCCCTAGTTCAAGAGTAATCTTGCATCAACCAAAAAACATTTGCATTTCAGTTCTTTCATTTTCCTATTCAGGTTAGGCAGTTCAGTCAAAAGCAATTTCATCTTGTGGATCTAAACTTAGCATCTACATTCATTTATCTACATCATATCAAGAATTTAGAGCATTTGGATTAGTTACTGGAAATATATTGCTACCAGAAGATCATTGTTTTCTCAGAGCAGAGCATTCTAACAGTTCTTGATAATCAACTAAAGGAGGAGGTTTACGGATCATTCCTTGACTTACGGATCTCAATGACACATCATTCAATGTTATTTGGTTCATGACTAACCTTCCCTAAGGGTCTGCATGTTTTTACATTCATTTGAGGAAGTGTTATATGCATTTAGGGCCGACCTATCTGTGAACATGTTATAGCTCTTCATTGGAGTTGTGACCTTCCTTGGCCGAAACAGAGGAATTTATTGGTCTGAAAATGATATATAAAGATGTAATAGATCTTTAGGAAAGTAGTTAAGAAGTTAACAATTGATTCATAGTTAATAGTTTTGATTTGTGCGAAGGAGCTTCAAAGCTTTATCTTGCGCATGTATGTAATCAGGCCTTTGAGCCCTAATTGTAAGCCCGCATGTTGCCAGTGGATCTCTATTTTGAATTTCTTTGATATACTGAATGACTGAATCTATATTTATTCCATTTCTTTGAGTTGTTTCTATTGTGTTTACTCTTACTGCACGACCCAGACAGTTCATTCTGTGAACCCTCCTACCATGACTGCACCAAGTGGTATCAAAGTGAAAGTTTGATTCTTTGGAGCTAATTGGTGAAGGGGATTCTGTAAGATCTTGTTGTGAATAGATCACCAATCCAAGGTAGGTTACTTGTACATAACCAATTGCCGATTGAGAGGCAGTTGTCGCTTGTAGCTTGATCACCAAATTTGAGGTAGTTTGCACTTGATCCTAGGAAGAAGCTGCCATGAAGAGTTCCTCCTATTGGTACAATGGCTAATAGAATAGATGAGATGATGGAATTGATGAGAACAATGAGAATTCATTTGGATGCTGTTGAACAAGATAGGCAAAGAGGATTGACACTGAGACCTAATGTTGAAAGTGATGATGAGGAAGAATTTCAATCTACTGAACAAATTGGTGAAACCTTAGAAGGTAATGAGGAAGAAGAATCTAATCAGATAAAGATGTTGTGAGCTATTTCAAAGATTGGAAAAAGACCTAGAGTTGATGTACGAAACTATACTAGTAATTTGAATCCTAGAGAATTGATTGACTAGATAAATGATATGGAAGAATATTTTGAATATGAGGAAATTGAAGATCCAGAAAAGGTGAAATTTGCAAAGACAAAGTTGAAAGGACATGTTGATATATGGTGGAAAGAAGTTTAGTTTGAAAGAAATAGAAGAGAAAAAGAAAAGATTACAAAGTGGGACCAGATGGTGACAAAGTTGAAGAATCAGTTCATACTTGCTGACTATGAGTTTGAATTGTTAAAAAGATTGTAGAACCTGAGACAAAAGGAGAAATCTATGAAGGAGTATACTAAATAATTTCATAAGATGATCATAAGGATAGGACATAGTGAAGCAAACAAGGAGAAAGTGGCAAGATACATCAATGGACTGAGATTGAACATTCAAGAAGAACTAAGCTTGGTAAGGATGACATCTTTAGAAGAAGCATATCAATTTGCCCTGAAAGTTGAAGAGAAGTTGAATAAGAAGCATGATCAGAGATAGAGAGGTAGAGGAGGTAAATTTTAGAGAGGTAGAACATTTTCTGGATATGATAGATCATTTGTGGAGTAGAACAAGTTTGACACCCTAGTTAGAAAGGATGACAGAGATAACAATGCTTACTAGAGAGATGACAGAAATTTTTACCAGAGAGGAAACCCTAGTGCATACTAGAATGAAGGATACAGAAGAGAAGGAAGAGGATTTGATAAGAGGACATTCAGAGGTACTTGTTTCAAGTGTGGAGATGAAGGACATAGAGCAGTTGAATGTAATCAGGGTAGTACACGCAAGAGGACAAAAAATAGTGGAAGAGCAACCTATGTCAAAGAACCTATTGAATCACCCAGTTCAATTTGTAATCCAGAGAAAGGAGAATCATTGGTGATGAGGAGAGCACTATTTCAAATAGAAACAAATGAGGAACCATCACAGAGGAAAAGTTTTCTTAGAACTAGATGCAAATCCGGAGGTAAGTGTTGTAAAGTTATAATTGATAGTGGTAGTTTAGATAACCTAGTTTCAGAGGAGATGGTGACTAAGCTGAAGTTGGAAATATTGAAACACCCTAAACCCTATCAGATAGCATGGATTCAAGATGATCACAAGGTACTGGTGAGTGAACAATGTTTGGTAAAATTTCATATTGGATCTTATCATGATGAAGTCTTGTGTGATATTATGCCTATAGATGTTTGTCATATCTTGTTGGGTAGACCTTGGCAGTATGATAGAAAAGATATACATGATGGGAGAAAGAATACATATACTATAACAGAAAATGGGAAGAGAATTACTTTGATTCCTTTGGAAGATAATCCTAAAGATGTCGTATGTGGAAATGCTAGAATCTGTTTGGTAGATGAAAGGAAATTTTTGGATGGTTTGAAATAGGAAAGTATGTGTTATGCCTTGATTCCTAAGAGGCCTGAAGTGGTGAAGAAAGAAACTAAGCCAGATGAGATAAGAGAGTTGCTAACAGAATATGAATACGTCATATCAGACAATGTGCCTGAAGGATTACCACCTATAAGGAGTATCAGTCATCACATGGATCTTATACCAAGAGAAAGTTTGCCTAACAAAGCAGCACACTGGATGACACCGGTAGAGAAAGAAGAATTGAATAGACAGATACAAGAGTTATTGAGGAAAGGTTTGATAATAGAAAGTTTGAGTCCTTGTGCAGTACCTACAGTTTTGGCATGGAAGAAGGATGGAGAATGGAGAATGTGTACTAATTCCAGAGCAATAAACCAGATCACAATTAAGTATATATTTCATTTACCTAGGATGGATGATATCATGGATTGTTTGAATGGAGAAAGATATTTCAAAAAGATAGACTTAAAGAGTGGATACCATCATATCAGAATCAGAGAAGGTGATGAATGGAAGACTACTTTTAAGACAAATGAAGGATTGTATGAGTGGTTAGTAATGCCTTTTGGATTGACCAACACACTAAGTACTTTCATGAGATTGATGAATGAAGTCTTGAAGAAATTCTTGGGTAAGTTTGTGATTGTGTACTTGGATGATATTATAATTTTTAGTAAGACAAAAGAAGAACATTTGTGGCATATTAGACAAGTTTTGCAGAGCTTGAGAGAAGAGAAATTGTTGATAAACATCAAGAAGTGTAGTTTCATGAAGAAAGTGTTGGCAAGAGACACTATATGGATTCATGGTTGTTGTCATTGATGGCAACAAAGGTCATCCCACACATCCGCAAGTCATGATGTGTCTCTACCGGAAGTCAGAATAAAGAAAGTTGTGGTCCGGTAAAGAAGAACAGAGCATGTGGCAAGGTCCGACAGATTGGTCCAGACCTCTCAGAGGAAATGTCTTGGTGCAGTGCGGATTTGGGGAAGTCAAGAGGACTACCTTGAGTGGTATATTCCAAGGATTTAGCCTCCGGTGATGGACAAAGAAAAAGATATGAGTGGTTGAGTACCGGATTCCTGAGAGACAGTGAAAACAGAGGAAGAACTGACTGGCAGAGTATCAGACTACTTTCCGGATGGGTTACTGTTGATGACAGAGGTTGTGAAGGCATGAATCATGTTTGGCCGACATGATTAATGATATCTACAAGTATATGCTTGATCCGCATTGCTTGGTGAGGAAGGATTCAGCCGTCAGAATGAGAGTTTGTAAGAAACTAAGACTGTTCCGGATGCCGACTAGAAAGGTGATGAAACTACTTGTGCGGATATATATAGAGGATGGATTTAGTTGTGAAGAGTGTGTGGTGTGGAGAGATATGTGAATAAGTCCAGAGAAAGAGCAGAGATAGCAAAAAGGATCCGGTATGTGAAAGATAGCAGAACAAAGAACAGAGGAAAGATGAAGTGCAGCAGATCAGTGTACTGAGCCTAACCGGAACTGAACTCAAGCATATGCAGATGCTTCCAATCAGTTCAAGACTGTGATTATCATCACTTTGTAGACAGTGTGTCTCCTTGTAGGCAGTGGGCCTCTTGTGAGCAGTGTGCTCGGGCAGTGAGCCCTAATTGGCAAGTGCCATTTTTGTAATTTTCTATTCTTCTAACAGAGAATAATTCTTGGGTTAATCACCCCGTGGTTTTCTCCCTTAACAGGGTTTCCACGTCAAAAATACTGTGTCATGTGTTTCTTATTTCATGGTTAATGTTTTGTGTTTGATTTTATGCTGCTTCAATTAAAAGAAAAGTTCAATAAGGGAAATAATTAGGATAACTGATTCACCCCCCCCTCTCAGTTATCAACAATTGGTATCAGAGCCAAGTTCCTCCTAATAGAGCCTAACAGCTTGAGGAAGATCTGGGATTTCAAATGGATGCATATGGTTTAAGGGAGCAACTCAAGACTGCCCTTGAGGATCTTGAACAGTCAAATTCTGAAGTCAGTGAATTAAAGGAAAGACTCAAACAGGCTGATGAATTCATGAGAGAATTAAAAGACAAATTAAGTCTCTCTATGAAAAAGAGAAAGGAGCTGCTTCAACAGTTGGCAAGACAAAGTGAAGAAAGCAATACAAATGAGGAATTGACTGAGCAAACCAAGTTATGTGAAAAGTTATCAAAAGAAGTCATTATGTTAAGACATGAAATGGAATCAGGAACTATAAAGTTTACTCAAGAGATTGAAGAAAAAAGAAAGGCTGAAGACAATCTAAGACAATCTCTTAAAGAAAAATCAGAAGAATGCCACCAGATGGACAGGATTATCAGACACCTTGAATCTGATCTTGAAGATGCCAAAGATAATGAAGGAAAACTTGAGGATCAAATTGCCTCTCTCAAAAGAGACCTTCAAACAGCAAATGAATATAAAGAGAAATTCAAGATAAGTTCTGCTCAACTTGAAGTTCTTCTTGGAAGTCAAAAGAGGACAGATGACAAGTATGGCTTGGGATATGAGAAAGGAGAAAGCTCCGGATCCGGTCAGAAGAATCTTGGATCAGAAAATCCAAGGAGCAGGCCTAGAAGACCTCCGGTAAGACAGCCAAATGCTCAAAGATATCCATCCTTCAATGGATACTGCCACAGCTGCAACCACTTTGGTCACAAAGCTAATCAGTGCAGAATGAGAATGAATCAGAATAATTCATCCTTCTCCGGACAGTGCTTCACCTGCAAAAGGTATGGACACAAATCCCATGAATGTAGAATTATGCAAGTAAACAAATCATTCAAAGGTAGATGCTTCACATGCAATAGAATAGGTCATAGGGCTAATCAATGCAGATCAAGAGGATATCAGTCAAATATGCAAAGGAATGTTATTTGCCAAATCTGCAATAGGTCCGGTCATAATGCTAAAGTCTGCAGAAACAAGAAACAGGACGAAAGAGGTCCGGTGTATAATCAGAATCAAGACAAGGGTAAACAAAAGATGAATGCGGATGAGGTTAGGAATCAGATGAGCAAGATTTGGGTGAAGAAAAGTTTAGAGAATGTAGAGGTTGGATCCGCACCAGACTCTGGTGCTGATATTTCTTCCGGAAATTAAAAGTGAGCTCTGGCTCAGGGGGAGACTCAAAGAAAATCTTGTTCCCCCAGCCAAACAAGTGGTGCCGGATGTTGCACAAGATGCGGATCAAAGGGTTTGTAAATATGAGTCTTGAGATACTTCAGTCAAGTTTTCAGAGGTCCGCATGGAGTTATGAAGAAGCTATGATCGATCAAATAAGACCTGTTCAGGGAAATGCTCCGGTATGATAAAGGATTACAAAAAGGTCCGGAAAGATCCAGAAATGCACTATCTTGTTCTGCGGATTGGACAGAGTGTTTGAGATGATCTTGTAATATGCCACCTCGATTTATTCATGATTGATAGATCCGGATGATATCCATAGATCAGGACTAATCCGAGATACTCCAAGCTATCCAGACAAGGCAAACCGGAATGATGTAGGTGAAGCATTTATTGCAGACAGGTATTAGGGTTCGCGGAGTAATTTAAGGGATTTCTCAAAGGTCATTTGTTCATTCTGCACTCGAGAAGAAGCGAAAAGTGGAGCTCTGCAACAAGGTTCTTCAAGCACACCAAGGATCTCCTGCCGAAGCTATTGGATAAAGAAATCAATCCAACCACTCCGTGCAAACCGAAGGCGCATAAGGTATTCTCCGTTTTTCATTACCTCACTGCAAATCTTTGAAGAATGGCTACTCCAAACATAGTTAAGATCTCCGATAGACCTCGCCCCTCATTCAAGAAACATCCCTACAAATCATTGGAGGTTGACCCACTAGGAGCCTTCTCTAGTGTTCCTCACGGAGTTTTACACACCGAAGACATTAGGGTTTACATACATGCAAACATTGAGGAATTTGGGGAATTCAAATTAAGAGACCTCTATCACAAGCAGCTAATTGACAATGCTTTTGAGCTCAAACCAGAGTATAAGGATATTCAGAAGAAACAATTTGAGCAATTTATTCATTTCCCCTGTTTTGAAGAGGATGAATGGGTCCGGTATGTATTGAGCAGGATGCATGACAACTTTCTATGGCTAGATAGACCCTGCAAGATCACAAAAGAGGCAATTAGAGCAGTAACTGGCCTATACTCCTCCGGAGGAGTACCTATCCTCAAATCTGTCAAGAACAACATTGTAACTGAGGCCACCGGATCAAAATTTGACAAAAGGGCAATGACCATTGAAGACATCTCCGATCCGGATATCAAATATGCATCAATGATAATAGGATACAAGATCTACCACTCCAGCAGGGAGAATTCTGTATCCGGAACTGCAATATACACTGCTTATGAAATGTTAAGAAAGAATGCAGAATATGATCTCTGCGAACTACTACTAAGCCAATTAATGGAAAACATACAGAAAATCAAGAAGGATAAGAAGAATTCCTTTAAATATGGTACTCTTATTGTATGTCTATTCTTCTATTTCATGAATGAGCTACCCGGAACAAGTGGATGGGTATGGCAGAATGACAAACCTGTTGCAGTCCAGATAAGAGATTACTTGCATGGACTTGGGGATGCAAAAGCAAGAAATTCAGCTCTATGGGGTTACTTCAAAAACTTTCAGAGCATGATGCAAGCAAGAGAGAGAATTCCTCAATCTCTCATTGAGAAATACAAGGACTCAGTGTGCTTTATGGTTGACACTGATCAGTGCCTAATGGAGGCAGTGGAGCCAAGGACTGTCTGGATCATGCCCATGGGGTATGAAGTTGATGAACAGATAGTGGAGCTGCATGTTCAACACATGCTAAGTCAGCCCAAAGATCCTAAGGCAGAAAGGTTTGGAACCTTTGAGGAGCTGAGTGTAAAAATACATGTAGAACTCAGGGAACCTGAGATTAAAAGAAAGGTAAGAAAAGAAGTAGAGCACATTGCTCAAGGCCTAGGTATCTCAAAGGAGGCACTTGATGCCAGCCGGGAAAAGAGGAGGAAGGCCGAGGAAGAAGAGAAAAGCAAAGAAAGTGCTCCGGTTGGAGCTCCCACCCGGACCAGATCAACAAAGAGATCTGCACCTCCCTCAACCAAAAGTTCAAAACCGGAAGTCCAGGCATCCGGTAAGAGATCAAAGGCAAAAGCCACAAGGGCTTATGGAAGCCAAAAGGATGAAGAGGAAACAGAATCAGATGAGGGAGTAAGAGAAGTAAAGAAACAGAAAAAGAAAGGATCCGGTAAGCCCTCCACAGGCCAAGACAAGGAGGAAATGGCAGAGGTAACTGTTGAAAAGCCCACTCTGTCACTAGAGAGCATAATCAAGTCGGTCACGGTGGATGGAAACCTTCAACCAATGACTGAATCCTATGATGACTTCAGTGAGGCAGACCAAAAAACTCTGCAGGAAGCCACAGTTAAATATCTGAACATATACAATAAGGCTTTCATTGAGATCATATCTCTCATTCCTAAGAGCCTAGAGAAGGAAATGGAAGTAAGAAAGAATAATGCTCATGCCAAAGATCTTGAGATCCGGGAGCAGATAGCTATTCAGCTATATCCTCAAATTGATCCCAAGACAATGAACATTATCTTCAAGGACTGCAAAGATGAGTTCAGAAGCAAAGCCAGGATGAATCAACTCATGCTTGGTGAGACTGACAAAGTGGCTCAAGAAACAGAAGAGATCCTCCGGAAGGCCTTCAAAAGGTTCAATCTTCTTGTTGTAGAGGACTTAGGTGCAGAAACAGCTGCTGATTTGGAATCTTCTGTTCCGAAAGAAGTGAGCCCTGAACAGACAAGTGAGGACTTGGGACCCTCTGCTCAAGAAGAAGTGGCCCATGAACAAGTTAGTATCTCTCCTCCGGTTTCCCCTACAGTCTCTGGATCCAAAGAAGAAGAGCAACTACAGGAGAAGGAAGCAGTGGTGAAAGACAAAGAGGTTGACAGTTCTAAGACTGCAGAAGAAAAGAAACATCTGTCTCCGGCAAGAGACACTGCACAAATTGTTCAACAATTTTTGAGTAAAGAAACTCTAGAGATTGATGAACCGGAGCTTCTCAAAGGTCCATTTGATTTTGACTCTCTCTCTCCGGTACAAACAATGAAGATAGCTTCATTTGCAAATGCCAAGGCAAATGAAAAGCTCCTGAAGTCTCATATGGAAGACTGTGAGTTGATAGAGGCTGCTTCCGGAATACTTGTAAAGATCATGCCATCAATCCAGATAGATCCGACAGCCTCCACTTCCGGTAATCTAAAAACCTTAGTCAGCAGTGTTGATACACATTTTGATTCTTTAGAAAAATCAGCTGAAGAAAAGGTCCGGAAGGAATTTTTGGATAAGAGATTTTCAGAAATATTAGAATTAATCTCTAAGGATAGGAAGATTGTAAGCATTGGAATAAGGAGCTTAGAGAATGCTCTTAAGGATGGCGGTGATATCTATAAATTTTGTATATCCTGGTCAAAGGCAACAGCAGCATTTGACAAGAAAATAAAAGAGGAACAGGATAAGCTACAAAGCTTATCTCAAAGTTTTGATCCTCTCTCTTCCTCCATAATAAATCAAGAATGTCAGACTATTGCAGTCTTGAACGAAATAAAGAATCTTGAGAAGGAAAGGAAGAACATCACCAACCGGATGGGAGAACTTAGAAGGATTATAATCCCTAAGTTGGAAACCATGCATGAGGCCATCAGTGATGCTAGGACCACCGCCCAAACTAAAGATCCGATAGATCTCAAGCGGGCAGAAGCATTTGCATTTTTGTTAAGTGGTCACATTTCAATTTTGGACAGAATGAAGCAAAGTTGGGCTACCGAAATGATTCAATTACAGACATCCTTTGCAGACATTCTTCAATATATGTGAGTATGTAAATATGCGGCTAAGTATAAGAAATTTTTGAAAATTTTGATATGCGGACCCTACCCTTTGCCATTGATGTCAAAGGGGGAGTGAGGAGCAGTGAAAAATGAGGAATCCAACTAAGGGGGAGTTCCGAAAATTGTATATAAAGACAGAGCATCAGCAAAGGGGGAGCATAGTGAAAACACTTAGTCATTTTTCACTAAGTGTTGCCATCAATGCCAAAGGGGGAGATTGTTGGCAAGAGACACTATATGGATTCATGGTTGTTGTCATTGATGGCAACAAAGGTCATCCCACACATCCGCAAGTCATGATGTGTCTCTACCGGAAGTCAGAATAAAGAAAGTTGTGGTCCGGTAAAGAAGAACAGAGCATGTGGCAAGGTCCGACAGATTGGTCCGGACCTCTCAGAGGAAATGTCTTGGTGCAGTACGGATTTGGGGAAGTCAAGAGGACTACCTTGAGTGGTATATTCCAAGGATTTAGCCTCCGGTGATGGACAAAGAAAAAGATATGAGTGGTTGAGTACCGGATTCCTGAGAGACAGTGAAAACAGAGGAAGAACTGACTGGCAGAGTATCAGACTACTTTCCGGATGGGTTACTGTTGATGACAGAGGTTGTGAAGGCATGAATCATGTTTGGCCGACATGATTAATGATATCTACAAGTATATGCTTGATCCGCATTGCTTGGTGAGGAAGGATTCAGCCGTCAGAATGAGAGTTTGTAAGAAACTAAGACTGTTCCGGATGCCGACTAGAAAGGTGATGAAACTACTTGTGCGGATATATATAGAGGATGGATTTAGTTGTGAAGAGTGTGTGGTGTGGAGAGATATGCGAATAAGTCCAGAGAAAGAGCAGAGATAGCAAAAAGGATCCGGTATGTGAAAGATAGCAGAACAAAGAACAGAGGAAAGATGAAGTGCAGCAGATCAGTGTACTGAGCCTAACCGGAACTGAACTCAAGCATATGCAGATGCTTCCAATCAGTTCAAGACTGTGATTATCATCACTTTGTAGACAGTGTGTCTTCTTGTAGGCAGTGGGCCTCTTGTGAGCAGTGTGCTCGGGCAGTGAGCCCTAATTGGCAAGTGCCATTTTTGTAATTTTCTATTCTTCTAACAGAGAATAATTCTTGGGTTAATCACCCCGTGGTTTTCTCCCTTAACAGGGTTTCCACGTCAAAAATACTGTGTCATGTGTTTCTTATTTCATGGTTAATGTTTTGTGTTTGATTTTATGCTGCTTCAATTAAAAGAAAAGTTCAATAAGGGAAATAATTAGGATAACTGATTCACCCCCCCCTCTCAGTTATCAACAGAAAGATCTAGTGTATTTGGGATTTGTGAGTTTTGTGGAAGGATTGAAGATTGACCCTGAGAAAGTGAGAGAAATTGTTGAATGGCCTACACTGGAGAGCATTGGAGAGGTTAGATCATTCCATGGATTGGCTAGTTTCTACTGGAAGTTCATCAAAAATTTTAGTTTAGTTTGTAACCCTATAACAGAGACAATGAAAGGTGACAGAAAGGATTTCAAGTGGACATCAGGAGCAGATAAAAGTTTTGACTTGTTGAAGTAGAAAGTGACCGAGCAACTAGTTTTGGCATTACTGTATTTCAACAAGGTATTCCAAGTTGATTGTGATGCTAGTGGAAATGCAATTGGAGATTTGTTAATTCAAGAAGGTAGACCAGTAGCATATTTGAGTGAGAAGTTGAATGATGCAAGGAGAAGATATTCAGTTTATGATCATGAGTTCTATGCCATAATTCAAGCCTTGAAGAAGTGGAGACATTACTTGTTGCCTAAGGAGTTTGTGTTGTATACAGATCATCAAGCTTTGAAGTATTTGAACAGTCAAGGTAAGTTGAATCAAAGACATATGAGATGGGTAGAGTTCATGTAGAGTTATATGTTTGTGTTAAAGCACAGGAGTGATAAATCAAACAAAGTTGCTGATGCATTGAGTAGGAGGAGAAACTTGTTGACAGAAATCAGAGTTGAAGTGTTGGGTTTTGATGAATTGAAGAACATGTATGAGGGAGACATTGATTTTGTAGAACCTTGGAGAACATGTAAGGAACCTATTGTGACAGATAGGAGCAAGTGGTTAGATTATTTCATTCAGGAAGATATGTTGTTCAAAGGAAGTCAATTGTGCACACCTAGAAGTTCAATGAGGGATAATTTGATCAAGGAGAAGCATAGTGGTGGATTGGCAGGACATTTTGGCATTGATAAGACAATGGCTTTGGTGAGTGAAAACTATTTTTGGCCTCAGATACATAGGGATGTTTGGAGATTTGTGCAGAGTTGTAGATTTTGTCAAGTTGCAAAAGGGAGTAGTCAGAACACTGGATTGTATAAACCTTTGATAGTACCAGAGAGACCTTGGGAAGCCATAAGCATGGATTTTGTAATGGGATTACCTAAGACACAGAGAGGACATGATTCAATATTTGTAGTGGTTGACAGGTTTTCAAAAATGGCTCATTTCATACCTTGCAAGAAGACAACTGATGCAGTGCATGTAGCTGATCTATTTTTTAAGGAGATTGTGAGATTGCATGGATTACCTAGGACTATAGTTTCAGACTGAGACACAAAGTTTCTTGGATACTTTTGGAAGACACTTTGAAGAAGATGAAGATAGATTTGAAGTTCAGTTCTACTTTTCACCCACAGACAAATGGACATACAGAGGTAGTGAATAGGAGTTTGGGAACCTTGTTGAGATGTTTGGTTGGAGAGAAGACGAGAAGTTGGGATTTGATTCTTTCCCAAGCAGAGTTTGCATACAATAATTTAGTAAATAGGAGTACCGGAAGAGCACCTTTTGAGATTGTTACCAAAGTGAATCCTAGAGGAGTTGTAGAATTGAGACATCAGTAAAGAAGAAAAGAGGAGTACAGAAGTAGAAGAATTTGCAGATCATATGAAGATAGTGCATAATTAGGTGAAGAAGCATTTGGAGGATATGAACAGTAAGTACCAAGAGAAGGCAGATGAGAAGAGAAGACATAAGGAATTTGAAGTTGGAGATGAGGTGATGGTGTACTTGAGAAAATAAATATTTCCAGTTGGGACGTATAACAAGTTGAAGATGAAGAAGTTTAGACCTTGTAAGATACTCAGGAAATCTGATTCAACAAATGCATATGAAGTAGAGCTACCAGAGACAATGGGTATATCACCTATTTTCAACATTGTAGACCTACATTAGTATCATGAAGTAGAGTTCAGTGACAACATGCAAGAAGGCTTGAAGAAGTAGTTACCACAACAAGCACTAGAACAAATTTAAGACATTTTAGACAGCAGAGTCAGACGCAGCACTAGAGGGAGACAATACAAAGAATATCTTGTGAAGTGGAAAGGCAGACTAGATGAATATTCGTCATGGATATCTCAGGTTGAGGTGGACTGTCTTGGTTCTCCCCTAGCCCCAGCAAAGTGAGGGACTCACTTTTTAATAACCCTAGATGTCTAATGTAGGAGCATCCCTAGTTCAAGAGTAATCTTGCATCAACCAAAAAACATTTGCATTTTAGTTTGTTCACATTTGAGTTCTTTCATTTTCCTATTCAGGTCAGGCAGTTCAATTAGAAGCAGTTTCAGCTTGTGGTCCAGTTTTGGCAATTCATAGCTTGCGGATCTGGACTTAGCATCTACATTCATTCATCTACATCATATCAAGAATTTAGAGCATTTGGTTTAGTTACCAAAAAGATATCGCTATTAGAAGATCAACTATTTTCTCAGAGCAGAACATTCTAATAGTTCCTAATAATCAGCTAAAGGAGAAGGTTTGTAGATCATTCCTTGACTTGTGGATCTCAATGAAACATCATTCAATGTTCTCTAGTTCATGACCGACCTTCCCCAAGGGTCTGCATGTTGTTACATTCATTTGAGATAGTGTTCTATGCATTTAGGCCCGACCTATCTATGAACACGTTACAACTCTTCATTGGAGTTGTGACCTTCCTTGGCCGATGTGAAGGAATCTATTGGTCTAGAAATGATATATAAAGATGCAGTAGATCCTTAGGAAAGTAGTTAAGAAGTTAAAAATTGATTCATAGTTCATAGTTTTGATTTGTGCAAAGGAGCTTCAAAGCTTTATCTTGCGCATGTATGTAATCAGGCCTATGAGCCCTAATTGTAAGCCCGCATGTTGCCGGTGGATCTCTATTTTGAATTTCTTGGATATACTGAATGACTAAATCTACATTTATTCCATTTCTTTAAGTTGTTTCTGTTGTGTTTACTCTCACTGAATGGCCCAAATAGTTCATTCTGTGAACTCTCCTATCGTGACTGCACCATTTTCAAATGCCATAAACACACATTCATTTTGGTCACTAGCAAAGAAGTTATTATTAGAACTACTATCTTCATCTACATACAAGATTTTCTTGTGCCAAAAACTCTTTTTCCCCTTTTTAAGTTATCATGATTCTTAGAGTTATCTTCTTTATTGTTTACACATAAAGGACATTTGGAAGTAAAATGGCCAACTTTACCACAATTAAAGCATTTAAAAGGCAACTTACCATTGCACTTTCCTGATCCTCTTTTCAATCTTCTTAGAAAATTGGATTCTTGATCATCTAACTACTTAGAATATGAATCTGCCGCTTTATCCTTTTTGATAGATTTAACGGCTGCCACTTTGCTTGTAGACTCATCATTGCAAATCCTCATTGCATAGGCTATGAGGGTACCATGTAGTTCATCTAAGGAAAGTTTGTTCAAATCTCTAGCCTCTTCAATTGTAAAGACCTTAGAATCATACTTTGGAGACAATGAACTTAAAACCTTTTTAACCACCACTGGATCTTTCACTTCCTCTCCTAGACCACTAATGGAATTAATTATTTCTTGAACTCTTAGGAGATAATTTGCAATCTTTTCATCTTTAGTCATTTTTAGTCCTTCAAACTTTTCCCTAAAGGTTTGCAACTTAGCTTCTTTAATCTTAACATCACCTTGGTAAATACTAACCAACTTATTCCATACTTCCTTAGTAGATTTATAATGCATAACCTTGACTAAAAATTTATTTGTCAGCCCACAATGAATGGCATTCTTGGCGTTTGCATTGCATTCATACTCTCTTTTTTCATCAGCAATGGAGGGTGGTATATCCATTCTCAACTACTGCCCACACACCATAACCTAAGGATTACAAATAGGACTCCATATTGAAACTCCAAAAAGCAAAACTAGAACCATCAAAGAGGGGTGCTTTGAAAGTGGAAGAACGTTCTTGACAAGCCATGAGTGTAACCTACTACCATGATCTACCCAAGTTGATTAAACTTCTACTAGGAACCTTGCTTTGATACCAATTGAAAAGAGTACATTTACATTGAGAGGGGGGGTGAATCAGTGTAGTTCAATCCAACACTTTATACAACAATCTTAAAAACTCTTCAAAGCAAGTAATGAGAATAAACACTAAGCAAAACATGTACACATAACACCAAGATTTATGTGGAAACTTTATGAGGCAAAAAACCACTGAGAGTTGCTTGAGTCTACTACTCAAATCCAACCTCAAAATAAAGATGATTACAATTGTTTTAGAAGCACCTACTTCTAGGTACAACCACACCCAATACACTATTTTTAGGACACCAACCCCAAGGTACAATGCACACCTGATTAATACAAACTCTTCTTAAGGCACCAACCTCAATGAGGCATCAATCCCAATAAAAAAAACACCAAGACACCAAACTCCTAAAATGTGACATAAAACATGTGCAAGATATGATTCATAAACAATCCAATTTGCACCAGTTTAAACATACATATGATCCTCTGCAAAATTCTTCATGAAAACATAGACTTCATTACATACTCCTTACTAATAATGATCCCTCAAATATCAATTCTATCCTCACTGCATTTCAATACCACATCAGTAACAAAACCTTTGAATTCTTTTTGTTTACAGTTGCATAAACATATTCTTCACAACACACAAACTATATATAAAGCATTAATAATCTTAAATTTATGTATATTCATTGCAAGGAACTCTGAAACCTCATACAAAAGGATATTTAATAACCCTATGATCACTAAAGAAAAAAATAGTTAAAAAACTATTAAGGAAACTACTCATAATTGCAAGACATTCATGTGCCCATCAATTTACTTTCATACTACAAAGTCATTGCATATTAAAAAGTTTAAACACATGTCATTGGATAGACACTTCGTGCCCTTGCTAGATCAAATCATGTCCATCAATCCTTATTTGATGCCCGTCGAAGAAGAATAAACTGAATAGGGCCAGTCTCCCTAGGTATGGGGGCCAGTCAACCCCTTCACCTTGTCACTTAAGTGACAGATTACCCACTAGTCCAAGTCAACTCTAAATTATGACATAAATAAACTTTTTGAATGACGATATGCATAAGGTTAAAGAGAATTGCTTTAGGGTTTCTTAGGGTTCAACTATTAGAACTTAGGATTAAGATTTGTAGGATATAAAACCCTAAGCTATTTCAAACTCTCAGAGATTAAACATCTTGTAATTACTCTTAGATCTCTACAAGTCACCAAGACTATTTCAATTGTATTCATCATGAGATGAATGAACAAACAAGCAATGATACCAATACCATATACAATCCACCTTGGAGATCATGTGGCAAACTAAGCTTTTACATCCAACTAAGATTTCACCAAGTCCAACTGTGAGTTAACAAACTTCAACACCTTTCAATTCTACCATAAGATTGAAAAGAAAAATATGGAGGACATTAACATAGCATCAATGTGAATAATCAAATATATCATCACTATGAAGTTAAAGGCATCATTTCACCACTGCAAGGTTATTAATAGGCCATCAATGCAACTCACTGACACTTCACTCTTTGCATTAACATGTCTTTGAATCTCATCAAAAATCAACTCTACTCACTTCTAAATGCTCAACAAACACATTGAAATAATGAAGCAATGTCATCAATGGACAAATGCATCAACATCATGAAATGAATGAGCAAGTTCACCACAAAACACCACCATCATCAAGCATGGAGAGAGAGTATACATCATCAAGTCACTAAGGAAGATCAATCACTATGAACTCAAGTATGAACTCTAGGATCATGAAGCATGAACACATTTTGTCATAGAGATCACTACACTGATATAGAGATGAACTGCTAAAACCAAGCACCAAATTGTGTTGACATCAATGCCAACAAGCCAAATTCATGTGTCAGATGCCAGAGGGTCAACAATATTCCACCTCTACAATAGACAGAGATATTGAATCCTACTTTTTACTTAACCATGACACTACTCTGCCACCAAGAAAGAATGCTCCACCACTTGTACTTTTCCTATCATCTACACAACTAGCCCAATCTGCATCTATATAAGCACTTAGATTAAAATTAGTGTCTTTTAGATACGACAAGCCATGATCATAAGTGCCCTTTAAATGTCTTCAGGATATCCTCTTCACTACCATAACATGTGACTCTCTAGGATCTTCTTGAAATCTAGCCACAAGACAAACTACATGCATGATATCTAGTCTAGTAGCTATCAAATATATTAATCCTCCAATCATTGATTTGTTCTTTCTTTGATTAGCCTTGGGAGATTCATCATTCTTTCTCAACTTACAACCAGTAGCCATGGGAGTACAAACTGGTTTAGAATCTTCCATTCCAAACTTCTTCAACAACTCTTTCACATACTTTGACTGAGAAATGAAAGTACCTTTATCCATTTGATTGATCTATAACCCAAGGAAGTTCATTTACCCACACATAGACATTTCAAATTCTTTCTACATTTCTTCTACAAAACTTTTACACATACTTCATTTCCACCAAAAATTATGTCATCTACATACCACCTTCACAATCAGAATTTGATCTCCACTTACTTTGATGTACAAAATGCTATATATAGAGCCTTTATTGAATCCTTGATGTAATAAGTACCTATATAACCTTGCATACCAAGCTCTAGGAGCTTGCTTCAATCCATACAGTGCCTTCTTCAACCTACAAACCATATCTGGCTTATCTAACAACTAAAATCCTTCTGCTTTCTCTATGTACACTTCCTCTTCTAGCTCACCATTCAAGAAAGTAGACTTCACATCCATTTGATATACTTTGAAATCCTTATGTGATACAAAAACCAAAGACATCATAATGGCCTCCATTCTTGCCACTGAAGCATAGGTTTCCTCATAGTCTATTCCTTCCACTTGCGAGTAGCCTTTACATACAAGTCTTTCCTTATTTCTTACCACTTCTCCATTCTCATTCAATTTGTTCTAGAATACTCACTTGGTTCCAATCACATTTTTGTTCTCGTGTCTTTGGACAAGTTCCCAAGTCTGATTTTTCTCAATCTGCATTAGTTCGTCTTCCATAGCCTTGATCCAATACTCATCCTTGTATGCCTCAATCACTATTTTAGGTTCAACTTTGGAAAGTAAACACAGATTTATCTATTTTTTGGTAGCTCTTCTTCTTGTCAATACACCCTTGCTCTTATCACCAATGATCTAGTCTTCAGTGTGATGCCTTTGCACATACTTGGGATTTTTAGGGACTCTTTCGGAGCTTCTTGTTCTTCAACCTGTACTTCTTTTTCTTTAGTTTATTCTTCTTCTCTGCAAGAAGACTCATCTGATTCATATTCATTAACCTCTGAAATCTTCTATATATCTTCATCAACTTTGACATTCGCACTCTCAACAATCTTTCTTAGCCTCTTGTTGTAGCACCAGTAAGCTTTTCTTTTGTTAGAATTGTAGACACCTAAAAGTGTCCATCCCTCACAAAACCCTAATCACTTCTGCATTCTCCTAATTTTCCCTAATTTTCCTCTATGGATAAATAATTAATTTGAATTAATTAATTATTTATTCATTCACTTTCTAATGTTCCCTTCATTTGATTTATTCAAACAAATAAATCAAATCCCATCACATGTATTCCCCACTTCAAACAAATTAAATAAATTGAACAAATTTATTTAATTTAAAATCACATCCTACAACTCATCATTTCTTCTAATTTTAAATTCACTTTTGTCTTTTAGTGAGGAGAAAACCCTAACTAATCTTAGCCCTTGATTTGGCTCCCAAGTCAACTTTCAATCTTGACCATCCATTCAAAATCCCTCTTCTATAAAACCACTTTCTCCAGCTCATTTTGGGCCTCTTAGTTCTCATTTTTTCCTCTCTTGTTTCATTTTCATACTCTCTTGTCTCCAATATCTTGCCATTTTCATTTGACCTTCTCAAGATTGTGCATAAACCTACAAATCTGAGAACACCATGGAAGATAGAGGAGAACAATGAAGGTTAATCAATGATAGCTTAGATTTATGGTTTATTTTTTGTTTGATTGCTTGATTTCTAGGCTAGATTTGTGCTTCATTATAGTTAGGGTTTTTTGTAGTTTCATTTCTGCATGTTTGAAACCCTAAACCCTAGCTACAAATGGTGAACCCGACATGAAGGATCAATTTTTGTCAACTTCTGAAAGCAAAAATTTGCAGGTGGCCTCCCGAGCTCAAATGGACCTCAACATTGAGTCTGGGAGGCCCTTTCCATGAAAAATAACATAAAATTTGATAGGGTTTGGTCTCTGTGAAATTTTTAAAATTTTTGGAAAAAAATTTAGGGTACAAACCTTACAGTATGGATCCGTACTGTACAGACTATCCATACTGTGTTAGATTATCCTTTGTTTTGATGGCATGTCTAACTTTGTTTCTAGTTGCACAATCTTGTTTGTTGCAGGTCGAATAAATTTCTTTTGCTCACAGGTTAAATGCTATTGTTTCTAGTTAATATTTGTGTTGCAGGGTAATTTTTTATGTTTCCAAAATTTTTTTTTTCATTTACTCCAAGATTTTAATCTACCACTCAGCTTGTTTTGTAGTCTCCTTGCAACCTTTGAAACCTACATTACAATCATAGTCTTCCATAAGACCCTTTACCTTTGCCTTTGCATTGGTCACAGTCCCCTTGGATATCAGTCAGCCTGTGCATGTGGTCAAGCCCCAACAAGTCACATATCCAATTCTTGCGGTGTAAAAGGAAACCCTAGTTCTTGTTGTCACTTGTAAAGACCTCTTGTCAATGCTTCCAATCAAAGTCATCACCTACATCTAGGCATTCGATGCCTTCAAACACCCAACTACCAAGCAGTCTATCGCTCTTCTTCCCGACATTAACCGCTGGTGTCTGCCATCATTTTGTATGCTTTATTTGTTTCAGTTACCAAATCGTTGTGACTGTGTGTCTTATGGAGTTATCTACTAGATAATGGCCTATTGACCTACAACCTATTTCCATTGACCTCACGTATTGTTCCCCCACCATATCTGCCTAAACCCTAGCTTCGTCCACAGTTGTCATTCCCCTGTCATCTCTGCCTCAAACTTCAACATTTCCCGCCATTGTGGCTGTCACTGGAAACCATTGTCAGCACCTTTGAAGGATCTGTCACCACCCAAAAGGCCTCAAATTATCTTGTACTGATACTACTCCATACTTGCATCATTATAGGCCTCTTTCTTAGCCTATTCTAGAATTGATTTGACTGAAGGACAACTAATAAATAAGGAGAAGCGCTTAACCTACAATTTACACAGGCACTACTCAAAAATCCTACTTTTGTGCTTAACAATGGCAACTGCCTACCAAATGAAGGTTTTGTTGCTCGCTTAATGGACTCACTCCATTCAAGACAAGTCTCTTAATCTAAAATTTGATTGTTTAGTAGGTAGTCAACATTTTGGGTCTAAGATTCTATGGGGACTCTTAGATTTTAATCAAGATTAAATTTTGTTGGTCACCTATGGCTTGAAAGTAAGTTTTGAATGATGCAGTTTTGTTCCTAATCATCCTCTGCAGTGCACATAATTATATTTTATCTTTTTCCTTATTGACCTCCCGTCATAACTATTTTGCCAGCGTCCCTACTAAACCACTATTGCACTATCTCCATCGATATACCACCTGATCTGCTAGTCAATGTTTAAGCCCCACCTACACGGGTCTTTAAACCTATGTTGGTCAAGAAGCCCGATGAAATACCATGCCAGGGCATCCAATATAATATACATTCTTTAGGCCCATGCAACCTGATCTCCTCTGTGTCATTCTTCCTGTCACCGCCACTCACTGTGATACCACCCCTTATCGCCACTTCAAATGGTGACCTTAACCTTCAAAGAACCCACCTCCATTTGTACCTAAAACTCTCGGCCTTAACCCTGATTGTCATACACTATTGACCCCCTTTCAGAAAAAACTGTCACCCTTGCATTTTATCTCTACTCGTACGTATAGAACCCTAAGCGCTGCCATTATTCAAAACCACAATGATCATTTTCTATCCCCCACTCAGTCTTCAAAGCCACCCTCGACCATGAGGAAATCCGCCGCCTACCATTGAAGAATTTCCCGCCTAAAAATTACCTCACGTCACCACCCTCACTACCCTCTGTTGCCGCCTTAAGTCTCCACTGATCCATTCATTATCTTCCTTTGCATTCTAGGCCCCCATCGAAGTTGAAGTCAAGGTCTGTATATGCTTGTTAAAGTCTTAGATAGCCCTCAAAAATGCTAACTCCTGTTGTAGTCAACATCTTCAAAATGATAGTCTCCACTATTGGTGGTGACTAGCACCACCACCACCCAACATTTGCACGGAAAACCTAACCCAAAACCCTAACCGATCCCTACACCTAACACTAACCGTTGCCCAATCCCTAACTGTTGACCTCAACCTAGAAACTCATCAACCTACTCCAAATCCTATCCGTTGGTGTCAAAATCATGATGGTCGCCCTTAAAAAACAAGCTTCATCTTCAGTCACAGGCTTCCCATAATCTGTTGTGCGATGGTTAAAGAAATTTGGTATCAAGCTATATTGGAGTGATTTGAAATCCATGGGCTATATTTGAGTGATTTGCATTTACATTTAGATTTGGCATTTAAATCAAACATTTTACTCTTTGACATTTAGGGTTCAAACTCATTGCGGGGTCTTAACGATTTTTATTTTTGGTTTTCACTGGCCCTTGGTCATATGACAGACCAAGGGCCCCACTAAGGAGACTGACCACCATCTTAATTGCTGAAGACAAAACTATCATATGTGACCATAAGTAGAAACCACTAGCAGTTAGTCTAAACAGTCAGGCCTCCCCCTTTTGTCTACACATACCGAAATAGGCAGGTTTTTTCAAATTTTAATAACTTTTGCAAAAAAGATCAAATTTTCATGAAACAATGGCGTTGTAGAACAGACTCAACCAATTTTGCAATGGTAAGGTCAATTTTATGTAATGACATCATTTTATCAGTAATTTTTTGGTCAAATTCAAACTTAGTTTCAAAGTTTGACTACTCATAACTTGTGCAAAACTGCTTCGTTTTTTATGAAATTTTTTTTCAAACTGCTCAGAATTTCTGGAATTTTCTAATTCTACTTTTTATTTTGCTGCAAATGATCAAATTTCTAAGATATTTTTCAGATTCCATTTTTTTATCATTTCAACTTCGAGGTTCGCAAAATGAGGAATCTATTCGATGTTTCATGTTTTTTCTGCATTGTCATGGGGATTTTCATGCTACTAATGTCTGATTTGTAGCATGTGGCATGCACTGGTCAAAGACATTCAAACTGAAACTACTAACACATTTGATGTAGGGATTTAATTTCTTTCATATGCATGTGTGTTGGTTATCATAGGCACATTTGGTTTTGGTGCACTAAAATGAACTTAATCTTGTTGTTTTCACACTTGATTTGGGGTTTAAAATGAGTCATTGTCTGCATTGTTTGGTGACTGTGTTTGTGTTCTTAAAGTGTGTATGCTCTTCCCTCATGCTCTAAGAGATCTTAGGAATAAAAAACACTTCTTGACCACTTGCATTTGTCACACCACACATTTATTTTTCTAAAGGTCAATGAACATGTGCGAGTGTGAGCAAGTTGCATGTGTATGCTCTCCCCTTGTGACTTAGTGTGAGCCTGGGGATCAAAAACATGTTAACTTGTCTTGTTTTTGTCACCCTTTAGAGTGGGCCTGATCTTGAGACACATCCACAAGGAGAACTCATTTGTGACCCCAAGCAGGACTTTCATCCGGCCCGCTATATAAATTGAGGATAAGGCGAAATCCAAGTCTAACTGGTATGAGTGCTCACCATACAGTGCTAGCCTGAAAAGAGGCATACCTTTGGGTATATTAAACTCCTAGTAGGGTGAGTTAGAGCCTTAAGTGGCTTGTTGGATGCTCGTGGGGTGCTGGTCCCCTGGATATTCACTAGAACCCTTTTGTATAGTGGCCAAAAACCCTCTATTTGTTGATACAGAAGGGTAACCTTTGAAGCCACCTTGATTCTTGTGGTTCTTAGTTGAGATAGCAAGGACAATCCTAAGGTTTCATGGGGGGATGAGCCTTGGGAAACCTGGAACTTGCTATGCATGAGAAGTGAGTGTCGTGGAGGGGAGCCGGTGCTACCAAGATCCTGGAGCTATCTACTTTGGATAAGTACAACTAGGGGATTCAACAAATATAGTCCTTGCCTAGCCTAGGATTGTGCATGTCTATAAGTGTTTACAAAATATCGTGAGTCATAAAAAAAAACAAATTGATTGCCAAGTGTCTTCTTTGATTGATGTGTGTGCTTGCCTAATCATCACCCTCAACATTCTTTCCACACATTCATACCATATCCTTATCATTCAACCTCCACATCCTAATCACCATCCTTAGCCACTTCACATCCTAGTCACATCCAAGTCATCATAACCCTATCCTAATTGCATTATTATCATACCCTCACCATTCAACCCTCATATCCTAATCATTCTTCCTAACCACATCCTCTTCATCATCTAATCACCCATATCATTCACATGATCTAGATCATCCTTGTTCTATCCTAATCACGTCCTGATTACATTACCATCATTCCACATCATCCTATTCCTAATCTAACCAACATTCCAAATCCAATCAACACCTAATCATCATACCCTAATCACACCTCATTCATCTTAATCATCCCATTCCTGATCATTCAACCACATCCCTAATCCCATTATCCTTACATCATCCTATCATATCCAAACAACATCAATCCTAATCATTCCTAATCACGATCTTGTCATATCTTCTTCATGCCACCTCATCATAATTATACCCTAATCATTCCCAATCATCATATCCATTTCACATCATATCATATTCATCATTCCAACTCATCCTATCCTAATCACATCCCACTCATATCTTCATCATTCAACCTTCGTATCCTAATCACCCTTCTTAGCCACATCATATCCAATTCATCCCTAATCATATCCTAATCACATTCTTATCATGCCTCATCATTACACCTAATCGGGTGCTGCCATTTTATTTAATTTTGGTGGAGGAATGTGAATCAAATAAATAAATTGATTTATTTATTTATTGATAGAGGAATAATGAAATGAAATAAATATTTAAAATATTTATTTAGCTAGAGTCGTGTCATTTTTTAGGTGTATACACCACATAAATCAATTTTTTATACACACTTGTCATAAATCTCATTAATAATCTCTTACACCCCTTACACATGTCATAACCCATTAATTGGAGCTCTTCCCAAAATGAATTTTTAATTCATTTATAATCCTCCTCTCTTCCCCATGTGAATGTTTAATTCACATCTAATCCATCTCACCCAACCTCATTAAATTCACTTCTCTTCCCAAGATGAATTAAAAATTCATCTTTGTTCCCATCGCTCCATTTCCCATGATTGAATCTAAGCCCTCCACCTTACATTCATCCTTATCCATTGATCTCTCAAATGGATCTCAACCCTCCTCTCCAAAAAGCCTATAAATAGAACTTCTTCCAAGCCATTTGAACATCCATAATTTATGTAAACTTATTATGCCAAAATCTTCATCCATTTCATCTCATTGAGCTAGGTTTTTGTAGTGATTTTGCATTTGAATAGAGCATTTCACAGTGCAAGAAGCCATGGGTAAAACAAGAGTCTAAGGGTGCAAGGCTCTCCACCTTATCAAGGAGTTGGGATCTCACTTTTGAAGGTATAACTAGTCATTTTATGCATTCTATTTGGTGTTTTATCTTCATGTTGATTTCCTTAACCTCAGAATAAATAAAAGGCACCTTCATCATGTGTGAGCATGAGAATGCTGATTAGAGAGAAAAAAATTAGCAAGACCTATGTGCACAATGATTTTGCCTCCACGGAAGAGCTTTGAAGATTTGAAAAAATAAAGAAAGAAATGAAGAAAGAGGATCAAAGGCTTGTGAAGATGAGAAGAGTATTCTCCAACTTGCTCAACTTGGAAAATAATGAAGAGGTGAGGGGTATTTATAGGTTTGAAGATGGGATGAGAGGTGTAATTGACTGAGAAGTTAACTCAATTCAATTGAAGAGTTAACAAGGATTGATTGGGGAGTTGACAAGATTGATTACTCAGTGAACTCAATTGATTAGGGAGTGATAATGCAATAATAACTTGTCACTAAAGAAGAAATGGAGTTAGAAGGATGCATGGAAGAGAATGAGTTTTTAATTTTAGATCAAATGGAGTTAATTATGCATGTGTGGGTGCATGAAATAATCAACTCTATATTAGGCATCAAAAATCATGCGAACTGGAAGAAAAATAGGTGAAAATGGAGTTATTTTGAGTGAGAAACTCAAGTTTTTCCATGACTAGAAATGTGATAGGGTCACCCCTTTCACTAGTAGGGTTGCTGAGGGTGACAAGGTGTCACTATACCTCATCATTTAATCTATTTTTTAGATGTCAATAATCCAGGGGCTGTGTCCACGGCTGTTTGCAACTAGGGATTCTATAGTTATCAATTTTCCTAACTAATCTGAACTGCTTCTACTAACTTGAAAAGATTAATCTATCTACTTACTAAATAAATTTAAGGAATGCTGAAAATAGGATAAAACAGGCAATTTACTCAAAGCAATCTTAATATAGTATCATGTATCTACCTATCAAAATCAGTAAATACTTTGCATAACAGAAAGTTGAATTAATAAAACAATGGTACTAGCCTCCTACCTTAGTGGTGAGAGTGGGCCCTTGCTCCACACCCTTGGGGCTGAAGGCTATAGTAAGAAATCACCATAGAAGAAGATCACAACTAGATTTAATCCAATTCATTCACTTTGCATTCATGAAAATATTGCTAACAAAAAACTGAGATTTCTGAGAGTCAGAATAATTCAATCATTGTATATTTCTTCTGCTATTCCTACAAGTATATATCCAAAAAGTGATGACACATCACTTAACCTATCTATCAGTTCTTCTATGAAATGACATCCATCTCTTTATTACACTAGATGTTTAACTATGAAAGAGAATCAGACAAATAAAGGTAGACTTGAGTGGAATAGAAGCCCACTCAAAATCTAAGTCTGAGTCTTAATACATTTGGGCATTGAGGCCCTGAAAATGAGGATATTGAATCAATTCCATTTGTAACTTCATGCAAAAACTTTGAAAAGATAAAAGTTCAACAGTTTAACTAAAGATGACCCATCATCACTCAGGTGATGATTTGAGTGAAATGAGGGGTATTATGACCACTCCTGAGAGTGCTTGGTTGGAAGCATATGCTAGAAATATGCCCTACTCTCGAGAGGCACCAAAGATAACTATTCCTAATTGTAGCTCTGGAGATATGTCTACAGCTCCAGAGATATGTCTGCAGCTCCGAAGATACGTAGCTTTCTCTATTCAGCTCTAGAGAGGCATTCCTCATTTCTTCAAAACTTCAGGTGTCAAGGCACTTTGGTATTGTCTCTGGAGATCATTGAAGACTATCTCTGGAGATGCACAGAATTGTTGTTCCTGGCATATACACCTATTGAATCAAAAAGAGAAGTTTTATGCATTTTTCATCAATTCCATGCACATTAGTCACTCAATCAAAAATTATAATCTTAAGTAATCTATCTCAATTAATCATTAAATAGAACGATCTTACTAGCTTATTTGGGTGTAGTCATTAGGGAAGATGGACTCAGGAAGGAGAAAAAGAGAGGCAAAAAGATGTGTCTCATGAGTGCAACTTGGCACTCATCATCCCTCCATACCTAAGGTTTGGCAGGTCCTCCTGCTTCTCACATTCTGGATTTATTCTGGCAAAGCAGCTTATCAGTCAGGCTATAATCCTTGGCATAGGTGGTCCAAGTTGTTCGGTTGATATTACCATTACCTCTATACTCATCAACTTGCTTCATCCAGTTCTGTAATTTTTCATCTTCCATCTGTTCTACCTAAACAGGGAGTGGCTCAATTATTAGAGGGGGCTTGTACTGTCCACCTATTCATTCCTGCTTATGGTTCTCCATTAGTTTGGATATCAACTTTGCCTTTCTCATGAATACTCTTAAGTTTGTAGGGGTGACCACCTCTCTCATTTTCTACTCCGGGGTCAAAATATTCCATCTCTTCTTTGCTACAGCAAGTACTAGATTTGTTGAAGTGATCATGAAAAGGCCAAAATTGATGGAGCATTCTTGCAAACTTTTCAGGTAGAATGGAAAAATTGTGTTCTTACTATTAGGATGATAGATAAGGGACCTGAATTTGATCCTTAAAGAACGAGGATTGGGACATTCCTTCCTGATGAAAAGATCTATTTTTAAATCCTTCTTGAGATGATCTTCCATCCTTTCATTCCAGATCTGATGATTCCTCATCAGGGACATAAATGCCTTAAGCTGACATTCCCCCACAAAATGATTAAGAATGAAAGTGATATCATTACACAGAACCTATGTAAGTATAATTCACATAGGAAATTCTTGTCCTCATCATTGCTCCTGGTATATGTTGTCATGAATCCTTCTACTATTTCTATATCCTCAACTAGGTTAGATAGGACTAAAGAGAATTTCCTCTATAGGACTCTTTCCTATAAGAACATGGAGTAGCTAGCACTTGGAGGTTTGCAAGATAGAATTTCTAAAGAAAGGGAGGCCATTTCAATGATTTTTCCTTCCAAAGTTGCTATTCTTTCTGTTTTGGCAATGACTGCCCTTTGTAGCTGCAACATAGGCTTGGAAGCCTCATATTCTCTACACCTCTTTTCCCAATGGAACAGGGCTTTGGGAATGTCAATGGGGATTGGGCCCACATAGGCATCTGTTTGTATTTCCTGCTCATTGGTTGTGGCCAGCCAATTCTTGAATATATTCTTCCTGGTCATCTAGTCTGTTATTGGCCCAAGTTAACTATCTATCCTGGCTTTGTACTTTCTCAATCAATGATGCCATTCCTGTGAGGCTATTGTCTCTAGCCCTGGTGAGCTCAGAAACACTTTGTTCTGCCTCTTTCTCTTTTTCTTCCAATAGTTTGGTTGCCTCAATTTTCTTTGCCTCCAACTCTTCCTCTTTCTCAATTCTCTGGGCCTCTAATTCTGCCTCTTTCTCCTGGATGACCTTTTCTTTGCTTTGGAGTTTTGTTTGGAGATTTGCAATGATTTGTTTTTGCTCCATTTCCACCTCTACTCTGACCTTCTTGAGGTCAGTAATAATCAAATTCTTGCCCTAGAGTAATCTCTTTAAATTTTCAACTTTTTCCATCAATTGTTGTTCTTTTGAGATTTCCACATCTTCTTGATCAGAGAGATGAGAGAAAGTTTCTGCTTCTTCTGTTGTTGCTTCTGTGGCTATTTCTATGGCTATGGGCTGATCATCAAGGTTTTCCATGGCCATCGGCGCTGCTCTACCCACTGTATCCCTTTGCCCTATTTTGTCTTCTTCAGACTAGCTATCCTGAGGATCCTCTTAGGGTTCCTCTGCTTCTGCTGGCACCGATGAAGGCCCAGCCTTATCTTCACATGTTCTCAATTCTAGGAGTACCTCAGTGAGTACATCAGTATCTTTTTCAGCCTATAAGAGTTGTCTCTTCCTTTTGCTTCTCTGGAGCAAAGGTGGGTCAGGTGCCTCCTTAGAATCTAAGGAAATAGTATAAGTTTGTATGTGTTCTGTCTCTGGAGCACATGATGGTTCTGAAATTGGACTTGACTCTAGATGAACAGATGGTGCTGGGGAATTTTCTCTTTGTTTCCTCTTCCTGACCAGAGGGATCTCATCTTAATCATGAGATGGTTCTTCAGCCCACCAGGTTCCCTCTGCTCTTTGTCCTGACTTTCCCTCTGTTAATTCCTTAGGGCAAGGTTCCCCAGTTATTTTTCTCCTAACTGAGCAAGTCATGTAGGGAGTTTTTCTAGGAGAAGGTTCTGAAATTTCTTTGCCTTTCCTCCTTTTATCAGGAACAAGGGCTGCAGATAAGGTTGCCTCCTATGAGGGCTTCTTTCCTCTGTGAATAGCTGTGGAGGAGGTTGAAGGCTCAGTTTCCTCTTCTTGGTGGGTAGGAGAATTCTCACCTCCTGGCTGTGCCATCTCTAGTGCTCTGTTTTGGGGATTCTACTCAAGAAAGTATTGCCATAATTCCTCCCCATTGGCCTGAGATAGGAAGTGGTGTTTAACTACTTGAAAGATAAGACCATGATGTTTCATTGGACCCTTATTCTGCTGATATTTCTCTGTAGTTGCCCTGATGGTAGAATAGAGAAAATTGGGAATGTTTATGCTATACTCAGGGTATCTATTTCCATGTCTTAGAAAAATCAGCATTTTCATGACTGGCCCTAAAACTAGAGAGAATTGACCATCACAAGTAAAGTATTTCATTAACCAGGTGGCAATAGATGCCCAAGGGTTTGGGAGTGTGGACCTTAGAATTCCTTTGACTTCATTTTTATTCAAATGTAATTGAATAGCAGGTTCACCATGAATAGAGAAATTTTTAATCAAATCAGTGTATAAGGTTTTCAAGTGGTAAAAGTTCTCACCTTGTTCAAGAAGTCCAGAAATGTGGCTGATAGTGGCTGAGGATAAATTGATTTGTACTCCTCTGACAGCTATCTGATTGTCCCTTAAACCTGAGGAATTCATCCACAACATCTTCCTGAAACCCTTCAAATTTTTCTAGGAAGTCTAACCATCCTGTAGCCCTTAAAATGTTTGCTGTAGCTTCATCCTTCAAAAGGCACGCAACACTTTCTGGCTTAGACTTCTTGACTCCCATTGCTGAATTAGTTCCACCTTATGTGCTTAATTCCTTACCTCCTCAATCTGTTGTTTATCTCTTCCTCTTAACCCTGTAGGCGCCAGAGGACTATGCAATGTGCTCTGTAAGCTCTAGAGATCTATTCAATTTTCTCTATAGGCTCTGGAGATCTGGTTAATTGGCTCTATTCTTTAGGGTACTTCAGAGGTTTGAATGAGGAATGTTATGTTTCTTAGCTTAGGCTTATGCAGATTAGTTAGAGTACCAAGGCAGTCATAAATGCGACAGAATGCCAGGACACTCTAGAGGCAAGGAGGCAGTACAACACAGTTGGTGGCATGTGTGAATTTAGGAAAGAAGATGATGGCAGGAAGACGTGGCATAGTGGCGGCACCCAAAAATAGAAAGACAAGACAATTGCTAATAATGATTAATTAAAGATAGAGTTACCTAGATTAGTTTTAATGATGAAGGCAATGTACATGACAGAGATGCTACGTCATTGTTGGAGACTACACACGTCGTGACACATGAGCAGCTTGTGGCGGTTGGAGATGACGTCCACTACTCCATTGGCACGCGACCTGCAATCATTGCACTAAGTGATTCAAGAATCCACATTCCTTGGTGATGTCAGCGTCGGCTTTGTGAATACCCCTTCAAATGATATTCATGCCAATTAAATTTATTCTTTTGTGATAAAGAAGAGGATGAGTCATGATGACCTCATCATGTGTTGTGTCTACTTTATCGCCTAGAGAGGTGGGTCCCCTCCCTTATTATTTGAAACTGACTTCTTTATTGATAGAGCGCCAGAGGTGCTCCTAGTTGGGAAGTGCCAGAGGTGCTCCTTGTTGAGAAGAACCGGAGGTGCTCCTAAGTTGAGAAGTGCCGAAGGTGTATTTGACTAGCTCCTGGCATCTAATCATCTCCGGAGCTCAATTACTTCAGCTATCTTGAAGAAGGGAACCACCATTTACTGGTTTTCAACTCCCTTGGTTGAGAAAGATAGCCATTTTCTGGTTTTCCATCTTTCTCTATTTTTTTTAGAAGGCCGCCATTTGCTAGTTTTCAACCTTCCCTTTTTTTTAAAAAGGTTGCCATTTGCTAGTTTTCAACCTTCCTTTTTTTTTTTAAGAATCAATCCAACACTGGGATAGAGGAGGTATCCCCTGTATCAAAACTCAAATAACTGAGAAACTCTTCTTTAGTAAATGGTCTTTTGTAGAGCCTGATTTGGTGACCATTTACTAGAAATGTGTCTGTGCTTCCATCAATAGGTTGCAATGATACTATTCCATTTTCAAAAACTTCCTTGATTTGATAAGGACCCATCCAATGAGTTTGCAATTTCCCTTTGAACTCCTTGAATTTAGAATCACAAAGAAGAACCCAATCACCTTGTTGAAATGTCCTCCTTTTGATGTGTTGGTCATGCCATTGCTTCCTCTGATACTGAACTAGTTCTATTTGCTAAATGGCCTTTGTCTGAATTTCATCCAACTCATTGAGCTGAAGAATTCTATTGTGTTGAGCTATAGACAATGGTAGACCAATATCCAATGCAGTTTTAAGTGTTTGGAGTTTAAATTCTATAGACAAAATAGGATTTTTCCCATAAACTAATTCATATGGTGAGAACTTTGTTGTGGACTACCAAGTGGTATTGTAAGCCCAAACTACTTCAAGTAATCTACCAGCCCAATCTTTTCTGTTCATTGCTACTATCCTTGTTAGAATATTTTCAAGTTCCCTATTGGTTACTTCTACCTACCCATTCACTTGAGGATGGTAAGGTGAAGATTTTTTGTGCTTGACTTGATATAAATCTGTGAATGCTTTGATTATCTGTGAAGTAAACTGAGGTCCTCTATTTGAAACTATTGATCTTGGGGCTCCAAATCTTAAGAAAATCTTATTGTAAAGGAAATCAGCAACATTTTCTTCTCTTGTAAATTATAATGGTTGAACCTCAGCCCACTTAGTAATATAGTCTGTGCATACTAGAATGTACTCCTTGCTTGATGATGGTGGTGAAATTGTTCCCACAAAGTCTAGACCCCACTGCTCGAATGGTTCCATCATGACTTGAGGATGTAGTAACATCTCTTGGGTAAAGGTTGGTTGTCCCATCCTTTGGCACTAGTCACAGTGCTGCACATACTTCTTTGTATCTTTATGAAGAGAGGGCCGGTAGTAACCAGCTCGAAGGATCTTGTGGACTGTCCTGTGGAAAGAGTAATGGCCACCAGATGGTTCATCATGACATGCTCTCAACACATCAAAAATCTCATCAGCTTTTAAACACCTGCATAGATTGAAATTAGGACCACATTTAAATAGTAAATCATTCAACCATTTGTAGGATAAACTTTCTTTAACCAAGCGTTTTCTTTATTTTGAGGTAAAATGAGATGGATACAAGCCTGTAGCTAAAAGATTAGCTATGTCAGCAAACTAAGGTGCAGTAGAGGATATAGCAAAAAGATGTTCATCTGGGAACTTGTCCTCCACTGGTTGGTTTTCTCCTCCTGTATGTAATCTTGACAAAAAATCATCAACCAAATTAAACTTTCCTAGATTATCAACTATGGTAATATCAAATTCCTACAATAACAATAACCACCTGATGATCCTTGCACCTACTACTAGTTTATTCATTAGGTACTTGTGTTGCAAGTATGAGGTGAGCCAGTGTTGTCATTGATGTCAACATACTCATATTGCATTAACAAGAAGGATTTGATGAGCTGTGTGCTGAGGATATTGAGAAAATTAGCCTCAGTCAGGAACAGTGAAGAACAGTGATGAGAAGAAGGTAAATGTACTGTATAGGATGAGAACCGGAGGATGCGGATTAAAGGGTTAGTAGATATGAGTCTTGAGATGCTACAATTAAGATTTCAGAGGTCCTTATGAAGATCTGAAGGAGTTGTGGCTGCCGGTATAGAACCGGGTCCGGCAAGTATCCAGAGGTGACAGAGGATCACAAAAAGGTCCGCTGAGGTCCGGAATTGTATCATCCTAATCTGCGGATTGGACTGAGTGTTTGGGATGTCCTTGTGATGTGTCATCCTGATTTGTGTATGATTTGGAGGTCCGGAAGTACCTCTTGCATTATGACAATGGCGACAGACTGTGTTCTTGAAGTTCCGGATGAGGAAGTCAAGAGATCCCAGTAAGTAGAGGAAGTGCGGATGTATCCGGACATTCAGACAGGCTTGTGAAGGTTCTTGGATCATGTTTAGGTTGTGTTGTTGGTCCGCATTGATGATAGAGCCCGGAAGTGAAGTTATTCTTCCGGATGAAGTTCTTGCTCTGTTTAGCCGACCGGATGAGTTGTTCATCCTGCGAATGTTCTTGTGATGGCCGACCGGATGTGTTATTCATCTTGCGGATACTCCTATGGTTGTTTGCCGACTTAGATGTTTGTTCCTAAGTTGATGTCTTGTATAAATAACGGTTTGTGAGTTCATTTCAAGGTGTGGTATGTGTATGAGTGTGGCATAGCGAAGAAACGTGCGAAGGGCAGAGCAGAGATGTTGGGCTTAATTGGAACTGATCCGGACATGGTAGAGATGTCATTCTCTAGTTCAAGACTGTGATTTTCATCACTTTGTAGACAGTGTGTCTCCTTGTAGGCAGTGGGCCTCTTTGTGAGCAGTGTGCTCGGGCAGTGAGCCCTTATTGGCATGTGCCATTCATTTTTCTTTATTCTTCTAACATAGAATAATTCTTGGGTTAATCACCCCGTGGTTTTTCCCTTAACCGGGTTTTCCACGTCAAAATCTTGGTGTTCAATGTGTTGATGCTTATCTGCTCTTGTGTTTATGTATTATGCTTCCATGGATGATTATTTGATATGCTGCTAACTAACAACAGAGAGTTAAGTGTTTGAATGACAAGAAGTTTTTACAACTGATTCACCCCCCCCTCTCAGTTGTATTCCCTAGATCCAACAATTGGTATCAGAGCCAAGTTCCTCTGATAGGAGCTTAACCGCTTGAGGAGATCCAGGATGTCGTCATACAAGAAGGATAGTCCGAAGTTCGATGGAACCAACTTTACTCTCTGGAAAGGTCGCATGAAGTGTCATTTGGAATGTATGGGAAAAGCATACTTGGCTATGATTTCTAAACCATATATACCCCCACAAGGTGGTCTGACAACTCTGAATGAAATCACAGAAGCTAAAAACAATCTGCGGACCAAGGAAGCTCTTCTAAGCGCATTGAATGACTCAGATCTCTCGAATGTCATTGACCTACCAACTGCATATGAGATCCTAACTAAACTGGAACTTCTGTATGAAGGAGATGAGTTTGTCAAAAGTGCAAGATTGCAAAGTCTGAAAGGGAAATTTGAAAGATTGAAAATGAGAGATGATGAAAACATCACTACCTTTATGCCAAGAGTGAATGAGCTAGTATGTGGAATCAGAAATGCTGGTGGAACTTTAGATGAAAATGAGATTGTCTGCAAAATCCTAAGATCCCTTCCTGCTGCCTACAAAATCAAAGTTGCTGCCATTGATGAATTCAGAGCCCACACAACTGTCACAAGAGAACAACTGGCTGGCAAACTAGCTGCATTTGAAATGACCGAGTTTGGAGATGATCCGCCCAAGACTGAATCTACTTTCAAAGCCAGTGCCTATGTGAAAGGCAAACAGAGATTTGATCCGAGTGAAAACTCATCAAGGAAAATGTCATGGTATGATCAAGCAAGAAGAGACATGGAAGAAGAAGAAGCAGAAACAGCTCAACTTGAAGCCCTCATTGCAAAAAGACTGCCAAGAGGATCCGGTAAGTATGAAGGAAAACTACCCTTTAAGTGTTTCAACTGCAATAAGATTGGTCATTTTGCCTCAAGATGTCCGGAGAGATCTGCAAGATCTAATACTCACAGACAAAGGTTTCAAAAGAATTGCTATTATGTTCATGAAGAAGATGACAATGAAGGAGTAACAGATGATGAATCAGAACTAGGAAGCAAATCCGGAAATGAGTGGGTGTTTATAGCCATTAAGGAAGAAGATTCCATGCTCTCTGAATCTGTCAATCACAAAGTTGTTGAAAAAGCCTTGGCTGCTCAAGTGGAAGAAAAGGATGATTGGGTTATTGACAGTGGATGTTCTCACCATATGACTGGTGACAAGAATAAATTCTTAGACTTGGAAAGATATGAAGGAGGAATGGTAAAGTTTGGTGACAATTCTGCTGGCAGAATCAGAGGTAGGGGAACTATTTCCTTTGATGGTAAGAGCAAAACAGGAAATGTACTGTATGTTGAAGGATTGAAGCACAATCTTCTCAGTGTTGGTCAGTTAGTGGACAAAGGCTATGATCTCTGGTTCAAGAATGGAAAATGCAGAATCTTTACAAGCTCCGGAACTGAAATTGCATCCGGTACTCAGACAAGAGGTAACATCTTTCATCTGGTTGGTTCAAATAAAAGTCGTTTGTTTGTTCAAATTGATCAGAGTTGGTTATGGCATAGAAGAATGTGTCATGTAAATTTTGATAACATCATCAAGATAAGCAATACTCAGGCTGTGAGAGATCTTCCAAAGTTGATGAAACCTACAAATAGTGTGTGTAAAGAATGTCAGTTAGGTAAACAAAGCAGAGTCTCTTTCAAAAGCAAAGATCAGTCTTCTACCGGATTGTTGGAATTAGTACATACTGATCTATGTGGTCCGACAAGAATCAAGAGTCTGCAGGGTGATAGATATTTCATGTTGTTAATTGATGATCATTCCCGGATGATGTGGGTTACCTTTCTAAAAGAAAAATCAGAAGCTTTTGAGAAGTTCAAAATCTTCAAAGCTATGGTGGAGAATCAAACCGGATTGAAACTAAAGTGTCTAAGGTCTGATAGAGGTGGTGAATTTACATCTGGTGAGTTCATTGACTTTTGTGAGAAACAGGGTATAAGGAGACAGTTGTCTGCTCCTAAGACTCCACAGCAGAATGGAGTAGTTGAGAGAAAGAACCGGACCATCCAGGAAGCTGCTAGGACAATGATGTTGGAAGCAAATGTTCCTCAAATGTTTTGGAAAGAAGCTATCAGCACTGCAGTCTACACTCTCAATCGAGTTCAAATCAGAAACAACACCGGTAAGACCCCCTATGAACTCTGGTTTGGCATCACTCCTACTGTGAAATATTTCAGAGTATTTGGTAGCAAGTGTTATATTAAAAGAGATGAAGATCTAGGAAAGTTTGATGCTAGAAGTGATGAAGGAATTTTCTTGGGCTACTCCACTCAAAGCAAAGCATACCGGTGTTACAATAAGAGATTGAGGAAGATGATAGAAAGCACCAATGTAAAGGTTGATGAAGGAATTGAGAAGCCTTCAAGATTTTATGAGTTTGATGAAGATGACCAAGACAGTGTTCAAGGACCTCAATCCTCTCCGGTGAGACAGAGTCAGCCTGATCCGGTAAATCAGGAAGAAGAGTTAGGTTTGAATGAGCCTGATCAAGAAACAGCAGTGCTGGATACTCCCAAAATTCCAAGGTATGTAAGACTGAATCACTCTGAAGATCAGATCATAGGTGACAGAAGCAAAGGTGTACAAACTAGAAGGAATATTGCTCAAAATTAGAATGAATGTTGTCTGATTTCAAAGATTGAACCTAAAACAATAGATGAAGCCTGCAATGATGAAAACTGGACCAAAGCAATGGAAGATGAATTGATGCAAATTGAGAAAAATCATACTTGGGATCTTATTCCCAGACCTAGAGACAGGAATGTAATTGGAACCAAGTGGGTCTTCCGGAACAAACTAAATGAAGCTGGTGAAGTAATCAGAAACAAAGCTAGATTGGTCTGCAAAGGCTACTCTCAAATAGAAGGAATTGACTTTGAAGAGACTTTTGCTCCGGTGGCAAGAATTGAAGCAGTCATATTACTTCTTGCATTTGCTGCCTTCAAAGACTTCAAGGTATATCAGATGGATGTCAAGTCTGCCTTCCTAAATGGTGATCTGGAAGAAGAAGTCTACATTGAACAACCGGATGGATTTCAATTGTCTGATAATAATGATATGGTCTGCAAATTGAAGAAAGCTTTGTATGGATTGAAGCAAGCCCCAAGAGCATGGTATGAAAGGTTGGATAAGCAACTTGTGCAGATTGGATTCAACAAAGGTACTGCTGACAGTAACTTATATTTCAAAATTGATCATGAAAACATTCTGATTGTTGAAGTGTTTGTGGATGATATCATTTTTGGAGGAAGAGATAGTATGTGCAAAACTTTTGCCAATCAGATGAAAAGTGAGTTTGAAATGTCTATGCTTGGTGAAATGAATTTCTTCTTGGGACTGCAAATTACTCAAACAAAAGAAGGGATCTTCATTTCTCAGACCAAATATGTGAAAGAATTGTTAAAGAAATTTGGTATGGAAGACTCAAAGCCTATGAACACTCCTATGGCAACCGGATGTAAGCTAAGCAAAGATGATGATTCTCCAAAAGCAGATCAGACAAAGTATAGATCAATGATTGGTGGATTGTTGTATCTCACTCAAACTAGACCAGATATAATGCAGGCTGTTGGTCTTGTGGCAAGATTCCAGGCTGATCCTAGAGAATCTCATGTTATGGCAATCAAAAGAATTTTTAGATACTTGAAAGGAACAGTTGAGTATGGTCTATGGTACCCTAGAGATCCGGACTTCTCTCTTCATGCTTACACAGATGCAGATTGGGCAGGAGATGTGGATGACCGGAAGAGCACTAGTGGTGGAGCATTCTTTTTAGGGAAGAGATTGGTTTCTTGGCTAAGCAAGAAACAAGATGCAATATCTCTATCTACAACTGAAGCAGAATACATTGCAGCAGCAGGTAGTTGCACTCAAATCTTATGGATGAAGCAGATGCTAAGAGACATCAAAGTTGAATATGAGAAGCCTATCACAATTTTCTGTGATAATTCAAGTGCAATTAATATCTCCAAGAATCCGGTATTGCATTCTAAGACTAAGCACATATCTATTAAATTTCACTTTTTGAGAGAACAAGTAAACAAGGAAGAAGTCAGATTGGAGTATGTTCCCTCCAAGGATCAGATTGCAGATATCTTTACAAAACCTCTTCCCAAAGACTCTTTTGAATATCTCCGGGAGAAGTTAGGGGTCATGGCCCCTCCGGTGATGAACTAAGATGCACTGAAGTGCATCAGTCCGGTGGCTATCATAGTCATATCTTGTGATCCGGACTAATGGGGAGCTGCAACTAAGGGGGAGCAGCTGGTATGATTCTGATGTATGAGAATTGCAAGTATGAGCCCTTTGCCATTGATGTCAAAGGGGGAGAGAAGACATGTGAAAAACAAGTGGTTGATGATCAAAGGGGGAGCAGTAAAGGAAGAGAAGACATTGATCGAAGGGGGAGCAGTAAAGGAAGAGAAGATATATGAAAAGATTGAAGTTCTTGCCTTAATGGTTTTTCACATCATATGTTGCCATCAATGACAAAGGGGGAGATTGTTGCAAGTATGAGGTGAGCCAGTGTTGTCATTGATGTCAACATACTCATATTGCATTAACAAGAAGGATTTGATGAGCTGTGTGCTGAGGATATTGAGAAAATTAGCCTCAGTCAGGAACAGTGAAGAACAGTGATGAGAAGAAGGTAAATGTACTATATAGGATGAGAACCGGAGGATGCGGATTAAAGGGTTAGTAGATATGAGTCTTGAGATGCTACAATTAAGATTTCAGAGGTCCGCATGAAGATCTGAAGGAGTTGTGGCTGCCGGTATAGAACCGGGTCCGGCAAGTATCCAGAGGTGACAGAGGATCACAAAAAGGTCCGGTGAGGTCCGGAATTGTATCATCCTAATCTGCGGATTGGACTGAGTGTTTGGGATGTCCTTGTGATGTGTCATCCTGATTTGTGTATGATTTGGAGGTCCGAAAGTACCTCTTGCATTATGACAGTGGCGACAGACTGTGTTCTTGAAGTTCCGGATGAGGAAGTCAAGAGATCCCAGTAAGTAGAGGAAGTGCGGATGTATCCGGACATACAGACAGGCTTGTGAAGGTTCTTGGATCATGTTTAGGTTGTGTTGTTGGTCCGCATTGATGATAGAGCCCGGAATTGAAGTTATTCTTCCGGATGAAGTTCTTGCTCTGTTTAGCCGACCGGATGAGTTGTTCATCCTGCGAATGTTCTTGTGATGGCCGACCGGATGTGTTATTCATCTTGCGGATACTCCTATGGTTGTTTTCCGACTTAGATGTTTGTTCCTAAGTCGATGTCTTGTATAAATAACGGTTTGTGAGTTCATTTCAAGGTGTGGTATGTGTATGAGTGTGGCATAGCGAAGAAACGTGCGAAGGGCAGAGCAGAGATGTTGGGCTTAATTGGAACTGATCCGAACATGGTAGAGATGTCATTCTCCAATTCAAGACTGTGATTTTCATCACTTTGTAGACAGTGTGTCTCCTTGTAGGTAGTGGGCCTCTTTGTGAGCAGTGTGCTCGGGCAGTGAGCCCTTATTGGCATGTGCCATTCATTTTTCTTTATTCTTCTAACAGAGAATAATTCTTGGGTTAATCACCCCGTGGTTTTTCCCTTAACCGGGTTTTCCACGTCAAAATCTTGGTGTTCAATGTGTTGATGCTTATCTGCTCTTGTGTTTATGTATTATGCTTCCACGGATGATTATTTGATATGCTGCTAACTAACAACAGAGAGTTAAGTGTTTGAATGACAAGAAGTTTTTACAACTGATTCACCCCCCCCCTCTCAGTTGTATGCCCTAGATCCAACAACTTGATGGCTGCATGATCAGTGTGCACAAATATCTTATATCCAGTTATGTAATGCCTGAATTTGTTTATAGCATAGATGACTACCAATAATTATTTTTCAGTTGTGGTATAATTTTTTTCTGTAGAGGTAAGGTTTTTCCTGATGTAATAAATAGCATGCATACCTTCTCCTTCCTCCTTTTATCCTAAAACTGCCCCAATGGACTCATTTGAAGCATCAGTCTGTATGTGAAATGGCAATTTCCAATTAGGTCCTCTTAAAATTGGTGTGACAGTAAGCTTCTCTTTCAAGGTTTCAAATGTTGATTGACACTCTTCTGTCCACAGAAATTCTGTGTCTTTATTAAGCAGGGTAAACATGGGAGCAACTATTCTGCTGAAATTTTCTATGAATATCCTATAGTAGCCTGCATGACCCAGAAAAATTTTAACATCTGTTTGATTTTTAGGTGAAGGCAACTATGTAATCACTTCTATCTTGTTTTGATCCACTTTAATACCCTTTGCTAAAATGTGGTGTCCTAAAACAATTCCTTCCTCTACCATCATAAAGCACTTTTCATGGCTAAGGGATAATTATTTTTTTTGACAGCATTTCAGTACTTTCTCAAGGTTTGTGAGAGCTTCCTCAAAATTATCCCCATACACAGTAAAGTCATCCATATAGACCTCTATGCATTCATTATCTAGTTCAGCAAAAATAGCTAAAACAAGTCTCTGAAATGTAGTTGGGGCATTGCATAGCCCAAAGGGAAGAACTTTGTAAGAAAAGGTTCCCCAAGAGCATGCGAAGGTGGTTTTGTCTTGGTCTTCAAGTGCTACTTGAATTTGATTATACCCACTGAATCCATCTAGAAAAGAGAAATACTTTCTCCCAGCAAGGTTGTCCAAAACTTGGTCAATGAATGGTAAGGGAAAGTAGTCTTTTTTTGTGGCCTTGTTGAGTTCTCTATAATCAATACACACCCTCCATTTCCCATTCTTTTTAGGCACTATGACAAGGGGTGAAACCCATTGACTATCTGAGATTGGATATATGAACCCTGCTTGAAGTAATTTTTCTATTTCAGTTTTGACAATGTCCTTTAAAGCAGGATTCAATCTTCTCTGGGGTTGTCTGATAGGTTTAATATTCTCAATGAATATATGATGGGTACAGATCTCAGGAGGTATGCCTTTCATATCTTGGTATTCCCAAGCAAAAGATACTGAATGGGAAATCAGAAGTTGGATGTGTTTTTCTTCCTGAATGGTTGTTAACTGAGTATTGATATTAAGTGTTTTCCCTGGTAAAATCATGACCTGTTTTGTGATTTGATCCATAGATGTAGTTAATCTGCACATATGAGTCATGGTATTGAGAGGACAAGAATGTGGAAGCAACATATGGAAAGTGGCTAAGTCTCTGTAAAATATTTTCCCACAAGGAATGATGTTAGCTAGGGTACAATGAGAAGAAGTAAGAAGTTCTCTCTTAGAATCTTGGGTGAGTTCCATCACATCCTCATTGATTAGGATGTGAGTAATGTCTTATGTTGTATCATAGTATATTTCTTCTTCTAATTCTCCTAGATGTTCCTTGATGGCTACCATAGCTACTAAGGCACTATTGTCATTATTTTTTGGCTCATCCACCCATACTCTTCCCGTATAATGCATTGATGGTTTAGCTGGAGGATATAGAGATATTTTCTTTAAATCTATCCCATTAGAAATGACCATATTCCCAGTTCAACAATCAATAGATGTTGTTGCTGTAGCTAGCCATGGTCTTCCTAAGATCAGTGGATAAGCATTTCTCTGGTTTCTAGGTTTTAGTATCAGGAAGTCCACTAGAAATTCCCATGAATATATCACAACTGGTACATCAGTGATTACTCCTTTTGGAACAACTACTGACTGGTCAGCAAGTTAAATAATTGTAGTTGTGGATTGGATACCTGATAGAGCTAATTTGTTCATTGTGTGGACTATCATTACATTAATTGCTGCTCCCAGATCAACCAGAACATTTGAAATTTCTACCCCTGAGATGAAAATAGTTATGACAGGGTTTCCAGGGTCTCCATATTTTGGAAGGAGAATTTCTCCCATCAATAGATCTAGTACTTTTCCTTCCACCTGTATTGTGGAGGGAAAGTTTTTCTTCCTGCCCTGCATTTTGATACAATGTTGTTTAATAAACTAATTTAGTTCTGGAACATCTCTGATTGCCTAGAGAAGAGGAATTTCAATGTTTAGTTGCTTGATTTCTTGTAAAAGTTCTGATTCCAGGTTGGTTTGGATTTGTTTTTGTAAGATCTTTTTTTGGGGAACATTCTGTTTAAGCTGTTTTGGGTATGGTGCTAGTTTTTCCATCTCTAGAACATCTTCAGATCTCTTGTTAGAATTGTGTTCAGGAATGTTCTCCGAATTTAGTCTTTTAGGAGCAACTCCGGAGTTGTCCAAGGATGATTCTTTTAGCACTTTTTCGTTAGTAATCTCCTCCAGGGGTTGAGTGGATGAATTTTCCGGTTCCTCATCATTGGTTACTTCAACTATAGTTGGAGGAGATGGTCTTGGGAATGCTTTCCCAGAACGCAGCTGGAGATTATTTGAATATATAGCATTAATTCCAGCTAGATTTTCTTGCTCTGTCATGTAAATAGCTGCTCCCTGTTTATTCCATGGGTTTGGTATAGGCTGAGCTGGTAAAGGTGGTTGGCTAACTAGTTCATTTTGTGCTTGACCTTGTGTGTTGGAGGGTCTAGTTAGTAAAGCTTGTTGTTGAGGTTGGAAATGTCTAGGTTGTCCTTGGTATTATTGAATATATCCTTGTTAAGAACCCCATTGAGGTTGCATATTTTTTTATCCAAACTATGGTGGCCACTGTTGATTTCTCCAAGGCTAATTTTGCCAATTTTGGTTTTGCTAATGTTGATTTGGCCAATCCTGCTATCCCCAAGGTGGATTGTTTTGAGGCCCATGCCAAGTTGGATTCCACTGATTATTTTCCCAATTAGAAGGACCCCTATAAGAGGGTTGGTTTGGATACTGATTGTAAGGAAAATTCCCAGCTTGTTTTTGTCCCACATAGTTCAATTCCACTTCTATTATAGCATTCTTCTTACTCAATCTTTTCAAGGTTGGACGTTGACTACATTGACTGGTAGGATGTTCCTTATCACAGATCTAACAAATCTTTGATTTGTCTAAAGGGCATTCTCTCAATAGATGTTTGTTTCTACACCTAGGACAATAGATGGAGAGTGGTTTAGTTTCTCTATTTTGATCAGTTGTTCTAGTTTTTGCCTGAATCCCATCCAATGTGATATTTAATTGGATCAAAATGTCTATTTTTAGATTTGTAATCTCTTCCATTAACTGTCCTATTTCATTCCTCCCTTTAAAAGTTTTGGATGACCTCACTTCATCTTGTGTTCTAGAATAGTTTCTACAGAGTTCTTCTATAGTAGGTATTTCCATTTTGTTGGTGTTCCCTTTTCCCATCAAATCCAGTGCTTGTTTTGATTCTTTATCCAATCCTTTTACAAACAGGGTTTTGGCTAGGGAGTGATCTACTGGGTTACCATACCTTCTCAAGGCAAAATTAAACCTATCCACATAGTCCTCTAAGGAATCTTCCTCTCCCTGCCTAATTTTAAATAGTTCTTCATTTTTATTACTGGATCTGCAATAATCTTGGTATTTTTCCAAAAAGTATGTTTCCATCTGATCCCAAGAACGAATAGAATTCTGGGGTAAACCCATAAACCATCTCATCGTGGAATCTTTCAGAGTTGAAGGGAACAGTTTGAGTTTCTAGTTATCTGATCCATAATCATAAGTTTGGCAGACTACTTTGAATTCAAACAAGAACTGATTTGGATCTTCAGAAGAAAGTCCTCTAAAGTTTGGCAGGTGTGCTGGTGAGATATTCTTCATAGGAGCATTGTCTCCAACAGCTAAAACAATAGGATATGATAAGGTTCTTGGAGCCTGATTTTCCTCTTCCCCATGATTATCATTTTCCATGTTTAGTACTGGTTCTTCTCCCTGATGTTTTAAGAAATTAAGTTCTACCAGAGGATCTTCCTGAAACTTTTGTTGTAACTCTTGGATGTAATCGGCAAGTGGAAGATTTGGAGGATCTAAAGGATTGTTGTTTTGAGGTGCAGCTTCCAAAGTAGGTTCTAGGTTTCTCTCCTCAACAAAATCTTGTGCCACCCCACTGCTTTCCCCTATGGCTTGTTGTTGGGGTGTCTTCTTGATATATCTTCCTTTCAGATCTCTAGCTCTAACCATACAGATCTATACTAAAAACTATTTTAACCTAGTTTCCCTAATTAACACAATACATTCCCCAGCAATGGCGTCAAAAATGACAAGGTGTCGCTATACCTCATCATTTAATCTATTTTTTAGATGTCAATAATCCAGGGGCTATGTCCATGGTTGTTTGCAACTAGGAATTCTATAGTTATCAGTTTTCCTAAATAATCTAAACTACTTCTACTAACTTGAAAAGATTAATCTATCTACTTACTAAATAAATTTAAGGAATGCTGAAAACAGGATAAAACAGGAAATATCTACTTCTACAATATCATATATCTACCTATCAAAATCAGTAAATACTTTGCATAACAGAAAGCTGAATTAATAAAACAATGGTACTAGCCTCCTGCCTTAGTGGTGAGAGTGGGCCCTCGCTCCACACCCTTGGGGCTGAAGGCTACAGTAAGAAATCACCACAGAAGAAGATCACAACTAGATTCAATCCAATTCATTCACTCTGCATTCATGAAAATATTGCTAACACAGAACTAAGATTTCTGAGAATCAGAATAATTCAATCATTATATATTTCTTCTGTTGTTTCTACAAGTATATATCCAAAAACTGATGACACGTCACTTAACCTATCTATCAGTTCTTCTATGAGATGACATCCATCTCTTTATTACACTAGATGTTTAACTATGAAAGAGAATCATGCAAATAAAGGTAGACTTGAGTGGAACAGAAGTCCACTCAAAATCTAAGTCTAAGTCTTAATACATTTGGGCATCAAGACCCTGAAAATGAGGATATTGAATTGGTTCCATCCGTAACTTCATGCAAAAACTTTGAAAAGATAAAACTTCAACAGTTTAACTAAAGATGACCCATCATCACTTAGGTGATGATTTGAGTGAAATGAGGGGTATTATAACCACTGCTGAGAGTGCTTGGTCGGCAGCATATGCTGGAAATATGCCCTGCTCTCAAGAGGCATCAGAGATAACTGTTCCTGACTGCAGCTCCGGAGATATGTCTGCAGCTCCGGAGATACGTAGATTTCTCTGTTCAGCTCCGGAGATGCTCTAGACTCCCGCAGAGCTCTGGAGAGGCATTCCTCATTTATTCAAAACTTCAGGTGTCAAGGCACTTTGGTATTGTCTTCGGAGATCATTGAAGACTATCTTCAGAGATGCACAGAATTGCTATTCCTGGCATCTACACCTGTTGAATCAAAAAGAGAGAAGTTTTCTACATTTTCCATCAATTCCATGCACATTAGCCACTCAATCAAAAATTATAATCTTTAGTAATCTATCTCAATTAATCTTTAAATAGAATGATCTTGCTAGCTTATTTAGGTGTATTCATTAGGGAAGATGGACTCAGAAGGGAGAAAAAGAGAGGCAAAAAGATGTGTTTCATGAGTGCAACTTAGCACTCATCATAGGGGGCGACCCTGGGTTGATCAGGGGAGATCCCTCTTTTTGAGGGTCACCCAGTGGGAGATTTAGAAAGAAAGGGTTTTGGAAGAAAATGCATGATGGGAGATGGTAAAGAAGATGAAAAGGAGGTGATCTACCTCTGGAAATAGGTAAATCATGTGCAAGAATCTAAATCTCCACTTGCAACGCAGGATCTCCCAGGAGGAGATCTGGAAATAATAGGGGGAGATTTCGATTGGTTCAGTGAAATTAAAAATCAAAAGAGGGAGATGGGTCCCAGGGACCTCTAGAAGGCTTCTAGGGGATGGAGAGGATGAAAAACATAAGGGAAAGGTGAAAACTCACATGCAAGATGCTTACAAAGCTTAGGAACAGGGTCAAAAGCTCAAAAAACACAAATCGACAATTGTCACAAAAGTGTCGAAACTCACCTACAAGACACTTACAAGTCTTAGGAATAGGATTGAAAGCTGAGAAGACAAAAATTGACAAGTGTCACAAAAGTGTCGAAAAGCATTGATGACAAAGAATAAACAACACAAGATGAAAGAAGTGACACATCATCAAGAGGTTTGCTACTTAGAGGACATTATTTCATGCTTACATGTATGTGACAAGGATTAAAATCATCATAGGGATCCTCGTGGAGGATGTGTGCTTTTTGTTCTTACAAGATGTGTGCTTATAAGGTCCTTATCTATCTTCAATCCAGAAGGTTTGTGATTTGATGCTCCAGAAAGTGATTTCTTGTGTAGCAGAGTTTGATAGTGTTGTTTGTAAGCATATTGTGAACTTTCTTCAAGTGAAAGTTGTTGTGGTTAAAGTTGTTGGTTTCCAGGTGACTTCAAGATGTTTGTAGATGTTTCTAGATTGTGTTAAATCTTTGTGTAAGATCTGTGAGGTGTGTTTACATTTGAGAAAGAGTGTGCTTAAAATGGTGCAAGGCACCTAAGAGCACCTTGGTTCCTAAAGGCATTTTGATGCATTTTGAGAAGTTATGTTTTTTGTTCAATGTGTTTTGTAATAAGGCTTTTAGCCATTGTTGTTTGGTCCATTTTGTATTGTCAAGAGGTTTGGGGTGACTATATAAACCTCAAATCCTTCTTAGTCCATTTGGACCCTAGTTATGCCACTTAGGCCTAGTAGGTCTAATGTTGGTTTTTTGTTTGTTTTTGAGTCTAATTGGAAATTTTTGTGTTTTGGCATGTTTTAGAGGGAATGGTGGTTGGTTAGGTTCCATTGGACAAGTTGAACTAATCGACCTCTTTGTGTTATTGCAAAATGTCATAGTGACCAATGTTGTCAATGTTGTCAAATGACACATTTGGTCGCTTGCAACCCATTTTTGGAAGTTGAATCTGTTTGGATAGTTGGAAACCAACTTGGGTCAAGTCATATTACTGTCCTCTCACCCCAAAATGGGGGAGGAGATTTTGTATGCAATTTTGGGCACAAAAATTAAGAATTTGACTATTTTTCTGAAGAAAACATGTTGTTGTATGGACTGTACAGATTTTTCCAGGCATGGAAATGTACTTTTTCTGAAAGTGCTTGGAGTCAAGGTTCTAATGCAACTAGTTTAAGGTCTTGAAGTGGTTGGGATCAAAAGTTATAGATTTTTCTTTCAAAACAGGTCTAGAAACCCTATTTTCTAGGGCAGCCATAGAAATCCGGCCCTAGAATGCATTCCCACTGTTGAAAATTCACAAAAACTGGTGAAATGTAGGCTAGGGGTAGGTACTATAAGATTCCAAAAGCTTTTTATTTGAAAATGCAGTCTTCTATTTTTAATTTGATGCCCTAGGTCAAGTATTACTATGTATTTAGCCTGTTTTATGCTATTTGCTATTGTAGGTGACAAAATCTAGACAAGGTGAATGAAAGGATGGTTGTTTTGTGTTGTAGGGACCTAGTAGAGACATTCTAAATTCCTGCCCCTGGCCTATGAACCCAATTTGAACCCTTTGCTTTGTAACCCAGGCCTAAAGTGATCAATTAGGCCTAGAGACCTAGTGGGGGTTTTGAACTGCTGGAGTAGAGTTGGGATTGGAGATTTGGAGGTTTGTTAGGGTCCCCTGAAGGGTTTTCAATTCCATCATTTGTTTGCCTAGTCCTTTGGGATTTTGTCATTTGGTGTGAAGAAAACTAGTAGAAGAGGGCTAGTAGCCTCACTAGGAGCACCTTGGTTCCTAAAGGCATTTTGATGCATTTTGAGAAGTTATGTTTTTTGTTCAATGTGTTTTGTAATAAGGCTTTTAGCCATTGTTGTTTGGTCCATTTTGTATGGTCAAGAGGTTTCGGGTGACTATATAAACCTCAAATCCTTCTTAGTCCATTTGGACCCTAGTTATGCCACTTAGGCCTAGTAGGTCTAATGTTGGTTTTTTGTTGGTTTTTTGTTTGTTTTTGAGTCTAATTGGAAATTTTTGTGTTTTTTCATGTTTTAGAGGGAATGGTGGTTGGTTAGGTTCCATTGGACAAGTTGAACCAATTGACCTCTTTGTGTTATTGCAAAATGTCATAGTGACCAATGTTGTCAATGTTGTCAAATGCCACATTTGGTCAGTTGCAACCCATTTTTGGAAGTTGAATCTATTTTGATAGTTGAAAACCAACTTAGGTCAAGTCATATTTCTATCCTCTCACCCCAGAACCGGGGAGGAGATTTTTTATGCAATTTTGGGCACAAAAATCAAGAATTTGATTATTTTTCTGAAGAAAACGTGTTGCTGTACGGACTGTACAGATTTTTCCAGGGGTGCAAATGTATTTTTTCTGAAAGTGCTTGGATTCAGGGTTCCAATGCAACTAGTTTGAGGTCCTAAAGTGGTTGGGATCAAAAGTTATAGATTTTTCTTTCAAAACAGGTCTAGAAACCCTATTTTCTAGGGCAGCCATAGAAATCCGGCCCTAGAATGCATTCCCACTGTTGAAAATTTGCAAAAACTGGTGAAATGTAGGCTAGGGGTATGTACTATAATATTCCAAAATCTTTTTGTTTGAAAATGTAGTCTTCTATTTTTAATTTGATGCCCTAGGTCAAGTATTACCATGTATTTGCCCTGTTTTATGCTATTTGCTATTGTAAGTGACAAAATCCAGACAAGGTGAATGAAAGGATGGTGGTTTTCTGTTCTAGGGACCTGGTAGAGACATTCTAAATTCTTTCCCCTGACCTATGAACCCAATTTGAACCCTTTCCTTTGTAACCCAGGCCTAAAGTGATCAATTAGGCCTAGAGACCTAGTGGGGGTTTTGAACTGCTGGAGTAGAGTTGGGATTAGAGATTTGGAGGTTTGTTAGGGTCCCCTGAAGGGTGTTCAATTCCATCATTTGTTTGCCTAGTCCTTTGGGATTTTGTCATTTGGTGTGAAGAAAACTAGTAGAAGAGGGCTAGTAGCCTCACTAGGCCTAGTCAAGGTTAGAGGGTTGTGTGAAGTTGGGAACCAAACCAACTGTCAAAAAGGTGTTTACAGACCTGCCTTGAGGTGTGAAAGAAGCCTTGGAGGTTAGACAATAGTCTAGACCACAAATCCATAATTTGCACTTGGTGAGTGACTTAGCTTGGTTGAAGGCTAGGTGAGTGGGTGAGTGGGTAGTAAACCATTGTGTTGTTGCTTCCCTTGTGCCACTCTGCATCATAAAAGATCATAGTGTTAATTCAAGTTTGGCTGACTTGGTTGTTTGCACTAATTTTAGTTATACGTTGTTGATGGAGGAAGCATGGAATAATGTGTAAGAGTGGATTTAGGTCCATTCTAAGATGTGGCATGGTCTTCATTCATTCCCTTCCTCCATGGGAATGTTTAGGTCCAGACCTAATTTGAATTTTATGGATTAAGTTGTGTTGCCGACCTTGGAGAATGTTTTCAAGGGTAACGATGGTATAAATAAGTGTCAAGGATTTGTGAATGGAGGTATGCGTAGGGTATATGATCTTTATGATGTGAATTTGATTAGTGCAATGAGAGATTTCATGTGTTAGGCTACTGGATATAGTGAGCAGAAGGTATCTACTATTTTTAGTGTTGTTGTGAAGGTGTTGTTTATGTTGTGATGGATATTGAGCTTCATTGGAACTGAACTCCATGCATAGGTTAGATGCGATTATATCAGTTTAAAGATTTGCAGTGAGCCACTCTTCTCTTCTCTCTTTCTTTCTTAGTGGATAGTGAGTCCACTTGGACAATGAGTCCACCTACAATGAGCATTCTTTCTTTTGGGCAATGAGCCTTTTGTAATTTGATTTTTCTACTACATTATATTGTGAGTTAATCCTCACCCTAGTTTTTCCCTTTTAGGGTTTTCCACTTAAAATTTGATGTTCTCTTATGTGTGGTGTTGTTATGATTTAGTTTCAGTTATTTTCTTTTCATGCTTATTTATCATAACATCTTTAAAAGTTAATGTGGATCTGAATGTTTATGAGGGTTTGAAATTTTTGATACAACTAATTCACCCCCCTCTCAATTTTCTTGTGCATTCAATTATTGGTATCAAAGTGAGGTTCCTTTGATGAAATCTTAACATCTTGATGTAGATCAAGGATGACGCACTAGAAGTAGATTCCCTTGTTTGATGGATCAAATTACACACTCTAGAAGGTAAGGATGGAAGCCTTTCTAATTGCTCTTGGTTATGAGATCTTGGAATCTATCAGGTCTAATTACATTGTACGTTAGAATGGTAAAAGTACTGAAGATGAGATCAAAGCTACTGAAATAGATGGTAAGGCAAACCATGCTCTCTTAAGTGGACTTACTAGTTTTGAGTTGGTGAAAGTTGTGAATTTGAAGACTGCTAATGAGATTTGGAAAAAGTTGGAAAGTGTTTATGAAGGAGATGATAAGGTCAAACAAGCTAAAATGCAAAACTTGAAGCTCACTTTTGAGACCATGTGAATGTCTGAAGATGAAAACATTACAAGCTACTTACAGAAGGTGGATGAAGTTGTCAATGGCATCAAAGGACTTGGTGGAAGTATAGATCATAAAGAAGTAATATTGAAGGTACTCAGAACTCTTCCTAAAGCATACAGTCATAAGGTTTTTCCTACTGAAGAATTACAGAATTTGAATTAGTTTACCAAAGATCAGTTGCTTGGCACCCTAACTGCCTTTGAAATAAGAGAGTTTGGCACAACTAGTGGAACTGCAAAGGATGAGATTGATTTTAAAGATAGCAAATCAGAGAAGACTATGGTATTAGATCTGGAAGACTTTGATGAAGTGGAAGATAACTTTGTGAGAAGGATGAAAAATGGTACTAGAAAGTTTAGTGGTAAGTTGCCTTTTAAATGTTTCAATTGTGGAAAAATAGGTCATTATGCATCAAGATGTCCAGATAGAGCTTTGAGAATTTAGAATAGGGAAAACAGAGGTAAGATTGTTAAGCAAAGTTACTATGTTAGAGAAGATGCAAGTATATTTAATGATGAATCTAATCATGAGGATGATATTGATAATGAATGCTTATTCATAGCCCTAAGAGATGAAACTATTTCTGCTAACTTTGGAAGCTATGTGAAGGAAAATGATCTAGAAGCAAGTACTAACCCTGAAGGCACTATGATGTCTACTTTTCATGCTAGAAAAGAAAAGGATGACTGGATCATTGACAGTGGATGCTCAAATCATATGACAGGTGGTAAGAGTAAGTTTATTAAACTTGAAAAATACGATGGTGGAGTAGTTAGGTTTGGTGGTGATGAAGCTATTAAGATTTGTGGAAAAGGTTTAATTAGTTTTGATGGAAAGCATAACACTAATGATGTTCTTTATGTCAAAGGTTTAAAGCATAATCTCCAAAAGTGTTGGACATATGTGTAGCAAGGTTACAATCCTATGTTTCAGGATGATGACTGTGAGATCATAAAGAGCTCCGGAACAGTGATTGCTGTTGGAAAAAGGATAGGTGGAAATGTTTATCATCTAGGTGGTGAGTTGGCTATGGCATAAGAGATTGTGTCACATCAATTTTGATAGCCTAGTAGGGATAAGTTCAGTTCAAGTTGTGAGAGATTTGCCAAGAATTACAAAGCCCATCAATGTTGTCTGCAAGGAATGTTAGATTGGAAAGCAAACAAGAAGAAGCTTCAAAGTCAAGGATTAGTTGTCTACTAGACTATTGGAATTGGTACCTACAGATCTTTATTGTCCTACCAGAGTGTCACATCTCATTTTTGGACTTTATTATAAATTAGATCATTGAACATTTTACTATGACTGATTTACTATGAGTGATTTCGCGTGTGTGAAAGTAACTACCAAGAATGTTATACATTCATAATTTTAAAAGTTGATTTAATAAATAGATATTATTGGTATGATTATGGATGTACATTTCATTTTTATTCAGCTATGATTTTTGGGGAACTAACTTATTAATGAAAATCTAAGTGTGACTGAGTGTAGGAGAAATGTTGAAAATGAGAACCTGGTTGAGGTAGAGATGTTCTAGCCACTTGACAAGAATTGGCATGATGGATAAACCTAATGCACGCACACACTCACATATTTCATATCATATTACATCATTGAATGGTTTTATTTGTGCATTATTATGTGGTTGCTAGTCTTGGTTGAGTATTTTATATAGTGAATGAATGTAATTGATGTTGAATGACTAGATAAAAATGTGTTTTCATTGCTGTAGAATGTTCTTTGAGTTATATATGTTAGTCATGTAATTATAATTTCTTCGACTTTAGATTTAATGAAAATTATGAGTTGTTTTCAATTAACTTATTCGTTAATTATTAAAAGTGTTTATTATATATATATATAGTTTAATTATATCTATATATATATTACCCTTGCTTGAAAAATAATACCTTTGATAGGTTTAAATTAAAAATATATTTATTTAAATTAAGAATATATTTTTATTAAGAATGAAGATAAATAAATTCGAGAATATATTATCAAAACTAAATATAATAATGTATAATATGATTTTATCATTATAAATTAATAAGTGTTTTTCTATATTTAAATAATTTGATTAATAATATATTTCCTTGTTAAAAATAAATATGCATTAATAAAGATAAATATATAGTATTAAAAATAAATTATTATAGGTAGGAATCTAAATTTAATAAAATAATTAGATCGTCATGCAAATATGGACGACATAAATAAGAGGAAGTTTTTAATATTTTAATTTAAAGTTTGGGCATGAAAAAACAAAGATAACTAGAGTTCATAATAAGGAACTCAAATCTAAATATACCGAGATAATCTTAGAGAGAGACATTCATAAAAAGAGGCAGAGCAAACCATTGTTTTAACAACAAAAATGAAGGTTCTATGAATGGAGATCAAGCAGCAATATTAGAAGGAAAAAGGGCACGACAGGTAGATCCATCCTTAATCAACATCAAAATCAGTGACAGAAGGGAGAGGGAACCATGAAAAAGAAGAAAAGATCAAATGTTGGAAGGGAAATTTCAACATACAGAGAAATCGTGCAAAAATCAGGTACTATTTTTCTGAATTTAATACTAAATTTTGACTATGTATACTATTAAGAATATGCCTGGTTCTTTTCCTTCCTCTAGTCTACGTTAATAATTTGGATGGCCCATTTGACTATCTTAGTGGCATTTGCTTTATCTTTTTGGCTAGTTTTCCTATATCTTTCTAGTTATTTCTTGCCGCCATATTTAAATTCCTGTAGTTACATATTGTTACCTTGTAGCAGTAGATTGTTAACCACTCTCAATAGCTTACTGTCATTTTTGTCATTCCTATCACATCTTACTATCATTCATGTCATTCCTATCACAACTTACTATCATTCATGTCATTAGCTTCCTGTCGTTCTTGTTGTAGTAGATTGTGTTGTTTCTATTGCAGCTTACTGTCATTCCTGTTGCAGCTGACTATGTTATTCCTATCACAACAACTATGTGTTTCCTGTCACAACTTCCTTGTGACTATTCTCTTTTATAGCTTCTTTCTGACCTATACCCCCCGATCTATATAAATCCTTTCTACTGTTGTATAATTACTTCTGGCATAGCAACTTTTTAATTTACCATGGAGATTTAACTATTGTCCCAGTAGCGTTTTAAGTCAATCTTTAGCAAAGTAATATTTAGTTCTCTAGTTGTTGTAGTATATCTCTATTGCAGCCATATTGTGTTTTCATAGCTACTATTATTATATCTCTATTGTAGCCATATTGTGTTTCCTTAGCTATTGTTACTATATCTTTGTTGCAACTTGTTTGTAAGTTCATGTCGAGCTAGTTTGATAGTTTCTATAGCTTGTTGTAAGTTCTTGTTGCTAGTTTGATAGTTTCTGTAGCTATTATTTTTTTCTATTTTATTGTTGTATTAGACTTATAAGTACCTAACACAAATTATTTTTTAGCTTATCAAAATACCCCTGCCACAGATGCTTGTTTTGGATATGCATATTTTTACTATTGTTGGGTGATGATTTAGATAACTAAACACTTATCTGGTTCATGTCAAAGTTAATTTATATTCTGTCACAAACCTATATAGTTCTTGTCACAAACCTATATAGTCCATGTCACAATTGTTTACTGTCTATCTTCTTACTGTAGCAGATCTATAAACTTCTTATCATAGCAATTATTTTACTGTATTACCTTCCATGGTTAGTTATTTATGTCACCGCTTGTGGTGTACCTATCAGAGACTGTTAAACTTGTATAGCAGACTTCTAGGAATTTTGTTTCTTTTATTTTAAGCTTCCCTTCTCACTTCCTATCATAGTTAGTTATTTCTTCTTGTAGCGGACAACAAGGTCTTTGAATGAATTAGATTATAGGTTAAATTAACTTTTCCTATTATGTTGTTGTGAATGGAGCAAATCTGATGTGGATATACTATTGTCTTATTTACAAACTTTCTTGAAGTGAAATGCGATACTTGGTTGGAAATAGAAAACTTATCACATTATGAATATTTGAATGAAATATGGAATAGGAAATAAAATTAGTTTAAATATCCCTATAGATGCAATTTGTATGATTAAATGATGTCTCTTTGATGAATTACTTGCTTGAAATATATGTCAAATGATTGTTCAAAGAAGGAATTAGGAATGGCTTATAGGTGAATATGGCTTAAGTTATTTTTCAGTTTATGTCTTAATTATGTATCTTGAGTAAACACATGCTTAATCTGTTCATTAGAATTATTTGATTAGAAGTGAATTCATTTGATTGTGCAAAAGAAAAGAATTAGTTTGAAAGAAGTAGTTTATCTTTTTTGTGTGTGTGTGCTTGGGGTTACTTCCTGGGCTAGGATGCCGAATGTGGAACAACAAAGATGGCTTTTCCTCTTTTTAGGAATTAAACTTGAAACTATTTTAAATTATTATGCCCAAGCTATGAATTCAATAAAATTAGATGAATATTTATCTAACAAAACTTTATTTATATATATCTTTGCCACATCCTATTGTGAGACGATTTCCATATCATTCTTTAGATTTGCACATTAGACTTCAGGTTGTATCAAGTGTTCCCTCCTACTAGTTTTTTCTAGGTTGCTAGACATTTTGTGCAGGGTTGGGTTTCCTTCATGTTATGAAGGGATCTAGGGAAGTGTAATTGCTTCATGGTTGGGTGGAAAAGCACCCGAGCCATGTTCTTGTCTCTTAGCTCGCAAGAGGACCATGTGTGTTCATGGGGACTAGAGAGTTTGTTTGATTTATTATTTCTTATATTGTACATGATTATTGTATCTTGTAAGTATCTTTGGACGACTTATGGCATGAGAGCCAATGGACATTGTATATTATTTATAGTGCTAATACCTAGATTAAGGATGTGATTTGTAAGATTTAACGATATTATTGATTAATGTTTATGAGATCTATATTTTTACTTGAGTTGATGTAAATAAGTGGATTGTTTACTTCAATAACTTTTCTGATGGAATGAGTACTTTACAAAAAGTAAGGAGTTTTCAAGCTGACATGTATTTTATGTTATTTATTGATGATTGCTCTAGAATGACATGGGTCACTTTTCTTAAGGAAAAATCAGAAGACCCAGATAAGTTTAAAGCCTTTAAAGAAATGGTTGAAAATGAAATAGATATGAAGATCAAATGTTTGAGGTCTGACAGAGGTGGAGAATTTACTTCTAATGAGTATAACATGTTTTGTGAGAATCATGGGATAAAAAGGCATTTATTTGCCCCTAGGACTCCTTAGCAAAATGGAGTGGTTGAAAGGAAGAACATGATTGTTCAAGAGGCTACAAGGACAATGATAAAAGAAGCAAACCTACTAGAAATATATTGGAAAGAAGCAATTCATACTGATGTTTACATATAGAACATAGTATATGTAAGAGAAAATGACACAAAGACTCCCTATGAGCTATGTGTTGTGTGGTTACACAACACGCCCCATTTTGACTTGACAAAACAGGGACCCAACTTTTTGCTTGGCTTTTGCTTGTGTTTTCTGCTTACTGGTGGTCTGGTAAAAGTAAGACAATGCAGATGATCCTGCATAAAGGGGACCGGGTAGGTCATCATGATGAGGTCAGTGTTTTTTCAAAGATAATATTTTATGACGATAACCTCAGTGCTGCATAAAGTATAAAATTCCATGTAGGTTTGCCTTTTGGATCACCCTGATATTCCTCAGAGAACGAGAGTTATGGTGAGTCAAAGTCCTGATCAAACCTAATATTCTGGGGGAAGGATCATATTTCTTAACATCAGTCATCTTACAAAAGATCACCCTGATCTAAATTTATCACCTGATAAAATCATTTATCCAGAGGTTCGGATGTCAATTTTAGGTGATAGAAGCATTTACTCATCGAACAACGTCATATATTTTGTGAGGATCATATCTCTTAATGTCACCTGATATTTGAATATCGGCCTTTTGCAAAATATCACCCCGAACCAATATCCTGACGACATCATCCAAACCAAGTAAATGAAGAAATAAACATGACGATGACGTCACCATCCTTTTTACCTCGCGGAGATATATTTCCAAACATGACCCTTTCTACATTACATGATGATGACATCATAAAGCCACAACGCTGAACTAAGTCATTATCCCGATGACGTCATCCTGATATTTCGACAAGAGGTCATTTTATTCTAATGGGAGATCATATTTGAACGTCACCCGATATCCAAATATCACCTGATATTTGAATATCATCCTATCCTGTAAAGCTCACCCCATGCCATTTTGCCATAACATTAAATGCACTCGGATGTGGTAGGTGATTCTCGCCGATTACGAACCTGATGCATACACCTGGTGGGATCTGGCAGTTTCGTACAAGGAAATTAGCTGTTGAATTTAATTTGCCCTAATTTTCCCTAATTTGCCTTCATGAAGAGGTTAAAAGTGATTTACAGATTCATTTCACACTTATCTTGTGACAAAACAAGTTTTTACAAAGTTCTGAGCTTACAAATCCTCATAAGGTTACCTGTGGACGCATATAGCTTGTACCAGAACAGGATACGAGAAGCACTGTTGGTAATTGAGTCTCTTTCACAGATATCAACCTAATTAGGAAGATAAACACATCAGGTAAGTAATCGAAACTCTCTGGTTGTCATATTCTACATAACCAGGTATCATGGTATCTTCTGGTTTGAAGTTCTAGTTTTTGCATATCAAGACAAACGAGATGTGAAAGAGTATAATATGCATGATGAATAATAAAGATATAATGTATATGCATGCTAGAAAGATATCAATTGTAAGACCAAGTTTTGTTAATTGCAGGCATCCATGGCGGATAAGAAGTTAGCTAAGTCAGAGGTAGAATTTCTAAAGCCCATGTTTGCTAAACCTAAGGGCGTCCAATTCAAATATGGTGCCATCACGGATACGCACCAAGGAAATACAAATCTGGCTGCCTGGTTAGTCAAAATGAGTGATGAGAAGAATAACAGCACCTTGCTGGATGCAGCCTTTGTGTCTGGAATGTGGAGTGCCACTAGTTTCCCATATTCTATGGAAACTCCTGAGCTAGTCATTGAATGTGCAAGAAACTATAACCTACAGACAAGGAAAGTAGAGAAGCATGGCAGAGTATATGCTGATCTGTCAATCAAGGGTCTTGCTACTACATTTGGTTTGCCATTGGGCAAGAAGGTTTCCAGCATAGATTTGAAGAAATCAGAAGTAGAATATGAAAATAATAAGAAGGCTACTAGGAAGAAAATGTACCAATGGAGGGCGAAGAATAGTCCCTATCCTGCAGCAACTAAACTTCTGGTTCATTTATATAAATTTGATTTTGATGAGGAGTACCAATACATGATAGCCCTGCTCAGCAGAGTGACAGGCCAGCTTGATGCTGGAAGTTTTAAAGATTGGATGTATGTAGTCATCCTGATGTGCCTTTACACAGATAACAAGCCAATGTGGGCTAAGATGATAAGTGATGCTCTAAATGAGTAGCTAATGAATTTAGGGGTTCCAGATTGTTCCTTTTACATGACTTCATACATTATTTATTCATGTGCCTACAAGGGTACATTTGATGCATTGACTATAGTTGGGCAAATTGGTGGCACAACAAATGATGCACATATATGGGATCACCATCCCCAACTGCAAAGAGCAAATTACCTCTAGGATTACAAATTAGTGAATGATGCATTCTCTATGCATTTGGTAAGAACAATGGAGGAGGATAGAAATAAAAGACTGAGCATGGAAGCTCAGGAAGTCATATATAGGAATGGAGCTTGGTTTATTCAATTTGCAACATTCTCTTATATAAGAATTGAAGGTTTTGAAGAGGAACCCCTCATGCTCCCAAGATACCCCACTGATGCAGTAGTTTTAATGGAGATCATGAGGCAAGTGGCTACAATACTGGATGCTTACAAAGCAAGTAACAAACTCCCACCAATATTATTTCCAGTGACAATGGGTTGGTATATGTGCCCAGATTCTGAGAACATTAAGAAAGTCATAGCTGGTTTAACAATGATGAATTTCCAGTCATTCCCTTTGGTTAGGTCATACGATCCATATGGGAGGATGCAGAAAATCATGGGGAAGCCCATCCACCAGAAGAATCTTGAGGATTTTTGGGCAGATTGCAAGGATGAGGCTGAGGCCAGAAGGAGAAGGTATCAAAGATTGACCCTTAACCAGATCAGGACCTTTGACTGCATTTAAGTCCCTGCACAATTGAAGGGGAATGATGGTAATATAATGGTAGATGAGTATGAAGAGAAAAAGATATATAATGATACAATATCTGTGCTAGATCTTACTATGCCTGAAGATATTTCTTTGGATCCATTCACAGGAAGGATATTGCAGCTGACCTAGGCATGGGTCAATGAACAAACAAATATACTGAAGAAGAAAGGTGTAGCCCTTACTGTTGATAATAAAAGGAAGAGACAAGAGGTTCTTGAAGATGAATATGATGATTTCCAGATTGAAAAGAGGAAATCCAAGGGAGAAAAAGCACCACCTCTTGAAAAAAGTAAGAGATCTTCAAGAGGCAAGAAGACTGATCCTGAACGCAAAGGAGTTATAATTGAAAGAATAGAGATGTCAGCTGAAGATGCATCAGGATCAAGACAAATATCAGCATCATCCGCACCGCCTCCCATGGATAAACAAAAGGCTAAAGGAACCCAGAGGCCATCTGCACATCCTGCCAATATATATGAAGAGGGTCAGATATCACAGAAGAATATAGAGAAGGATATCCCTCTAGAAGAAGAGCCTGAAGAAGAGGAAGGTGCTATATCCTTCACAAGAAAGAGAAAAGCACCTCAGGTGATACCAACTACACCTAAGAAACCAAGAATTGCAATGAGAGGTGAAATAAAACAAACCCCAATAGTGCTAAAGGGGGCAGGTGGGGAAGTATTCAACAGGGAACTGCAACATAACATTCCACTCACCACCATTGTAAAGTTCAAGACCGAACAAGCAGAAGAACAATTGAAAGAAGCCTCTAAGGCAGTGCAAAGTGGTCTAGTCTTATTGGATGAAACAATTGACCTATCTGATGATGAGGCAGTGAAAGATGTAGCTTCACAAAAGATGGAAACCCTTGCTGCTAATATCTAGATAACTCCTCATGGAACCCCAACATTACAAGTGGTGTTAGAAGAGCTAAAGCAAATGTAATAGGAAAAAGAAAAGAGTCCAAAGAAAATTGTACAACAAATAGGACTCGACGCATTAGTTGATCAGGTGACAAGTCCTGCAATGGTAGATTTGACATATGTAGAGGTTGTAGATCCTAAAAATATAGCAAGTACACCTGAAAGGATAGAAAATGTCGAAGAGGTTAAACAAATGGAAGTGGAAGATAAAACTCCAAATATGGATCAGCCACAATAGGATGCATCGGCTAAGCCCAAAGTAGTAGAAATCCCACTAAAGGACAAAGAAGATAAAGAAATATCAGGTCCTAGTGATCACAAAGCTCAAGAGGTAATTATCACAACTACAGAGCAGATTATAGCTGCAGATCAGCTTCAGAAGCCTAAGTCAAATGAAATAATATCTACGGATACAAATATATCTCAAGATGAGGAAAATGTTAAAGTGGATGAGGTACCCAGGGAGGAATGAAAAGATCAAGATCATGATAAACATGCAGATGATCAGCAAGATCACCCTCCAGAAAAGGAAGGTCCTCAATAAGAAGATATACCTGAAGATCACCCTCATGAAAAACATCATGAGGAAGAAATAAGAAAGTCACCATCTCCGTCAAGAATAGATATAGTTACTGGAGATCAAGATGATCATCATCATGATGGTGGGCACCTAGGATCTGGAGACCAAATTCCCTCATGGCTAGAGAAAGAGATAAGTACTGAGTCTGGACTAGAGATACAAGAGTTTGATGTTTCGACATTGTTTTCAGAGACTCTAATGAAGCCAAGGAGGAAGGCAAGATTAACTTTTGCTATTAGAAGGGATCCTGATAGAGGCAGGAGAATAGCCCAGGTAGCTGTTCCTATAGTTGATAAAGAAAAAGGCAAGATCACTCTAGATGAATTCTAGATTACTACAGTAGATTTGGGGTTTGGCAATGAAGATCAGGAAGGCCAGGAAGGTAAGGAAATTATTGATTCATTGACTCAAAGGGTGAAAAGAGAGAAAGAGAAGAATAAGCAGCATAAAGAGCACATTGCTCAGCTACATGCATATATAAAAGGATTAATTAACCTTGATGATACATCAAGTGATAATGCAATCCCATTGACTGCAATTTCTCAAGAGGAGGTCAACAAGTTGAACCTCATGAGACATGAATCAATAATAATTCTGAAATGGATGTCATCTGCACTTGATGGAGCTGAAGAAGTGGTAAAGGCCTCTTTGAAGAAGTGGAATTCTTTGGGCACCTCCAGGAGAAAAGTAGATAAACTGCAGATGGAGATCGGCAGGAGGTCATTTCAATTAGAAAAGGCCATGAGCATTTTGGATGAAATGAAGAGGATTGATTCATAGATTCTAATAAAGAATCAAGTACTGAATAATAACACAACCTTATTGATTGATATCTGGAATAAAGACATCAGCTTCGAATGTGATGTACTTAAAAGATGCAATAGTAAACTAAGGAATATCAGCATGAAGCTACATGATATGATGTCTCATGAGGCTGAAGACTTGGAAACATTAGAAGGAAAGGCATAGGGCAAGATAGAAAATTAGGATGAAGAGTTTTCCATTAAAGCTCTACATAGTAATTTCTAGCTAGTTGCTGAAGACCCTCTCAACCACTTGACAGAACAAGTGCTGGATAAAGTAATGAGAATAAAGGTCAACGTGGAAGATTATAGTGAAACATCTAGTAGCAGGAGGAATAAATTGGAATCTCTCTGGAGAAAATATCAAGTGCATAAACATGCCATCACCAAAGCAAGAACTCAGGATGGCAGAGAATTTGAGAAGATAGTGCAAGCATATGAGAATATCAGGACAACTATGCAGGTCCATATTCAAAAAGACAATCATCATGATGATGAAGATAGTGAAAGCGTTGAAAGTGATGATCATGACAATAAAGATGATGATAAAGATGCACCATAGAGGGAATATATGCATCAAGTACTTGGGAAGGTACAAGTGGCCTAGATGGTTGCAACCTAGCAACCTGTGCCATGTGAAAAGGATTGACTTAGTCAATGAAATGTAAATCATAGATCTTAATAGATAAATCTTGATCGTAGATCCATTGTAACTGTCACGCCCTCATCTCCTGCGTAGACACGACACACGAACACGCGTGTCATGACCACATCTACCATGTGGTCACGACACGAACTATGAAAAATCTTTCTGACTATCCCTAAGAGCCCCCTCGCATGCATCTGTGTGCTCGGTGGCAACATGCGTAGGCATAGACAAGTCAGTGTATCATGAAGGTGAAGGTCATCTAGGGGTAAATGCGACAAGTAGGATGTCGCTTCTAGGGTTAGGCTAAATTAGTCTGAACCCTAAGTTTCTCTTTCCTAGGTGAAAAGATTTCAAAAAAAATTCAACCCTAACTTGTCTCAGATCGAGAACTAATTAAATATGATGACAGATGGCACGTGATTAAGTTGGGATGGTGGGTTAAAATTAAATAACACAATGCATAATTAAACCCTAAAAATCTAGTGAAATTCTGGCAGCATATCGCATTTTTGTTAAACGCAGAAATAAAAATTTTAAAATGATTCACTAACAAGAAAATAGATTTTATAAGAAAAATTAAATGAAACCTAAGAACAAAAATTTTAAATAAATCACCATAAGGAAAACCAAATTAAAAAAATGGTTAAATAATTATCAAATTAACTTAGAACGATATCAACGATATAAATTAAAATAATAGATTTTTTTAATCAAAAAGCATCAAGTCGTCGCTTAAATTAAATCGAGAAATTGAGTTCGTTATTAAATATAATTTAGTATTATATTTAATATGTCACTCGAGAAAATTAGTGGGTGAGGGAGGAGGGTTTAATTAACCCTCCCCGTAAAATAATTTTAATGATAAAGTCGTTTATAATAAACATTGTAAAAATTAACGATAAAAGAACTCAATGATTTAATCAATAAAAGAAAATACAAAGGGGGGATTCTTCCCACCACGAACTAAATTAATCCCCTCCCCAGTAAACTCAATTCACAAGATAACAAGGTCACAAAGTAAAAATTAATCACATTTCTAATTTAGAAACAAGTCAAAAACCCACATGAGTAAAATAGAAAATAAAATACATAAATGATAAGAAAGGAAATAAAAAATCAATTTTAAATCTAAAATCCTCATAATGACAATATTCACAAACAAGAAATAAATAAATAAAACAATAAGAAAAGCCCTAATTGATAATCTATTATTTCCTATATCCCAAGATGCCCTAATCTCATTCTAAAAATGTGTTATCTCAAGGGAACCCTAATTTTTATCCTATTGTTTTCTAGAATGAGCTGCCCTAACTCTTATTTTTGTTTTGCCTCATCTATCTTTTGTGTGTTTGTATTCTAAGTGCAGGTTAGGGTTTGTAATCAGGAATGGAGGCCAAGAGAGGGGCTTGCTGCCCCCATCTCTCAAAGGTATCCACCATTTACAAGTTGAAAAAAAATGCATATTATAACTGTATATATATATATATATATATATATATATTGTTTGAGGGATTGCTGTAAATACTGAGTATATTTGTTTACCCTCGCAGGATGGTCAAGGAGCAAGAGGGGCTGAGGTCGGCAGTGGGCGACACTGCATGAGGGAAAGTGGAGAGGAGTGGGAGGCACAGTGGGGAGGGTCGGCACTGGCAGAAGGGTAGAAGGGAAGCCCGAAGGAGAGGCAGAGTTGCGGGCTATGGAGGGGCACTGCCATGGCGTTGGGAGGTTAGGGTGAGCCCGCGAGGAAGAGGGGACGACAGCAGAGCTGGCAGTAGTGGCTGTAGAGTTTGGGGCTGTTAGGGTGTGGAAGCTGCTACAGGCTATGGCAAAGATGGGGGTGTGGGGAGGGGCGGAGCCCCACCCACACCCCATGTAGTGGGGTGTGGGTGGGGCTCCGCTCCTCCCCACACCCACAACATTTATTCTTCGGTGGGGGTTTAAACCCCCACCCACCATGTATAAACTTTTTCGATTGTGTTTTCTTTTCCACAGCGCTGTAAAAAAAACATTTCGTGATATACTTCATTTTCCGTTTAATCTGTTACCAATAAAAATAATATATATATATATATGTACATCCTCACTTCTCAGATTCACCATTTTATTTGAATCACAATTATCTAATTAGTTTCAAATAGCTAGGAAAATACAGAATGCATAAGCATGAATATATATATATATATATATGCATTTGTCTTTTAGGGTAGAAAATAACAACATTATCTAAAATGCATTTCCCTTCCAATATAATTTCAAACAATGCATAATTATAGAATAGAGAAATTACTAATTTCATTTACTCTAATTTTTTTTTAAAAAAAACATGTAAGTTCTATGGTTCAATTTTAACCAAATAAAGAAGATTGCATCTTTCCCTTTTTCTTTCAATAACAGATCTACAACTCTCAAATTTGACAAATTAGAGGTAACAATAAATATTTAACTTCTATTATTCTTTTTTTTTTATGGTTAAATTAAAATAAATTGCCAAGTCTCTGAATTTTCAGTTTAAGACAGTAGCATGTACTATAAAATAGATAGAACACTTATACTTGCATTTAATCATATCAAATAAAAGAGAATGGATTTTAAATACAAAATTCTTCCCCGTGCAAATGTCATAACTTCAAATGCCTTAAATTTAATTAAAGTTCAACATTTCCACTAAACATTGCAATAGATAAATTTTAACAATTTTGTCTACATCAACAACAAATTTCATAATAAGGGAATGGAACTAATTTAACCTCATTAGCAGAAAATCTATATTGGAAATCATATACAGCCAACTCATGGCAAGGTTAACCAACAACTTTTGCCAAATTAGAATGCAATGAGGCCACAATGGCCATGGCTCCAACAGCCAACACAAGGAGGCTAACAAAACACCAACATGAGCTCCATAACTACTTCATTTCACCACTCAAAAACCTACAAGCTACACAACAACAAGACAACAAAAACCAGCCACTATGAAAGGAAAGCTCTCCTCCCTACCGTAGACCCGCAAGTGGGTCACCCCCAAGCTAGGGAGGAAGGGGTTTCACACAGGGTATCATTCCACAACATAATCATTCATATTAACACAAAATTAGAACAACCCCATAGGTTTAGCACATAGCTAAACTCATGAAAATAAGTTTGATGAGGGTAGGGAATGGACCCCTCAACTTCAAAGGGCTCCCCAAATGATAGTAAAGAAAACAAAACTCTTCTCATCGCCTCAAGTGAAAATCCCCAAAACACCACACACCACCAGAATCACAACAAATTACATGGCACTCTTGCCATTCAAATATCTCCTCCTCCAACAATAACAAGCCCTCAAGGCATAAACACAAACCGTGGGAGAGACCTCAAGGAGGTTCCCTTCCCCTACCCATACAAGTTGAGCATTACCTCCATTGGAGGTGCTCTCACCATTACACCCAACCTAACATCAAATGCAAAACATCACAATGCAAACAAACTTACAACCAAAATCCAAACATGGAACATCATATAAGCAAAGCAAGAAGCAAGTTAAGAGGCCTACCTTCAAGGCCTTGACAATGGAAGTAGAAATTGGTGAAGAGCTCCAAGCCTTCCCAAGCCTTCCAACTTTCAGAATTTCTCCCACCTTCTCTAACTCCTCCAAACTAGAAAGGAAAATTAAAATTTGCAAGAAGTCTCCAATTGCAAGGGAAAAAGACTAGAAGAGAAGAACCCCCACTCCTCTACAAGAGGAGCTATTATAGGCCATCAACTTGGCCTTGAGGGAATGAGAAGGTGACATTTGTCACCATCTCCTCCCTCCTCCAAAACCACTTGTAAGAGTGAGAAGGTAAGAGGATGACAAATGTCCTCCTCTCACTCCACCTCCATCTCCACCTCATCTACTTGTGCTTCCACACAAGTGGGAGGGGAACAAATGGTGAGTTAGATTCCCACTCACACCTCAAGAAGACAATGGTCTTGAGTGGTGCTCCCACTCACTTGGGAGTTTGGGAGGACTCTTGGAGACCTCCCAAGTCTTCCTTGGGAATGATTCCCAAAACTTAGGCATGGGGAATGAGTTCTTCCCAAGGCAAGGCCCATCCCCCATCTTCCCTCTTTCCAAATTCGTCACTCTTACTCAACCATGGTTTAGGGTGACCTAAGGTGAGTCAAAACTGGGGTTAGGTAGTCCAAGTTGACCCTAGACTCATGGTTGACCACCTAGGGTAACTTTTGGGACCTTAGGGTTCATGAAAAGGGTTAAAAATCCACATTTAAATGGCCCAAAAAGAGTAATAAAAATACCAAGTGGCATAAATCAAATAAAACTTTACAACACTTAATATTAATCAAAAATAAGAAAAGAAAGGGTACTAAGACTAAAAATAATTAAAATTAAACCAAGTGCAATAAACCATCATTCAATTACACACGTGATCCTTATCCCTCTTGGGGATGGATCGGCTTTACAGGGAATAACATGGTGTGAATCCTACCTCTGATTTCCCGTGGCTAGGGAACGTAAAACCTACACATCTAGATCAAGTGTCAGTCCTTTCATGAAAAGTCATAGCTGAAGCAACTGAAATTAACTTCATGCAATCAAAATAAACATCAATACATAACTACAAATTAAACTGTGTTTTCAATCACATGTCAAATAGTTCACACTGTTGGTTTTTTCCTTGGCTGGATGTTCATTCCTAGATTTCCCTACAAGTTAGCCATCAGTGATCAATAGGATCTCTGGGCCAGGGGCCAACAGTGTAGGAGATAGACTCTATTTTTATCTCCTCTTCTTCTTCAGGCTCTGCAAAACCTAGGGGGGTATTCCCTATTCAACACCCATGAGAATATGCTTGTGGGCTGGCTTGGGATGTTGATACAAAGTAGATAAATCCTCCTATGTGAAGACCAAAACTGTGAGATAAGTGCAAAGGGGCTAGCTTTGGGCTTATGTTTAGTTGTGAATTAGAGGATCTTGGTCCTAAACTACTTCTAAGGTCCTAATGGTTGTTTTGGAAGTTTGAGTTTGATTTTATGTGTTTGGATGCAAACCTAGACCTGGTGTATAACCTCAACATAGAGCTAGACTGGTGCCTATCCAAGGCTTGGAGTTAGTAGACATACACCTGTGAATGATCAACATGAACACACTAAACCTGGATTTCAAGGGGATTTGTGTGATATCTGCCTTACAGATACCTCCCAAAATAGAGTGTTAAGTTATCTCTACTTATGGTATCCTTACTGCAGTATATCCTTCCCAACACTTAATCTGAAAATAGTTTAATCTACCCTTTGAGCAAAAGTTGAAAGATCAAGCATTCAATACAGGAACTCTATATCCTAGAATACCAGACAACCCTTAGATATCTAGATTCAGAAGAAGGATACATGCAATATTGGAGACAAAATTAACAAAACACATGCAAATACAACATTACTCATATAAAACTAATCATGAAATCAATAAATTCATTCATGAGGCATACAACAGGAGATACATAAACTCACAAGATCACCTGCACAGATCACCTGCACAAAGCAACCACAACTAGTTGTATCTTATTACAAAGCCGGATATGTCTAGTTTTCAACCACCAACCCCTGAATTGAGTAGCATCACCTGCTTATATAGCAGGAAGGTCCTCAACATTCAGTACAATGGTACATTAAAATATCTGCCAGATACCACGCATCTTGAGAAAATGGTGCTCAACATTTAATGCAGTAGGGGGAGGAGGAGATAGGAAGTGGCCTCAAGATGTGCACTGCCTGGGAATCCATATCTTCAATTTGGCAGTTTGACCATTCATGCCATTGCCCATACCCTGCAACAATTGCCATTAATCGGCATGCCAGACCTGCAGCCTCGGGAAATGTAGTAGACTGTGCATTCGCAACTTTTCCTGCCAAGAAATATCACCCGATATTTGAAAATATGCAGGAAGCCAATTATCCCACATGCACCCCGCGACAACCTCCTCATCACCTTATATACTAGGTCGTGAGCATATATGATGTCAGTGATTTTACTCCCGACGACGCTAGTATAAGCCTTCATCATCATCATCCTTCAGCATGATATCCTGTTGCTCGAAATATCACCCTGACGTCAGTAGGCCTCAGCACCATATGTAAAAAATATCACCCTAACGTCAGCATCATACTGCGTGATAACCTCTCGATAATTCATATCACCCCGCAAAAAATATCACCCTACGGGAAAGCATATTCAGACCTCATCACCATATGTAAAAAATAACATCTTGATGACCAACCTCACCTTCATGACAATCGCCTTCATCAGCACAACTTGATGCATTGGAGAAAAATCCTCCTGCCTTGTTGATACCAAATGTCTGGCCGATGAAAATCTTGATGACATCACCGTCATATCTTGCTGATGTCAACAAACATCCTACCGAGCTCATTCAGATAATTCGCACCACCTGATAAAAGATATCATCCTGATAATTAAACATCCTGACGATGTCATCATCATATCCTGCTGACGTCATCAACATATCTGCATACCGTGCATCTCCTCATATCCAGATAACATCACCATCATATTGGCGCTGGGCTGATATTCGTAAGATCACCCGATATTTAGAAATATCACCCCCCCACAAAATATCAGGGTGCATTGTAGCTCTAATGAAACATCGGGGTGATGTTTGAATATGACTGATATTTGGAAAGATCACCCCCCACTAGACAATGCATGAAGTCAACAGGCAGATATCTCCCTGACGTCAGCATCATCATATTATTTGCAAATGTCCTGATCATCGGATATCCTCCTGATGACCAACCCTGCCTTCACATAAAATATCATCCTGATATATCTTGATGACATCACCATCATATCCGCATACCGCGCATCTTCTCATATCTGGATGATGTCATCATCACATTTAGAACAAGGGTGATATTCAGAAGATGACCCGATATTGAAAATATCATCCTGTAGAGAAAAAGATGAAGGCAAAGGTCAAGCGGATATCACCCCCACAGAAACATGACCTCAGTAGCATCCTAATGTTGAGCAAACATAAGGTGACGAAATAACATCGGGGTGATCTTAATAAAGATCACTCGATATTCAAATATGATGACCCTAATGAAAAATCAGGTCATACTTAGAAATTTCATAGCACCAACATCAGGATGATCTTGACTAAGATCACCTGATGTTAAAATATCACCCCGCGGCAAAGGTCAGGTTGGCAAATGCATGATGACCCCCACAGGATATCCAGACATGACGATAAATGACCCATGCAAGAAACATCAGGGGGATGTCTGGGAACATGATGATGATGATGATGACCCCTACTTTCAAAATATCCTGATGATGCTGCAAAACACTGATAGGGTCCAAGACTTAGAAACTTCATGAAATCCTGGGAAGGTGCTTGCAGGCCAATAACCTAGAACTCGACTGATGATGCAGGTACCAACACACACCACATAAATAACTAGAATCTCATAACAAAATAACATCTAATATAAATCCCATATATCGAACCACAACATATCATCCAATATGATCGAATCAAATCACATGTATCAAATCAGTGGGATAAAACATCAAGTCTATATAATGAAACATAGTCACTCAGGTCTGATAGTGTCATCTACTAAATAACATAATGATCAAAATATGGGAGGTAAAATAATCAGTCCCACATCCTCCCCCCTAAGACTAAATTTTCTCTTAGAAGTCGTCAAAAAGGTGAGGATAGAGTGCCCTCAAACTGGCTGCATCCTCCCAAGTCACCGTGACCTCGTCATATCAATCCTACTGGACCCTAACCTGGTCTAGCCCTTGACCTCGAAGGCCTAGCGCCTAACGAGCCAATATGCGAATTAACTCCAAGGCCAATTGCCCATTTGCCTCTACCTGTAAAGCACTCTAGTCCAGTACGTGAGATACATCAGATATATATCGTCTCAAAACAAAAACATGAAAGACATCGTGGATATGTGACAAGCTAGGTGGCAATGCTAGATGATAGGCAACTGGTCCTATCCACTCCAAAATCTCAAAGGGTCCTATGAATTTTGGTCTGAGCTTAGAGCCTTTTCCATAACGGATTGGACTCTTGTGTGGCTGCACTCTAAGGAATACCCTGTCACCCACTGAGAAGCTCCGATCTATCCTCTTAGCATCGGCATACTTCTTCTGCCTATCATGTGCCTCCTGCAACCTCTGTCTAATCAGTGTGACCTACTGCTCCATATCCTGAACTAGCTCTAGACCAATGGCAACTCTGTCCTCAATCTGATCCCAACTCAATGGTGTCCTGCAAGGTCTGTCATATAAAGCCTGAAAGGGAGGCATACCTAACAAGCTGTGATGCCCTTTATTGTAGGCAAACTCAACTAGATAAAGATACTCCTCCCATCTAGACTGATGGTCCATAATATACATCTGAAGCATGTCCTCTAATACCTGATTCACCCACTCTGTCTGTCCATTTATCTCGGGATGATAGGCAGAGCTAAAATTGAGCTATGTGCCCAATGCCTACTGTAAGGCTCTCCAGAATGTTGAACTGAACACTGGATCTCTATCTGAGATGATGCGATGGGGTACTCCATGTAGTCTCATAATATCATCCAAGAATACCTTCCCCACAACGGGTGCATTGTACGTCATGCGCACTAGTGAGAAATGCGCTACTTTGGTTAACTTGTCGACTGTCACCATGATGGCATCATGGTAGCACGAAGACATAGGTAGACCGACAATAAAATCCATTGAAATGGTGTCCCATTTCCACTCAGGTATATCATGTGGGTATAGGAGACCTACTAGATGTTGATGCTCAGCCTTGACCCTCTAGCACTCAAGGCAATGAGCAACAAACTCTTCTATATCTCGTCTCATACTCGCCCAATAGTACAACTATCGAAGATTGGCATGCATCTTCTTCAGCCCAGGATGTGCCGCATATGGTGCTCTATGAGCCTCTGATAGCACTACAGTACACAGGTCACCTGTGCAGGGTACATAGATGCGCTGTCGATGATGAAGTAAACCATCTGTGTCAAGTGTATACCCTGCAAACTTGCCCACAAGGGCCCTCTGTGAATTGATCTCCTGCTGCACCTCTAGATACCACTCATCCTCTGGAAACTGCTGCATAATGCGATCCCTCAAGTCCACACACAAAGTCAAGGTCAAGAGCTCGTGGCGCCTCTGACAAAATGCGTCAGCAACCACGTTCTCCTTCCCTTTGATGTAGTGGACATCAAAGTCATACTCGCATAGGAATTCCATTCAACGCTGCTGATGGGCGTTTAGATTCGGCTGTGTGAAGATATACTAAAGGCTATGATGATCGGAATGGAGCTCAAAGTGACGACCCAACAAGAAATGTCTCCAACAGACTAGAGCATGAACCACTGCTGCTAACTCCAAGTCATGTGTGGGGTAGTTCAGCTCATGAGTCTTGAGCTTTCGCAACTCATACGCGATCACTCTACCACCCTGCATAAGTACAGCTCCCAATCTCTCAAGTGATGCATCCGTGCAAACCATGAAATCTGCTGCAGGATCAGGAACTACTAAAATAGGAGCATTGGTAAGATGCTCCTTGAGGACCCCGAAGGCCCTCTCACACTGCTCAGTCCAAAGAAAGCTCTTCCCTTTCCACTGGAGGGAAGTGATGGGGTGCGTAATCTGAGAAAAGCCCTCAACAAAATGATGGTAATAACCAGCTAACCCCATGAAACTCCTGACCTCTGTCACACTAGTGGGTGCTGGCCAATCCCTTATAGCCCTGATCTTCGATGGATCTACTGAGATTCCATCGCCGAAAAGGATATGCCCCAGATACTGAACCTCTGTCCTGAAAAATGCACACTTCACCAAATTCCCATAAAGCTTCTGCTCTTGCAAACACTGTAGGACCTGACGAAGGTGCTCCTCATGCTCCTCATCGGTTCGTGAGTAGATCAAAATGTCATCAAGAAAAATGATCATGAACTGATCTAAATATGCACGGAACACCCCGTTCATGAGACTCATGAACACTACAGGGGCATTCGTCAAGCCGAAGGGAACCACTGTGAACTCATAGTGTCCATAATGAGTCTGGAAAGTGGTCTTATGGATATCTACCTCTGCGATACGTAACTGATGATACCCAGACTTCAGGTCTATCTTAGAGAACACCCTGGCTCCCTACATCTGGTCAAAAAGATCATCAATCCTGGGCAGAGGATAATAATTCTTCACCATCACCTTATTCAACTGCCTATAGTCCATACACAAATGAAGAGACCCATCCTTCTTCTTCAAAAGATGACAGGAGCACCCCAAGGTGAAATGCTTAGTCGGATGTGCCCCTTCTCAAGCAAGTCCTCCAACTATAACTTGAGCTCAGTGAGCTCATGTGTGGTCATCCTGTAGGGTGCACGAGACACTAGCTCGGCACCTGGCACTAAGTCTATGCAAAAGTCTACCTCATGTCAGGGAGGCATCCCCAGTAACTCTGCTAGGAAAACATCGGCAAACTCTCTAAGGATGGGATGATCATCCAAAGATGCCTCTAGCTTGTCATCTAATCTGTCGCTCACTATGATGGTGAACATCTGACATCCCTTCTGCATGCAGCACTTAAGCTGTTGAGCGGATATCATATGCACTGTGGTGGGCTTCTGCATGCCCACAATCCCAACTAATGTGCTGTGATCATCTAAATAGCTGATCACCTTTCAGCGACAATCTAGCTTGGCTCAATGAGTTGCAAGCCAATCCATACCCAACACCACATCATAGGATCCTAATGTCATGACTCTAAGGGCGCATACTATAGTGAAGGGTCCCAAAGCAATCTCACAGTTGTGGACTAAGACATCTACTGTCAGTTTGGCTCCTAAGCCAACTCAACTACCCACCTATCACCCTGCCTAGTGGCCACTAGCCTGCAACGCTCCACTAACGATGGAGAAATAAATGAATCAGTAGCACCAGAGTTAAAGAGAATAGAAATGGGGTTACCCCTAATCATACCTAACATCTCAATCACTGACGCCTAAAAATTTGCCTGGCGGTTATCTACCGCTGCAAACATACGGTGGGATCCACCCACATCACCCACTGTCTGCTCGGATCCTCCTGCACGAGGCTATCCCCCTACTACATAACCCTGTGGACACTCTCTAGCTAGGTGTCTAGCTCCACCACAAACATAACAGGGACCCCTAACCTATACCTGCACAGTCTGAGTCCTACCCGACTGCTGTTGTCCTGATCTACCAGTAGACCCCTATGAGCCCCTATAAGACTGCTGCGACCTCGTGGGTCCCGCAGGTGGTCCCTGCTGCCTTTGATCTTTGCATGAGCCCTGCTACTGCCAACCTCTATTATGTCCCCCATGTGAGCTCTGCTATGTCCTAACTCTCTGCTGCTGCTGTGAGGGTCTAGGAGGTAATGATGCTGAACTGAATCCTCCTTAGTGAGGTGGCTGCGATGGTCTACGGAAACTCTGCTGATGCTGCTGCTGTCCCTGATCCTGAAACTGAGGGTGAGAACTCTACCCTCATCCCTAAATATCCTCAGTGATATATGCCTTCTCGGCAGCATCACTCAAAGTCTGGGGGTCTGCCATCCGAACAGGCCCTGCTATACTATGGTTAAGCCCTCTGATAAACTTTTGCACCAGGAGTTTCTCATCATGGAGATACTCTGCATATCTAGATAACTCTGTAAACCTAGCCTCATACTGAGCCACTAAAAGTCCCCTCTGCTGAAGGTCGTAGAACTCATCTATACGACGCTGTTTGTAATGGTCTGATAAGTAGTGCTCAATGAAGGTCTCCCATGTGAGGGTGTCTAAAGAAAGGTGGTGCTTGCAATCCTTAGTGCACCACCAAGTAGCTACTGCATCCCGCAATAAGTGTACTGCCACCCGGGCCTTCATGTTGCCCTCATAAGGACGCAACGCGAAGTACCTATCTAAACTAGTAAGCCAGGCCTCTGCCTCAGCTCCCTCTGTGGTCCTGATGAATGTAGGAGGGTTCAACCTCAATATATCCCTAATGGGATCTCCTCTATCTCTGTGCCCCCTGATAGGCTCATCTGCATGATAATCATAAGGCCTATGACCCAAGTGCTCTACATGCACTGACTCATCCTACCTAGCCTAATGTGGGGGGCTCCTGCTACAGGCCCTGTTGGCCGAACCAACCTCCTCTGTCTCTAGTAGCTCAACGTAAGGCTCCACACATGGTTCCCCTCGTGGGTCTATGCAGGGCTCCACACGTGGCTCGATATGAGACTCAGCTCGTGGCTCCATGCATGGCTCCTCTAATAAATCCTCATGGGGCTCGACATGTGGCTCTACGCGCGACTCAACTATAGCCAGTGGAAGCCTATCCAAGATTGCCTGTAAGGCCTGTAATATCTGTGGACCAATATCTGGTTGGGCTGGTGGTGCCTACGGTACCTGAGGAACTGGCTGTGGCTGTAAGAGTGGCTGTACCTGTAGATCTGGTTGTACCTATGGATCTGGCTAACCCAGTCCCATAGCTGATGAATCAGTGCATACCTCTGGGGATGGAGTGCGGTGGGTCTACGCTCACCGAACTCGTCTAGGAGGCATCCTACAAAATGAGGTAACCACAAGTAAGTCAATGGTTGTGGAAAAGGTAATGCACCTAATACAGCCCAGTGTTCTAAACAACTCGGCACTCTGATACCAAATGTCACGCCCGCATCTCCCATGCAGACATGACACACGAACATGCGGTCATGACCACATCTACCATGTGGTCAAGACACGAACTACGAAAAATCTTTCTGACTATCCCTAAGAGCCCCCTCGCACGCATCTGCGTGCTTGGTGGCAACACGCATAGGCATAGACAAGTCAACGTATCGTGAAGGTGAAGGCCGTCTAGGGGTAAATGCGACAAGTAAGGTGTTGCTTCTAAGGTTAGGCTAAATTAGTCTGAACCCTAAGTTTCTCTTTCCTAGGTGAAAAGATTTCAAAAAAAATTCAACCCTAACTTGTCTCAGATCGAGAACTAATTAAATATGATGACAGATGGCACGCGATTAAGTTGGGATGGTGGGTTAAAATTAAATAACACAATGCATAATTAAACCCTAAAAATCTAGTGAAATTCTGGCAGCATATCGTGTTTTTATTAAACACAGAAATAAAATTTTTTAAATGATTCACTAACAAGAAAATAGATTTTATAAGAAAAATTAAATGAAACCTAAGAACAAAAATTTTAAATAAATCACCATAAGGAAAACCAAATAAAAAAAATGGTTAAATAATTATCAAATTAACTTAGAACGATATCAATGATATAAATTAAAATAATAGATTTTTTTTACTCAAAAAGCGTCAAGTCATCGATTAAATTAAATCAAGAAATCGAGTTCGTTATTAAATATAATTTGGTATTATATTTAATATCTCACTTGAGAAAATTAGTGGGTGAGGGAGGAGGGTTTAATTAACTCTCCCCATAAAATAATTTTAATGATAAAGTCGTTTATAATAAACATTGTAAAAATTAACGATAAAAGAACTCAATGATTTAATCGATAAAAGAAAATACAAAGGGGGGATTCTTCCCACCATGAATTAAATTAATCCCCTCCCTAGTAAACTCAATTCACAAGATAGCAAGGTCACAAAGTAAAAATTAATCCCATTTCTAATTTAGGAACAAGTCAAAAGCCCACATGAGTAAAATAGAAAATAAAATACATAAATGATAAGAAAGGAAATAAAAAATCAATTTTAAATCTAAAATCCTCATAATGACAATATTCACAAACAAGAAATAAATAAATAAAACAATAAGAAAAGCGCTAATTAATAATCTATTATTTCCTATATCCCAAGATGCCCTAATCTCATTCTAAAAATGTGTTATCTCAAGGGAACCCTAATTTTTATCCTATTGTTTTCTAGAATGAGCTACCCTAACTCTTATTTTTGTTTTGCCTCATCTATCTTTTGTGTGTTTGTATTCTAAGTGCAGGTTAGGGTTTGTAATCAGGAATGGAGGCCAAGAGAGGGGCTTGCTGCCCCCATCTCTCAAAGGTATCCACCATTTACAAGTTGAAAAAAATGCATATTATAACTATATATATATATGGTTTGAGGGATTGCTGTAAATAGTGAGTTTGTTTGTTTACCCTCGCAGGATGGTCAAGGAGCAAGAGGGGCCGAGGTCGGCGGTGGGCGACGCTGCATGAAGGAAAGTGGAGAGGAGTGGGAGGCACAGTGGGGAGGGTCAGCACTGGCAGAAGGGTAGAAGGGAAGCTCGAAGGAGAGGCAGAGCTGCAGGCTATGGAGGGGCACTGCCATGGTGCCAGGAGGTTAGGGTGAGCCCGCAGGGAAGAGGGGATGACAGCAGAGCTAGCGGAAGTGGCTTCGGAGTTTGGGGTTGTTAGGGTGTGGAAGCCACTATGGGCTATGGCGAAGACGGGGGTGTGGGGAGGGGCAGAGCCCCTCCCCACACCCACAACATTTATTCTTCAGTGGGGGTTTAAACCCCCACCCACCATGTATAAACTTTTTTGACTATGTTTCCTTTTCCACAGTGCTGCAAAAAAAACATTTCATGATATACTTCATTTATCATTTAATCCATTACCAATAAAAATAATATATATATATATATATATATATTTATATATATATATATATGTATATATATATGTACATCCTCACTTCTCAGATTCACCATTTTATTTGAATCACAGTTATCTAATTAGTTTCAAATAGCTAGGAAAATACAAATTGCATAAGCATGAATATATATATATATATATATATGCATTTGTCTTGTAGGGCAGAAAATAACAACGTTATCTAAAATGCATTTCCCTTCCAATATAATTTCAAACAATGCATAATTATAGAATAGAGAAATTACTAATTTCATTTACTCTAATTTTTTTTTTTTTTAAAAACATGTAAGTTCTATGGTTTAGTTTTAACCAAATAAAGAAGATTGCATCTCTCCCTTTTTCTTTCAATAACAGATCTACAACTCTCAAATTTGACAAATTAGAGTTAATAATAAATATTTAACTTCTATTATTCTTTTTTTTTTTGGTTAAATTAAAATAAATTGCTAAGTCTCTGAATTTTCAGTTTAAGACAGTAGCATGTAGTATAAAATAGATAGAACAATTATACTTGCATTTAATCATATCAAATAAAAGAGAATGGATTTTAAATACAAAATTCTTCCCCATGCAAATGTCATAACTTCAAATGCCTTAAATTTAATTAAAGTTCAACATTTCCACTAAACATTGCAATAGATAAATTTTAACAATTTTGTCTACATCAACAACAAATTTCATAATAAGGGAATGGAACTAATTTAACCTCATTAGCAAAAAAATCTATATTGGAAATCATATACAGCCAACTCATGGCAAGGTTAACCAACTTTTGCCAAATTAGAATGCAATGAGGCCACAATGGCCATGGCTCCAACAACCAACACAAGGAGGCTAACAGAACACCAACATGAGCTCCATAACTACTTCATTTCACCACTAAAAAACCTACAAGCTACAAAACAACAAGACAACAGAAACCAGCCACTATGAAAGGAAAGCTCTCCTCCCTACCATAGACCCACAAGTGGGCCACCCCCGAGCTAGGGAGGTAGGGGTTTCACACAGGGTATCATTCCACAACAAAATCATTCACATTAACACAAAATCAGAACAACCCGATAGGTTTAACACATAACTAAACTCATGAAAATGAGTTTGGTGAGGGTAGGGAATGGACCCCTCAACTTCAAAGGGCTCCCCAAATGATAGTAAAGAAAACAAAACTCTTCTCATGGCCTCAAGCGAAAATCCCCAAAACACCACACACCACCAGAATCACAACAAATTACATGGCACTCTTGCCATTCAGATATCTCCTCCTCCAACAATAATAAGCCCTCAAGGCATAAACACAAACCGTGGGAGAGACCTCAAGGAGGTTCCTTTCCCCTACCCATACAAGTTGAGCATTACCTCCATTGGAGGTGCTCTCACCATTACACCCAACCCAACATCAAATGCAAAACATCACAATGCAAACAAACTTACAACCAAAATCCAAACATAGAACATCATATAAGCAAAGCAAGAAGCAAGTTAAGAGGCCTACCTTCAAGGCCTTGACAATGGAAGTAGAAATTGGTGAAGATCTCCAAGCCTTCCCAAGCCTTCCAACTTTCAGAATTTCTCCCACCTTCTCTAACTCCTCCAAACTAGAAAGGAAAATTAAAATTTGCAAGAAGTCTCCAATTGCAAGGGAAAAAGACTAGAAGAGAAGAACCCCCACTCCTCTACAAGAGGAGCTATTATAGGCCATCAACTTGGCCTTGAGGGAATGAGAAGGTGACATTTGTCACCATCTCCTCCCTCCTCCAAAACCACTTTAAGAGTGAGAAGGTAAGAGGATGACAAATGTCCTCCTCTCACTCCACCTCCATCTCCACCTCATCCACTTGTGCTTCCACACAAGTGGGAGGGGAACAAATGGTGAGTTGGATTCCCACTCACACCTCAAGAAGACAATGGTCTTGAGCGGTGCTCCCACTCAATTGGGAGTTTGGGAGGACTCTTGGAGACCTCCCAAGTCTTCCTTGGGAATGATTCCCAAAACTTAGGGATGGGGAATGAGTTCTTCCCAAGGCAAGGCCCATCCCCCATCTTCCCTCTTTCCAAATTCGTCACTCTTACTCAACCATGGTTTAGGGTGACCTAAGGTGAGTCAAAACTAGGGTTAGGTAGTCCAAGTTGACCCTAGACTCATGGTTGACCACCTAGGGTAACTTTTGGGATGCTAGGGTTCATGAAAAGGGTTAAAAATCCACATTTAAATGGCCCAAAAAGAGTAATAAAAATACCAAGTGGCATAAATCAAATAAAACTTTACAACACTTAATATTAATCAAAAATAAGAAAAGAAAGGGTACTAAGACTAAAAATAATTAAAATTAAACCAAGTGCAATAAACCATCATTCAATTACACACGTGATCCTTATCCCTCTTGGGGATGGATCGGCTTTACAGGGAATAACATGGTGTGAATCCTACCTCCGATTTCCCATGGCTAGGGAATGTAAAACCTGCACATCTCGATCAAGTGTCAGTCCTGTCATGAAAAGTCACAGCCGAAGCAACTAAAATTAACTTCACGCAATCGAAATAAACATCAATACATAACTACAAATTAAATTGCATTTTCCATCACATGTCAAATAGTTCACACCACATAAATAACTAGAATCTCATAACAAAATAACATCTAATATAAATCCCATATATCAAACTACAACATTTCATCCAATATGATCAAATCAAATCACATGTATCAAATCAGTGGGATAAAACATCAAGTTTGCATAATGAAACATAGTCACTAAGGTGTGATAGTGTCATCTACTGAATAGCATAATGATCAAAATATGGGAGGTAAAATAATTGGCCTCACAGTGACCACTCTCTCACCTTGTTCTATAAAAGGTGCGGGGATGCCTCATTTTATTCATTTGAAACTTAATTGAAATCTCTTTGCTGAAATATTCAGGGCTCATTTCAAAGTTGTTTTATACATATATGTTTTTGCATACCCAATGAAGAAGAAGACTGTTTTGATTACAATCCGTAATAAATCTTGAGTAATCAGTGTATGAATTCTTGATACATGCTGTGATTTGCTGCATCCCTTGGAGTGCATATCTACTTACATGTGTTATTTTCATACCTTTCCTTTGAAGTTAGCATCGACTGTATCTAGCTGTGGAATGTCCTGGTGAACATATGGTTTGATTTCTTCTCTTCATGACTCTATTTGATGTATATGTGGCTCAATAGCTAAAGGTTCAACATTAATTTGAAGTATTTCTTTCAATTTCTTTCAATTTCAGAGCATTTCATCATCACAATTACAAATAATTGATAATCTTAAGCAAATAGTACAAATATGCAGACATCCCATAGATAACTGAACATATTCAGCATATTTGAGGTTAAAGCATGTCAGAATAACAAATATCATGCAAAGATTTGAAGATAGAAGCATTATTTGAAGCATATCTAGTTTAGAATAACTTTATGTGCAGCATCATCACAGGAAACATTATCTTACTGATGAGATCTACGTAAGGCCCCAAAATGGAAATAGCAACACACATCAACCTCTGAGTAACATCAGAAGATTAAGACCTAATCACCAGAGACTTGGGATCATGAATTCTCTAAATTCATTGTATCTTTCAAGATGAGTAAAGGTTAATGTGTACTTTTATTCTATGTTTGTTTATGACTAACATCATGATCAACATAAATTAGCGCTAGAAGGAGGGCTGAGGAGCTAAGTGATCATCATCAATTCTTTAGGTGATGATAAAGATTGTAAGGTAACACTCAGACATCGCTAAATTTCCAAGCTAGATGCAAATATTTGTTGTTCTGAGCTGATATATGCTAATCCTGTGTAAAAATTTTGAAATCAATCATAAATATTGCAAGCTTTACAGCTGATCATCACGATCAACATAAATTTGCAGAAATATGCCTTGCCTCATGTAAATTTGCCCAAATCTTTGAGGTATTCAACCTAAAGCTTGATATCCTGTCATTTGTGACGCAGAACTTCAAATATCACTTCATATTTGCAGGATCTTTGCAAATATTCCACAAATATCTAGTTAATATACTTTTTTGACCATAAATATAGCCTTTGCTGGTAAATTCTAGCCGATCTTTACAGTTATCCAGTTGATCTGCCTAAGTTTGAGATATCCTAGCTCACAGGATAAATACCAGGTCTAGATCCAGTGGAATATTTGAAGAACTACCTATTAGAGGGTTTAGACCTAGAACTGTAGACATCCATCACACTCCAGGGTCTAGTGCATCAGGAGCATCACCAGAGCCTCCTCCTGTAATTCCTATTGGTTTACAACTACCTTCAAGGTTATCTATGACACCTCCTGTCCAGCCTCAACCTCAGGTCCAATCTCAGCCGACCATACCATAGGCTCAGCCTCCTCCGATTGCAATGTCTTTCTTTACAGTAGAATCACCTTTGCCCTTCACTGCATATCATCTTTTGCCAAAGAATCTAGACAATCTCTGTCCAAAATATCATCCTTATCAGGATGCAGATGATCACATCAGAACTTTTAAGGAAGCTTGTTGTAGGGCAAGAATAGAGCATCAGGACGTATGCAGATTATTTCCTTTTTCCTTAGGGGAGGAGGCTTATAATTGGTATATTAGCCTTGGTTGGGGTTCTGTAGGATCATGGGACGTCCTAGAGAAAGCTTTTACTAATAGGTTCAAAGCACCTATTGATCCTTCAATGAACTATCACCTATTTGCCATAATCAAGCAGTTTGAGGGAGATCCTATTGCCAATTTCAATGCTAGGTTTTAGAAAATGTTATCCAAGTTAGTTGCTCCATATGTTGTAGCAGATGCTACTGCTAGGAGTATCTATTTTTCAACTCTAGATCCTCTGACTTCTATGTTCATTAGGAGAGCACATCCTAAAATCACAACTTTGACAGGAGCATTCCAAGAAGCCATCAAAGTAAATCAGCAATTAGTCCCTGCTCCTACACCAAACATAGCCTTTTCTACACTTCCTAGTTATCCAGGATATCCTCCCCAGCCATGGTACAATGGAGCTATGGTACCTCCGACAGTCGTTCCAACACCATTGCAGATATCTCCATTGAGTATCATGCCTCCTCCTCCTAATGGAAATGGTCAAATGCCATAGTATCTAAGTCAGACACAAGTACCCCAGGGTGTGGATCAAAATAATAACATTGGATCCTCTTTCTTCAAACCTCAAACTAAAAATGTAGTAGCCAAGGTTCAGGAAGAAAAGGAAGAGATCAAAGAAATATCAGCTCAACTAAGGAAGCTTACAACTGAGATCACTCATTTGAGAAGCCACAACTTCTACTCTCAGCCTAACTAGAACAGAGGTTATAACAATGATAGACCAAGTTACCCTGATAGGGGGTACAACAACAATAATTACAATAATGGTGGTAACAACAATCCTCCTAGATAGCCTAGACTATGGAATTCCAGGCCAAACAATGGTTCCTTACCATCACCCTTAGATAATCAGCCACCTGGTGAAACCAAACAGACCACTAGGGTTAATCTTGTTGAGGCAACCCTCACCAATTGGTGTAAGATACATAATACAAACGCTCATGCAGAATTAGACTGTCCACAGTTTAGAATTGCTGCTAGCATCTTCCAGACAAAAGTGTCTAACACTTCTGGAAATCCACCTCAAGTAGAGGGAAATGAAATTGTCCCTTGTGGATATGACTCAGCATTTGTATTAGAAAGTTATACTGATCGGCCTTATCAGCAGTCTGTGTCATCCCATCAACATTATACCTAGACATGTGAAGAATCAGCCATGGCTTTTGAGTCAAATTATGTTTTCCCCTTTGAGGATGACAATGAACCATCAAATGAGCCTGAGGAGGTACATGCTTATCAATAGCAGTACCAGGGTAAGCACAATTATAACTTGAGAAATAATGCCAACAGACCTACTGGTCCATTGACTTCTTCATTACCTACAAATAATTTTAACACACCTCCTGATCCCAAAGCAAGTAACAATCCAGGATTTCTAAAAGTAAATGCTCAGTATTTGTCACCATAGAACACAGTATCAAAAGCTTTGAGCATGCCTCAGGAGTCTGACAAGTTAGTCACCTACCTAGTTGATGAGATGATGAAGATCAAAATCAGCGTATCTTTGTCAGAGTTGTTGAAAACTCCAGCCATTAAAAAGGCATTTATGAAATCACTAGATGATCCTGCTCCTAAAGAGGATGTTCATCCATTAGGTCAGTTTGGAGGTAAGGATCATGCTGTCAGAGATAATAATGTTAAACCTAAAATCCCAGCTACTGTTCAAGCTGCGGATACTTCTCACATGACTTTGTACAGAGATAAAAGTGAATCACCTCCATTCCTCTTAACCATACGAATGTTCAGTAAAAACCTACACAATTGCCTAGTGGACTTAGGAGCATCCACGAATGTCATGCCTTTGGCCATATGTAATGCTCTAGGGCTACATCCTGCTAAATCCTTGAAGAAAGTAACCCAACTAAACAAGACAGAGGTGAATGTAATAGGGGAGTTAACTCACATTCACATGCAACTGGCATCTGACCCTAGGATTCAGTACTATATTGACATCCAAGTGGTAAACATACCTGATACATATGGAATGTTACTTAGCAAGGACTAGTCTAAAACCCTCAACGGATATATGTCTACTGACTTTAGCCACATGTGGCTACCTTGGAAAGGTATACCAAACCAGTTAAGGGTAGACACTGAACTGAGAATGAAACACATGATCACCGAGTACAACAAAACAAATGAGATCATGTACGTGAATGTTGAACCTGAAGTATACTCCATCAGACCTTAGACTGTCAAAATAGAGGAGGTCCTGATGTATGACTTTCATGGTGATCATGATCCTGATAATCATCATCATGACGACAATGTTGTAGCCTTAAGATCTGGTCATGCTCATGGAGATGAAACAGAAGTAGATCATTTCAAAAGTTTTGAAATACACTTGTCTAAACAGGTAGAACATTGTCGATTATTAGATATACATGTTCATAATATTTTGATTGATGGTTGGTGCAGATTACATGATGAGGCACATTCAGAGAAAACTTGTGAAACATGCATTGACATGATGGAGCTAGAACAAGCATGTAGTGAGGCATCATCGTCATCAGAAGTAAGTTCCATATCTAGTGATGATGATGATATTGATTTTTGTTTGTCTGCTGCAAGAACAAGAGAGGATGTGAGTCAGAATAAGGATTTTTTCTAGAAGATAGAACAAATTATGGTCTGCAATAAGAAGAATAATAACAAAAATAATAAGATCATCCCTAGAAGTGATTGTCTGATGGAGTCAGATTATGAATTATCTGATGATGACAGAGGTAGTAATCTGACTAGATTTGAGAAGTTTTTATCAAAAGAAATTAACGAGATGCAAGAACAACAGAGATTGCCACAAGATGCACTAACTGAAGGATGGTGTAGCCTGCATGAGGTACCTCACTCAGAGACTGCTTGTTCATTATGCATACATATTTTAAAGAAGCATACAATGCTTAGTTCAGAAGTTCATCCTTCTGGTGATGGAAAGAAAACAGATAAATTAGCTTCCCAAAAGAGAGAAAAGATGAAAACTGAGATTGTTGAAATTCCTAAGTTAAAATGGATATCAGGTGTTGCAGCTGCCAGAGCTGCAAAGAAGAGAGAAAGTTTAGTTAAGCCTTCTGTTGAAGAAAAGCCCTGGATCCTTAGATTTGATGGATCCAAGTCTAAACAAGGAGCTAGAGTAGGGATTGATCTCGTGGATCCATCAGGAAGGTCCTATTTAGCTACTTACAGATTGCAATTTCCCTGTACTAACAATGTAACAGAGTATGAAGCTCTAATACACGGGATACTGTTTGCTCTCAAGAAGAAGGTAAAGATTCTGCATGTCTTTGGAGACTCAGAATTGGTTGTCAGACAAGTAAGAGGAATTTACTCTTGCAACTATAGGAAATTGTCAAATTATAGACATAGAGTTTGGGATTTGATTGAAGACTTTGATGCATTTAATATCACTCACGTACCTAGAGAACAGAACCATAGGGCAGATGCCTTAGCACAGGCTGCCAGTACATTAGAGCCCTTGTCCATATCAGGCCTAAAGAGATTTTCAGTAGAGCTAGTATCAGTGCCTTTAGTACCTGATAATGTTACTAACCTCCAAGTTTTTGATGATGATCAGCATATCCTAGATTTCATATCCAACAGGGATATATTTGATGCTCAGATCATAGATGAGAACAATATGGAATATCATATGTGGGAAGAAGAAGAAATATTAGAGTTTCCTAGCAACAAGATTCCCAAAGGTATGATTGAGCTAGAAAGAGCCTTTGACCTAGATAACATGCTGAAGCTGAAGGATCTTCCAAACGCTGATGGAGGACAGTATTCACAAGTGAATATTGGACAAAATGAAGATAAGAGAAATGTCTTGATTGGTAAGGTTTGAACACCAGAAGAGTTAGAAGGAATAACTCAAGCTCTTAAAGACTACATCCATGTCATTGCATGGATTTATGATGAGTTGAAAACATATAACACATCAGTCATAACTCACACTATACCTCTCAAACCAGATGCTAAACCTTTCAGACAAAAGCAAAGGCCAGCCAATGCTTTGCTTGAACCAATAATTTTTTAAGAAGTCAAGAAACTGCCGAATGCCAGGATCATATTTCCTATGAGGCATTCCACCTGGGTTGCTAATCTGGTCCTAGTAAGAAAGAAGAATGGAGACATCAGGCTGTGTGTAGACTTCAGGAACCTGAACAGAGCATCAGAGAAGGACAATTATCCTTTACCCTCATTGGATGAAGTTCTATAGATTGTCAATGGAGCAAAAATGATGTCCTTTCTAGATGGTTTTTCTAGCTACAATCAGGTAATGGTTGATAAAATTGACAGACTAAAGACTGCCTTCACCACAAAGTGGAGAATCTTTGCTTATAGACGTATGCCATTTGGGCTGATAAATGTTGGAGCAACATTCCAACGGGCAATGTACATAGCCTTTAGAGGCTTAATAGGAAAATGTATAGTCATATACATGGATGACTTAACAGTGTTCTCTAAAAGTAGAGGAAACCATGTAGCAGATCTCAGAAATGTGTTGAAAAAATGTGAAGAATATGCAATATCATTAAACCCCAAGAAATGCATATTTGGGGTAACCACAGGAAAGTTGCTGGGCCACCTGATCACTGAAAATGGGATTCTCATTGATCCTGACAGGGTGGAATCCATTATGAAATTGCAACTTCCAGGAAGCAAGAAAGAGCTCAAATTTTACTTTGGTAAGATAAATTTTGTCAGGAAATTCATCACTGGCTTTGCTGAAATAGTCAGACCTTTAAATGCTATGCTGAAAAAGGATGCAAAGATTGAGTGGACATCAGAAGTAAAAGCAGCGTTTGAAAACATAAAGAAAGCTATTTCTGATGCTTCTGTCCTCATCAGTCTAGACTACACCAGAGACTTCTATATTTATTCATTTTCTTCAGAACATACCTCTGCAGTAGTGCTAACCCAGAGGAATGAAGAAAAGGAAGAGAAACCTATAGCATTCATGAGCTATCCTTTCAAAGATGTTGAATTGAGATATGTGGATGTTGAAAGGCAGGCTCTTGCTTTGGTGAGAGCAGTAAAGAAATTCAAGCATTACATTTTGAGAAGCAAAGTGATTGTTGTGGTACCTAATGCAGCAGTGAAGATGCTGTTAATGCAGAGTGAGCCTGGTGAAAAAAGGGCTAAGTGGATCACAGTCCTACAAGAATATGACATGGAAATCACACCCATAAAATTGGTAAGAGGACAGGCTTTAAGCCAAATGATATCAGAGATTGATCCAAACATTACAAGTCAGTAGTATGTTATTAATGAAAAGGATAGTAGAGAGTGGTACTTAGATATCAGACACATCTTGATCACTGGAAGATGTCCTCCTAGATTGCAGGCTTCACAAAGAAGAGCCCTAAAAATAAAGTCCTAGAAGTACATGATGAAAGTAGGAGCACTTTTCAAGAAAAATTATGAAGGAATATACTTGAGATGCCTAGAGAGGCCAGAAGCAGATAAAGTATTGTCTGAGCTACATGACAAGTTTGGAATAGCACATGGGTCATTCTTGGCCACTACACATGCAATCCTCAGAGCAGGATATTATTGGCCTACAATTTTTAAGGATACTGTTGAGCACATTAAGTGCTATCATGTATGTCAGGTAGCTGCCAACAGAGAAAGATATGTTGCACAACCTTTACAGCCAGTGATGGAAGAATGCCCATTTGCACAATGGGGCATGGACTTCCTAGGACCAATTAATCCTCCATCATCTTCAGGCCATAGGTATGTGTTAACAATTACTGATGATTGTACCAGATGGACTGAAGCCACTAGCAGCAAGACTTGCAACGCAGAAGATGTCATCAGATTTCTGGAAAGTAACATAATCACCAGGTATGGGGTTCCCTATGCTCTGGTAAGGGACAATGGCTCTACTTTTGCTTCAACCAAATTGTCAAGTTGGGCCTTTGATTATGGGATCATATTGAAGTTCTCATCTAATTATTATCCCCAAGGGAATGGATTGGCAGAATCCACTAACAAAAATCTGTTGAATATCATAAAGAAATTAGTAGACAAAAACCCTAGGGAATGGAATACACTTTTGAAATATGCCTTATGGGTAGACAGAACCAGAAACAAGGCTGCATTAGGAAACTCAACTTATCATTTAGTATATGGGGTGGATCCCATCCTCCCTGTTAACTTGAAGATTCCTACCTTGCAGTTTGCCCAAGAGTACCTAGGCATAGACAATAATCAAGAAGTCAGGTTGCTTCAACTGATGCACCTAGAAGAGAAAAGTAGTCAGGCAATTGATCAATTTGCCAAACATCAGGCTATTGTCAAACACTAGTTTGACAAGAGAGCTAAAATTAAAGCCTTCAGGATATCAGATTTAGTCCTGATGTGGGATAAAGCCCATGAGAAGAAAGGAGACCATGGTAAGTTTGATAAATTATGGATAGGTCCTTTCCAAATTTCTGGGATATTAGGAGACAGTACTTTCAGGCTTAAGAACTTGACAGGTGAGGATGTTCCATTGTTAGTTAATGGACAGTTCCTCAAACATTATTTCCAAGCCTAAGTAACTTCATGACAATCATGTGTATCATAATGTATATTTGTATAGTTGTTTGTATAGTGCTTTGTTTTGTTTTTTCTTTGCTTGCTGGTTGAGTTTTGGTTTTGGTTAGTCAGGATGATGCAGCTTATCACCCCAAAAAATAAATAAAATTGTTAAGATTCAAGTGATGGGAACACATTTATATATAGGTTATGACTCATTTTGAGAAAGTCATCATGGTCAGGTCTGTGATATCCTATCATGAGGGTACCTCTTCTTAACCAAAGTGATTTCTTCACAATGACTCACCTAACAGCCTTGGGTTTGTTGAAAATACAAGTAGAGGTGTTAAGTGAAAAATCTAAAGGGACTCCCTTGCTACCAATGCAATCTCCAACCTAAAATAGCCAGTGACCTTACCTTGCATACTAAGCTTACATGATGACATCAGATGAATAGAGTATAAATTTTGAAAATCCAAAAGTATAATATAATTAGGCCATCTAAGTAACTCTACCGGGGCTATAGACATCTGACTGGTAGTGGGGCTCTACTTAGGGGGATTGTATAGATAACCTTGTCGGGGCTATAGACGCCTGCTGGCAGTAAGGCTCTATCCAGGTTGGCTATGAGGGATGATCTCCAACTATGTAGCTTAACATCAGTTACTCATGTTTTCAACTTGCTTTCAAGATGAGGATAATTAATCATTTGCACACTATTGATCCTTTGTTAGCATTGTTACCATGAGGACATTTTATCATTCAGAAAGATTATGATGATTATGTTTAAAAGAATTAGAATGCTATGTTAGAATGTGTTCATATCACTTGAATCATTGGAATTTTAGTGTTTTCTTTGGTGGCAAGTTGTTGTGTGGTTACACAACACGCCCCATTTTGACTTGACAAAATAGGGACCCAACTTTTTGCTTGGCTTTTGCTTGTGTTTTCTACTTGCTGGTGGTCTGGTAAAAGTAAGACAATGCAGATGATCCTGCATAAAGGGGACCAGGTAGGTCATCATGATGAGGTCAGTGTTTTTTCAAAGTTAATATTTCATGAGCATAACCTCAGTGCTAGATAAAGTATAAAATTCCACGCAGGTTTGCCTTTTGGATCACCCTGATATTCCTCAGAGAACGAGAGTTATGGTGAGTCAAAGTCCTGATCAAACCTGATATTCTGGGGGGAGGATCATATTTCTTAACATCAGTCATCTTACAAAAGATCACCCCGATCTAAATTTATCACCCGATAAAATCATTTATCTGGAGGTCTGGACGTCAATTTTAGGTGATAGAGGCATTTACCCATCGAACAACTCCATATATTTTGTGAGGATCATATCTCTTAATGTCGCCTGATATTAGAATATCACCCCAATATTTGAATATCGGCCTATCGCAAAATATCACCCCGAACCGATATCCTGACAACATCATCCAAACCTGGTAAACGAAGAAATAAACATGACGATGATGTCACCATCCTTTTTACTTGCGGAGGTATATTTCCAAACATGACCCTTTCTACATAACATGATGATGACATCATAAAGCCACAACGCTGAACTAACGCATTATCCCGATGACATCATCCTGATATTTCGACAGGAGGTCATTTTATTCTAACAAGAGATCATATTTGAACATCACCCGATATTTGAATATCATCCTATCTTGCAAAGATCACCCCGCACCATGCTGCCATAACATTAAATGCACTCAGATGTGGTAGGTGATTCCCACTGATTACGAACCCAATGCATACACCTGGCAGGATCTAGCAGTTTCATACAAGGAAATCAGCTGTTGCATTTAATTTGCCCTAATTTGCCCTAATTTGCCTTGGTGAAGAGGTTAAAAGTGATTTACAGACTCATTTCACACTTATCTTGTGACAAAACAAGTTTTTACAGAGTTCTAAGCTTACAAATCCTCATAAGGTTAATTGTAGATGCATATAGCTTGTCCTAGAACGGGATACGAGAAGTACTGTTGGTAATTGAGTCTCTTTCTTAGATATCAACCTGATTAGGAAGATAAACACATTAGGTAAGTAATTGAAACCATCTGGTTGTCATATTCTACATATCCAGGTATCATGGTGTCTTCTGGTTTGAAGGTCTAGTTTTCGCATATCAAGACAAACGAAATGTGAAAGAGTATAATATGCATGATGAATAATAAAGATATAATGTATATGCATGCTAGAAAGATATGAATTGTAAGACCAAGTTTTGTTAATTGCAGGCATCCATGATGGATAAGCGGTTAGCTAAGTCAGAGGCAGAATTTCTAAACCCAATGTTTGCTAAACCTGAGGGCGTCCAATTCAAATATGGTGCCATCACGGATATGCACCAAGGAAATACAGATCTGGCTACCTGGTCAGTCAAAATGAGTGATGAGAAGAATAACAACACCTTGCTAGATGTAGTCTTTATGTTTGGGATGTGGAGTGTAGCTGGTTTCCCATATTCTATGGAAACTCCTGAGTTAGTCATTGAATGTGCAAGAAACTATAACCCGCAGACAAGGAAAGTAGAGAAGCATGGTAGAGTATATGCTGATCTGTCAATCAAGGGTCTTGCTCCTACATTTGGTTTGCCATTGGGAAAGAAGGTTTCCAGCATAGATTTAAAGAAATTGGAAGTAGAATATGAAAATAATAAGAAGGCTACTAGGAAGAAAATGTATCAATGGAGGGCGAAGAATAGTCCCTATCCTACAGCAGCTAAACTTCTAGTTCATTTATATAAATTTGATTTTGACGAGGAGTACCAATACATGATAGCCCTGCTCAATAGAGTGATAGGCTAGCCTAATGCTGGAAGTTTTAAAGATTGGATGTATGTAGTCATCCTGATGTGCCTTTACAAAGATAACAAGCCAATGTGGGCTAAGATGCTAAGTGATGCTCTAAATGAGCAGCTGATAAATTTAGGGGGTCCAGATTGTTCCTTTTACATGACTTCATACATTGTTTATTCATGTGCCTACAAGGGTACATTTGATGCATTGACTACAGTTGGGTGAATTGGTGGCACAACAAATGATGCACATATATGGGATCACCATCCCCAACTGCAAAGAGCAAATTACCTCCAGGATTACAAATTAGTGAATGATGCATTCTCTATGCATCTGGTAAGAACAATGGAGGAGGATAGAAATAAAAGACTGAGCATGGAAGCTTAGGAAGTCATATACAGGCATGGAGCCTGGTTTATTCAATTTGTAACATTCTCTTATATAAGAATTGAAGGTTTTGATGAGGAACCCTTCATGCTCCCAAGATACCCCATTGATGCAGTAGTTTTAATGGAGTTCATGAGTCAAGTGGCTACAATACTGGATGCTTACAAAGTAAGTAACAAACTCCCACCAGTATTGTTTCCAGTAACAATGGGCTGGTATCTGTGCCCAAATTCTGAGAACATTAAGAAAGTCATAGCTGGTTTAATAATGATGAATTACCAGTCATTCCCTTTGGTTAGGTCATACGATCCATATGGGAGGATGCAAAAAATCATGGGGAAGCCCATCCACCAGAAGAATCTTGAGGATTTTTGGGCAGATTGCGAGGATGAGGCTGAGGCCAGAAGGAGAAGGTATCAAAGATTGACCCTTAACCAGATTAGGACCTTCGACTACATTTTAGTCCCTGCACAATTGAAGGCAGATGATGGTAATATAATGGCAAATGAGTATGAAGAGAAAAAGATATATAATGATACAATATCTATGCTAGATCTTACTATGCCTGAAGATATTTCTTTAGATCCATTCACAGGAAGGATATTATAGCTGACCCAGGCATGGGTCAATGAACAAACAAATATACTGAAGAAGAAAGGTGTAGCCCTTACTGTTGATAATAAGAGGAAGAGATAGGAGGTTCCTGAAGATGAATATGATGATTTCTTGATTGAAAAGAGGAAATCCAAGGGAGAAAAAGCACCACCTCCTAAAAAAAGCAAGAGATCTTCAAGAGGTAAGAAGACTGATCCTTAACCCAAAGGGGTTATAATTGAAAGAATAGAGATGTCAGCTGAAGATGCATCAGGATCAAGATAAATATCAGCATCATCCGTACTGCCTCCCGTGGATAAACAAAAGGCTAAAGGAACCCAGAGGCCATCTGCACATCCTACCGATATATATGAAGAGGGTCAGACATCATAGAAGAATATAGAGAAGGATATCCCTCTAGAAGAAGAGCCTGAAGAAGAGGAAGGTGCTATATCCTTCACAAGAAAGAGAAAAGCACCTCAGGTGATACCAACTACACCTAAGAAACCAAGAACTGCAATGAGAGGTGAAATAAAACAAACCCCAATAGTGCTAGAAGGCATTGGTGGGGAAGTATTCAATAGGGAACTGCAACATAACGTTCCACTCCCCACCATTGTAAAGTTCAAGACCGAACAAGTAGAAGAACAATTGAAAGAAGCCTCTAAGGTAGTGCAAAGTGGTCTAGTCTCATTGGATGAAACAATTGACCTATCTGATGATGAGGTAGTGAAAGATGTAGCCTCACAAAAGATGGAAACCCTTGCTACTAATATCCAGATAACTCCTCATAACCCCAGCAGTACAAGTGGTGTTAGAAGAGCTAAAGCAAATGGAGTAGGAAAAAGAAAAGAGTCCAAAGAAAATTGCACAACAAATAGGACTTGATGCATTAGTTGATTAGGTGACAAGTCCTGCAACGGTAGATTTGACATATGTAGAGGATGTAGATCCTAAAATTACAGCAGGTACACTTGAAAGGACAAAAAATGTTGAAGAGGTTAAATAGATGGAAGTGGAAGATAAAACTCCAGATATGGGTCAGCCACAACAGGATGGATCGACTGAGCCCAAAGCAGTAGAAATTCCACTAAAGGACAAAGAAGATAAAGAAATATCAGGTCCTGGTGATCACAAAGCTCAAGAGGTAATTATCACAACTACAGAGCAAGTTATAGCTACAGATCAGGTGGAGAAGCCTAAGTCAAATGAAATAATATCTATGGATACCAATATATCTCAAGATGAGGAAAATGTTAAAGTGGATGAGGTACCCAGGGAGGAAGTAAAAGATCAAGATCATGATAAACATGTAGATGATCAGCAAGATCACCCTCCAAAAAACGAAGGTCCTCAACAGGAAGATATACCCAAAGATCACCCTCATGAAAAACATCATGAGGAAGAAATAAGATAGTCACCATCTCTATCAAGAATAGATACAGTTACTGGAGATTAGGATCATCATCATCATGATGGTGGACACCTAGGATCCGGAGACCAAATTCCCTCATGGCTGGAGAAAGAGATAAGTACTGAGTCTGGACTAGAGATACAAGAGTTTGATGTTTCGACATTGTTTTCAGAGACTCTAATGAAGCCAAGGAGGAAGGCAAGATTAACTTCTGCTATTAGAAGGGATCCTGATATAGGCAGGAGAACAACCTAGGTAGCTATTCCTATAGTTGATAAAGAAAAAGGCAAGATCACTCTGGATGAATTCTAGATTACTACAGTAGATTTGGGGTTTGGCAATGAAGATCAGGAAGCCCAGGAAAGTAAGGACATTATTGATTCATTGACTCAAAGGGCGATGGTGCAGGAGCACCTACCTGACAGCTGGCCTCCATGAGGCAGTTAGTTTGTTTTAGGTCTGGTTAATGTTTCCAAGAAGGTCTTATAAGACCAATGCATGTAATAAGGTCATGTTGACCATACTTTACTATTTTTAGGTAGGTTGTTAGGACAGCTGTTATGCTGTATGTCCGGTTGGATCCTCCCAGCCACTTGGAAGCTCCCAGCCGCTGGGAATCAAGTGGTAGTACTCGCAGGAATTCCTATTTATGTAGTAGGAGTGGTTGGATTTAGATATAGATCGATCATCGATCAGACCGTGCAGAGAGTGAGACAGAGGGAGAGACTGAATATTGTATTTGCATCTTTTGAAATCAATAAAGAGATCCTGTTGTGTCAATTCTCTATTTGGATTCCATTGTGTGATCGACTTGCTGTTCTGGTGGTTTCATGGATTCGCTGATCCATTCCACTGGTTGATTCGTCGAATCGGTGGAATGGCTATGTACAGTAGTTTAGGGTTTAGTCTACATTTTGTGTTTGTTTGCATGCAGGTGCGCAGGATCGTCATTGAAAGGTGTTGAGAACCCTAGCATGGGTCTGTGCTAGGTCGTGCTGATAGTTCGAGTCTGGAAGATCACCCTGAAAGTAGGTCAGGTCACCTCAGGAGGTTCGGCGGATCGAAATTTGCTAAGGTTGGAAAATCCATCGCAATGGCATCATCAGGATATTTCTGTGTATATCCTGTAGTTACTTCAGGCGTCATCCGAGTAGATGGAGATGAGCATGATGCAATCATTTGCATAAGGTGAATGTGTTTTGGGGTGATCATCATCAGGTGTTGCCGAGGAGGAGCGTATCGGCATAAGGTAGAAGATCGGGTTGATAAAACCATCGCGGGCCGATAATGTTAAGTTTGGCCGACAGCAAGATATTGAAGGAGCTGCATGTGACGTCATCGTCATCAGGATAATCGTCATCAGGATATCGGGCAGCAGCATATTGAAGGAGCTGCATGTGACGTCATCATCATCAGGATAATCGTCATCAGGATATCAGGGTGACGTAAGCATCGAAGGAAAGGTGCATGAGAGTGTCGTCATCAGGATATATGGGAGGAACTGGATGTTCTATATCCTGCTGATGAACATGATATTGAACATCATGATGATGAAGAAAGCATTTGGCAGTAAGATGAACAGTGATTGTCAGGAGGATGATCGCGCTTGCCGAATGTGATGATGCTGCCGATAGCCAAATATGATGATGCTGCTGACAGACGAAGAGTCGAAGGTTTGTCTGCAGGAGGATATCGGTTGGCAGAGAAAATATGATGATGCTGACAGTGTTAAGGGAAATATGATGATGATGATGAAGGGTTGCGGGCATACATGCTGTATGTCAAGGTTTTAGTGTGGATGCCTCTGCATCATAGTGGTATCAGAGCTCAGCAAAAGGTCTGGGCTGTTGTGTGTTGATTCTATCACTGAAAGGACAGAGGTAGAGGAGTGAGAGGTTGACAAAATGCCTCCAAAAGGTAGTGGTACTGCAAGGGAATTGCAGGAGATGAAGGAAAAACATGCCAGAGAGATGAGGAAGATGAAGGAGCTTGCTGAAGCACTTCAAGCTAGGCTTGTAGCCCTGGAAAAGAACAAAAAGAGGGAAGTGGAAGACAGTGAATCTGAAGAAGATGAAGATACTGTTGAAGAGTATGAAGAGGTAGCTGAAGATCTGGATACTGAAGACCAGAGATTTGCAAAACTATTAAAGGCAGTGCAGAATGATAAACCTAAGGTAAAGGTTGATGTTTCCAAGTATAATGGAAGTTTGAATGAAGATGAGTTACTGGATTGGATTGCTGCACTTGATAATCACTTTGAATGTGAAGATGTTGCTAAGGATCAGAAGGTAAAGATTTCAAAGACCAAGTTAGGAGGTCATGCTTTGGTATGGTGAGATTATGTACAATCCGAGAGAAGGAAACAAGGAAAGTCAAAGATCACTTCATGGGATAAGATGGTAGCAAGGATCAAAGGTAAATTCTTGCCTAAGGATTATGAAATTCAGATGTTTAAGAAGCTGCAATTTTTAAGGCAGAAGGAAATGGATGTGAAGGCATATACTGAGGAGTTTTATAAATTGAGTATGAGATCTGGTCATCATGAGAATGAGGTAGAAAAGGTGGCTAGGTACTTGGCTGGTTTGAGATTGAACATACAGGATGAGTTAGTTTTAGCTAACCCTAAGAGTGTGGAGGATTGTTACCAAATGGCAATCAGGATTGAAGAAAAGATGAATAGGGGACAAGATAAGTACATGCGAGGAAGAGGCAGCAATATGAGGGGAAGAGGATCAGCCCCTACAACAAGGCAAACCAATGAGGGTCAAGAAGACACTGGTAAAGGACAGTGACAGTCTGATTTCAGAGGTGGATGGAAAGGTAATAGAGGCAGATTTGGAGGTGGTAGAGGTTTTGCTACATTTTCAGGAAAGTGTTACACCTGTGGTGAGTTTGGTCATCCATTTTTCAAATGTCCAGAAAGCAAAGGTTCATCATCCAGAAATGATAGAACGAATGACAAGAGAGTACAACTTGTGCAAGAAGAGAAAGTAGAGCAAAGTGTGCAAAGTTCAAACACTTATCAAGGAGATAGAGTTCCTGACGGTTATGGATATCCTGAGGAGGGAGAAGCATTGATGCTTAGGAGAACTAGTTTACAGGCATCAAAGGATATGATGCAAAGAAGAGCTCTTTTCAAGACCACATGCAAGAGCAAAGGTAAGGTATGTAAGGTTGTCATTGATACTGGTTCAACAGACAACATGGTATCTCAGGAAATGGTGGATAAACTAAATTTGGAAAGGATTCCACACCATCACCCTTACAAGGCATCTTGGGTGAGTGATAGTCAATCACTTTTTGTCTATGAACAGGCATATGTGGATTTTCAGATTGGAGCATATCATGATAGAGTTTTGTGTGACATTTTGCCCATGGAATGTTGTCACCTACTGTTGGGTAGACCATGGCAATTTGATAGGAGGGTACTGTATGATGGGTATGCTAATACCTATACCATCAAGAAAGATGGGAAAACTATTATGTTGATGCCATTACAGGAAGTAGCTACATCACAGGGGGCAGCCCAAATCATTTTAGTGGGAAAGAAGGAATTTGTGCAGAAGCCTAGAGGAGCAGGCATAAAGGCAGTTGAGGACACTGCAGGGAAAGAAGTTGTTAAGGACAACAGGTTGAAGAAAGTTACAGTTGTGACTGACAGAGGTCAGCAGCAGGTGTAGAAACAGGTTTGCAAACAGCAACTAGTTGAGAGGAATGACAAGGATGTTGTCATAGTTGGGACTATTGTTTGTCCTATAAAGGTTGAAAGAAAGACAGAGTTGAACATTGCAGAAGTTCAAGAGGCAGTTCAGACAGAGGTTCTGGTCAGACAACCTGACAAACACAAGGTATGTGAGAGAAGGGCGTACATTGACAGGCATGAGGATTTACTTGCAACAAGGCAAGTTACAGTTTAGAAGTCTTGGAGCAGCCAAGAGACAGCAGAGGACAAAGCTGGAACAGGTCAGAACACTGACATGACAAAGTGTAAAGGTGGAGGACTTCCACAACCTAACTCATGGGACATGAGTTCTTTTCTGTGGGGGAGTATGGTGCAGGAGCATCTACCTGACAGCTGGCCTCCATGAGGCAGTTAGTTTGTTTTAGGTCTGGTTAATGTTTCCAAGAAGGTCTTATAAGACCAATGCATGTAATAAGGTCATGTTGACCATACTTTACTATTTTTAGGTAGGTTGTTAGGACAACTGTTATGCTATATGTCCGGTTGGATCCTCCCAGCCGCTTGGAAGCTCCCAGCCACTGGGAATCGAGTGGTAGTACTCGCAGGAATTCCTATTTATGTAGTAGGAGCGGTTGGATTTAGATATAGATCGATCATCGATCAGACCGTGCAGAGAGTGAGACAGAAGGAGAGACTGAATATTGTATTTGCATCTTTTGAAATCAATAAGGAGATCCTATTGTGTCAATTCTCTGTTTGGATTCCATTGTGTGATCGACTTGCTATTCTGGTGGTTTCATGGATTCGCTGATCCATTCCACTGGTTGATTCGTCGAATCGGTGGAATGGCTATGTACAGTAGTTTAGGGTTTAGTCTGCATTTTGTGTTTGTTTGCATGCAGGTGCGCAGGATCGTCGTCGAAAGGTGTTGAGAACCCTAGCATGGGTATGTGCTAGGTCGTGCTGATAGTTCGAGTCTGGAAGATCACCCTGAAAGTAGGTCGGGTCACCTCAGGAGGTTCGGCGGATCGAAATTCGCTAAGGTTGGAAAATCCATCGCAATGGCATCATCAGGATATTTCTGTGTATATCCTGCAGTTACTTCGGGCGTCATCCGAGTAGATGGAGATGAGCATGATGCAATCGTTTGCATAAGGTGAATGTGTTTTGGGGTGATCATCATCAGGTGTTGCCGAGGAGGAGCGTATCGGCATAAGGTAGAAGATCGGGTTGATAAAACCATCGCGGGCTGATAATGTTAAGTTTGGCCGACAGCAGGATATTGAAGGAGCTGCATGTGACGTCATCGTCATCAGGATATCGGGCAGCAGCATATTGAAGGAGCTGCATGTGACATCATCGTCATCAGGATATCGGGGTAACGTAAGCATCGAAGGAAAGGTGCATGAGAGTGTCATCATCAGGATATATGGGAGGAACCAGATGTTCTATATCCTGCTGATGAACATGATATTGAACATCATGATGATGAAGAAAGCGTTTGGCGGTAAGATGAACAGTGATCGTCAGGAGGATGATCGCACTTGCCGAATGTGATGATGCTGCCGATAGCCGAATATGATGATGCTGCTGACAGATGAAGAGTCGAAGGTTTGTCTGCAGGAGGATATCGGTCGGCAGAGAAAATATGATGATGCTGACAGTGTTAAGGGAAATATGATGATGATGATGAAGGGTTGCGGGCATACATGCTGTATGTCAAGGTTTTAGTGTGGATGCCTCTGCATCAGGCGAAAAGAGAGAAAGAGAAGAATAAGTAGCATAAAGAGCACATTGCTCAGCTACATGCATATATAAAAGGGTTAATTAACCCTGATGATACATCAAGTGATAATGCAGTCCCATTGACTGCAATTTCTTAGGAGGAGGTCAACAAGTTGAACATCATGAGACATGAATCAATAATAATGCTGAAATGGATGCCATCCGCACTCGATGGAGCTGAAGAAGTGGTAAAGGCCTCTTTGCAGAGGTGGAATTATTTGGGCACCTCCAAGAGAAAAGTAGATAAACTGTAGATGGAGATCGGCAGGAGGTCATTTCAATTAGAAAAGGCCATGAGCATTTTGGATGAAATGAAGAGGATTGATCCACATATTCTAATAAAGAATCAAGTACTGAATAATAACATAGCCTTATTGATTGATATCTAGAATAAAGACATCAGGTTCAAATGTGATGTGCTTAAAAGATGCAACAGTAAACTAAGGAATATTAGCATGAAGCTACATGATATGATGTCTCATGAGGCTGAAGTCTTGGAAACATTAGAAGGAAAGGCAGAGGGCAAGATAGAAAATTAGGATGAAGAGTTTGCCACTAAAGCTCTACATAGTAATTTCCAGCTAGTTGCTGAAGACCCTCTCAACCACCTGACAGAAGAAGTGCTGGATAAAGTAATGAGAATAAAGGTCAAGGTGGAAGATTATAATGAAACATCCAATAGCAGGAGGGATAAATTAGAATCTCTCTAGAGCAAATATCAGGTGCATAAACATGCAATCACCAAAGCAAGAACTCAGGATGGCAGAGAATTGGAGAAGATAGTGCAAGCATATGAGAATATCAGGACAACTATGCAGGTCCATATTCAAAAAGACAATCATCATGATGATGAAGATAGCGAAAGCATTGAAAGTGATGATCATGACAATAAAGATGATGATGAAGATGCACCATAGAGGGAATATATGCATCAGGTACTTGGGAAGGTACAAGTGGCCTAGATGGTTGCCAGCTAGCAACCTGTGCCATGTGGAAAGGATTGACTTAGTCAATGAAATGTAAACTGTAGATCTTAATAGATAAATCTTGATCGTAGATCCATTGTAACCGCTCCCTCACCTTGTTCTATAAAAGGTGCAGGGATGCCTCATTTTATTCATTCGAAACTTAATTAAAATCTGTTTGCTGAAATATTCAGGGCTCATTTCAAAGTTGTTGTATACATATATGTTTTTGCATACCTAATGAAGAAGAAGACTATTTTGATTACAATCCATAATAAATCTTGAGTAATCAATGTATGAATTATTGATACAAGCTGTGATTTACTACGTCCCTTGGAGTGCATATCTACTTACATGTGTTGTTTTCATACCTTTCGTTTGAAGTTAGCATCGACTGTATCTAGTTGTGGAATGTCCTGGTGAACATATGGTTTGATTTCTTCTCTTCATGACTGTATCTGATGTATATGTGGCTCAATAGCTGAAGGTTCGACATTAATTTGAAGTATTTCTTTCAATTTCTTTCAATTTGAGAGCATTTCATCATCACAATTGCAAATAATTGATAATCTTAAGCAAATAGTACAAATATGCAAACATCCTGTAGATAACTAAACATATTCAACATATTTGAGGTTAAAGCATATCAGAATAACAAATTTCATGCAAAGATTTAAAGATGGAAGCATTATTTGAAGCATATCTAGTGTAGAATAACTTTCTGTGCAGCATCATCATAGGAAACATTATCTTACTAATGAGATCTACGTAAGGCCCCAAAATGGAAACAACAACACACATCAACCTCTGAGTAACGTCAGAAGATTAAGACCTAATCACTGGAGACTTGGGATCATGAATTCTCTAAATTCATTGTATCTTTTAGGATGAATAAAGGTTAATGTGTACTTTTATCCTATGTTTGTTTATGACTAACATCATGATCAACACTATGGTATGGAAGGATTCCCACTGTTGAGTATAAGCCTAATGCATGTACACACTCACATAGTTCATATCATATTACATCATTGAATGGTTTTATTTGTACATCGTTATGTGGTTGCTTGTCTTGGTTGAGTATTTTATATAGTGAATGAATGTAATTGATGCTGAATGACTAGATAAAAATGCATTTTCGTTGCTGCAGAATGTTCTCTAAGTTATATATGTTAGTCATGTAATTATAATTTCTTTGACTTTAAATTTAATGAAAATTATGAGTTGTTTTCAATTAACTTATTCATTAATTATTAAAAGTGTTTATTAAATATATATAGTTTATATATATATATATATATAACCCTTGAAAAATAATATCTTTGATAGGTTTAAATTAAAAATATATTATTTAAAATATATTTATTTAAATCAAGAATATATTTTTATTAAGAATGGAGATAAATAAATTAGAGAATATATTATCAAAACTAAATATAATAAGGTATAATATGATTTTATCATTATAAATTAATAAGTGTTTTTCTATATTTAAATAATTTGATTAATAATATATTTCCTTGTTAAAAATAAATATGTATTAATAAAGATAAATATATAGTATTAAAAATAAATTATTATAGGTAGGAATCTAAATTTAATAAAAAAATTAGATTGTCATGCAAATATGGACGACAGAAATAAGAGGAAGTTTTTAATATTTTAATTTAAAGTTTGGGCATGAAAAAACAAAGATAACTAGAGTTCATAATAAGGAACTCAAATCTAAATATACAGAGATAATATTAGAGAGATATTCATAAAAAGAGGCAGAGCAGACCATTTTTTTAACAACAAAAATGAAGGTTCTGTGAATGGAGATCAAGCAGCAATATTAGAAGGAAAAAGGGCACGACAGGTGGATCCATCCTTAATCAACATCAAAATTAATGACAGAAGGGAGAGGGAACCATGAAAAAGAAGAAAAGATCAAACATTGGAAGGGAAATTTCAACATACAGAGAAATCATGCAGAAATTAGGTACTATTTTTATGAATTTAATACTAAATTTTGACTATGTATACTATTAAGAATATGCCTGGTTCTTTTCCTTCCTCTGGTCTACGTTAATAATTTGGATGGCCCATTTGACTATCTTAGTGGCATTTGCTTTATCTTTCCAATCAATTTTCATGTATCTTTCTAGTTATTTCTTGCCGCCATATCTGAATTCCTGTAGTTACAGATTGTTACCTTGTAGCGACAGATTGTTAACCACTCTCAATAGCTTATTGTCATTTATGTTATTCCTATCACATCTTGCTATAATTCATGTCATTCCTATCACAACTTACTATTATTCATGTCATTCCTTTCATAGCTTCCTGTCGTTCTTGTTGGAGTAGATTCTATTTTTTCTGTTGCAGCTTACTGTCATTCATGTTGCAGCTGACTGTGTTATTCCTGTCACAGCAACTATGTGTTTCCTGTCACAACTTCCTTGTGACTATTCTCTATTGTAGCTTCTTTCTGACATGTACCCCCCGATCTATATAAATCCTTTTTATTGTTGTATAATTACTTCTGGCATAGCAACTTTTTAATTTACCATGGAGATTTAACTATTGTCCCAGTAGCATTTTAAGTCAATCTTTAGCAAAGTAATCTTTAGTTCTCTAGTTTCTGTAGTATATCTCTATTGTAGCCATATTGTGTTTTCATAGCTACTATTATTATATCTCTATCACAGCCATATTGTGTTTCCTTAGTTGCTGTTACTATATCTTTGCTGCAACTTGTTTGTAAGTTCCTATAAAGCTAGTTTGACAGTTTCTGTAGCTTGTTGTAAGTTCTTGTTGCTAGTTTGATAGTTTCTATAGCTATTATTTTTGTCTATTTTATTGTTGTATTAGACTTATAAGTACCTGACACAAATTATTTTTTAGCTTATCAAAATACCCCTGCCACATATGCTTGTTTTGGATATGCATATTTTTACTACTGTTGGGTGATGATTTAGATAACTAAACACTTATCTGGTTCCTGTCAAAGTTAATTTATATTCTGTCACAAACCTATATAGTTCTTGTCACAGACCTATATAGTCCATATCACAGCTATTTACTATCTATCTTCTTACTGTAGCAGATCTATAAACTTCCTATCATAGCAATTATTTTATTGCATTACCTTCCATGGTTAGTTACTTATGTCACCGCTTGTGGTGTACTTGTCAGAGACTTTTAAACTTCTATAACAGACTTCTAGGAATTTTGTTGCTTTTATTTTAAGCTTCCCTTCTCACTTCCTATCACAGTTGTTACTATTAAACTTCATGTCATAGTTAGTTATTTTTTCTTGTAGCAGACAACAAGGTCTTTGAATGAATTAACTTATAGGTTAAATTAACTTTTCCTATTATGTTGTTGTGAATGGAGCAAATCTGATGTGGATATACTATTCTCTTATTTACAAACTTTCTTGAAGTGAAATACGATACTTGGGTGGAAATAGAAAACTTATCAAATTATGAATATTTAAATGAAATATAGAATAGGAAATAAAATCAATTTAAATAGCCCTATAGATGCAATTTGTATGATTAAATGATGTCTCTTTGATGAATTACTTGCTTGAAATATATGTCAGATGATTGTTCAAAGAAAGAATTAGGAATGGTTTATAGGTGAATATGGCTTAAGTTATTTTCAGTTTATGTCTTAATTATGTATCTTGAGTAAACACATGCTTAATCTATTCATTAGAATTATTTGATTAGAAGTGAATTCATTTGATTGTGTGAAAGAAAAGAATTAGTTTGGAAGAAGTAGTTTATCTTTTGTGTGTGTGTGTGTGTGTTTGGGGTTAGTTCCTGGGCTAGGATGCCGAATGTGGAACAACAAAGATGGTTTTTCCTCTTTTCAGGAATTAAACTTGAAACTATTTTAAATGCTTATGCCTAAGCTATGATTTCATTAAAATTAGATGAATATTTGTCTAACAAAACTTTATTTATATATATATCTCTACCACATCCTATTGTGAGACAATTTGCATTTCATTCTTTAGATTTGCACATTAGACTTCAAGTTGTATCAGGTGTTCCCTCTTGTTAGTTTTTTCCAGGTTGCTAGATGTTTCATGTAGGGCTGGGTTTCCTTCATGTTATGAAGGGATCTAGGGAAGTGTAATTGCTTCATGGTTGGGTGGAAAAGCGCCTGAGCCATGTTCTTGTCTCTCAGCTCGCAAGAGGACCATGTGGGTTCATGTGGATTGGAGAGTTTGTTTGATTTATTATTGCTTATATTGTACATGATTATTGTATCTTGTAAGTATCTTTGGATGAATTATGGCATGAGAGCCAATTGACATTGTATATTATTTATAGTGCTAATACCTAGATTAAGCACGTGATTTGTAAGATTTAATGATATTATTGATTAATGTTTATGAGATCTATATTTTTACTTGAGTTGACATAAATAAGTGGATTGTTTACTTCAATAACTTTTGTGATGGAATGAGTACTTTACACAGAGTAAGGAGTATTCAAGGTAACATATATTTGATGTTATTTATTGATGATTGCTCTAGAATGACATGGGTCACTTTTCTTAAGGAAAAATTAGAAGCCCCAGATAAGTTTAAAGCCTTTAAAGAAATGGTTGAAAATGAAATAGATATGAAGATCAAATGTTTGAGGTCTGACAGAAGTGGAGAATTTACTTCTAATGAGTTTAACATGTTTTGTGAGAATCATGGGATAAAAAGGCATTTATCTTCCCCTAGGACTCCTTAGAAGAATGGAGTGGTTGAAAGGAAGAACATGATTGTTCAAGAGGCTACAAGGACAATGATAAAAGAAGCAAACCTACTGGAAGTATACTGGAGAGAAGCAATTCATACTATTTTCTACATATAGAACATAGTATAGATAAGAGAAAATGACACAAAGACTCCCTATGAGCTATGGTATGGAAGGATTCCCACTGTTAAATATTTCAAAGTTTTTGGAAGAAAATGTTATATTAGAAGAGATGAAGACCTAGGAAAGTTTGATGCAAGGTTGATGAAGGTATTTATCTTAGGCATTCTTGTGGCTAGGGTTTAGGATTTCAAACATACATAAATGAAACTACAACAAACCCTAACTACAATGAAGCATAAATCTAGCCTAGAAATCAAGCAATCAAACATAAAATAAACCATAAATCTAAGCTATTATTGATTAACCTTCATTATTCTCCTCTATCTTCCATGGTGTTCTCAAATTTGTAGGTTTATGCACAATCTTGAGAAGCTCAAATGAAAATGGCAAGATGTTGGAGACAAGAGAGCATGAAAATGAAACAAGAGAGGAAAAAATGAGAACTAAGAGCCCCAAAATGAGCTGGAGAAAGTAGTTTTATAGAAGGGGGATTTTGAATGGATGGTCAAGATTGAAAGTTGACTTGGGAGCCAAATCAAGGGCTAAGATTAGTTAGGGTTTTCTTCTCACTAAAAGACAAAAGTGAATTTAAAATTAGAAGAAATGATGAGGTGTAGGATGGGATTTTAAATTAAATAAATTTGTTCAATTTATTTAATTTGTTTGAAATGGGCAATACATGTGATGGGATTTGATTTATTTGTTTGAATAAATCAAATGAAGGGAACATTAGAAAGTGAATGAATAAATAATTAATTAATTCAAATTAATTATTTATCCATAGAGGAAAATTAGGGAAAATCAAGAGAATGCAGAAGTGATTAGGGTTTTGTGAGGGATGGACACTTTTAGGTGTCTACAATTTTCCCCTCTTTGAGATGATGTTGCGACCAAGTAACATCATTTCAAAGAAGCCAAGGAAATGGATAGAGGAAAAGGACGATGGTGGAAAGATAGGATGATGATGCCCCCTCGAGAGGATAGGTAGGTTGGACAAACACAGGTAGGCTCTCAAAATGAAAGGGATTGGTTGGGGAATGGATAGAGGAAATGAAGGGTATGGTTGGCTACAATGAAGGTGGAGGAATAAAGATTGGCTAGAAGAATGGGAATGATATCTTGCTTTGATAGAATTTTGAGCTTCTCACTTGCAAATTTTTTTTGCTTATCATCATCAAACTTATTATGTCAAATGACGATCATCATGGCATGTCAAAGGCCAAGGTGGAAAGTGTAGTCCCTTGTGAAATAGGCACGTGATAGACAAGGAATGCCTGACTCAAACTAGGAACTATGATACCTTGTCAGAACATGCGATGAGATAACTATGAGGTGTACAAGTCCATATGCAAGGAAGCAGCTATTCTTTCTAATGCATAGGATGTCTTTGATTCACACCCAAAGGAATCCCGATCACACGCAAGCCACCAAGTTGCCCCAGTCATTTTTCCAAGACAAACCACAAACAACAATCAAAGAAAAAGGTCTCGCTCTATACTCGCTTCTCTTCATCACTTAGGGACTGCCTCGAGAAGCATAAGAATGAGACTGCAAAATAATCTAATAAAATAAGATAGACTAGACCAACAGCCATTTGGGCCTCTTGCCAAGTGGTATTTGCTTGATTGATTGATTGTGATGGGATGAAGAAGGCCTGGTTTTAGGAAAGAAGCATGTCGTATATGATGCCTGGTCTATTTTCCACAATGCCCCTACTTGTCTAAGGCAATTGATTGATTGATTCACACGAGTGTTGTTGGCCATGCGAGCAACACTAGGGTTTGATTGATGATGGATTAGATGAAGAAGGTCTAGTTTCAGGATAAAAACATGTCATATATGATGCTTGGTCTAGTTTCGACAATGCCCCTACCTGTCTAAGGCAAGTGAGATGAATGATTGATTGACACTAGTGTTGTTGGTCATACAAGCAACACCAGAGTTTGATTGATGACATTTGATAAATGATGCATGTCGTATAAGGAACAAAATCCTGGTTTTGACGATACCCCATTCCATGTAGTGTATGTGATAGTTGATGAGGATAGTGACATATGATTATCACAAGGTGATTGATTCATTTGACTGATTGGATAGCTTGTCTAGTTGATTTTGGGATTGGTTTCGAAGTGTGTGTTGCTATGAAAAATTGACTGTCTGATCAAAGTGTCCATTTCACAAAAGGATGACTTATTATTATGGTTGATAGGACAGGCCCTAAGGGACACCTAATGCCTCGAGGGCGCATCAAAGATGGCCTTGGCTATGTGAAAGCTCAAAGCCAACGTAGTTCGACCATGTGGGTTGTGGATGTTTGGAAGAACTAATTTGACTAGGATGATGATGTGATTGAATGGATGTTTGTTTTGATGTTTGAATGGATCGATCAAGAGATTTGATTGAGTGATTTGAAGAACTAATTGAAGAACTGATTTGGTTGGAATGATGTGATGAATTGAATTGGGTGGTTTGATATGATGAGTTGACCAATTTTATTTCTTGGATTTTTTTGGTTGACTATTTGATTTTTTTATCTTTTGGGAACATGTGATTTTTTTGGATTTTTGGGAATATGTGATGTTTTTGGGATTTTGAAGATATTTGGATGTTTTTGGAGTTTTGAAATATTTGATGTTTTTGGTTTTTTGAAATGTTGTGATTTTTTGGATTTTGGGGAATATTTTGATTTTTTGGGATTTTGACATGTTTCAATTTTTTTGGATTTTTGGGAATATTTGATTTTTCTTTTTTGTGTTTTGAGGATATTTTGATTTTTTTTTGTGTTTTTTGAAATTTTTTGGGGATGGCATTGGATGACAATTTGGGTAGCCTTTTCGCTAGATACCAATGACAAGGGAGGACCAAGTCTAGGTGGGAAGGGATGAATGGGATTGGTTGAATGGATAGGAGGGGTGGGTGATAGTGGATGGAAGGAATGTATGTGTAAGAGGGCAAGGATGTTGTTGGTTTTTCTTCTAAATCAACATTAGGTTTTGCCACTTCTAATGCACAGGCAGATTCAGCCAACTAATACAGGAGGTTGTATGAGCTCCTCCCCTTCACTTCTGGTTCTGCCGCACCAAGGGGGGTGTCCCTATAACTAAAGATGTGACTTTGACTTGCTCAATGACTGATAGATTTAACTTGACAACAATAGGCAGAATACTCTCATGTATGGACGAAGATCTGCATGATAGATCACAAGGTTGGCAACATTCTTGGATATATGTGTCTGGTTGGGTATGAGAGTATGCAGGGGGTTCCTAATCCTACTCCTACAACTAACAGGTGGAGGTGATGAAATGGGTGGACATAATGTCCTGGATGCAAGACAAGGGGTTTTGGCTCATAACTACTGACCCAGGAGCAGACTGGTGCCTATCCATTGGGCAAGGAGTCAACTAGACGTATACAATAGATGGTTTGCAACTTTCACTCAAGTTTCAGGGGGTTGGACTGATGCTTGCCTTACAAACATCACCCAAGAATGGGTATCTAACCACCTCTAATTACAGATATCCCTGTTGACATGCAACCTTCCCCATGCTCAACCTAAAACAATTTAATCCACTCCTTGAATTAAAGTTAGAGATCAAACATGTGATACAGAAAACCATACCCTAGAACCTGAGAAACCATTAGCAACCAGATTCAGAAGAAGGAGAATAACATGTAGCAAATGGAGACAAGCAGATAAACACATGCAATGAAGCATTTCTCATATAAAATCAACATTGAAACTGAACATATGTGCAAAATACATTCATGTTGCAACTTATAAACTCCAAAATGGGATAGAACAACCAGGATCATGACCTGTTCTTCATTATTTAAACAAAAATGCCTTAGGCCTTCAACAACCAACAAATGAGCAACACAGCCCTACTTATACAGTAAGGAGGTGATTAGCCTTAACCACCAGGCAAACTCAAAATTTGCCAGATACAGTACATTGAGAAAATGGTGCTCATCGCATTGAATGTAGCAGGAGGGGAGGAGACAGGAAGAGATCTTGAGCCCTGCAACACTACCTAGGGATTCACATCTTCAGTCAGGTACTAGATCCGTCCACGCCATCGCCCATACCTCTGCAACAACCGCCATTAATGGCGTACCAACCTGTGGCCTTGGGAAAAACATCATACTGTGCATCACAAACCTTTCCAGCCAAAATGTATCATCCTGATATTTCAAATCATGCAGGATCAAATTATCCCACATGCACCCTGTAGCAACCTTCTTAACACTTTATATACTAGGTCACGAGCATATATGATGTCGGTGATTTTGCTCCTGATGGTACCTAGTATAAGACCTTCGTCATCATCATCCTCTAGCATGATATTCGGATAGTCAATATCACCCCGATGCCAGCGAACCACCTGCTGAGCTCACCCTGATAATTGAACATCCTGATGATGTCACCGTCATATCCTGCTGACATCATCAGCATATCTACCTCGCGCACCTCCTCATATCCAGATGACATCATCGTCATATTTGCAAATATCAAGGGATCTCCACAAGATGACTAGTGTTAGAAATATGACTCCCCCAGATCCTAATGACGTCACCACCATATTCATATATCGGGGTGATATTCGGATATGAAAATATCACCCCCCTTTCAAAAATATCATGATGCAGATAGACAGAAAAGTGGATATCACCCTGACATAAGAATGACATCAGCATCATCAGGGTGATAAAACAACGAACATGAAGTGATAAAACAACATCAGGATGATCTTAACAAAGATCACCCAATGTTCAAATATGATGACCCCACGGAAGATTGGGTCATGCTTAGGACTTTGCAGCAACATCATCAGGATGATCTTAACAAAGATCACCCGATGTTAAAATATCACCCCAGGAGAAAGATCAGGCTGGTAGAAGATATGATGATCCTCGCAAGAAACATCAGGGTGATGACTGGAAACATGATGATAATGACCTCCTCACTGAAGAAACAATGATGCTGACATTGAAACATGCTGAGGAGGCCCGGAGACTTAGAATATTTTTTGGATTTTTAGGGAAGGTGCCTGCATGATACCCCAAACATAAATTATTACTAATAGATGTGATCTCCAAGGACTATGTCGCAAAGGAATAACATGCCCCATAATAGGTAGTATGCTTAAGATTTGACAAGGCAAAGCTTATAAAAATATGATGATTTGATAGATTAGAAGGGATGAGGTATATCAAAGGATATCCCAAGCATGTTTCAACATTTTTCCCCCAATCTTTATCAAGATCAAAAGGAGGAAAGATAGGATGGATGAACTTGATAGGATATGTATGTGGGTGAAATGGATAAGGATGGTAAGATGGGACAGGAAATGATAGGATGAAAAATGATAGGAGGATGAGACAATGTGCCCCCAAGTGTAGGTGACATAGAAGATCAATCTACGCATGACACCTGTTTGCCAGGTTTTCATCATGGTACTTATCCAAGGCACCTGTTTACCAGGTTTTCACCATTGGATGAAGGGATTTCTCTTTACTTTTTTTAATTTTTTGACCTTTTTGACTTTTTTGACTTGGATAGGTGGAATATGGAAAGGAGGGACTCAAGTGTCTAGTGCCATGAAAGGTGATGGTCCCATTGGAGGTGAATGTCGTCGCATGGACCATGTCAAGTGTCAATATGCTCATGAATGTTGGTAAGGGAGTTGCATGAAAGTGAAATGAATAAGATAGGTAGTGGATTATGGAGGGAACGATAGTGGATTATGTAGGGGATGAAAGTGGGTTATGATGTGGATTATGTAGGGGATGAAAGTGGATTACGTAGGGGACGAAAGTGGATTATGATGTGGATTATGTAGGGGAGACAGTGGATTATGTAGGGGAGACAGTGGATTGTGATGTGGATTATGTAGGGGATGAAAGTGGATTATATAGGGGACAAAAGTGGATTATGATGTGGATTATGTAGGGGAGATAGTGGATTATGATGTGGATTATGTAGGGGACAAAAGTGGATTATGTAGGGGATGAAAGTGGATTATGATGTGGATTATGTAGGGGAGACAGTGGATTATGATGTGGATTATGTATGGGATGGAAGTGGATTATATAGGGGACAAAAGTAGATTATGATGTGGATTATGTAGGAGAGATAGTGGATTATGATGTGGATTATGTAGGGGATGAAAGTGGATTATGATGTGGATTATGTAGGGGAGACAGTGGATTATGATGTGGATTATGTAGGACTTATGTAAAAGCATGGACCATAGGGAGGTGAAAAGGTAGATATGTAGGGTAATGGTTGAATGATGGGGTGATGGAGGTGTGAAAAGGAATCATGACCAACAGTTGCACACACCATGATAAACATGGAAGCTTTTGATTGGATGGTGGTGGTGATGTTTGCTTAGTGGATGGATGGCATAGGATTTTTTGGGACCCACATGTACTTAGTCTTTGTATGATTTTTGCTTTTCATGTGGGTTGGAGGAATTTGAAATTGTTGAGCAGAATGGATGGAAGAGGATGGTTGGGATTTTTGAGAGGAAGAGGATGCCTCATTTGACATGATTGCTTTTTTCTTAGGGCCCCATATCATTTTAGTTTTTGACTTTGCTTTTGGAGGTATGGGCTTGGATGGATTTTTAGAATGTACCTTGCTTTGAATTTTTAGATTGATTTCCTAAGGTATTAGGACCTTTAGGATGTTTGGCATTTTGAAAGGAGGCATCCAAATGTTTGTTTTTGAATCCCATTTGGTGAGTGGAATGAGTGGAAGCTTTATGTTTGAACAATGCATGCATTTGTTGGTCATGACTAGGATATTTAGGGTACGTATGGATGGTAGGGATATTAGGTGTTTTAAGAAATGGTGGCAAAGTGGATGGAGGGATAGGTGTATGGTCACATGCTTTTGACATCTATATGATGAGGGAGGTGGAATGGTGAGATATGTCATAGGAATATGATGGGGTGTGTGATGGAAAGTGGTGGTGTGTAGCCAAGGTCATATGAGCATGGGGGGATATTGACATGTATCGGCTCCGTAATTCCTTGTTTTAGAGCATGGGATTAACAATGGGACTATGTGCGATATGGACACTAAACATGAGTTTGTTATTTGATGGAGAAGGTGATGTGGTGGATAATGGTTGTTGTTGTCCCAAGGAGGAACACTCATGGATGAAAGCGAATAGACCAAGTGGATATGATGATGGACTTGACATGGGATCAATGTTGCATGTGGGAGGATCATGAGGAGCTTGATTATCATTGTGTTCACTAAGATCCAATTTATTTGTCCGATCTTTATTATGCTCATGTAGATCCAAGTTATTGGTTTGATCTTCTATGTTTATGTGTTCTTGGGAGGCACATGTCTCATCATGACAAGTGGCAGTAGTTGGATCATGAATGGGTGAGGTGGCAAGGTCTTGACCATGGAATACAAAAATCTAGCTAAGTGGGTCATCATGGCCTTCTTGATCATAGAGAGGATCCTGATCATAAATGGGAGCTTGATCATCGAAATGATTAAGTGTGTTATGGATGGGTGGAATAGAAGGGGTTTGATCTTGATTTGGATGAGGGGGTAATGTTTCCTCATGCTTAGGATTGTACTTTTGACATAGCTCGTGACTTTGAGTGGAAGCGGATGACTCTTTGATAGGTTTGATAGTTTGTAGACCACATGATGGGGTGGAAGGAATGGACATGGCATTGGAAGGTTCTTTGATAGGCTCATGAATGGGTGTTTGACATGGGGATGATCTATCCCATGCTAGTAACCCTTGGATCACATCCTTTATAGGTGCATGTGTGGAAGGACAATATAGTGGGTGAACAATGATGGTAGATGATGTGGACTTGTGACTAGCATTAGGTTGAGAGGTGATAGAATTTACTTATAGGATGGATGAGGTAGACTTATGTTCCCCTTGTCAAAGGTAGAATGGGAATGTAACGATACTTTGTCTTGTCACCAAGGTTGACTTGGATAGACTTGTGAATAGGCTTAGGGTATTAGAACCTTGTTCTCTAGGATTGGCATGGAATGACACATGTCTTCATATCATTGTATGTCATCTTGTGGGATTAGGACCATGTTGATGAGTGCTTGACTAGGATGGATGATGATGTGGAGTGACTAAGAATGTGATAGAGTATAAGATTGATTAGATGATTAGATGGGTGATTAGGGTATGGTTAGGGTTGATTATGGTGACTTGGAAATGATTAGAGGTGGTGTTGATTAGATGATGTGTTGGAAGGAATGTTGATGTGTCAAGAATGATGTGTGTATGGGGGATGACTAGGAGGATCTACTTTCTTGCCTCTTTGTTTTGCAACCATGTCAACCAAATGAGACTTGTGAATTGTGGGAATTGTGGGATGCTATGGGATGATGATGCAAGGTGATGAGGTCTAAACTATGATAGAGGCTGATGATATTAGTTTTCAAAAAGTCTAGCTCCATGAGTGTACTCTCGTCTACTAATGACCTTTCAAAGCACAAATTAGTTTTGTTGAGACCTTGAGGTATGGAAGAAATGATTGATTAGAGTGAACCCATGAGTTTTATAATTCACTTGTGAGGATGGACTTAAACTAGTCATGGAGTATTAAGCCCAAGTTTTGATTGATGTGGAAAAGATGTCAAGGTCTCTTGGTCTGAATTTGTACTTGTGATACAATCATGCTTCAACAGTTTCTCCTTATGTTTCAACCATAGGAAGACTAATGTTTAGAGTCCTCTATATATGTCAAAGGCTAAATTCTAATGAAATGTTGTGATAAAATGTGATCGTAAAGTGATGGAATTGGATATGTAATGGGTGGCTTTGATACAGTTGCAATCAGATTTGATAGGGAGAGTAGATGCTCAAAGTTTTCCCTATGGTTGGGGTGTAATATGATTAGGAATGATCATGATGAAATTGATTGGGTTGGAATGAATGGTTAGGATATGCTTAGGTTTGGATTGGGATAATTTGGACATGATTAGGAGAATGATGATTGGATTATGAATGAATAGCTATGATATGATTTGGATAGGTAGAATATGATTAGGGATGATATGATATGATGAGGTGATTAGGATGAAGGTGATTTGGAATGATTAGGGTTTGACTTATGATGACTTGGGTATGTTTAGGAGAATGATAGTGATATGATGTGGAATAATATGAAATTTATTGGATTCAAATGGTGAGGATGATGAAGTGTAATGATTAGGATTTGATTAGGAAGAAGGTGACAATGGACGATTAAGGTTTGAATTATGAAGACTTGGGTATGATATGGAATGATGATGTGTGCAATGTGGAGTGTCATGATGGAAAGAGAACTTATTAGATGGTGGAACTGGCCACTACACATGGCACTTGAGATAGATTTTCACCATGGTACTTATCCAAGGCATCACCAAAGTGATTTTCACCATTGGACAACTTTATTGCACTCAAGTTTTTCTTGATTTTTTAATTTTTTTTAGTTTTTCTATTTTTTTAAATTTTTTTGTATTTTTGCTTTGGGATACTTGATGAGTTATGTATAGAACCTCTTCAAATACAAAATGTTAATGGGTTCATCCAGAGGCTGCTCCTCAGGTGTTGCAAGCTGATATGCCCCTGATCCATAGCTAGTTGTGATAACATAGGGTCCCAACCAATTAGGCTCAAATTTTTCTTTCTTAGTGCGTTCTTGCAAATTTTTCTAATTTTCCATGAGGACAAGGTTGCCTACTTCAAATTTGTGGTTCTTGATCTTTTTGTTATAGCTTCTTCGTAGATGATTTTGGTATGCCTGCAGATGGTTAAGTGCATATAGGCGTTTCTCATCCAATAGTTCTAACTCATGTAGCCTTGCAACTTGATACTCTTCATTAGTGATTATATTATGCAATGACACTCTAAGTGATAGGAGCTCGACCTCAAAAGGTAAGATGGCTTAATACCAAATACTAGGGAATATGGGGTGGCTCTTATAGGTGTACAGATGCTTGTGTGGTAGGCCCATAGGGCAGGATTGAGTTGAAGGTTCTAGTCATGGCCAACTTCATTAACTACCTTCTTCAGAATGCATAGGATGGTTTTGTTAGAAGCTTCAGCCTGACCATTACCTTGAGGGTAATAAGGTGTGGAGAAGTGTTGGATCTAGAATTTCTCACACAAAGTGTGGACTTCCTAGTTTTTAAATAGTTTCTCGTTGTCTGTGATGATGGAATGGGGGATACCATAATGGCATATTATGTAATGAAGAATGAATTTGGATATTTGGATGCATGTGGTAAAAGTGAGTGGAATTGCTTCAACCCTCTTGGTAAAGTATTCAGTGGTGGTGATAATAAACTTATGGCCATTGGATGATGGAGGGTGAATCTTACCTACAAGGTTGAGTCTCCATTGTGAAAAAGGCCACGGAGTTGTTATTGGTTGCAGGTCTTGTGATGGTGCATGGATGAGGTTCCCATGTTGCTAACACGGCAAGCATTTCTTCACAAACCTATAAGCATCTCGCTTCATGGTCAGCCAGTAGTATCCTATTCTTAAGATCTTCTTGGCTAGGGTAGCTCCACTTGAGTGTGCCTCTCAAATGCCTCCATGTACTTCTTGTAAGGCCACTTCATCTTCCCTAGAGTCAAGACATCATAAAAGCATACCATCAAGACTCCTTTTGTAGAGGTTATCTCCTATAAGGGTGAAGCGAGAGGCTCAATAGATAAATCTTTTTTGTTGTGAGAATGATAAGTGGGGTGGTATGATGTTTCCATGAAGGTACATGTAGGTTTCTTGATACCAAGGGGATAGGGGACCAACAATGTCACACACCAGTTCTGACTGTGGAACATCATAAGTTGGTATGGGGAGTTCTTCGATCAGGAACTCACATTTCTTGTTGTCTTTCTTCATGTCCACCAATGATCCTATTGTGGCCATGGCATCTACTGCTTTGTTATTTAACCTTGGAATTTGTTCAAAATGGATGTCATGAAAGTTATCTTTAAAGTCATCCACCATCCTTTTATAGGGCAAGAGCTTACCATCCTTAGTCTTGTATTCATTGTTTACTTGTCGAATGACTAGTTGGGAATCTCCATAGACCATCAACTTCTCAATCCTCCACTAAATCACCATGCGGAGTCCTATCATGAGAGCCTCATATTCTGCTACATTGTTTGTACATGAAAATGTGATTTTGTATGATTTGGGAATGGTGTCTCCTTGAGGGATAACAAACAAAATGTTTGCCCTCGAGCCTCAGTGCATGTAAGATCCATCAAAATACATCTTCCATGATTTCGTTGTTGGTGTTACCGTCAATATAGACTCATCAGGAAACTCTGCAAGTGTGGGTTGCTCTGTTGGGATTGGTGTCTCAGCTAATTGATTGGTAATGACATGTCTATTAATGGCTTTCCTCTCTATGTATTCAATATCAAACTCACTTAGGATCATTACCCACTTAGCCATTCTTCCTATAAGGGCAACTCTAGTTAGCAGATATTTCAAGGGATCGATCTTGGCAATGAGCTTAGTCTTGTGATTAATCATGCAGTGTCTCAACTTTTGTGAGGTGAAGATGACAGCTAGGCATGCTTGTTCAATTGAAGTATAATTTATCTCATAATACACCAAGGTATGGTTGATATAATATATGGCTCTTTCTTTTCCTTGTTCATCATAATGTGCCAAGAAGGCCCCTATAGTTGTTTCTATTGTTGAAATATACAAGAGGAAGGGTTCTCCTTGTTTTGGTGGAATAAGGATAGGTGGGTTAGCAAGGTACTTGTTCAATTGTTCAAAAGCATTCTGACACTAATTGTCCTACATAAAAGTTGTGTTCTTGTGGAGGAGATGCTGAAACAATTGGCATTTATTGGCAAGTTGTGCTATGAACTGTCAAATAGATTGAATCTTACCTTGTAGACTTCATAGCTGCTTAAGTGTCTTCAAAGGAGGCATCTCTGTTATAGCTTTGACTTTGGTAGGATCTACTTCGATTCCTCTTCTTGACACTATGTATCCTAAGAGTTTCCCAGAACTAACCCCAAAGACACATTTCTTCAGATTCAGCCATACATTGTATTGTTCCAATCTGTCAAAGATTTTGGCTAATACGTTTAAGTGCTCCTCTCTAGTTTTAGATTTTCCCAACAGATCATCTACAGAGTCTTCCATTATGTGGTGGAATAGATCATGGAAGATGACCATCATTGCCCATTGATATGTTGCACCTGCATTCTTGAGGCCAAAAGGCATCACAACCCAACAGTATATCCCCCTTGGGCATATGAAGGATGTTTTATGTTGATCTTCCTTTGTGATCTTGATTTGATTGTATCCTAAGAAACTGTAAATTAGAGACAACATCTCATGACCTGTTGTGAGATCCACTATTATATCGATGTTGGGTAGCAGAAAGTCATCTTTAGGGCAAGCTTTATTAAGATCTCTAAAATCTGTGCAACACCGGATGCCCCCCAGTGACTTTGGCAATAGGTACAATGTTAGATACCCACTCGAGGTAATCTATCGGATGGATAAACCCAACATCTAGGAGTTTATTGAGCTCTGCCTTGACAAGGAGCATAATTTAGGATTCATCTTCCTTAGCTTTTGTTTTACCAGTTTCGCATCAGGACGTACCACAAGGTGGTGAACAACCAAGGTGAGATCCAGTCCTAGCATATCAGCATAGGTCCATGCAAAATTATGGATTATTTTCTTAAAGAAGGCTAGGAAGTTCTCCTGTTCTATTTTGTAAGGGACTCTATTTTGAATGTGATTTTCAGTGCTTCTTCCATTCCAAGGTTCATTTCTTGCGATGGTTCCACTAGGATAGGTGATCTATCTAGATATACTTCATCTATTTTGGGAAGGCCCATGCTCTCATCTCCTAGCTCCTCATGGAGTTTTTCACTAGGTGATATGTACTTTATTTTGATTTTTTCTTCACCTAAAAGTGCCACAGAGTGGTTTTCACTAGAGGGTGTTATTTTTATTTTTATGTTTTTATGACTAAGAGCGTGGGTGGTTTCTTTGAAGTAGGTGGATGTGTCAGGTTCCATGATATATCCATCTCTATGGTCTCCAAGGGGTAAGTGATCTCTAACTCCCTTCATTTCTGCTATTGCCTCATCATTCTCTACCACATCAAGGACTGGGTGTCCTTGTTGATCCCAATCTATAAGTTGGGGGTAAACAAGAGGTAGGTCACGAGACTTAGATGGAGTGGTAGTTAAGGTATAGATGGTGTATTTGGAGGTTTCAAAGAATTCAGTGAAATCACCAAAGGAGTCTAGATGGTCTGCTCTGTTGATGTTATTGACCGTAGGGGAGACCTTAGCAACTTCACCTAAGATACATCCACCATTAGCAAGGATAGATTCTTGTTTCCCATACCCTAACCCATGAAGACATGGGTTTCTTGTGGCTTGAATCGACTCCACAATCCCTTGCTCATGAAGGTCTCTATTGCCTTGTCCTTTATAGCCCATGTACTTAACAATCTCAAGACCCTTGCCATAGATTTCAACCAGGATGGTAGGGGCTTCTTGTTCTGCTTCTTCGTCTTTGTATAACCATGAGGATATGTCTTTAAGAATATCCTGATCAAGGAGATGCTTCTTCTTGAAGGTGGGTGATGGTTTGTACTTGATGACTACCGTGGAAACTTCTTCTTCCCTAGGAGCACCAAATGTCTTAGAAGTGGGGAATGATCCTACACAAAAGGTACCATGTAGTTCGTATTCACCACACCTCATGTCGCTTAGCTTGATCTTGAATTTGAGTAGTGGGGATGTTTGGGATGTAGTGGTGATGTTGGAAGGGTCAACATATGAGGCAGATGATGTAGGATTGGTTTGGGAGGTAGGTTTATTAATGGCATTGTTGTATGGATAGAAGGTGAGATCGTGTCCTTCCAAGAAGATGCAAAATTAGAAAGACAAGGATCGGCATACTAACTCCTGTGCTATTGTGAGGGAATTTTAAGCATTGGTAAAATGTGGAAGGAATGGATTGCATGGCATGGATCCATGGTCAGCCGAGCAAAATGTTGTAAGGAAGGTCAAGATCAAGCACTTGACACTTGGTCTCCAAGATTTTCTGCCCCACTTGGATAGGGAGTTTGATGGTGCCTTCAGATAGTCTCTCTGTATCATCATACCCCTTCATGGTTATATATTCACTAATGTCCAAAACCACATTGGAGTATCCCAAATGTTTTAACAATTTTAGAGTGCATAGGTTTAGGCTAGAGCTGCCATCTATTAAGACTCTTTTTATGATATGCTTATGGATGCGGACTTCAATGTGCAAGGCATCATTGTGTGGGTCATCAGAGGTAGGAAGATCCTTTTTGAAAAAGGTGAGATGATGAGGTGAAGCGATATGGCCCACCATGGCTTGGAATTGATCCACATTCAGGTTGGTGGGGACTTGGGTCTCCATTAAAGCTTTGTCAAGGATTTCTTTGTGAAGGGGAGATGTGCAGAGAAATTCAAGGATAGAGATTTGTGCAGGGGTTTTACCTAGATGATCTAGGAAGTTGTATTTGTGAGCAGATGGTGGGTTGGTAGATGTGGATGTGCATGGTTAATCATTGGTGGGTGCCCCATGGATGGAGACACGGCTGTGGCGGGTAGTGACGGCGCTCGAATGGTGATGGTGTTGATGTGGTTAGAAGATTTTTCTATTCGACCCACAACGGACTTAAAAGAAGCAGGGGGTGGTACAACATTGTAAGCTTGGTTGGATGAGGATGCTTTTCCTTTATTGTGGTTGGATAGAGGATCCCTGTAAGCTCCTAGATTGGCATTCGGTGATTGTTTTGGTGGTTCATCAAGGGTTATGTCACCCCTATCTCTAAGGTCTTGAATATTATGCTTTAGCTTCATGTAGTTTGACATTTTATGTCCCTTCACATGATGATACTCACAAAAGAGATTTTCATCAAACCAAGCGAGCTTGAATTGATCCTCACTATAAGGTCTAATAGGGGGTAGCATGATTATGTTTGCCTTTACAAGTTTATTCAAGACATCTTCGATAGGTTCCCCTAAAGGTGTGAATTTTCTCTTGGGATTATTGTTTTGTTTGGGTTGGGGACATTGACATTGTTTGCAGTGGGTGTACTTGGTGATGTTTGATTTTGTACATGTTGAACGGCCTTGACATTGGTGACGCCATCATTAAGAGTGTTCTTGCTTTTACCCCAAAAGCAAGGTTTATCATTTGATTGGGTGTTTTTGTTTGTGTTTGGGGTGTTGTTGTTGACCTTGTTGTTGTCATAGAGCTTTATCAAGCCCTTGGCAATAAGGGCTCTCTCAATAGTTGTACCTTTGTCATTGACCTCTTCAAAAGTGGATGTGCACTGAATTTGCAAATGGAAACCCATTTACTGACTAATATTAGCCACAAATATGGTGACTAGTTGTTTTTTGGGGATAGGCCAAGGGAGTTTGCTTGCCAAGCCTCTCCATCTTTGCAAGAAAGTAGAAAAAGATTCTTCGTTCTTTTGTTTGGTGTTGCAAAGATTAGTCATTGATATTTCATGTTCAAAATTATAGAACAAAATGTTTTACAAACTTCTCCATGAGTTCATGGAAGGTTTTGATACCTGGAGGAAGGTGAGCAAACCATTTGATGGCTTGACCACTGAGGCTTCTAGGGAATGTCTCATTAAATAGGTGCCATCATATGAGACTTCAAGGCAAGCAATATAAAACTCCCTAAGGTGCTCCCTAGGGTCTCCTTTTCCTTTGTACTTGTCAAATTTGGGTGTTTCACAATTTTTGGGAAAAGGAGGCATGTACAATGTCCTATCAAATGGGTAAGGACAAATATCCTCAAAAGAATATTGCTTTAATTTGTTTCCATGTTGCATATCATCTACTTTTTAGATTAGTGCTTGCACAATGCTTGTCAAATCTTGTGTGGGGGGTGGTTGTGGGATGTATGTTTGTTGGTTTTGGATTAGTTGTTGGACGTGAGGTGAAATTTGGTTTTGTGGCATTATGTTTTGATTTTGGTTTAGTTGAGCAAGGTATTGGTGATAAGCATGAAGTTGTTGTAGGATGTGGGGTGGTATTTGTTGGTTGTGATGTTTGGATGGAAGAGGTAATGGGTGTTTGGGAGATTGATGGATTCACATACGTGAAGTTTGACGATGGATTATTGACAGGAATATTGGAGGTATTAGCGGGTTGTTGAGAAAATAGTTGGTTCATGAAGGCTATGGTGTTGGGGTTAAGCAGAGGCACACTTGTGGAAGCACTTGCATGCACGGGGTTGTTGGGAAATTGAGAGTAATTTGTGGGATAAATTTTGTGGTGGTAGAGGGAACGACGAGGTTATTGATGGTGAAAGTGGTTGCAACTGAGATGTTGGTGGGATTTGTGGATGTGGTGACATTAGAGTTTGTGGGAATTGTGGATGTAGTTATGTTTGAGGCTTGAGACATGTTAGGATTGGTGTGCAACATGGATGGTTGTGAAGATATGGTGGCATTGGGTATCGTAGCACCATTTTTGAAGAGGAACTCAAGATACCTATTAGGATCCGATCTTAGGACCTTATCAAGCATATTCATGGAATCGGCATCTTGTGTAAAGTCTAGGATATCTTGATCAACTTGAATGGTGTTAGTTGTGCTTGTGATGGGATGGGGAAAGGGTTTATCATAGTGGAAGTGTCATAGGATGGCACTTATTGGACAAAGGAGACATTATTTTGGTCAGTTGGTGGCATCCCCATGCCAAACTTGTTTCATTCTTCTTAGATTGTGATCTTGTTATGGGCATGCAATGGTGTGGGTTTGATTGGGGGTGGATGAAGGTTGAGACCTTAGAGAATTGATTTGATTTATTGGATCGAAGGATATGTGGTGATGAAAGGGAACAAATATTTAGGTTCAAGAGAATATAATCCATAAAATCTAAATCTAAGGATAGATGATGTTATGGTATGATTTTGATTATAGGTTTTGACCTTTAGAGAATAAATCTCAAAAGGTAACAACCTAAGGGTGATAAATGTCAAGGATATTGATCTTTAAAAAATTTTGACCAAATGGGTGAAAGATGGAATGGATTGGAAAGATGATTTAGTGAGAAAGAGTTTGGTATGAGTTGTTTGGATGATTCTCAACTAAGGAAAACTTAGGTGATTTAGATGTTTTAGAGGATAGATTTTGATGATGTTTAGAAGCATGTACAAATCAACAAGTGAGTTCAAATAGGTCAAGATTTTTGTAAGATAGATGTTTCTTCTTACTCAAGGTAGACTTATGACCTTAAGCAAAAAAGGATGATTATTCTACTTGAAGGTAGACTAATGATCAACAAGCAAAATGGGATGTGAAAGGATAAAATCTAGATTCAATTTTTAGCTCAAAAGTTGATTTGGGATATGGTTGATTGAGTTTTTGATTTGTGAGATTTTTTGGATGTTTGGGATTTAGGATAGATGAGTGAAATTGGGATGAAATTGTTGGATGATGAATTAAGGTCCAAAAGTAAAAATCAAATGGATGAGATTATGGAAGGAGATGGATTATAGTTGGGTACAATAGCTTGATGTGTGAAGAAGGGTCCAATAATGAAGATGATTATTCTCTAAGGTCCAAATGGGAATGTGGATGAAACGTTTTGAGTCAAAATGGTTATGGGGATGGTTTTTTGATGGATTATGGGCAAGATGGTTGTGGATTATGGATGTGTAGATTTTAAAGGTCCCAAAATAGTTTTCTAGGCACACGTGCAAGCTGTTCTAAAAATAGCGCCAAAACTCAAGGATAAGGTGCCACAACAATGAGTACTGGTGTGAGAGATCTAGAAAATGGTGCTACAACTGTCACAGGGAATATTTATGCATCAATAAGAGGGTTTTTGGTGCCAAAACAAGGTAGTAAATGGTAGATTTTGGTAAAAAATGGGATTTTGATGTTAAATTTTGGACTTTTGAAGCTCAAATGATTATGAGTCTTTGGAAAAAAAGTCAAATGTTTCAATGATGGTTCAACGACTTAGGAATTTTTCAATAATGTCAAATGATGTTTCCTTGGTGAGCATACAAACACTTCAAACAAGAGAACACAATGACCAAAGGTTTTGTTGTGAAAATGTGAAAATTTATCAAGCACTTTTACAACCTAAGGCGAGCAAAGGATAATATTTGTTGGATTCCAACTTGGATTACTAAAGACACACTTCCTTAGAGTAGATAGCTTAGAAGTTTGGTGGCATTGGCTCCCCCTTACACGGCATACACTTCTTAGGCACACTAAACTTTGAATCCCTAAAGACCCAAAGATCTCAAGGAATTTGCTATCTCTACTTTGAACTACAAGAACGTGGGATGGCTTCAAAGGTCTAACCTCCTGCACCAACAAATAGAAGGTTTTTGGCTACTAAAACAAAGGTTTGTAGTGGGGGAACATTCAGGGGATCGGCACGTTATGAGAATCCAATAAACCACTTAAGGTTTTAACTAGCTCTACTAGGAGTTTCATATGCATAAGGTATGACTTCCTTTCGAGCTAGCATCGTATGGTAAGCACTTATACCGATTAGAACTTGGCTTTCACCTTATCCTATTTTGTATAGCGGACCAAATGAAAGTACTGCTTGGGGTCACCAATGAGTTCTCCTTGCGGGTGTGTCTCAAGAGCAAGCCCCTCCTAAAAAGAAAAAGAGAGTAGAACCATTTCTCTTCACCCAAGATCCTTTTGAAGGCAAGGGGAGAGAATCCTTTGATTCTATCCCTTGGGTAACACAAATGTACAAGTGCACAAGACACGTCAAGCAAAGATTCTATTTTCTTTTTAAAAGCCCAAAATGAAGTGTGCCTATGATTGTTTGTAAACAAGATTAATTTTAATGACCAAACGTAAGTGTTTTCTAGGCTAGGCAAGCAATGTTCTTTTTAGTGCACCAAAATGAAGTGTTTCTAAGCTAATAAAACCTTGCAAATGATGTTAGTAGTCTGATTTTAATGTCTTGGACAAACATTTTTTACCTGTAGAACACAATCAACCACCTACATAGATTCCAAAGTCAGCACAGAAAATAGTGCCAAAACAAAATTAAAAGGTGCCACAGAATAGCTAAATGGCATTATTGAAATCAAAAATGGTGCTACAAATAGAGAAACCATTAATACTGGCTGTTACATAAAATGGTGCCACTTAATGTCAAAATGGCGCTACACAGACTAATAGACCACTAATACTGACTATTACAGACAAATGGCACCACAAAAATACTAAATGGCACTATAGGATAGAAAGGCACTACAAAAGCATGAAATGGCACCAAAATGTGTCTTAACCTCCGTTTACCTTATCTGTTGGACCCGATAGCGTCGATCTGGGCATAGATAGTGCCAAAATGGTGCAATGGCTTCAAAAGAGGCTACAAAAAAGGTGGTTAAGTGCAAATATTGATTCAAATATTATAAAAAGGCTTCTTATTGCTTTTAAACACCCCCAAGTTGGATCAAGACACCCCAAAAAGTGTTAGCCAAATCAAATGATTGAAGGAGAAACACAAAAGTTTATGTTAAAAATTTGGCCATTATCTTCCCTTCTTTCTACATGTTTCTTGTCAAAATAGAGAGCATCTCATTCTAAAAAGTCGTGAAACGTTCAAAAAATCCAAGAAAAAGCTAAACTATGAGACAAGTGTTAGTCAAGGTGTCGTGCAAAAAAGGTGCTAGAATAGTCAGAAATGGCACCGCTGAGCAAGGAAATGGTGCCAAACAGAGGGTATTTAGTGCCGCACCTATAAAAACATGTCTTCAAAAACCAAAAACTCACACAAAATGTTAGCTTGGACCTTGTGGGTCCCACCGGGTGTGCTAAATGAGGTTAAAGAAATCAAGATGAAAATAAAACACCAAATAGAATGCATAAAATGACTAGTTATACCTTCAAAAGTGAGATCCCAACTCCTTGATAAGGTGGAGAGCTTTGCACCCTTAGAATCTTGCTTTACCCATGGCTTCTTGCAATGTGAAATTCTCTATTCAAATGCAAAATCACTACAAAAACCTAGCTAAATGAGATGAAATGGATGAAGATTTTGGTATAATAAGTTTACTCAAATTGTGGATGTTCAAATGGCTTGGAAGAGGCTCTATTTATAGGCTTTTTGGAGAGGAATTTGATCCAAGGGTTGAGATTCATTTGAGAGATCAATGGATGGGGAAGAATGTGAGGTGAAGGGCTTAGATTCAATCATGGGAAATGGAGGGATGAGAATAAAGATGAATTTTTACTTCATCTCGGGAAGAGAAGTCAATTTAATGAGGTTGGGTGAGATGGATTAGATGTGAATTAAAAATTCACATGGGAAAGAGAGGAGGATTAGAAATGAATTAAAAATTCATTTTGGGAAGAGCTCCAATTAATAGGTTATGACATGTGTAAGGGGTGAGATTATTAATGAGGTATATGAAAAGTGTATAAAAAATTAATTTGTGGCATAAATATCAATTTTTTATTTATGGGATGTGGGGAGGAGTGTTAAATAAGGTTTGACCATTTTATTTGAGCTGATTAGCCTAATTAAAATGATTGTAGTAAATTAGTGGATGGGCTAATTAGGGGTTAGGATTAATTAAATAATGTTTAATTTAATTAATCCTAGGTCTAGGGTCATGAAGGTTAGACTAGCTAATTAAATAATAAGTATTCAATCAACTAGGGTAGGGATAGGCTGATTAGTATGTTGAATTAATTAAATTAACATAATTTATTTAATTAATAAGGTTTAATGAAAGGGGTGAATTAATCGAATAAATATTTGCACATCTATTTAATTAATTGGCCTAATGTTAGTGAAGGGGGAACTATTGAATTAATTTAATTAATTCAATTTAAAGGGGAAAATGATGAATAATCAGGTGTTGGGATGAATAATTAATTAAATAAAAATTTAATTAATTAATTTGAAGGGTAATTGGTGATATTAGTGATGTCAGAGGTCAGTTAAGTGGTAAAGTCATTTTTAGGTGTCTACATATTCATTGTTCATCAAGCTTTCACATAAAGCTCTTCAAGAATCGTTACGTTGCTTCAATCAATGCCATTGTGCTCATCAAAATCTCCCATTGAACTTTCTTAAGCTTCTACAAGCTTCTTTTGCTTCTTTGTGTTGTTGTCTTGTTGTCAAGAGGTCTTCCCACTGCTTCAAGAGGATATGAGATTTCCATCAAAGATTTCTAAGGGTAGTGGAGTCACACAAATCTTCTCTATTTTTAGGTTCCTTTATGCTTTTGTCAATTTGTAGTAATTAGAAAATCAAAATTGCTCTTAGGATTAGTAATTTATTGCTTTTCTCCTTGATAGAAAGGTTAGATCTTGCATCTTAGAAATAATTTGCATTCTTAGTTAAATTAAATTACTTGCAATTTCCTTCTCTAGATTAATTATTTCAAAACATTCAAAAACCCCAAAAACATAGAATAATTGCATTAGGTTAAATTCATTCTAAATTGCATTCATATTTCCTTTCTTAGATTAAAATCATCTTTATTTCCATAAATACCAAAAAAAGCACAAAAACAAGTTTGCATGTCATTTAGTTGCATTCATAAAAATATAGAAAATCACAAAAACATTAGGGACATAGATACATTGCAAACCCTTGATATCATCACAAGGTCAACCACGGTCAATGAAAGTCAAACCCTTGATAACATCACAAGGTCAACAAAAGTCAAATGTACAACTAAACCCTAGGTCAAACCCTAAGTCTAGTCAAGGTTAGTCTGCATACACCTATCCCTTGTCTCGGCTCATGAATGTGCCCAGGATTAAGAGGTGAGTGGGTGAGGGTAGTCCTCAACGAGATTGAGGAAAACAATCCAAGACCACAACAAGATCCATTTGTCTTACAACAACTAGAGGAATTTAGACAACTTCAAATACAACGTGCAATCATCCAACAAATTGAAATACAAGAAGCCATCAATGAAAGTAATAGCTTACCCACACAGAGGTGGAATAGTAGAAACCCCAACAGGAGAAGAGTAACTAGTGACCCTTCCAGTCATAAGGTTATCTCTACAACAACAGTCATCAAAGGAAACATACACATTAGCACACAACAATAAAGGCCCCAAGACATGTCAACCCCTCTCCACGTAGTTCATCTCTCAAATGAGCTAGACCCCTGCTGTGTCTCGCCTCCTCTCAACTGACTACATCCACGAGAGCAAGAGTGACGTTACAGATCACCCCATGGCAAGGAGGGAAGGGTCCATGTGCATGCCAAAATCTAACCTAACAACCCCAAGCAACCAAGGTCATGATTTTGAGCCTACACATCCAAAAACCGTAACACTTGAAACCACTCTGTGGAGAAATGCGTAGCAAAACACTTTCTCCCAAACACACTACAAACACTGTTGTCAAACTGGTGAACTCAACTTTCACTACACAATGATCTAGAATACCAAATTTAGAATTTAACATATTCAAACACTTCTAAATAGCATATCCAAACCACACACTTAGATCTCTAATGCAAAAGAAATGTGGAGCAAAAACTCGAACAGTACTCTGTAAGCCAGAAGACTTCTTCAACACATTATTTCCAATATTAATCAAATTTTCTCAAAAGCACTTGAAAACCCAACAACAAAAACATATCCTCAACATCTTCAACACCTCTACAAAGAAACCAAATCACTTTTATTAGAACAACTTAATCAACCAATAACAACCTCATCAGAAGACATAGTTGACACCAATGAAAACACAAGCTTGTTGACATCAATGACAACACCGATTAGCACATATTTGCAACACTCTCCCTCTCCATCTCTCTCTATCTTCCCACCTCTATATCTATCTCCCTCTCTCTATCTATATATCTCAATATCCCTTTCCATTCTTTCTCTTCCTTGTCCTCTCTATCTCTCTATATTTCACTCTTTTTATATATTTCTATATCAATCTCTCCCTCTTTATCTCCATCTCCTTCTCTATCTCTCCCTCTCTCTATCTTTATCTCTCCCTCACTCTATCTCTCCTTCTCTCTCCTCCTATCCATCCCTCTCTCTCTCTATCTCTCTATATCCCTCTCCCTCTCTCCATATCTCCCTCACTCTCCCTCCTCTATCTCTCTATTTCTCTTTCTCTCTATCTCTATCTTTCCTTGTCCCTCTCCCCTTGTTTATCTCTCCATCTCTCTATTTGTTACTTTTTTCATCCAATATTGACTAGTACTGTGTATGTCTAACATGGACTTATATTCTACACTATCTTTTCACTTGACCATATTAATACCTTAGTACTCTTTCTTATCGGTTTTTGAATTTTCTGTTATCATAAAAATTATACATGTAGATTTTAATTAAAGGAGAAGGATAATTTGACAAGCTTGATTTTTATTTCTATAAAGAAATAATGTGAGTGTGCTATGGCTTGTAGTGATAGAGCCTAGGCTCAGTAACTACTCATCCTTAATGCAAGGATGTTATAACGTGCTCACATCATCTTTTAGCACATGCCCTAAAAACTCTATTACAAACACTAATGGTTTCCACAACTTAATTAAATGTTGTAAGGCCTAGCCTTACCTATGGCTATTCTAGCATCTTTGTCCCTCTTGGTAGACCCTAATATTCTAGTTAGTTAAATTATTTGATAAAATTTGTGACTTTGGTTTTGGAGTGGTGTTGGTATCATTGTCTCCCTGGGTGACCGTTTTTGGATAATTCTCTCTCTAAACACCATACTGTAAATGTGCAGGTTAATGATAGGAACTGAATGATGTCTCTTAATTTGTTTATGGGGGAGACCACTAACATATGTAAACCAAATTATATTCCTTACACTCTAATAATGTTGCTAATTTAAATTATTATGTAATAGGTCTTCAAGGTCTCTAACCTTAGCTCATAAATTTCATCCTACTCATTTTACCTCATCTAATCCAAAAGGGTGGTTATCTTATTTAGTTAATATAGGACTTTTAATCTCATGTGATTGAATTTAATTTTCAAGATGACATTTCTTCAATAAGTGAGCTTGATTTGAATAGGATGTAAAGGATGATGATTATACTAATATTTTTTCTAATTGACTGCTAATGTGTTTATGTTCATTGAGGAGGTCATCACCCCTGAGTGGGATTACAATCATCAAGATTGTCAAAGAGTCTCAAGTGTATTGACAACCAACTAAACACAAATGAATTCAAGTGATAGCAACACTAACCATGTAAAAGGAGGAACTCAAAAAAGTGAATGTGGTAAGTTATGTACATTTAGTATCTTGTTGGTAGTAACCCTTATAATATGAAGTGGGTCAAGGATAAATTGGATAGAATAATGAGATGCTAAATCTAGCTCCTATGATTATATTATTATTGAAATGATAATTCAAATGCTTTGGTGAATCAAGTAGGATATCATTTATATGAATTAACATTGGTTGAAATGAGAGTTTTGATGCTAATGAAATTAGAAAGTGAGTATGATTATTTATGATTAAGGTTCTTTGGCTATGTGTATATTGGACATATTAATATTGTGATGAATGTGCGGGAATAAATTGCCAATGGGATAATAAGAGAATCGTCAAAACCCTAAGTTTAACCACTTCACTTGATGAAGTCTTATGTTATGACCTTATTTCCATGGTTAATTTATGGCGTGGCTTAATATGACTAAAGTCCCACTTGTGATAGGTTGTAGTGTTTAATTGTTAGATTAATTTGTTGGGAATCATGGGTTTGTTAGGAAATTAATTGGGTTGATCAAACCTTTTCCTACATAACTCTATGAGGGAAAATTATACATGAAAGATTATAGAATAACCATAATGCAAAGATCAAAGACATACCACAAGATAACACAATATATACCTTAGGAAAACCATCAAGAGGGAAAATCCAGCCTCTGAAAGCACCCACACTTAATGTATTAGTCAACAATAAAACATTGAAATACACTTATAGAGCTTCCATGAGAACTTTTGAAATATCAAGAACCTCTAATGCATCCTCCATGTGTCCAAGAAAAATGGGTAGCCATGCAATCGATACATACCATGTATGCTTCACATATATGCACTTACAAGAGAGATCAATACAACTAACAGTCAATCCCAACTACTAAACATGTGCTTTATTTTATAGAAACAAGCTCACACAAAAGCACCAACTGGTATTGGCTAGACCATATGTCTCAAAACAATGAGAACACAAAACCATTAACCCCAAAATTAAATATTTTCCACAAATATTAAATATTTTTCCTATCTCTCACACATAAAATATCTAACCAACACTACATACAAATTTACACGTGGCCCCAAATAAATATTTAATGTAGCTAAACACATCTCCTAGATGCATCACAAATAAAAATTTATTTTACATAATTAAAATATTTATTTCTTGTGAAAGGTGTACAAGACTATTTGATATTATTTTCCCACTTGTTGTGTACATTGCATACGAGTCAATTGATGAAACACATCATCATAGCCATCAATGAAACCAAAAAAATCTCTACCAGGCTCTCATGCTCTAACAAGACACCTATAGTAAAACCAAAGTGACCACCATCTTAAGCAAGAACTCCTCTCATCCTCAAACATGCCACCTATGGAAGAAAATGAACAATCCAAGGTGAAGATGAACCAATCAAAAGAACACAATCATCAAATCCAAGTAATAACAAAGGCTCCATGTTTCTACCAAGGATAAAACCCACATGAATGGAAATAGAACCCATAGAAAAATCTAATACATCCAACCATCATTACCTTAAAAGGTATCCAACAACATATCCAATCCATGAATTGCAATCATGAGCTTCTTGTATAAAACCTATCAAATAATAACATACACATTTAGAAATTCTCATTGCATGGGTAATGTCAAATCTAAAATAGATCAAGGCATACCAAGTCTGCCAATCAACACTTGTACCAAGGTGTGGCTAATAATAATACCATGTAGTAAGAAAGAATAATCACAATGATCTACATATGCAACAAATTCACTGCATACTCCCTCACATGTCACTATAACTCTCCCAAGTCTACCACACCAAACCACGTGAAAATAAACCTCCAAGAAGTAGCCATAGAACAAAGAGAGAAAACTTATAAATCATATCTCATACCATGTCCTTCTACCAACACCTCAAAGTGCTAATTCGTGTCAAGTATGATCTCCTTTAAAACCTCAAAAAACTTAACAACACCCAACCGTTTAATCTTATAGATAAAAAATACATATGTATCATGTAACCAACATGGATGTAAGCCTCTCTAACCAAAGAATATCAAACTAAAATCCATTTCGAAGACTAGGAATCAACCCAATGAACATCTCCTAAATCCTCATAAATGACATCATAAATCAAACTCATATGCACAAGGAGATAATCATGCCAAACACTCATCAAATGAACCCTCTAGAACTAAAATAGCTCAAGATCCATAAACATGAGAAGACAAGCATAAACAAAATGCATTTAAAAATAAAATGGGCAATTCCTCTCAGATGATTATTTGCTAAGTAGACCAAGACTTGGGAATGAGATTTCTCCTCTAGAATACACCAAGCCACAATGACTCTCTAAGAAAAATCTCCTCTCAAGTCTATCATGAACTCACACCCATATCTAGGTGAAGGCCCCTTAGACTTCCTACTAAAACCTCCAAAGAGTAATTGTCTCAACAATGTATCTAACTCAAGAGACTTCCATCCTCACCTTAGTCTCTGAGTATTCATGAGCATATACTACCAATCCATCCATGATAAAAATCCAAATGCAACACCACACTATCATGAATTTCCAAGCAAAAGATCAATGTACTTGATTCCAAGAGAACTAACTAGACCATTGTCAAAGTTCCAACTATAGAATAAAGAACCTACCATGGCATCATGATCTAGCATCTCTTCCTAGGAGATCACATGTTTCAATGAACATATATTTCTCCTAAGAGAACTTGTCTCATGCAAAAACTTGAATTTGGAATCAAGAGTCCACCATGGTACAACACCAAACATCCTCTCAAACAAGGATCACCTCTCAAAACTAATAAGTCATAAACTGACACCTCAACCAAAGACTCCAAGAGTCCTTCATGGTAAACCAAGATGTCAACATCTCCAAACACATGAAGATAATCATTTCTTGACAATAGAACTTAGGCTGTCAAATCACTTTCATTGCATACAAGAATCATGATCCAAGAGCCTCTCCATGACACCCATAACCACTGTAGAAGATCATCCATAACTAGGTGATGAATATACATCATTGCCAAAGATCCCAAGGAACTGTGATACTGAGCTAAACATGGCATCATGATAACCATGTTGAACACACCAGGATACTGAGAGGGGGGTGAATCAGTATCTAAACAACTTCAACTTCTTTGGAGTAGATTGAAACTTAAGCATTATAGCATTAACATAAGCATGAAAGATTAACATAATGCACATCAACACATAACACCAGATATAGGTGGAAAACCCAAGAAGGGAAAAACCACAATGAGGATTAACTCACAATATATGAAGCTCAAATAACAACTTGTTTTACGGCTACAACCAAAGGAAGCTACTACTCCCTGCAGACTTTGTTTTAAGGCCACAACCCAAGGAAGCAACTACTCCCTGAAAAATTTTGCTTTAGGATCACTCCCAAAGAAGTGTTGGACACAATGGGGTGCTGAGAGGGAGGGTGAATCAATACACTTAAAAATTTCACTTAAACATTTCCTATTAAAACTAAATAACTTTGAAAACATGAAGGAGAACATGCAATTCAATGATCAACACATAACACCAAAGATTTACATGGAAAACCCTATGATAGGGAAAAACCACGGTGGGAATTAGCTCACAATATATTATGCTCACTACAGAAATATTACAACATTATTTTAGGACTTCAACCTAAGGAAGAAACTACTCCCTTACATATACTTTGATTTAGGGATACAACCTAGGGAAGCTAATACTCCTAGAATGTCCAACTCATTTCTAGTAGATACAATGAATGCTATGAAAACACATGTGTTGTATGTTGATGGTATAGTCTATCATTATAGCTCAATACTTGTTCTTAAACTGATTGTATGCATTTCATATCTTCACTTCTGCTTTCGTGTATATCCCTCACATTAATTACCTTAAAAATGAATTGCATCTTCTATATATATCCTTCGCAAGATCTTGAAGCATTGGTTAGGTTGGCAGCAAGGATAAAACAAGGTGGAACGTGTAGCTTATCACCAGTCGGATAAACATATGAAAAATGATAGTAAGATTTTTTGTGGACCTCAAGGCCTTATGGTAAACATGGGAAAACATCACTTAATACCTTTCAAACTTAGAGAAACTGATTAGAAACCTCCGCACACCTTAAAATCTTAACAAGTTGGCTCACATTGCTTAACATTGTTAGTTGTTAATCTTCCAACTACTAAGAGACCATGAATGCATTGTGGACCAAAGATTTAATTATATACCAACTCAAGCATAGCCATGCATCTTACTAGAGAAGAATCATGCCATCCTATGCATCCGCAAGACAGGAAATACATCAATTTGTAGAGAGCAGGATCTTCTAGACTTTAAGTAATGCTTCAGAACCCAAGGAATGGAGTTGCAATTAAATGTAGGCCCTGAAATCTTTGGACATGACCAATAATATCAACTTGTTCATCCCATTGGATCCACACACCATTTTATGGAGTTTCCAGAGGAATTCTGAAATGGCTTAAGTGTTTGCAACTTTGGAAGAAAGTTATATTCGAACTCTGTTTATAGACCAAAAATACTTAATGCGGTACATAAAAAAGGATAATATCTACATGTGGATCATACCTGAGCATTGTGGATCATGTGGAACCTTTACCTAAGCTTAGATGATAGACTTGTATATGTTTCTAGCTCTATAGAGCTTAACTTGTTCGCTCAAGCTTCGAAACACAGTGTAATGTCTCTGTTACTTGAGCACTCCCTCTGTGGATCACTAGAACACTTGAAACTTTGTTAAGGCATGTATCATACTGATATTAGTCACTCCTTGAAGCTACATGACAAATAGATCTCTTCCAGAGGAATGTGAGGCATTCCATTGTCTCCTTAATACTACTTTGTTCTGTCTGGATAATTGTTGATGTACAAACCCTTGTAATTTTTCATGTTGAGTGAGTGAGAGGTTGAAGCCTTAGATTTTCCATGACAATTCATATTAGAAGATGCCATTAGAACTGTATGACCAAATCTTTAATTGCGGAGAGATGAAAACCAATTCAAGCTGACACTGCCTTTAGATAGTACACTGTAAATGCTTTAGATACTTTTCAACTTTTCACTCTTGAGTGCGGTACTCATAATTGATGAGATATGTGTGTGTACATACAGAAGACATGCTAGGGTATGAATTTTTGCCTCCATATCATGTTGATACCCAAAATTGATCCAAACTTAGGCTTATTTACCCTTCTCCCAGATTGGTTTGCCTTGACCATGCTGACTCTTTCTCTGTACAAATCTACCTATACATTTCCATCTAATATGTTGACATCAATGACAACCCATATGGCCAATAGGAAGCCACAACTCCCTAAAGGTTTTGTTTTAGGGTCACTCCCAAGGAAGGTACTACTCCCTAAATTGACAACACACTTTAGAATAGATTATAATATGATAGTCCTTCTACTGTCTAAAAACTGACATTGAAATTCACACCTTTGATGATTGCAATTCTACCTCTTCACACTTCCTTCTGATGATAAGATTAGTTAGCCACACTCTAAACTTGATCATTGTCACATTGCAACATTAGAAAATGTCCCCTTGGGGGATTTTTCTGTTGGATCTAGGGCATACAACTGAGAGGGGGGGGGTGAATCAGTTGTATAAAACTTCTTCTCATTCAAACACTTAACTCACTGTTGTTAGTTAGCAGCATATCAAATAATCATCCATGGAAGCATAATACATAAACACAAGAGCAGATAAGCATCAACACATTGAACACCAAGATTTTGACGTGGAAAACCCGGTTAAGGGAAAAACCACGGGGTGATTAACCCAAGAATTATTCTCTGTTAGAAGAATAAAGAGAAATGAATGGCACATGCCAATAAGGGCTCACTGCCCGAGCACACTGCTCACAAAGAGGCCCACTGCCTACAAGGAGACACACTATCTACAAAGTGATAAAAATCACAGTCTTGAACTGGAGAATGACATCTCTATCATGTCCGGATCAGTTCCAATTAAGCCCAACAATCTCTGCTCTGCCTTTCGCACGTTTCTTCGCTATATCATACTCATCCTCTCACCTCGCACTGAAATGAACTTACAAACTGTTATTTATACAAGACATCGACTCAGGAACAAGCATCTAAGTCAGCAAACAACCATAGGAGTATCCGCAAGATGAATAACACATCCGGTCGGCCATCACAAGAACATTCGCAGGATGAACAACTCATTCGGTCGGCTACACAGAGCAAGAACTTCATCCGGAAGAATAACTTCAATTCTGGGCTCTACCATCAATGCGGACCAACAACACAACCTAAACATGATCCAAGAACCTTCACAAGCCTGTCTGAATGTCCGGATACATCCGCACTTCCTCTGCTTACTGGGATCTCTTGTCTTCCTCATCCGAAACTTTAAGAACACAGTCTGTCGCCACTGTCATAATGCAAGAGGTACTTCCGGACCTCCAAATCATACACAAATCAGGATGATACATCACAAGGACATCCCAAACGCTCCTTCCAATCCGCAGATTAGGATAATACAATTCCAGACCTCACCGGACCTTTTTGTGATCCTCTGTCACCTCCGGATACTTGCCGGACCCGGTTCTATACCGGCAGCCACAACTCCTTCAGATCTTCATGCGGACCTCTGAAATCTTAACTGTAGCATCTCAAGACTCTTATCTACTAACCCTTTAATCCGCATCCTCCGGTTCTCATCCTATACAGTACATTTACCTTCTTCTCATCATTGTTCTTCACTGTTCCTGACTGAGACTAATTTTCTCAATATCCTCAGCACACAGCTCATCAAATCCTTCTTGTCAATGCAATATGAGTATGTTGACATCAATGACAACACTGGATAACCTCATACTTGCAACAATCTCCCCCTTTGTCATTGATGGCAACATATGATGTGAAAAACCATTAAGACAAGAACTTCAACTTTTCATATGTCTTCTCTTCCTTTACTGCTCCCCCTTTGATCATCAACCACTTGTTTTTCACATGTTTTCTCTCCCCCTTTGACATCAATGGCAAAGGGCTCATACTTGCAATTCTCATACATCAGAATCATACCAGCTGCTCCCCCTTAGTTGCAGCTCCCTATAGTCCGGATCACAAGATATGACTGTGATAGCCACCGGACTGATGCACATTAGTGCATCTTAGTTCATCACCGGAGGGGCCATGACCCCTAACTTCTCCCGGAGATATTCAAAAGAGTCCTTGGGAAGAGGTTTTGTAAAGATATCTGCAATCTGATCCTTGGAGGGAACATACTCCAATCTGACTTCTTCCTTGTTTACTTGTTCTCTCAAAAAGTGAAATTTGATAGATATGTGCTTAGTCTTAGAATGCAATACCGGATTCTTGGAAATATTAATTGCACTTGAATTATCACAGAAAATTGTGATAGGCTCCTCATATTCAACTTTGATGTCTCTTAGCATCTGCTTCATCCATAAGATTTGAGTGCAACTACCTGCTGCTGCAATGTATTCTGCTTCAGTTGTAGACAGAGATATTGCATCTTGTTTCTTGCTTAGCCAAGAAACCAATCTCTTCCCCAAAAAGAATGCTCCACCACTAGTGCTCTTCCGGTCATCCACATCTCCTGCCCAATCTGCATCTGTGTAAGCATGAAGAGAGAAATCCGGATCTCTAGGATACCATAGACCATACTTAACTGTTCCTTTCAAGTATCTAAAAATTCTTTTGATTGCCATAACATGAGATTCTCTAGGATCAGCCTGGAATCTTGCCACAAGACCAACAGCCTGCATTATATCTGGTCTAGTTTGAGTGAGATACAACAATCCACCAATCATTGATCTATACTTTGTCTGATCTGCTTTTGGAGAATCATCATCTTTGCTTAGCTTACATCCGGTTGCCATAGGAGTGTTCATAGGCTTTGAGTCTTCCGTACCAAATTTCTTTAACAATTCTTTCACATATTTGGTCTGAGAAATGAAGATCCCTTCTTTTGTTTGAGTAATTTGCAGACCCAAGAAGAAATTCATTTCACCAAGCATAGACATTTCAAACTCACTTTTCATCTGATTTGCAAAAGTTTTGCACATACTATCTCTTCCTCCAAAAATGATATCATCCACAAACACTTCAACAATCAGAATGTTTTCATGATCAATTTTGAAATATAAGTTACTGTCAGCAGTACCTTTGTTGAATCCAATCTGCACAAGATGCTTATCCAACCTTTCATACCATGCTCTTGGGGCTTGCTTCAATCCATACAAAGCTTTCTTCAACTTGCAGACCATATCATTATTATCAGACAATTGAAATCCATCCGGTTGTTCAATGTAGACTTCTTCTTCCAGATCACCATTTAGGAAGGCAGACTTGACATCCATCTGATATACCTTGAAGTCTTTGAAGGCAGCAAATGCAAGAAGTAATCTGACTGCTTCAATTCTTGCTACCGGAGCAAAAGTCTCTTCAAAGTCAATTCCTTCTATTTGAGAGTAGCCTTTGCAGACCAATCTAGCTTTGTTTCTGATTACTTCACCAGCTTCATTTAGTTTGTTCCGGAAGACCCACTTGGTTCCAATTACATTCCTGTCTCTAGGTCTGGGAACAAGATCCCAAGTATGATTTTTCTCAATTTGCATCAGTTCATCTTCCATTGCTTTGGTCTAGTTTTCATCATTGCAGGCTTCATTTATTGTTTTAGGTTCAATCTTTGAAATCAGACAACATTCATTCTGATCTTGAGCAATATTCCTTCTAGTTTGTACACCTTTGCTTCTGTCACCTATGATCTGATCTTCAGAGTGATTCAGTCTTACATACCTTGGAATTTTGGGAGTATCCAGCACTGTTGTTTCTTGATCAGGCTCATTCAAACCTATCTCTTCTTCCTGATTTACCGGATCAGGCTGACTCTGTCTCACCGGAGAGGATTGAGGTCCTTGAACACTGTCTTGGTCATCTTCATCAAACTCATAAAATCTTGAAGGCTTCTCAATTCCTTCATCAACCTTTACATTGGTGCTTTCTATCATCTTCCTCAATCTCTTATTGTAACACCGGTATGCTTTGCTTTGAGTGGAGTAGCCCAAGAAAATTCCTTCATCACTTCTAGCATCAAACTTTCCTAGATCTTCATCTCTTTTAATATAACACTTGCTACCAAATACTCTGAAATATTTCACAGTAGGAGTGATGCCAAACCAGAGTTCATAGGGGGTCTTACCGGTGTTGTTTCTGATTTGAACTCGATTGAGAGTGTAGACTGCAGTGCTGATAGCTTCTTTCCAAAACATTTGAGGAACATTTGCTTCCAACATCATTGTCCTAGCAGCTTCCTGGATGGTCCGGTTCTTTCTCTCAACTACTCCATTCTGCTGTGGAGTCTTAGGAGCAGACAACTGTCTCCTTATACCCTGTTTCTCACAAAAGTCAATGAATTCACCAGATGTAAATTCACCACCTCTATCAGACCTTAGACACTTTAGTTTCAATCCGGTTTGATTTTCCACCATAGCTTTGAAGATTTTGAACTTCTCAAAAGCTTCTGATTTTTCTTTTAGAAAGGTAACCCACATCATCCGGGAATGATCATCTATTAACAACATGAAATATCTATCACCTTGCAGACTCTTGATTCTTGTCGGACCACATAGATCAGTATGTACTAATTCCAACAATCCGGTAGAAGACTGATCTTTGCTTTTAAAAGAGACTCTGCTTTGTTTGCCTAACTGACATTCTTTGCACACACTATTTGTAGGTTTTATCAACTTTCGAAGATCTCTCACAGCCTGAGTATTGCTTATTTTGATGATGTTATCAAAATTTACATGACACATTCTTCTATGCCATAACCAACTCTGATCAATTTGAACAAACAAACAACTTTTATTTGAACCAACCAGATGAAAGATGTTACCTCTTGTCTGAGTACCAGATGCAATTTCAGTTCTGGAGCTTGTAAAGATTCTGCATTTTCCATTCTTGAACCGGAGATCATAGCCTTTGTCCACCAACTGACCAACACTGAGAAGATTGTGCTTCAATCCTTCAACATACAGTACATTTCCTATTTTGCTCTTACCATCAAAGGAAATAGTTCCCCTACCTCTGATTCTGCCAGCAGAATTGTCACCAAACTTTACCATTCCTCCTTCATACCTTTCCAAATCTAAGAACTTATTCTTGTCACCAGTCATATGGTGAGAACATCCACTGTCAATAACCCAATCATCCTTTTCTTCCACTTGAGCAGCCAAGGCTTTTTCAACAACTTTGTGATTGACAGATTCAGAGAGGATTGAATCTTCTTCCTTGATGGCTATAAACACCCACTCATTTCCGGATTTGCTTCCTAGTTCTGATTCATCATCTGTTACTCCTTCATTGTCATCTTCTTCATGAACATAATAGCAATTCTTTTGAAACCTTTGTCTGTGAGTATTAGATCTTGCAGATCTCTCCGGACATCTTGAGGCAAAATGACCAATCTTATTGCAGTTGAAACACTTAAAGGGTAGTTTTCCTTCATACTTACCGGATCCTCTTGGCAGTCTCTTTGCAATGAGGGCTTCAAGTTGAGCTGTTTCTGCTTCTTCTTCTTCCATGTCTCTTCTTGCTTGATCATACCATGACATTTTCCTTGATGAGTTTTCACCCGGATCAAATCTCTGTTTGCCTTTCACATAGGCACTGGCTTTGAAAGCAGATTCAGTCTTGGGAGGATCATCTCCAAACTCGGTCATTTCAAATGCAGCTAGTTTGCCAGCCAGTTGTTCTCTTGTGACAGTTGTGTGGGCTCTAAATTCATCAATGGCAGCAACTTTGATTTTGTAGGCAGCAGGAAGGGATCTTAGGATTTTGCAGACAATCTCATTTTCATCTAAAGTTCCACCAGCATTTCTGATTCCACATACCAGCTCATTTACTCTTGGCATAAAGGTAGTGATGTTTTCATCATCTCTCATTTTCAATCTTTCAAATTTCCCTTTCAGACTTTGCAACCTTGCACTTTTGACAAACTCATCTCCTTCATACAGAAGTTCCAGTTTAGTTAGGATCTCATACGCAGTGGGTAGGTCAATGACATTCGAGAGATCTGAGTCATTCAATGCGCTTAGAAGAGCTTCCTTGGTCCGCAGATTGTTTTCAGCTTCTGTGATTTCATTCAGAGTTGTCGGACCACCTTGTGGAGGTACATATGGTTTTGAAATCATACCCAGATATGCTTTTCCCATGCATTCCAAGTGACACTTCATGCAACCTTTCCAGAGAGTGAAGTTGGTTCCATCAAACTTCGGACTATCCTTCTTGTATGACGACATCCTGGATCTCCTCAAGCGGTTAAGCTCTTGTCAGAGGAACTTGGCTCTGATACCAATTGTTGGATCTAGGGCATACAACTGAGAGGGGGGGGGTGAATCAGTTGTATAAAACTTCTTCTCATTCAAACACTTAACTCACTGTTGTTAGTTAGCAGCATATCAAATAATCATCCATGGAAGCATAATACATAAACACAAGAGCAGATAAGCATCAACACATTGAACACCAAGATTTTGACGTGGAAAACCCGGTTAAGGGAAAAACCACGGGGTGATTAACCCAAGAATTATTCTCTGTTAGAAGAATAAAGAGAAATGAATGGCACATGCCAATAAGGGCTCACTGCCCGAGCACACTGCTCACAAAGAGGCCCACTGCCTACAAGGAGACACACTGTCTACAAAGTGATAAAAATCACAGTCTTGAACTGGAGAATGACATCTCTATCATGTCCGGATCAGTTCCAATTAAGCCCAACAATCTCTGCTCTGCCTTTCGCACGTTTCTTCGCTATATCATACTCATCCTCTCACCTCGCACTGAAATGAACTTACAAACCATTATTTATACAAGACATCGACTCAGGAACAAGCATCTAAGTCGGCAAACAACCATAGGAGTATCCGCAAGATGAATAACACATCCGGTCGGCCATCACAAGAACATTCGCAGGATGAACAACTCATCTGGTCGGCTACACAGAGCAAGAACTTCATCCGGAAGAATAACTTCAATTCCGGGCTCTACCATCAATGCGGACCAACAACACAACCTAAACATGATCCAAGAACCTTCACAAGCCTGTCTGAATGTCCGGATACATCCGCACTTCCTCTGCTTACTGGGATCTCTTGTCTTCCTCATCCGGAACTTTAAGAACACAGTCTGTCGCCACTGTCATAGTGCAAGAGGTACTTCCGGACCTCCAAATCATACACAAATCAGGATGATACATCACAAGGACATCCCAAACGCTCCTTCCAATCCGCAGATTAGAATAATACAATTCCGGACCTCACCGGACCTTTTTGTGATCCTCTGTCACCTCCGGATACTTGCCGGACCCGGTTCTATACCGGCAGCCACAACTCCTTCAGATCTTCATGCGGACCTCTGAAATCTTAACCGTAGCATCTCAAGACTCTTATCTACTAACCCTTTAATCCGCATCCTCCGGTTCTCATCCTATACAGTACATTTACCTTCTTCTCATCACTGTTCTTCACTGTTCCTGACTGAGACTAATTTTCTCAATATCCTCAGCACACAGCTCATCAAATCCTTCTTGTCAATGCAATATGAGTATGTTGACATCAATGACAACACTGGATAACCTCATACTTGCAACATTTTCCTCTTAAGGTTTAGCTCCCGGGTCTTTGATCTGTATTTAGGACATTGCATCATATTTTGGCATCCCAGTGAGAAAACCCCTAAGTTTCATGATGAATGGGACCTAGGGGGATCCCTTGAGATAGACCCTACCAAAAATAGGGGGAGGACTTGGGTGTCTGCGCCCTAGTCCTACCTTATTTTGGGGTAGGATCAAATTTTAACTATCGTTTTATGACCGTTATTTGGTCCCTAGGCTAACATGGTAAGTTTGAATTATGAAATTCTTGGCGGGAATGTTTGTAGTTGCATATATAAGCATGTTTAGGCATTAATTTGTAAACTAGATGGCTATTGTGATCTTTATGCATTCTTGTGATTAGAGCATTCAAGATATTCATTGTGTTGTAGAGCAGAGTGATGCAGAGGCATCCACACTAAAACCTTGACATACAGCATGGATGTCCGCAACCCTTCATCATCATCATCATATTTCCCTTAACACTGTCAGCATCATCATATTTATTCTGCCGACCGATATCCTCCTGCAGACAAACCTTCGCCCTTTCACCTGTCAGCAGCATCATCATATCCGACTATCAACAGCACCATCACATTCGGCAAGCGCGAACATCCTCCTGACGTTCACTGTTCACCTTACCGCCAACCTCTATCTTCACTATCTTCAGCATCATGATGTTCAACATCATGTTAATCAGCAGGATATAGAACATCCGGTTCCTCCCATATATCCTGATAACGTATATCCTAATGACGATGACGTCATATGCAGCTCCTCCTGCTGTCGGCCAATCTTAACTTTATCGGCCCGCGATGGTTTCATCAACCCGATCTTTTCCCTTATGCTGATACGCTCCTCCTCGGCAACTCCTGATGATGATCACCCTGATGCACATTCACTTCATGCAATTGACTGCATCATGCTCACCTCCCTCTACTCGGATGGTGCCCGAAGTAACTGCAGGATATACACAGAAATATCCTGATGATGCCGTTGCGACGAACTTTCCAACCTTAGCGAAATTCGATCCGCCGAACCTCCTGGGATGAACCGATCCACTTTCAAGGTGATCTTCCAAACTCTATTTATTAGCACGACCTAGCACATACCCATGCTAGGGTCCTCAACACCTTTCGACCGTGATCCTGCACACCTGCATGCAAACAAACACAAAATGTAGACTAAATCCTACCCTACTGTACATGGCCATTCCACCGATCCGACGAATCAACCGGTGGAATGGATCAGCGAATCCATGAAACCACCAAACCAGCAAATCGATCACACAATGGAGACCAAACAGAAAATGAACACAAACAGGATCTCTTATTTGATGTCAAAAGATGCAATACAATGATCAGTCTCTCTCTCTCTGTCTCACTCTGTGCAACCTAGCTCGATGATCTAAAACCAACCGATCCTCATGCATATATAGGATCTCCTGCGAGTACTACTGACCTGACTCCAAGCGGCTGGGAAATCTCTCCAGGCGGCTGGGAGATCCAACCGAACACACAGCATAACAGCTGTCTTAACAAACTAACTAAAAATAGCAAAGCATGGTCAGCATGACCTTATTACATGCATTGGTCTTATGACCTTCTTGGAAACATTAACAAGACTCAAAACAAACTAACTGCCTCATGAAGGCCAGCTGTCAGGTAGGTGCTCCTGCACCACAGAGCATTGTTTTTGTGTTTGTATTTGCAAATTTGAGCAACCATCTCGTCATGGCATGAAGAGCTTCTTCCTTCCATTAGATCTTCACTACAATGTGATATTATTTGTGTTTACAAGAATTTATCATTTGGTTTTTGCCTCTATCCTCCAAGGACATGCACTCTCTATCAAACAATGGTGTTCAGAAGACTTGAATGTCTCTCCGGGGCTTGACTGAGGCTAGCCTCTAATCACCACAACCCCCTCCCCATTTTCCCATGATTGTAGGTTATAGGTTGAAGAAGTAGGAAAAGTGGAGTTGTAGAGAAGGGTTGTAGAATGTCAAAACTATAGATCAGAGTTGAAAATAGGGACCTGGACTCAAGCACCTGCCCATTAGTCCTCCAAATCCCACAACGGAAGAATCTCTGAGACATTGGGAACAGGTTGCATATAAAGTTCCCAGATCCTGACAAAAAGCATGGCACTGAACTAGGGTGCTCACTCATTAGTCCTCGACTATTCCACTTCTTGAACTTTAGAAACAGGTACACATTTGTTTGTCATTTTACATCTTTTTGTAGTAGCATTTCTAGTAATTTACCTATTTGCTTCCGTATTGGCATAATTAGGGTTTTAAGCATAATTGGGCATAATCAAGCAATCAAATCACACAAATCTAATTTTCCCTACATTCCTAGTGACCAAGGGCCTGATAGTAGATCCTTACTCGACCTAAGGTCCTTGAATGCTTTAGGGTGAAAGGAGGATTCATACAAATTAACCCTAAACACAAAGAAATCCTCTTGCATCAAATTTTACCCTAAACATTTTGGTGAACCCATTTTTTTTAATGAATTTGGCACCTTGCTAAGTTTTTTGCTTCAGATTTACATTGATTTCATTCATTCATATCATTCTTCATCTTATTGCATTCGAAAAATTACAAAAAAAATTGAAAAAATTTGAAAATTTTGAAAAAAATTGCATTCTAGGGTTTGCATGTTCATATAATTCTCATCAATTAATTTCAATTTCATTAAATTTCTAATTTTTTCATTAGATCTAAGCTAAATTGTCAAAAATTACAAAAATTCAATCACTTGCATTGCATTTTCATCATAAAATTGCTAGGGTTTTGTTGGAAATTTTGAATTTTTCATATAACCTAGTAATTTCAAAAACCAGGGTTTGTAGGTAAAAAATTTTTTTAGATTTTTCTACTGATCTTAGAAACTCATTCAAATTTTCATTTGGATTTAGTGTTGCATTTTAGTGTAAATTTGCATTTAGATCTCAAAAATTTGTATTTTTACATAGAAATTTTCAACAAAAAAAACTAGCACTTTTCATTGATTTCTTATTAGATTTGCACTTCCATTTTGCATTCTAGGGTTTGAAAATCATTTTCAGATCTGAGTGGAACTAATTTTCATCATAAATTAGATTAAAAAAAAACCTTCATATAATATTTTGCATTCATTTGGACTAAGATCTCATACCTAGGGCTTGAAAAACCTTGATTTTCACTAGATTTGGCCTTAACAACTCTCTAGATTTGCACCATAAGCATGTTGTGATGAATATTTTTACACAAATTGGCTGTTATCAGTGTTATCATCTTCTGCCCATCCTAAAAATCTTCACAACACTGTTTTATTGTATTGAAAATTTGGTGAAAAATTGCATATTTTTGCTATATTTGCCCTAGGGTTTGACCTAGATTTGCACTCCAAGCGTGTTGTGATAAGTTTTATGGTTTTATCTAACTGATATTATTTCTATAATTTTCTACACCTCCTATAATTCTTTACAACATCCATTTTGCTAGGTCTTGGAATACAAAATTTGTGAAAAATTGCATATTTTTGCTATATTTTCACTAGGGTTTGATCTTGAGTGGCACTATAAGCATGTTGTGACAGATTTTTTGGCATTAGGTGGTTGTCATTACTGTTATAATTTTTTGTACATCATAATTTTCCTCACAACACCCTTTTTCATGCTCTTTTGCTTTAAGATTTGGTGAAAAAAATTGCATATTTTAGTGTATTTTCACTAGGTTTTGACTTGTCATCATTCTAGGTTTGCATCAAAAGTGTGTTGTGAAGGATATTATTTCTTTATTGGACTGATATCAGACATATTACTTTCTACACTTCATCAATTTCCTTACAACACATTTTCCTTCACTTATTTGCATTGAAAAAAGTTGAAAAAATTGAGCATTTTAGGTCATTTTCTTACATAGTTTTGCACTTGTTTTTTGCATAACTTTTGAAAATATTTTAAAATCTAATTTTGCATTGATGTTACAAGACATTTCATTATGGCATCTTTACATGCATATATCAAAAACTTTTAGAGTTTCTACACATTTCTTAATATGAATCCTCGTGTTCTCACTTATTTACAAGCTATATATCACAAGGATATATTTAAAAGCTCTTCATTTGAAATCCTTGACTATGTATCTAATTTTGAAAACTTTGTTGGCAAGAGACACTATATGGATTCATGGTTGTTGTCATTGATGGCAACAAAGGTCATTCCACATATCCGCAAGTCATGATATATCTCTACCGGAAGTCAGATTGAAGATTGTTGTGGTCCGGTGAACAAGAACAGAGCATGTGGCAAGGTCCGACAGATTGGTCCGGATCTCTCAGAGGAAGTGTCTTGGTGCAGTGCGGATCTGGGGAAGTCAAGAGGACTATCTTGAGTGGTATATTCCAAGGATTTAGCCTCCGGAGTTCGACAAGGAAAAAGATATGAATAGTTGAGTACCGGATTCCTGAGAGATAGTGAAAACAGAGGAAGAACTGACTGACAGAGTATCAGACTACTTTCCGGATGTGTTACAGATGATGATAAAGGTTGCGGAGGCATGAATAATGTTTGGCCGACATAATTGATGATATCTACAAGTATATGCTTGATCCGCATTGCTTGGTGAGCAAGGATTCAGCCGACAGAACTAAGTTTGTAAGAAACTAGACTGTTCCGGATGCCGACTAGAAAGGTGATGAAATTACTTGTGCGGATATATATAGAGGATGGATTTAGTTGTAAAGTGTTGAAAGTGTGTGAAAGGATATGCGAACAAGTCCAGAGTAGAGCAGAAGTAGCAAGAAAGATCCGGTATGTGAAAGGATAGCAGACTAAAGAACAGAGGAAAGATGAAGTGCAGCAGATCAGTATACTGAACCTAACCGGAACTGAACTCCAGCATATGCAGATGCTTCCAATCAGTTCAAGACTGTGATTCTTATCACTTTGTAAGACAGTGTGTCTTCTTGTAGGCAGTGAGCCTCTTGTGAGCAGTGTGCTCGGGCAGTGAGCCCTAATTGGCAAGTGCCATTTTTGTAATTTCCTATTCTTCTAACAGAGAATAATTCTTGGGTTAATCACCCCGTGGTTTTCTCCCTTAACAGGGTTTCCACGTCAAAAATACTGTGTCATGTGTTTCTTATTTCATGGTTAATGTTTTGTGTTTGATTTTATGCTGCTTCAATTAAAAGGAAAGTTCAATAAGGGAAATAATTAGGATAACTGATTCACCCCCCCCCTCTCAGTTATCAACAATTGGTATCAAAGCCAAGTTCCTCCTAATAGAGCCTAACAGCTTGAGGAAGATCTGGGATTTCAAATGGATGCATATGGTTTAAAGGAGCAACTCAAGACTGCCCTTGAGGATCTTGAACAGTCAAATTCTGAAGTTAGTGAATTAAGAGAAAGACTCAAACAGGCTGATGAATTCATGAGGGAATTAAAAGACAAATTAAGTCTCTCTATGAAAAAGAGAAAGGAGCTGCTCCAACAGTTGGCAAGACAAAGTGAAGAAAGCAATACAAATGAAGAATTGACTGAGCAAACCAAGTTATGTGAAAAGTTATCAAAAGAAGTCATTATGTTAAGACATGAAATGGAATCAGGAACTATAAAGTTCACTCAAGAGATTGAAGAAAAAAGAAAGGCTGAAGACAATCTAAGACAATCTCTTAAGGAAAAATCAGAAGAATGCCACCAGATGGACAGGATTATCAGACATCTTGAATCTGATCTTGAAGATGCCAAAGATAATGAAGAAAAACTTGAGGATCAAATTACCTCTCTCAAAAGAGATCTTCAAACAGCAAATGAATATAAAGAGAAATTCAAGATAAGTTCTGCTCAACTTGAAGTTCTTCTTGGAAGTCAAAAGAGGACTGATGACAAGTATGGTTTGGGATATGAGAAAGGAGAAAGCTCCGGATCCGGTCAGAGGAATCTTGGATCAGAAAATCCAAGGAGCAGGCCTAGAAGACCTCCGGTAAGACAGCCAAATGCTCAAAAATATCCATCCTTCAATGGATACTGCCACAGCTGCAACCATTTTGGTCACAAAGCTAATCAGTGCAGAATAAGAATGAATCAGATTAATTCATCCTTCTCCGGACAGTGCTTCAACTGCAAAAGGTATGGACACAAATCCCATGAATGCAGAATTATGCAAGTAAACAAATCATTCAAAGGTAGATGCTTTACATGCAATAGAGTAGGTCATATGGCTAATCAATGCAGATCAAGGGGATATCAGTTAAATATGCAAAGAAATGTTATTTGCCAAATCTGCAATAGGTCCGGTCATAATGCTAAAGTCTGCAGAAACAAGAATCAGGACAAAAGAGGTCCGGTGCATAATCAGAATCAAGACAAGGGTAAACAAAAGATGAATGCGGATGAAGTTAGGAATCAGATGAGCAAGATTTGGGTGAAGAAAAGCTCAGAGAATGTAGAGGTTGGATCCGCACCAGATTCTGGTGCTGATATTTCTTCCAGAAATTAAAAAGTGAGCTCAGGCTCAGGGGGAGACTCAAAGAAGATTCTGTTCCCCCAGCCAAACAAGTTGTGCCGGATGTGGCACAAGATGCGGATTAAAGGGTTTGTAGATATAAGTCCTGAGATGCTTCAGTCAAGTTTTCAGAGGTCCGCATGGAGTTATGAAGAAGCTGTGTTCGATTAAGTTAGACCTGTTCAGGGAGGTGCTCCGGTATGATAAAGGATTACAAAAAGGTCCGGAGAGATCCGGAAGTGCACGATCTTGTCTTGCGGATTGGACAGAGTGTTTGGGATGTTCTTGTAATATGTTACCTAGATTTATTCATGATTTAAAGATCCGGATGATATTCAGTGATCAGGACTAATCCGGGATACTCCAAGCTGTCCAGACATGGTAAACCGGAATAATGCAGGTGAAGCATTTATTGCAGACAGATATTAGGGTTTGCGGAGCAATATAAGGGATTTCTCAAAAGTTATCTGCTCATTCTACACTTGAGAAGAAGCGAATAGTGGAGCTCTGCAACAAGGTTCATCAAGCACACCAAGGATCTCCTGCCGAAGCTATTGCATAAAGAAATCAATCCAACCACTCCGTGCAAACCGAAGGCGCATAAGGTATTCTTCGTTTTTCATTGCCTCACTGCAAATCTTTGAAGAATGGCTACTCCAAACATAGTTAAGATCTCTGATAGACCTCGCCCCTCATTCAAGAAACATCCCTACAAATCATTGGAGGTAGATCCACTAGGAGCCTTCTCTAGTGTTCCCCACGGAGTCTTACATACTGAAGATATTAGGGTTTACATACACGCAAACATTGAGGAATTTGGGGAATTCAAATTAAGAGACCTCTATCACAAGCAACTGATAGACAATGCTTTTGAGCTCAAACCAGAGTATAAGGGTATCCAGAAGAAACAATTTGAGCAATTCATTCATTTCCCTAGCTTTGAAGAAGATGAATGGGTCCGGTATGTACTGAGCAGGATGCATGACAACTTCCTTTGGCTAGATAGACCCTGTAAGATCACAAAAGAAGCAATTAGAGCAGTAACTGGTCTATACTCTTCCGGGGGGGTACCTATCCTCAAATCTGTCAAGAACAACGTTGTAACTGAGGCCACCGGATCAAAATATGATAAGAGGGCAATGACCATTGAAGATATTTCGGATCCGGATATCAAATATGCATCAATGATAATAGGATACAAGATCTATCACTCCAGCAGGGAGAATTCTGTATCCGGAACTGCAATATACACAGCATATGAAATGCTAAGAAAGAATGCAGATTATGATCTTTGTGAACTACTACTAAGCCAATTAATGGAAAATGTACAGAAAATCAAGAAAGACAAGAAGAACTCCTTTAAGTATGGTACTCTCATTGTATGTCTATTCTTTGACTTCATGAATGAGCTACCCGGAACAAGTGGATGGGTATGGCAGAATGACAAACCTGTTGCAGTCCAGATAAGAGACTATTTGCATGGACTTGGGGATGCAAAAGCGAGAAATACAGCTCTATGGGGATACTTCAAAAACTTTCAGAGCATGATGCAAGCAAGAGAGAGAATTCCCCAGTCTCTCATTGAGAAATACAAGGACTCAGTATGCTTTATGGTTGACACTGATCAGTGCCTAATGGAGGCAGTGGAGCCAAGGACTGTCTGGATCATGCCCATGGGGTATGAAGTTGATGAACAGATAGTAGAGCTGCATGTTCAACACATGCTAAGTCAGCCCAAAGATCCTAAGGCAGAAAGGTTTGGAACCTTTGAGGAGCTGAGTGTGAAATTACATGTAGAACTTAGGGAACCTGAGATTAAGAGAAAAGTGAGAAAAGAAGTAGAGCACATTGCTCAAGGCCTAGGCATCTCAAAAGAGGCACTTGATGCCAGCTGGGAAAAGAGGAGAAAGGCTGAGGAAGAAGAGAAAAGCAAAGAAAGTGCTCCGGTTGAAACCCCCACCCGGACCAGATCATCAAAGAGATCTGCACCTTCCACAACCAAAAGCTCAAAACCGGAAGTCCAGGCATCCGGTAAAAGATCCAAGACAAAAGCATCAAGGGCTTATGAAAGCCAAAAGGATGAAGAGGAAACAGAATCAGATGAGGAAGTAAGAGAAGTAAAGAAACAGAAGAAGAAAGGATCCGGTAAGCCCTCCACAGGCCAAGACAAGGATGAAATGGCAGAGGTAACTGTTGAAAAGCCCACTCTGTCACTAGAGAGCATAATCAAGTCGGTCACGGTGGATGGAAACCTTCAACCAATGACTGAATCCTATGATGACTTCAGTGAGGCAGACCAAAAGACTCTGCAGGAAGCCACAGTTAAATATCTGAACACATACAATAAGGCTTTCATTGAGATCATATCTCTCATTCCTAAAAGCCTAGAGAAGGAAATGGAAGTAAGAAAGAATAATGCTCATGCCAAAGATCTTGAGATCCGGGAGCAGATAGCTATTCAGCTATATCCTCAAATTGATCCCAAGACAATGAACATGATCTTCAAGGACTGCAAAGATGAGTTCAGAAGTAAAGCCAGGATGAATCAGCTCATGCTTGGTGAGACTGACAAAGTGGCACAAGAGACAGAAGAGATCCTCCGGAAGGCCTTCAAAAGGTTCAATCTTCCTGTTGTAGAGGACTTAGGTGCAGAAACAGCTGCTGATTTGGAATCTTCTGTTCCGGAAGAAGTGAGCCCTGAACAGACAAGTGAGGACTTGGGACCCTCTGCTCCAGAAGAAGTGGCCCATGAACAAGCAAGCATCTCTCCTCCGGTTTCCCCTACAGTCTCCGGATCCAAAGAAGAAGAGCAATTGCAGGAGAAGGAAGCAGTGGTGACAGACAAAGAGGTTGACAGTTCTAAGACTGCAGAAGAAAAGAAACATCTGTCTCCGGCAAGAGACACTGCACAAACTGTTCAACAATTTTTGAGCAAAGAAACTCTAGAGATTGATGAACCGGAGCTTCTAAAAGGTCCATTTGATTTTGACTCTCTCTCTCCGGTACAAACAATGAAGATAGCTTCATTTGCAAATGCCAAGGCAAATGAAAAGCTCCTGAAGTCTCATATGGAAGACTGTGAGTTGATAGAGGCTGCTTCCAGAGTACTTGTAAAGATCATGCCATCAATCCAGATAGATCCGACAGCCTCCACTTCCGGTAATCTAAAAACCTTAGTCAGCAGTATTGATACACATTTTAATTCTCTAGAAAAATCAGCTGAAGAAAAGGTCCGGAAGGAATTTTTGGATAAAAGATTTTCTGAAATATTAGAATTAATCTCTAAGGATAGGAAGATTGTAAGCATTGGAATAAAGAGCTTAGAAAATGCTCTTAAGGATGGCGGTGACATCTACAAATTTTGTATATCTTGGTCAAAGGCAACAGCAGCAATTGACAAGAAAATAAAAGAGGAACAGGACAAGCTTCAAAGCTTATCTCAAAGTTTTGATCCTCTCTCTTCCTCTATAATAAATCAAGAATGTCAGACTATTGCAGTCTTGAATGAAATAAAGAATCTTGAGAAGGAGAGGAAGAACATTACCAACCGGATGGGAGAACTTAGAAGGATTATAGTCCCTAAGTTGGAAACTATGCATGAGGCCATCAGTGATGCCCAGACCACCGCCCATACAAAAGATCCGACAGATCTCAGGTGGGCAGAAGCTTTTGCATTTTTGTTGAGTGGTCACATTTCAATCTTGGACAGAATGAAGCTAAGTTGGGCTACTGAAATGGTTCAACTGCAGACATCCTTTGCAGACATTCTGCAGTATATGTGAGTATGTAAATATGCGGCTATATATATAGAAAATTTTTGAAAATTTTGGTGTACGGACCCTACCCTTTGCCATTGATGTCAAAGGGGGAGTGAGGAGCAGTGAAAAATGAGGAATCCAACTCAGGGGGAGTTCCGGAAATTGTATATAAAGACAGAGCATCAGCAAAGGGGGAGCATAGTGTAAACACTTAGTCATTTTTCACTAAGTGTTGCCATCAATGCCAAAGGGGGAGATTGTTGGCAAGAGACACTATATGGATTCATGGTTGTTGTCATTGATGGCAACAAAGGTCATTCCACATATCCGCAAGTCATGATATATCTCTACCGGAAGTCAGATTGAAGATTGTTGTGGTCCGGTGAACAAGAACAGAGCATGTGGCAAGGTCCGACAGATTGGTCCGGATCTCTCAGAGGAAGTGTCTTGGTGCAGTGCGGATCTGGGGAAGTCAAGAGGACTATCTTGAGTGGTATATTCCAAGGATTTAGCCTCCGGAGTTGGACAAGGAAAAAGATATGAATAGTTGAGTACCGGATTCCTGAGAGACAGTGAAAACAGAGGAAGAACTGACTGACAGAGTATCAGACTACTTTCCGGATGTGTTACAGATGATGATAAAGGTTGCGGAGGCATGAATAATGTTTGGCCAACATAATTGATGATATCTACAAGTATATGCTTGATCCGCATTGCTTGGTGAGCAAGGATTCAGCCGACAGAACTAAGTTTGTAAGAAACTAGACTGTTCCGGATGCCGACTAGAAAGGTGATGAAATTACTTGTGCGGATATATATAGAGGATGGATTTAGTTGTAAAGTGTTGAAAGTGTGTGAAAGGATATGCGAACAAGTCCAGAGTAGAGCAGAAGTAGCAAGAAAGATCCGGTATGTGAAAGGATAGCAGACTAAAGAACAGAGGAAAGATGAAGTGCAGCAGATCAGTATACTGAACCTAACCGGAACTGAACTCCAGCATATGCAGATGCTTCCAATCAGTTCAAGACTGTGATTCTTATCACTTTGTAAGACAGTGTGTCTTCTTGTAGGCAGTGAGCCTCTTGTGAGCAGTGTGCTCGGGCAGTGAGCCCTAATTGGCAAGTGCCATTTTTGTAATTTCCTATTCTTCTAACAGAGAATAATTCTTGGGTTAATCACCCCGTGGTTTTCTCCCTTAACAGGGTTTCCACGTCAAAAATACTGTGTCATGTGTTTCTTATTTCATGGTTAATGTTTTGTGTTTGATTTTATGCTGCTTCAATTAAAAGGAAAGTTCAATAAGGGAAATAATTAGGATAACTGATTCACCCCCCCCCCTCTCAGTTATCAACAAACTTCACATCTCTCATGAATACATACCCTTGGGTAGTAGAAGATTTGACAAAACACATTGAGAATGAGTGTGAAAGCTCTCTTAATGCTTTGGATTTAATAGCTAAAACATATGGTGATGACGATGATGATGATTCCATAGATTATCCTACTTCTCTTACAATTGAGTGTTCAAGAACCTTAGATGAGAAGACTATGGATAGCTCTATTAATGATACAACACCTTGCATTCTTAACAACACAGTACCTTCCTCTCATCCCATTGCTCTCCCTAGCCAAGATGTAGCATTAGTGGATGAGAAAAGGTCTCTCACATTAAATCCTTTAGGGATGGATGTTGGGTATAATTAAGAGGGAAACAATGTTAATTTGAAATATCCATTAATAGACTTTGTAGCAATATTTCTAAGATGATTGTCCGAGGGGCACCTAGTGCACCCTCTTTCTTAAATCTGGTGATTATTGTTCAAGGTCGACCCCTGGATCACATCTACAAATATGTACAATGAATTGTTCAACCAAGTCAAGGTGTTCAAAATGTGTTACAACAACCACACCACAATGTGATTACTCACACATACAACACCCGTAATAACAAGTAAAGTAAGCAAGCACTGCATGTGCCTATCTCTCTTCCATGTTCTCAACCTATGCTCACTCCACCACCTCATCTTACTCATTAAAGTGGTCAAGAATATGATCATGTCGAATAGCTCCGAGCTACTCTGGCTAAGATCTCTCTTTGGGATTTAATACAAAAATCACCTACGTACCATGGAATGCTCCAAGAAGCTTTACAAAAGGTGATTGTGCCACCTGTTGTTAAGATGAATGATGTAGCAGCTCTATTAGATTGTATGCATGTGACAAAAATAGATATTCTCTTTCAATCACATGAATTACCATCAATTGAAGTTCAAAACCAATATGATCGACTTATAATCTCTGTCACAATAAATAAAACGTTGGTAAAACAAGTTATGATTGATAATGGATCGGCTCTTAATGTTTGTGGCATTGACTTATTACATAAGATTAAAGTTGATACATCTTCATATAAGCCAAAAAAGATAAGTATTCGTGGCTTTGACAATGTTGGAGGACAATATGTAGGCACTATAACTCTACCTATAGACATAGGACCTGTGATTGTGCCTACCCTGATTCTTGTTATGCCTTGTTCTCTATCTTACAACATGATTCTTGGTAGACCTTGGATCCATGCATTGGGGGTAGTTCCTTCTACTTTACATCGTTCAATTAAATTCATATTCAAAGATAAGCTACACACTATTCATGCCGATCCTGAACCAAATAATTGTTTACATATTGAGAGACAAAAACCAATTTACAATCATATGAGCTTAAAAAATTTACGAGGTGATCCATCAATTCATCTTGCCATGGCTAATGTTGTGCAAGACTCTAAACCATCGAGTGCACTTATTGGTGATGATTGGGTTTCATTAGATTTTACTCCTTCCTTTAATGGGGACTATAAAAATAATAACTCTGACACATCCAAAGTTGCATCGATCTCATCTAAGTGGTCTTTTGAAACATCTAAGAAATGTAAAGTATCCTTGGTAGAAAATAAAGATAATACACTCGCTTACACTACAAATTATGATACCTACGAGGCTTCACCTTCTTCTAAGGAATTGGACTCTCTATATGGTCATAGATTTCAAATTTTGTACAAAAATAATGACTCTGTAGATAATGGTTGTGGTGTAAATCAGAAAGGAATCAGAGTACCTTTACAAGTTGTTGGAATTCACTACACAACCAGTATTGGATACCATTCTTTGAAACCCACCAAAGCCTCTAGTCATCCTAAACTCAATGTCAATACAATTTCAACAAGACTAAATCAACATGTGAGATATTTTGAGCTGATAGGCCACACTCATTGTAGCAATTATTATAGTTGTTCACAAGAGTGGCCTCCTCCTAGATATGTATGTTCTTAACATTGGGATGAATCAGGTAAGTATTTCTAACCCTTTTTCTTTCGTGATGTGTTTCCCCCGTGATGTGTTATGTGTTGTTTAGGCCTCCTACGATAACCCCTGATTCTCTTGTAAGGTCTGAGATACCAGGAGACCACCTCTATTGTGACATTGTTTTATTTGTATCATCATTCTTCTATATTGTCTCTCTTTGTTTTCATTGTTGTGTGTTGTGTCTTACAGACATAGCATTGTGGTTGGTGAATCAAGGGCACCCTCCTACATGACTGTCCCTAAGACACTTGTTTCTCCTCTCTTATTTTATTATTTACCTTCCTCTAGTGTTTCTATCTAGCGAGTGGATGACAAAAAACATTTATACTGATGCGGACCTAGTGTCCCTTTAGCGAGAAATCAAAAATTGGACTTAGTTGAACCTAATATGACGATGGGGTTGTAATATATTATCCGACGCTTGGCTAGTAGAACCACTCTGTGCTTTCTACGTAGTGATCTTGATGGTGTCTTATCTCACTTACAAAACATAACAATATCGCTGCTCCATGCACTTTGTTTGTCTTTGAATCTCGCCCTGGTGAGACTTGGTTCTAAGATTTTTGTGATATAGCCCCATGGTTATCCTCGATCTCCAAATTCGTAGTATAACCTTGGCTCTTTGTGTGATTGATCATATGCATTATTGTTTATCATGATTATGTGGACACTAACATGTTTCTTATAGGGATGTGTTTATGGGAACATTTGGTGATCGTGAAGTACATGTCACCTTTGGGGTGCATGGGCTTTGTGAGAGTCTGTATTCCCTTGTGTGTTTTCTTCCTACCTTAACATGCTTGATATGAGTACCTGATATCAACCACCTTAAGGTGGGGGCATATATAAGGTAAGCTGTCTATTATAGATGTTAGCAATGTGCTTGTCCTTAGGTGTAATCTTAAAGATTGGTGGCGATGAGTCCCTCCTGCACTATAAGTTTTGTTTGCAATCAATCAATCATCAATCATCTTAAGACCTCTGCGAAGGTTGGGATGGTGTATTTCTTGAAGAGAGTGCACATCCTATCATTTTCAAAAGTCCTCTATAGAGGCGGGGAGCAGTTCTATGACTAACTCAACCCTTAAGCGTGTCTTTGGTGATTGTTGTGGTAAAACCCAATCATTGGTGTGTGCCTGTACTATGCCTGAGATGGTGATGAGCCTAGAAATAGGAACACTCCATCGCTTGTCTTATATGTTTTCTCTGAGTCTTCAAAGTGTGTGTGTATTACGTGTTTGTTCTCAAGCATAGTTTAAAGACCGGTGGCGATGAGTCCCTCCTATGCTTTGGGATTTGTATGGTGTGTTTGATTTGTTTGGTGTATATCATGTGTGTGTTGCCCCATATGTAGTTTAAAGACTAGTGGTGATGAGTCCCTCCTACATTATGAGTGGTGTGTTTACTTTCCTGTACTTGCATCTGCATTTTATATAAATGAGAAAAAGAAAAAGAAAAGAAATCATTCTTGTCTTCTCTACATTCACTATATTCACTATGTTTGTGTGTCTTCTATGCTATATTCTTCATGTTTTGCGTGACTATAACTATCTTCTCCATGTTTTATGTGCCTATTACTATCTTCTCTATGATTGGTGTGTCTTCTTCGTGCTTGGCATGTTTGTTGACCATACTTTAATGCATGTATTGGCCTTGCATTTATACATACATTAAAGTGGGGGCTAAATGTAATGTCAAAAAATGTCCCCTAGGGGGCTTTTCCCTCTTAAGGTTTAGCTCTCGGGTCTTTGATCTGCATTTAAGACATCTTGCATCATATTTTGGCATCTCGGTGAGAAAACCCCTAAGTTTCATGATGAATGGGACCTAGGGGGATCCCTTGAGATAGACCCTACCCAAAATTGGGGGGAGGACTTGGGCTCTCATGCCCTAGTCCTGCCCTATTTTGGGTTAGGCCCAAATTTTAAGTGTATGTTTATGACCGTTATTTGGTCCCTAGGCCGATACGGTAAGTTTGAATTACAAAATTCTTGGCGGGAATGTTTGTAGTTGCATATATAAGCATATTTAGGCATTCATTTGTAAACTAGATGGCTATTGTGAACTTTATGCATTCTTGTGATCAAAGCATTTAGGATATTCATTGTGTTGCAGAGAAGAGCATTGTTTTTGTGTTTGTATTTGCAGATTTGAGCAACCATCTCATCATGGCATGAAGAGCTTCTTCCTTCCATGAGATCTTCACTACAAGGTGATATTATTTGTGTTTGCAAGCATTTATCATTTAGTTTTCACCTCTGTCCTCCAAGGACACACACTCTCTATCTAACAACGGTGTTCAGAAGACTTGAATGTCTCTCTAAGGCTTGACTAAGGTAATCCTCTAAACACCACAATCCCCTCCCCATTTTCCCGTGATTGTATTACAAGTTGAAGAAGTAGGAAAAGTGGAGTTGCAGAGTGTCAGAATTGTAGATAAGAGTTGAAATTAGGGACCTAGACTCAGGCACCCGTTCATTAGTCCTCTAGATCCTGCAAAGGAAGAATCTTTGAGACAATAGGAATAGGTTGTAGATAAAGTTCCTAGATCCTAACAAAAAGCTTGGCACTGGACTAGGGTGCCTGCTCATTAGTCCCTAACTGTTCCGCTTCCTGAACTTTGAAAATTGGTACACATTTGTCTATCATTTTACATCTTTCTATAGTAGCATTTTCAATAATTTTTCTATTTGCTTCTATATTGGCATAATTAGGGTTTTAAGCATAATTGAGCATAATCAAGCAATCAAATCACACAAATCCAATTTTCCCTACATTCCTAGTGACTAAGGGCATGATAGTAGATCCTTACTCGACCTAAGGTCCTTGAATGCTTTAGTGATGTAGAGCACGCAACGAAGTGGTGAAAATAGATCAAAATTATGAAACTATTGCTGTGGTTGAACCTTTGAACCCCTTGAACCTAATGAACTCATGAACCATTGAACCTTTAACTATCGGTTCAACATATGCTATCAGTTCAACATACTTCCATCGCCTAGACTTAGGCTATTGGCATAACCCTATCCTTGTCACCCGATATCAAAATTCACACTAATATGTAGATTACTTCACTTTGACTCTGTTGAACCAATGAACCTATTGAACCTTTGAACCGGTTCAACCATCGGCAAGCATATACTATCGGTTCAGTTTTCAACTAATCTTCTGATGACTCTTCTCACACCGATACTTTCAATTTGGAATATGCATTGTTTAACCTTCTATCGCCAGTCACCCGTTGTATCTCCACCCACTTTGACCGCTACAGTCGGTCGTCACTTGTATCTTATGAAATGCATATTAACAATGTACATTCCAATATACAATCTTCGACATGCAAATGCAATATACTCATCGAATGTCACTCGCATACAACTACGATATACACACAGATTGTCTTCAACATATAATTGTAGGATATACATAAAATCTACTCTGATATAATTGTGATATACACAGGAAATGTATCTTCACTAAAACAACACCAAATCTTACTTCAAGGACATCCTTTACCACCAAACTTGCAGTCTCTATTCTGTTGAACCTAGCACATAGAGATGCTAGGCTTTCTACTGCGACAACTCTTCTAGAGATTGGATCCTCTGTCCCATTCTGCCATAAACACAAACAAAAAGAAAATAAAATAGAAAACTATGTACAGGGTCCATTCCACTGATTTCAAAGAAATCCACCAGTGGAATGGTCTGTCTTGCATCTTCGACAACTGAAAACTAGATTATGTAACGAACAATTTGATACAGAGAGTATACATACAACAATTCGATACACAGGGAATTTATATAGAACATAGAACTTGTGAACACAAATTGATAGAACTTCTATTTCTTCAATCAAACTCCATCATCCTCTCTCCTCTTCCAAAAATGTGTTTATATCTCTCCTCATTCAGTTCCAACCAGAACATCAAAAGTTGGAGTCGTCACAACTTCCAACTGGAATACCAAAACTCTAACTAATCACATGACACATGTTTGGCATACAACATGACTTAAACACATTAACAAGACACCTAAACATAACACACTTGATTTAATCAGCCACATAGCCCAATTGCCCAAGATGTTCAAATTGGCTTATCAGGATGCTAAATTTGTAACACTGGTTCACATGATGGGGTTTTTATTACAAACATGAAATCACAACACAAGTCCTACATAACAACATGAACAAACATAGAAATGTATAAAATATGATAACATATTAAGACCTTAGTCTTTTCCCTCGGATGTATATTTGGCTTGTTGAAGGGGTGCTCCTGCACCATACTCCCAGGAGAAGAAATCTCAAGCCCACTTGAGATGAGGGTTTGAAAATCTGCACTGTGATTTGTGATCTGATCTTCAGTCATCCAAACTACCTCTGAATCAGGTTTTCCCTGCCAAGCCACCAAGTACTCCATGTACTCTTTGTTCCTTGTCTTCTTTACCATTCTTGAGTCTAAGATCTTCTTCAATTTTGGTGGATCATGCTTAGGGATATCATCATCTATTGTATCTTGCAATGGTTCATGTTCTACATTTGCATTATGCTTGTATGGAGTTAAATCACATACATTGAAAATGGGTGACAACCCAAGGTCAGGAGTAAGTTGGATCTCATAAGCATTCTGCCCACACTTCTTCAAAATCTGACATGGTCTAATCTTCCTCTGCATTAGCTTGGTATGTTTACCTTTTGGGCGCCTCTCCTTCTTCAGATTAACCCACACCAAATCTCCAACATCAAATTGTACATTCCTCTTCTTCTTGTTAGCATATGTTTTGTACTTTAATGTAGTTTGTTGGAGTTGGTTCTTGACTTGATCATGCACCTCTTTGATGGCTGATGCAAAAGCTTCTCCATCTGCACTAATAGACTCCCCTATAGGCAGATCTCTTAGCTCCAAAATACCCCTTGGATGAATGCCATATACCACTTGAAAAGGTGACTTCCCTGTACTCCTATTGATAGTGTCATTGTAGGATAATTCTGCTTGTGGTAGGATGTTATCCCACTTCTCTCCATGCTGCCTTTCAAACACCTTAGTAGATTTCCCAATGAACGGTTAACTACTTCAGTCTGACCATCTATTTGAGGATGGTAGGCTGATGAGAAGGATAATTTGGTTCCAAGCTTCCTCTAAAGAGTCCTCCAAAAGTGGCCAATAAATCTGAGATCTCTATCTGACACTGTGCTTAGTGGCAACCCATGTATCCTTACTATCTCTTTGAAAAATAGATCTGCAACATACGAAGCATCACAAGTGGTTTTGCATGGCAAGAAGTGTCCATTTTACTAAATCTGTCGACTACAACAAAAACACTATCATATCCCTTCCTTGTCCTAGGCAAACCCAATACAAAGTCCATGCTTATGCTTTCCCATGGCCTAGAAGGAATGGGTAGTGGCTGATACAAACCTACATTAGTGGATCTCCCTTTTGCCTTTTGACATATCACACATGCCTCCACAAATATCCTCACATCTGACTGCAACTTGGGCCAATAGTAATGCCTCTTCACAAGATCAAGAGTCTTATCCAGACCAAAATGTCCTGCCATGGCCCCACAATGTTTCTCTCTAATGATATTCAGTCTCATAGAACACCATGGAATGCACAACTATCCACCCTTGAAAAGTAATCCATCTTGGATCAAAAATTTGGAGTACTCAACATGATATTTATCACCAAAGGAAGTACATACCTTGTATATCTCTCCAAAGTCTTCATCAACATCATACATGGCCTTCAAAGAGTCAATGCCAACACTCTCCAATTGGATCTGATTGATGGTTAGAGCCCTCCTACTCAAAGCATCTGCTACCTTGTTCTTGACTCCTTTCTTGTGCTTGAGTGTGAAGGTGAAAGCTTGCAAAGTCTCCACCCACTTCATATGCCTATGGTTCAGCTTCTCTTGACTATTTATGAAACTAAGGGCTTGATTATCTGTAAACACTATGAAATCTTTTGGCATCAAGTAATGCCTCCACTTTTTGAGTGACTGTACTAGAGCGTACATCTCCAAATCATATGATGAGTATCTCTTCTTTGCATCATTTAGTTTCTCAGTAAAAAATGTAATAGGCCTACCTTCTTGACTGAGTACTACCCCAATTGCCATGTGGCTCGCATCACATTCTACTTGGAAAATCTTGTTGAAGTCAGGAAGTGCAAGGACTGGCTGCTCTGCCACCTTCTTCTTGAATGTTTCAAATGAATCATCTGCCTCCTCTGTCCAAGTGAATTTGCACTTTTGTCCTCCTTTTATGGTGTCAAGCATGGTTGTAGAAACATGACTAAACCCTTTTATAAACTTCCTATAGAAGGTTGCTAACCCATGGAAACTTCTAACATCATTCATGTTTCTAGGAGTTGGCCAAAACATTATGGCACTTACCTTCTCTTGATCCATTTTTAGTTTTCCTTGTGAGATGACAAAACCCAAATATATGATCTCCTCCTGCATGAACAAACACTTCTCTAAATTGATCATTAGCTTCTCTTCATGTAACCTTTTAAGGACCAAGTCTATATGTTTGAGGTGCTCTTCCCTTATATTACTAAAAATTAGGATGTCATCTAGATATACTATGACAAATTTGCCTATGAATTCCCTCAAGACCTCATTCATCAACCTCATAAAGGTACTAGGGGCATTGGACAAACCAAAAGGCATGACCTTCCACTCATATAACCCATCATTGGTCTTAAATGCAGTTTTCCATTCGTCTCCTAGCCTAATCCTAATCTGATGACAGCCACTCTTTAGATCTATTTTTGTGAAATATTTAGCACCCCCCAAGCAATCAAGCAAATCTTCTATCCTAGGGATTGGAAACCTATACCTGATTGTTATTTTGTTGATAGCCCTGGAATCAGTACAAAGTCTCCAAGTGTCTTCCTTCTTTGGTGCTAGGACAGTCGGCACTACACATGGGCTTAAACTCTTGCCAATTAGGCCTGTCTCCAACAACTCCTCAATCTGCCTTGCTACCTCTGCATTCTATTCTGGGTTAAGCTTGTATGTTGCCTTGTTTGGAAGTGTAGATCCTAGAATCAGATCTATGCAATGGTTGATGTCCCTTATAGGTGGTAGGGACCTTGGCATTCCATCAGAGATGATGCCTTTGTACTTGTCCAATAGCTCTTGGATAGCTGGATCTATGAACCTTTGCCTTTTCTCTCCCTTAGCTTCTTGCTGCTGCTCCTTGTTCACCTTTAGGCATGGAATTAGAGCATATGCAACTGCACCTTCTTCTACTATCTCTTTCATGAATTGTTTGCCTTCTACCATCATCACCTTAACTTCCTTCCCCTTTGATTCCACTTCATTCTCCATCAATAGTAGCAATTCTATCACCTTACCATCCTTGGTGATTGAATATGTGTTCCTAACTCCATCATGGTGTGCTTTTAAGTCATATTGCCATGGTCTCCGAAATAGGAGATGGCAAGCATCCATCTTGGCAATGCCAAACAATAATCTATCTTTATATGTTCTAATTTGAAACTCCACCCAAGCCTGCTCTTCCACAACTATTTGCTGACCTTGAGTGAGCCATGAGACCTTGTATGGGCATGGATGTGGCAATCTTCTAAGCTTAAGCTTTTCTACCATTTCAATGGACACAAAATTTTCAATGGATTCAGAGTCAATCAGAACTTTACATACCTTTCCTCCTATCTTGTAAGTAGTTCTGAAGAGAGACTTTCTTTGTGGGGGTTCTTTTTCAGGTACCTTCATGGTGGTCATTGCTCTCCTCATCATCAAAGATTCTCCCTTCTCAGGATATCCATAACTGTCAGGAGCATTCACACTTTGAAAAGTGTTTGAGCTTGTTACACTATGACAATCAAATTCTTGGATCAAATTTGTCCTCCTTTCTCCCATTGAACTTGTTACCTCTTCTGGACATCTACTGGCTATGTGGCCTTCTTGATTGCAATTGTAACATCTGAGAGGTCCTCTACCCTGAGATCTCCCTCTAAATGGTAGTCTTCTGTCCCTAAAGTTTCCTCTTTGATTGTAGCTTCCCCCTTGCGTCTGAATGATATCTCCTTTGTTGTTCTCTTGATTAGATTCACCTTGGTATCCAAATCCATTTCCTCTGCCTCTGAAAGGACTTCTTTCCCCTCTTTGTTGTCTCCCTCTTCCTCTACTGTTCTACTCTTGTCTTCTCTTTAATTTCTCTTCCACTTTGAGTGCCAATTGGTAGCACTTTTGGACTGTATCTGGGTTATGCAGATTTAAATCTTCTTGGATGGTAAACCTCAATCCATTGAGGTACCTTGCCACCTTCTTGTCCTCACCCTCCTTTACCTTTGCCTTGACACATAGTTTCATGAACTCTTTAGTGTATGAACTTACATCTAACTCCTTCTGCTTCAAGTTTTGTTTCCTCTTAAGTAGTTGGATGTTGTAATCCAACGGAACATAGGCTTCCTTCACTAAAGCCACCATCTTCTTCCAAGTAGCAACTTTTCTCTTTCCCTCTTTCACCCTGTCATCTTGGATGAAAGTCCACCAAGTTAGTGTGGCCCCTTTCATTTTGGATTGTGCCATCTTCACCCTTTGGTGGTCTGGTATCTCCTTGGTTTCAATGAAGTTATTCAAGGAGTCTATCCACTCCATCACTGAATCGGGATCTATTTTGCCTGCAAACACAGGCATGTCTATTTTCATATCCATGGTCCTTCTCTCCATGGATTTGAGGGAATTGATCAAGGGTCTCTAGTCTGCAGGAACCTCCATCTCTTCCTGCCTAGGGATCCTCTCTTCATCCCAATCTTCTCCATCACTAGAATCTTCTTCTCCCTTTTCTACTCTATCCCCCAACTTCTCTAACTCATTTCTGAAGGCCTGATTCTAAACCCTCACTACTTTGCTCTCTGCCAATTGTTTCTTCACTAAAACAACCAACTCAACATTGGTCATCTTTGCTGGGTACTCTTGTGACCCCTCTTCATCTAACATCTTGTCTTCTTCTTCTACCCAAAGGATACTCCTTTGCTCTAATACCACTTGATGCAAAGCATGCAACGAAGTGGTGAAAACAAATTAGAATTATGAAACTATTACTATGGTTGAACCTTTAAACCCCTTGAACCTAATGAACTTGTGAACCGTTGAACCTTTAACTATCGGTTCAACATACTTCCATCACCCAGACTTAGGCTATCAACATAACCCTATCCTCATCGCCCAATATCAAAATTCACACCGATATGCAGATTACTTCACTTTGACTCTGTTGAACCAATGAACCTATTGAACCTTTGAACAAGTTCAACCATCGGCAAGCATATACTATCGGTTCAGTTTTCAACTAATTTTCTGATGACTCTTCTCACACCGATACTTCCAACTTCTCTAACTCATTTCTGAAGGCCTGATTCTGAGCCCTCACTACTTTGCTCTCTCCCAATTGTTTCTTCACTAGAACAGCCAACTCAGCATTGGTCATCTTTGCTAGGTACTCTTGTGACCCCTCTTCATCTAACATCTTGTCTTCTTCTTCTACCCAAAGGATACTCCTTTGCTCTAATACCACTTGATGCAGAGCATGCAACGAAGTGGTGAAAACAAATTAGAATTATGAAACTATTACTATGGTTGAACCTTTGAACCCCTTGAACCTAATGAACTTGTGAACCGTTGAACCTTTAACTATCGGTTCAACATACTTCCATCACCCAGACTTAGGCTATCAACATAACCCTATCCTCATCGCCCAATATCAAAATTCACATCGATATGTAGATTACTTCACTTTGACTCTGTTGAACCAATGAACCTATTGAACCTTTGAACAAGTTCAACCATCGGCAAGCATATACTATCGGTTCAGTTTTCAACTAATCTTCTGATGACTCTTCTCACACCGATACTTTCAATTTCGAATATGCATTGTTTAACCTTCTCTCACCGGTCACCCATTGTATCTCCACCCGCTTTGACCGCTACAGTTGGTCATCACTTGTATCTCATGAAATGCATATTAACAATATACATTCCAATATACAATCTTCGACATGCAAATGTAGTATACTCATTGAATGTCACTCGCATACAACTACGATATACACACAAATTGTCTTCAACATATAATTATAGGATATACACAAAATGTACTCTGATACAATTGTGACATACACAGGAAATGTATCTTCACTAAAACAATGCTAAATCTTACGTCGAGGACGTCCTCTGCCACCAAACTCGCAGTCTCTATTCTTTGAACCTAGCACATAGAGATGCTAGGCTTTCTACTACGACAACTCTTCCAGAGATTGGATCCTCTGTCCCATTCCGCCATAAACATGAACAAAAATAAAATAAAATAGAAAACTATGTACAGGGTCCATTCCATTGATTTCAAAGAAATCCACCAGTGGAATGGTCTCAGTCTTGCATCTTCGACAATAGAAAACTAGATTATGTAACAAACAATTTGATACAGAGAGTATACATAGAACAATTCGATACACAGGGAATTTATATAGAACACAAAACTTGTGAACACAAACTAACAGAACTTCTATTTCTTCAATCAAACTTCATCATCCACTCTCCTCTTCCAAAAATGTGTTTATATCTCTCCTCATTCAATTCCAACTGGAACATCAGAAGTTGGAGTCGTTACAACTTCCAACCGGAATACCAAAACTCTAACTAATCACACGACACATGTTTGGCATACGACATGACTTAAAGACATTAACAAGACACCTAAACATAAGACACTTGATTTAATCATCCACATACCCCAATTGCCCAAGATGTTCAAATTAGCTTATCAGGATGCCAAATTTGTAACACTGGTTCACATGATGGGGTTTTTATTACAAAAATGAAATCACAACACAAGTCCTACATGACAATAGGAACAAACATAGAAATGCATAAAATATGATAACATATCAAGACCTTAGTCTTCTCCCTCAGATGTATATTTGGCTTGTTGAAAGGGTGCTCCTGCACCATTTAGGGTAAAAGGAGGATTCATACAAATTAACCCTAAACACAAAGAAATCCTCTTGCATCAAATTTTACCCTAAACACACATATAAGTCTTCAAGATGAATCAGGATAGCATCTACCACTTTTGCTCTTTTTCCTTTAGTTGCACATCATAATGCATTCATTATGCTCCTTATCTTGCATGCAAACCTTATCAATCACTTTGCAATCACACTTTGCCTAAATCACTTTGATTTACAATTTATACATTATATTACATTGATTACATTGCTTTTTAGCCAGAGACAACATGAAAAATACATTTACAAGTTAGCTAGACAATGCACAACATGAAATGTGTTGAGGACAAGTCCTAAACATGACTACATGATACACTAGCAAAAGATCCATGCCTTGCAGACATCTCTACTTGCTTAATCAGGTCCAAAACATCCTTCATAGCATCAAACATCAAGGAATTACATCTGCACACTCCGCTCATTTGAAAATTGGATAGCCTTAAGCATAAACATTTAAAACTTGAAGCATAATGACCACAACAACGTCAAAAACTTGTGTAGTACTAGAAACAAGAAATATCTTCATGAAACTTTTCCAGATGAGTCTATCAGATGTTGGCAAGAGATACTGTGTCTCTTCATAAGTGTTGTCATTGATGGTAAAAAAGTCTATCCCACACATCTGCAGTACATAGTATGCCTATACCAGAAGTCAGATTGAAGAATGTTTTGGTCTGGTGAACAAGAACAGAGTATGTAACAAGGTCTAACAATCAAGTCTGGATCTCTCAGATGGTGTAACTCAATAAGTTGCGAACTTGGGAAAGTCAAGAGGGGTACCATGACTCTGTACTCCAGAGATTTAGCCTCCGGTGATAAATCAAGGAAAAGATATGAGCATCTGAGTGTTGGGTTCTAGTCAGGCAAAGTAGACAGAGATAGAAATGACCGATAAAATATTAGACTTCAATTTGAATGAGTAAAAGGTGTTGATCAAGCAATATGTGGGATTATGCATTGTTGGCCGACATGATTAATGATTTCTATGCCTATGTTTTTGATACGCAACACAAATCAAGCATGGATTCAGCCAATAGATCAGTAACTTGCAAATATCTTGAGTGTTATTATTGCTGACTAGAAAATTGATGAAATCCTTGATGCGGATATATATACCAGATGGATTCCAGTATGTAGGTGTGTGTGCTAAACAAGTGATGAAATAAAGTGTGAAGAAAAGCAGGGATAAGTGTGAGAGATGCAATTCAAGTTCGGTATGTGATAGAGCAACAACATTAAAACAAAGGAAGAATGAAGTGCATCAAATCAATGTATTTTGCCTAACTGAAACTGAACTCTTGCATTTATAGATGCTTCTCATCAGTTCAAACACTTGATTACCTTCTGTAAGTTCTGTAGATAGTGAGTCTCTTGTAGGCAGTGTGCCTCTTGTGAGCATTGTGCTCGGGTACTGAGCCCTAATGGAAAGTGCCATTTTGTACTCCTTTATTCTTTTAACAGAGAATACAATCTTGGGTTAGTCACCACATGTTTTTCCCTTACCAGGGTTTCCACGTAAAAATCCTTGTGTTATGTGTGTTGATTTTATTTTTGTTCTTATGATTACATATGCTTTCATGTTTTGATGCAACACTGATTATTAAGATACAAAAAGAAAAGAAAGTTAAGGAAATTTTGAGATAATTGATTCACCCCCCCTCTCAGTTATCTACCTTGTTTCTAACAATTGGTATTAGAGCCAAGTTCCTCTGAACAAATCCTAACAGCTTGAGGAAGATCTGGGAATCTCAGTGGATGTATATGGTATGAAGGAACAACTTTAGTCTACCCTAGATGATCTTGAACAATCCCACTCTAAAGTCAATAATTTGAGAGAAAGACTCAAACAAGCCGATGATTTCATAAATGAGCTAAAAGAAAAACTTAGTATCTCTATGAAAAAGAGAAAGGAACTACTTCAAAAATTATCCAATCAGAGTGAAGTCAATGATACTAATGAAGATCTGGATGAAAAAAATAAGCTATGTGAGAAGCTGTCAAAAGAAGTCATTATGGTGAGAAATGAAATGGAATCAGGGGTTATGAGATTCACCCAAGAAATTGAAGAAAAAAGACAGATTGAAGATAATCTAAAACAATCCCTCAAGGAGAAAACAAAGGACTGCCACAAAATCGACAGAATAATCGGGCATCTTGAATTTGATCTTGAAGAAGCTAGAGACAATGAAGAACAACTTGAGAATCAGTTAGACACTCTTAAACAAGATCTTCAAGCAGTAAATGAATACAAAGAGAAATTCAAGATAAGCTCAGCCCAACTTGAAGTTCTTCTTGAAAGCCAAAAGAGGGTAGATGATAAGCGTGGCTTGGGATATGAGAAAGGTGAAAGCTCTAGATCTGGTCAGAAGAACTTTGGATCAGGAAATTAAAGAAACAAGACTAGAAGACCTTCGGTAAGTGAACCAAATGCTCAAAGATATCCATCCTTCAATGGATATTGTTTCAATTGTAACAATTTCGGTCATAAAGTAACTCAGTGCAGGAGGAGAATGAATCAGAATAATCCATCCTTCTCCGAACAATGTTTCAACTGCAAAAGGTATGGTCACAAATCTCATGAATGCAGAAATATGCAAATAAACAATTCATTTAATGGCAGATGCTTTGCATGCAATAGAATGGGACATATGGCTAATCAATGCAAATCAAGAGGATATCAATCAAATAAGCAAAGACATGTTGTCTATTACAATTGCAATAGATCTGGTCATATTGCCAAATTCTACAGAAGTAGAAATTAGGATAGAAAAGGTCTAGTGCAACATAATCAAAAACAAGATAAGGGTAAAGGTAAAGTGAATGCGGATGAAGTTCAAAAGGAGATGAGCAAGATTTGGGTAAAGAAGAGTACAAAAAATATTGTGGATGGATCTGTACCAGAATTCGGTGCTAATATTCCTTCTGGAAACTAAAAAGGTGAGCTCTGGCTCAAGGGGAGTCATAGAGAAAAACAAATTCCCCGAGCCAGTCAACTAGTGCCTAAGTTCGGCACATGGAATGCTGTGGATTAAAGGGTTCTCAGAAAAACATCTAAATAACTTTCAGTAAAAATATGAAAGATCCACACAGAGTTTTGCAAGATTTTAACCGCTCAAGCTAATCCGGTTCCGATAGCTATCCGGTAAAGTAGGATTTTCACAAACAGATCCAGTATGATTTAGAATTGAAATACTTTGATCTACGGACCCATGGTATGATTGAAGAAAAGAAGATACACTATCAATCCTCACTAACAATGATTCTAAGTTCAACGTAGTGATTCGAGAAGATCTCTCTCAAAATAGGGAAACCAGATAACTTAAGTTGTGCATTTATTACAAAAGGAAATTAGAGTTTGTGCAAGGATAAAAGGGTTCTTTCACTCATTATTTGCACATTTGCATTTGTGAAGAAGAAAAGAAGAGATTTGCAACAAAGTTTCTACAATTCACTCAAGATCAACTAAAAAATCAAATTCAACCAGTGATTTGTTCCAGCTCCTATTTCAAACCCTAAAGCATGAAAAGGTACTTCCATTCTAAAAATCTCTCTTTGAATCTCTTGCAAAAATGGCTACTCCAATGGTTGTCAAGATCACTGATAGGCCACGTCCTAAATTCAAGAAACACCCTTATAAATCTCTAGAAGTTGATCTTTTAGGCACATTTTCTAGCATTCCGTATGGGTTATTGCATGTAGAAGATGTTAGGGTCTATATCCACGCCAAGATTGAGGAATTTGGAGACTCAAAATTGATGGACATCTATCACAAACAACTAATAGATGAGAGTTTTGAACTCAAACCTGAATTCAAGGTCCTCCGGGATAAACACTTCGAACATTGCATACACTTTCCATGTTTTGCAGAAGATGATTGGGTTTGATATGTCCTAAGTAGGATGTATGATAATTCCATGTGGCTGATGAGTCCCTTTAAGATAACTAAAGATGTCATCAAGGTAGTGATTGGACTGCATTCATCCGATGGGTTACCTGCACTTAAATATGTGAAGAACTAGACAGTAACTGAAGCCACCGGATCTAAATTTGACAAAAGAGTAATGACCATAGATGACATCACTATTCTGGATGTCAAGTTTGCCTCAATGATAATTGGTTACAAAATCTATCATTCAAGCAGGGAGAATTCTATGTCTGGGACAACAATCTATGTAGGATATTAGATGTTGAGGGAAGATGCAGATTATGACCTGTGTGAACTTCTCCTAAATCAACTATTAGAGAAAACCTATAGAATATCAAAAAGGATAAGAAGAATTCCTTTAAATATGGTTGTCTAATATTGTGTCTATTCTTCTATTATATGAATGAGCTACCTGGATCAATTGGTTGGGTTTGGCAAAATGATAAACCTGTTGCAATCCAGATTAGAGATTTTATGTATGGACTTGGTGATGCTAAAGCTTAAAACATAGCCCTTTGGGGTTACTTAAAGAACTTCCAAAGCATGATGCAAGCTAGAGAGAGAATACCTCAATCCATAGTTGAGAAATACAAGGACATAGTGTGCTTCATGGTTGACATTGATCAATGCCTAATGGAGGCAGTTGAGCCCATAATTGTGTGGATAATGCCTATGGGATATGAGGTCAATGGAAAAATCTTGGAGCTACATATTCAACACCTATTGAGCCAACCTATGGACCCTGAAGCAGAAAGGTTTGGCACCTTTCAAGAGCTAAGTGTAAAAATACATGTTGAGTTAAGACAACTAGAAATAAAGAGGAAAGTAAGAAGGGAAGTTGAAGAAATATCCAAAAGATTTGGCCTATCAAAGGAGGCTGTGGATGCAAATAGAGAGAAGATGGAGAAGGATGAGAAAGAGAAACAAGAAGCAAAGAAAGGAGACACTCTGGTATAAGCCTCCTCTCGGACTAGATCTTCCAAGAGCTCTGCATCTGCCACTCCTAAAAGCTCAAAGGCTACCAAACTGGAAGTCAAGACATCTAGAAAAAGGGAAAAGAGGATGAAGACCAAAGACACAAGGTCATACAAAAGCCTTAGGGATAATGAAGAAATAGAATTTGATGAGGAAATCAAGAAAATGAAGAAGAAAACATCCAGGGAATTCTCTGCTAGTAAAAATAAGGAAGAAAAGGTAGAAGAATTTGTTGAAAAGCCCACTCTTTCCATTGATGACATCATCAAGGCAGTTGTTGTGGATGGGAACCTGTAGCCAATAACAGAGTTCTATGATGAATACAGTGATACTAACAAGAGGATTTTGGAAGAAGCTATAGTCAAGTACCTGAACATTTACAATAAAGCTTTCATTGAAATTATATCATTAATTCCTAAGAGTCTAGAAAAGGTACTTGAACTAAGAAAAGAGAATGCAAAGGCAAAAGACCTAGAGATTCAGGAACAAATAATGATTCATCTTTATCTTTCTATCACTCCAAAAAAATGGACATGATTTTTGAGGATTGTAAGGATGAGTTCCGGAGTAAAGCAAGAATGAATAAACGTATGCTTGGAGAATCTGACCAAGTAGCAAGAGAAATAAAAGATATCCTTCGGAATGCTTTCAAAAGATTCAATCTTCCTATTATAGAGGAAACAGTAGAAGAACCTTCTACCATGGATGTTGAAGGATTAAATGTAACCAATGAAGAATCTTCTGATGTAGAAGGATTAAAAGAGATAGATGAAGAGAAGTCTAAGGACTTGGATTCCTCTGTTCCGGAAGAGGAAGTTCATGAAGCAATAAACACCGGTGACATCTCTCATCCAGATCCCACTGCAGACATTCCAAATTCTAAAGTTGAAGGAGAAGGAAGAAAAGAGGAGAAAGTGAGTCAAGAAGAGGAGGTTAAGGGAAAAGAAGAAGAACAAGCAGAAAAGACTAATGATGATTGTTCCGATAACCCAAAAGAAAATAAGACTCAATCACCGGCAAGAGACACTGCAGAAGTAGTGAAGAAATTCCTAAATAGAGAAATGATGAAGATAGATGAACCTGAGCTATTTTAAGGGCCACTAAATTTTGATTCTCTCTCCCTAGTTCAGACAATGAAAATAGCATCTTTTGCTCAAGCCAAAGCAAAAGAAAAACTCTTGAAATCTCACATGGAAGATTGAACTTTTGGAGATTGCATCCAGGATGTTGGAAAAGATCATGCCATCCTTCCAAAAGGATCCTTCAGCCTCACCATCTGGTAACCTAAAAACTTTTGTAAATTCTGTTAGCACTCATTTTGAATCTCTAGAGAAATCAGCAGAAGCAAAGGTCCAGAAGGAGTTTTTAGGAAAAAGATTCACTGAAGTACAAGGACTAATTGCTAATGATAGGAGGACCCTAGACACTAGAATAAAGAGCCTTGAAAATGCTCTTAAAGATGGCGGGGACATATACAAATTTTGTCTATCTTGGCCCAAAGTGACAAAGGACATTGAAAAGAAAGTGAAAGAACAAGAAGGTAAACTGTCAAGTCTACCTCAGAATTTTGATCCCCTTACTACCTCTTTAATGAATCAAGAATGCTAGGCTATTGTCATTATAAATGAAATAAAGAGGTCAGACAAAGAAAAGAAGAACATAATAAATAGAATGGGTGAACTCAGAAGGATAATTATCCCTAAGTTAGAGGCAATGCATGAGGCCTAGACAGATGCTCAGACCACATCCCAGACCAATGATCCGGTAGATTTAAGAAGGGCAGAAGTATATGCATTTTTGTTGAGTGGTCACATCTCCATTCTGGATAGGATGAAGCAGAGTTGGGCCACAGAGTTTGTACAGTTGAAGGCCACTTTTGCGGATATACTTAAGTATATGTAAGTATAACATATATATATACTTATGTGGCCATATATAGGACAATCTTTACAAATTTTGGTAAGCAGATCCCACCCTTTGCCATTGATGTCAAAGGGGGAATGAGTAGTGAAAAATGTGGAATCTAGCTAAGGAGGGGCTCCGATAAAATAGTGCAAAAGACAAAGCATCAGCCAAGGGGGAGTTACAGCAACACTTAGCCATTTTTCACTAAGTGATGTCATCAATGCCAAAGGGGGAGATTGTTGGCAAGAGACACTATGTGGCTTCATAAGTGTTTTCATTGATGGCAACAAAGTCTATCCCACATATCTGCAGTACATAGTATGCCTATACCAGAAGTCAAATTGAAGAATGTTTTGGTCTAGTGAACAAGAACAGAGTATGTAACAAGGTCCAACAATCAGGTCTGGATCTCTCAGATGGTGTAACTCAATAAGTTACGGACTTAGGAAAGTCAAGAGGGGTACCATGACTACTGTACTCCAGAGATTTAGCCTCTGGCAATAAATCAAGGAAAAGATATGAGCATCTGAGTGTTGGGTTCCAATCAAGCAGAGTAGACAGAGGAAGAACTGACCGGCAGAATATCAAACTTCAATCCGGATGAGTAAAAGGTGTTGATCAAGCAATATGTGGGATTACACATTGTTGGCTAACATGATTAATGACTTCTATGCCTATGTTTGTGATACACATCACAAATCAAGCATGAATTCAGTCGATAGATCAATAACTTGCAAATATCTTGAGTGTTCTTATTGCCGACTAGAAAATTGATGAAATCCTTTATGCGGATATATATACTAGATGGATTCTAGTATGTAGGTGTGTGTGGTGAACAAGTGATGAAATAAAGTGTGAAGAAAAGCAAGGATAAGTGTGAGCTACAATTCAAGTCCAGTATGTGACAAAGCAACAACATTAAAACAAAGGAAGAATGAAGTGCATCAGATCAGTATATTGTGCCTAACCGGAACTGAACTCTTGCATTTGTAGATGCTTCTCATCAGTTCAAACACTTGATTACCTTCTGTAAGTTTTGTAGACAGTGAGTCTCTTGTAGGCAGTGTGCCTCTTGTGAGCAGTGTGTTCGAGCAGTGAGCCCTAATTGGCAAGTGCCATTTTGTAATCCTTTATTCTTTTAACAAAGAATACAATCTTAGGTTAGTCACCCCGTGGTTTTTCCCTTAACAAGGTTTCCACATAAAAATCCTTAGGTTTTGTGTGTTGATTTTATTTCTGTTCTTATGATTACATATGCTTTCATGTTTTGATGCAACACTGATTATTAAGATACAAAAAGAAAAGAAAGTTAAGCAAATTTTGAGATAACTGATTCACCCCCCCTCTCAGTTATCTACCTTGTTTCCAACATAGGACTCATACAACATCTCCAAACACTTCTTTACCTCTGCACATCAAGGATTTATGCCACACATCTTCAAACCATGAACTCTAAGAACAACCAGTCATCAGAAACACACTGCAACATACTATCATTGGAAAACTGATCTTATAGACCACTAAGAAGCTTGAAATTGTAAGAAAGCATGTAATACACATCCATGAACATGTCCACAAAACCACAAAGGCAATCATTCACTTATGAAGGAATACAGAGCATTCTAATAGGCCTTTAACACTAGCTTACTCTACCAGAACACATGTCGGTACTCTATCATGCATAACTTTCATAGTGGAATGGCAAATGATCTAAAGCTTTTGAAATATGACCTTCACTACACCTTGAACATAGTTCTAGAACTGCGTAGCCATAATTGCTAATGTAGAGGAATGCAGAGCATTCTATTGTCGTATAGTAACTGTCTTCAACACTATCTTCAAACTGCAAAACACTCTTATAGTAATCCAATCATCATGAAACTTGGATTAGGTCACTAATAACATCTTCTCAACATTAGCAACACATCTGATCATCTTAGTGCTTCTAATTCCCATATTAATTTGTCTTCATACTTGACTCTTCTCTATACTAATCAGGGCATGACATCCAACCATGAATATCAGTAACCTCATTATATGTCATCCAACCATGAACTGTATCTTCTCTGTTGGATAGGACATGACATCCAACCATGAACACTATCACACATCCAAGATAGTGTTGACATCAATAACAACCCTAGGAACCATATGTGTAACAATCTTCCCCTTTGGCATTGATTGCAACACATACCTACACATTTCCCCCCCTTTGATGTCAAGGACAAAGGGCAACTTCCTCTCTCTTAGGGCATAACTTCTTGCAAAAAACAAAGTCCCCCTATCATTAGCAACCACTACCTGCTCTCCCTGAGAGGTAGCCACCATCAGTCTAGGGAAAATATATAACATGAACTCCCCTAGACTGATGCATAGTGATGCATCTAGAAAGAAGGAGGGGCAATTACCCCTAACTTCAACTGGAGATCCTCAAAAGTGTCCTTTGCAAGAGCCTTTATTGGACCATATTCCAACTTCACTTCCTTATCTGCAACCTTCTCTCTCAAAAAGTGATACCTGATTTCTATATGCTTGGTTCTAGAATGCATCACTATATTCTTGGAAATATTGATAGCACTTCTATTGTCACACAAAATAGGAATAGGCTCATCATACAATACCTTGATATCATTTAGGGTTTGTTTCAACCACAACACTTATGTACAACAGGATGTTGCTACAATATACTCTACCTCTGCAGTTGAAAAGGACATTGAATCTTACTTTTTTCTCTACCATGAAACCAATTTGCTTCCTAAAAAGAAAGCACCGCCACTTGTACTCCTATCATCAACACAACCGACCCAATCAGCATCAATGTAGGCACTCAAATCAAAGTCATTACCTCTTGGATACCATAAACCATAATATGGAGTTCCTTTCAAGTATCTAAATATCCTTTTCATTGTCTCCTATGTGTTTGCTTGGGATTAGCTTGATATCTAGAAACCACACATACTACATGCATAATATTAGGTCTAGAAGAAGTCAAGTACAACAATCCTCCAACCATAGATCTGTAGGAAGTCTGATCCACCTTTGAAGACTCATCATCCTTGCTTAAGTGGCATCTAGAGACCATGAGAGTACTTACTAGTTTTGAATACTCCATACCAAACTTCTTCAACAACTCTTTTACATACTTAGCTTGAGAAATAAAGATACCATCATCTAGCTGAGCAATTTGAAGTCCAAGGAAGAAAGGCATCTCACCAATCATAGACATCTCAAACTCTTTTTACATCTCTACAAACCTCTTACACATATAATCATCTCCACCAAAGATGATGTCATCAACATATATTGCAACTATCAATATCATGTCTCCTTCTTCCTTGATGTAAAGATTGCTATCTGTAGTACCTTTCTTGAAGCCTTGCTAAAGTAAGTACTTGTCTAGCCTAGCATACCAAGCCCTAGGTTCTTTCTTGAGACCATACAAAGCTTTCTTGAGTTTGCACACCATGTTTGGATCTTATGATATCAGGAAACCATCTGGTTGTTCAATATAAACCTCTTCCTCTAGATTACCATTCAAGAAAGTTGACTTAACATCCATATGATATACCTTCAAGTTCATATGAGCAGCAAGAGCAAGGAACATTTTGATTCCCTCCATCCTGGCTATTGGAGAAAAAGTCTACTCAAAGTCAATGCCTTCAACTTGTGTGTATCCTTTGCATACCAATCTTGCTTTATTCCTTACAACTTCACCTTCTTCATTTAGCTTGTTCTAGAACACCCACTTTGTTCCTATAACATTCTTATTGGTTGGTCTGTGAACCAACTCCCATGTTTGATTCTTCACAATATGATCAAATTCTTCTTCCATGGCCTTTATCCATCCATCATCTTTTCTAGCATTAGCAAAGGTTTTGGGTTCTACTTTTGATAACAAACACAAGTTTACTTTATCATGTGTCTTAGCAAGCCTTCTCCTAGTCTACACACCTTCATCCTTATCTCCAATGATCTGATCTACTGAGTGGTTCTTCTGAACATACTTTGTTGGAGTCTTAGGCATCTGCTCTGGTTCTTGTTCCTTTTCTTCTTTCACTTCTTCTTCTTCATCTTCAATGCATGGAAAGATATTAGATTCAGAGTCCTCTGATTCTTGTGAGATCTAATACAGGTCTTCATCTACCTTGACATTTGTGCTTTCAATCATCTTTCCCAACCTCTTGTTGTAGCATTTATAAGCCTTGCTTCTAGTTGAGTAACCAAGAAAGATTCCCTTATCACTTCTTGAATCAAACTTTCCTAGGTCTTCTTCATCTCTTTTGATATAGCATTTGCTACCAAGGATCTTGAAGTATCTGATAGTGAGAGGTCTTCCATACCATAGCTCATAAGGGGTCTTAGTACTATTGACCCTTAGTTGCACTCTATTCATTAGATAGACAGTAGTGTGAACTACTTACTTCCAGTACATATCAAGCAAATCTGCATCGTTCAACATTGCCCTAGCCATCTCTTGCATAGTTTTATTCTTCCTTACTATATCACATTTTGTTGAGGGGTCCTAGGAGCTGACAGATGTCTCCTAATACCATGATCTTCACAAAACTTTTCAAATTCATTTGAAGTAAACTCACCTACTCTATCAGACCTTAAGCATTTAAACTTAACATTCACTTTATTTTCAATCATAGCTTTGAACACCTTAAATTTAACAAGGGCATCTAATTTTTCTATTAAGAAAGTAACCCAAGTTATTCTAGAATAATCATCAATAAGAAACATAAAATACCTCTCACCTTGTTGACTCTTTACTCTTGTAGGGCCACATAGATTAGTGTGAATCAGCTCCAATGGCTTTGAGCAAGAGTACTCCTTGCTTTTGAAACTTGTCTTTGTTTGCTTTTCCATTTGACATTCCTTGCATACTGTGTTTGCAAGCTTTATTATCTTGGGCATGTCTCTCACTACATGAGTAGAGTTTATCTTTATCATATTATCAAAATTGTTTTGTCCCATTCTTTTGTGCCACATCCAACACTCACTGGATTGAACCACAAAACATGTTCTTCCATTTACCTCCTTCAGATGATAGATATCACCATATGTCTTGATACCTTATGCAACTAGTTTTTTGGACCCTGCCTTCCTGATTTCACAACCTTTGGCATGAAATGTGAGATTATAACCTTTGCTGCACATTTGACTGACACTGAGAAGATTGTGCTTTAGCCCTTTGACATAGAGGACATCCTCAATCCTATTCTTTCCATTAATAGTTATAGAACCTTTTCCATAGATTTGTGTTGATTCCTCACCACCAAACTTGATAGAACAACCATCCCACTTCTCAAGGATGATAAACTTCTCCTTGTCACCAGTCATATAATTTGAGCAACCATTGCCAATAACCCAAGCCTTAGATTCTTCTCTTGCATGAAAAGCAGTCCATACAACCATCGATCTATCATTGTTTTGATTTGTTTGCAAGGCATCATTCTTCTCACATTTTCTAGCAACATCCTTCTTGTCACCAACACTCAAGGCCATGAAAAGTGTTTCATCATTTGAATCATCATGATCCTCATCTTCTGAAGAACAACTGCTCTCTATGGAATACAGACTCCTTTTGAACTTGTCTCTCTTGGTACTACCCCTTGATTCTTTAAAAGGACATTTAGAAGAAAAGTGACCAACCTTTCCATAATCAAAACACTTGAAGGGTAACTTACTTTTGTATTTGTCAGTGCCTTTCATTAGTCTTCTCACAAAATTTGCTTCAGCTTCATCAAAGCTCTCATCTTCATCAAAAACTTCTTCTTTTGTCTTCATATTGACTTTGAAAGCAACTTATTTCTTTGGAGCATCACTGCCAAACTCTCTCATTTCAAAGGCAGTAAGGGAACCAAATAGTTTGTCTACAGTGTATGTATCCAAGTCAGCATTCTCCTCAATAGAAGATACCTTATGACTATAGGATTTGGGAAGAGATCTTCATAACCTTCTTCACAATCTCATCTTCTTTCACTTCTCCACCAAGACCTGTGATGCCATTTACCACTCCATTCACCCAGAGCATATATCCAGAAATGTCTTCATCCTTTGTCACTTTTAGGGTCTCAAATTTTCTTTTGAAGATTTGCATCTTTACTTGCTTTACTTTCTTATCTCCTTCATAAATAGTTTCAATTTTAATCCAAACATCTTTAGCAGAACTGCAACTCATTACCTTTGAAAGTTCTTAATCAGCTAACCCACTCATGATAGAAAAATTTGCCTTGGTATTGTTATCATATTTCTTAACTTTATCTAGATCTATAGGAATAGTAGTAGGAACTTTGTAACCAGTCTTGACTAATTTCCAAACACCACACCCTAGAGAATTGATATAGCATTCCATCCTTAACTTCCAAAAAGCATAATTTGTTCCATCGAACCTAGGTATCTTGTTGGATCCATTATGTGCCATCCCAGACCTTCCTCAAGCGATTAATCTTCCTTCAGAGGAACTTGGCTCTAATACCAATTATTGAACATGTTGGGAATTAAGGTGTCTCAACCTTGATAATTCTCTGCATTTGCAATGTTTGTATTTATTATTTAATTGCCTATGTTGTAAATATTTAGAAATTTCATATTGTCATGTTGTGGGATATGGCACGGTGATGTGTCAATCCTACATGGAATATGACAACTTGTTATTTTGTCCTCACATGAGGAGATAGGCATCCCACTTAGTGGTAGGAATATTCTGCCATGTGTCAGCATCCTCCATGTTGTGTAAGCAAATGTATGACTGAAACGGTTATGACGAATTCCTATGATGAATCTATGACATGTAAGAGTCAAAAATAGAAGGTTGTAAGACAGGTGATGACATGTGTCATGAAGCATCTTTGAATAAGGCATATTTGGGTGCCCCAAGGTGGAATATGACATGTTGTAAGAGAATATGCTATTTATAGCATGTGTATGACAAACTCTCTTATAGTTGTAAGTTGTAACCACTATGATAGATTCTATGACGGTCGTAAGTGTTGTAAGAGCATCTCTCATAGCCCATCTTGGAAATAGGTGACCCCTTTGGGATGGGAACTATGGAGAAGTGTCAGGCACATTCTGCAATGTTGATCAAGTGTCCTTGAGCATGGGTTTTGGTCCATGAAGCCATGTTGGACGCCCAATCCAAGAAAGGTCCAATATTGCCTCGTATTTCCTATTTAAACAGGTGCTTGGAGATGGAGTTTGTATCACAGGTTTATAGGTACTATTATGCTACTGGATTGACTCCAGACACGAGTGTCAAAGACCATTAAATCTTGCATTGCAAGTGTATTGTAAACATTCTTTTAGATTTGTTAATACATTGTGCAGGTTTCTGAGTGTGGGGTTTTTCACCCGATAAGGGTTTTCCCCACTATAAATCTTTGTCTCTCTTCTTCTGTCTACTTTCTGGCTCTTGTGCTTTTCTGCAATATCTCATGTTAATGGCTTAACATTGTTGTAATAGTTAGGATAAATTTGAATTTGCATAGCCCTCTCCTCAATAGATTAGTGTAGGAAGCGATTTCCGCATACCTAGCTTCCTTTCAGTTGGTATCAGAGCTTGATCACCTTTGGTCCTAGTTGTTGGGTAGGGGTTTTTTCAGCTAATCTTAGGTTGAGTGGGAATCTATGTAGAGCATTCTGTATCTTATTGCAGCAAGGAGATGGCAGGCACATCAGGAAGGTTTGAAGTAGAGAAGTTCAATGGTAGTAATTTTGAGTTGTGGAAGCTCAAGATGGAAGACATGTTAGTTGAGCGAGACCTTTGGGATAGTGTGAATAGAACTAAACTAGCTACAATGTCACAAGCTGACTGGGATCTCAAGGATCAGAAGGCTAAGGGTCTCATAAGACTTAGTCTTGCCAATTCTATGTTGTTAAATGTCCATGAGAAGACTACTACAAAACTCCTATGGAATAAGTTAGGGGATGTGTATCAAGCCAAATCCCTAGTTAATAAACATTTTCTTAGAAAGAAGTTGTATTCTCTTCGAATGGAGGATGGAGGATCCGTTGCTGAACATATGAATTCTTTCAACATGCCGGTTGCACAATTGACCTCTATTGGTGTAAAGATGGAGGAGGAGGATCGGTGTATGACCCTGCTTTGTTCTCTACCGAACTCATGGGATCATCTTGTCATGGCAATCAAAAGCACCACATCCACATTCAAAATGGAAGAGGTGGTTTCTTCGCTGTTGTCTGAAGAGATGTGGAGAAAGTCTTCTGAGGCAGCCAAAGAGGCCCTTGCAGTTCATGGAAGACCCAAGGAGAAAGGGAAGAAGAAGGATAAGAAAGCTGAGAAGGGTAGATCCAAATCCTGTGGGAGATCCAAATCTCTTGGAAAGTCCAAGGCTCTTTGTTGGAACTATGGCAAGAGTGGGCATTTCTGAAAGGAATGCAAAGAGGAGAAGAAGAAAAAGAAGAAAGCTCTTGATTTAGATTCTGACAAATCACAAGATGACGATGATGCTTTCATCACAGCCCTGGCAACCCATGCATCTGATGATGTGTGGCTAATCGACTCTGGTGCATCATTCCACATGACCTCGCATCGAGACTGGTTCACTAAGTATGAGGAGTTCAATGGTGGAAAGGTGTATCTGGGTGACGAATCTCATCTGAAGATCGTTGGTTGTGGAAGAGTCTCTATCCGATTCCCTGATGGTCAAGTGAAGGGGATCTCTGGGGTTATGCACATCCCAGGCTTAGCACGAAACCAGCTTTCTATAAGTAGTTTGAATGATGCAGGTGTGTAGGTTGTCTTTTTGAAAGAAGGATGCAAGATGACTAGAGGACCTATGGTGCTTGCTAAGGGTACTCGGAGAGGTACTCTGTTTCAGCTGGAAGCATGCATTTCACAATGCAGTAGTTCTTCTGACTCAAGGAAGAGGGCAGCAATCACTTCATCCCCACCATTTGAACGAGCAGTGAAGAAATCTATTGTTTCTAATCTTGATGGTTGTAATCGTGCATTGGAAGTTAAGCTTCCTACTGAAAAGACAATGTTATGGTATAAGAGATTTGGCCACATTGGTGAGAAGGGTCTGCGTACCCTAAAAAATAAGAACTTCATTGAGGGGTTAGATGATTTTAATCTTGAGTTTGACTTTTGCGAACGTTGTATTTATGGAAAACAAAACCATGTTCAGTTTTACTTGAGTTCTCATAAGTCTTTTGGTGTGTTGGACCTTATTCATTCTGATGTGTTTGGTCCTATTAATGTTCCTTCATTATCAAAATATATATACTTTGTATATTTTATAGATGATTACAGTAGAAGGACATGGATTTATTTTCTTAGAAGCAAATCTGAAGTCTATAGCAAGTTTAAGGAGTTTAAAGCCTTTGCTGAAAATCAGACCGGTAAAAAGATTAAATGTTTGAGAACTGACAATGGTGGTGAGTTATGTTCTATAGGATTTGATAAGTATTGCAAGGAACTTGGGATTGAAAGGCATAAGACAACTCCTTACACCCCACAACAAAATGGAGTTGTAGAGAGGATGAATAGGACACTGATGGAGAAGGCTAGGAGTATGCTTAGTGGACCTAGCCTAGAACAAAAGTTTTGGACTGAAGCTCTTGCCACTACTTGCTATCTGGTAAGCAGATCTCCTACATCAACACTTGTTGGAAAGACACCCATGGAGGTGTGATCTGGTAGAAAGCCTTCAGTAAGGCATCTTCATGTTTTTGGTTGTGAGGCATATGCACATGTGCCTAGGGAGAAGCTGTCAAAGTTGGAGAACAAAGTTGTTAAGTGTATCTTCATTAGCTATGGTGTTGGTGTGAAAGGATACAAGCTTTGGAACCCTGTGGCTGAAAAAGTGTTGTATAGCAGAAGTGTCATCTTCAGAGAGCTTACACCTTCTTCCACTATTTTGCAGCTAGAAGAAAAAGAAAAGAAAGAGGATGTTGTTCAGTTTCCTCTCACCCCTGAGAAGACTGAACAAAAAGACAATGTTGGACCTGATGATGAGGAGAGCTCTAGTAGCTCTGAAAGCTCAAATGAAGAAGTTGAACCTCAACCTCAGCTCTTGAAGAGGTCTACACGGATAAGAAAGCAACTTGAAAGGTTTGGTTTTACATTGCTTGATTCTAGTTGTACTTATGCTTTGCTTACTAACAGTGATGAACCTAGAACTGTATCAGAGGCTTTGGATATGAAGGATGTAGGTTCCTGGAAGGAGGCCATGGAGGAAGAAATGGCTTCTTTGGAAAAGAATCAAAATTGGGACTTGGTACCTTTACCTCCTGGATGGAAACCTATTGGATGCAAATAGGTGTTCAAGAAGAAAATTGGTGCAGATGGCAGTGTTGAGAAGTATAAGGCCAGATTGGTTGTGAAGGGGTATTCACAAGTGGAGGTTATAGATTATGGTGAGATCTTCTCTCCCGTTACAAAGATGACATCCATTCAATTCCTGTTGTCACTCACAGAAGCTTATGACTTGGAGGTAGAACAGATGGATGTGAAGATAGTTTTCCTTCATGGTGACTTGGAGGAAGAAATATACATGTCATAGCCATAGCATTACATGGTGAAAGGTAAAGAAAATTTGGTTTGCAAACTTAAAAAGTCTTTGTATGGTTTGAAGCAATCCCCTAGGAGATGGTACTTGAAGTTTGATGCCTTTGTGTTGTCAATTGGATTTGTGAAATTGAAATCTGATCACTGTGTGTATTATAAATTTGATGGTGATCATATTCTCATTGTTGCACTATATATTGATGATATGTTGCTCATTGGGAAGGGTAAGAATATGATTTATGATTTTAAATCTCAGTTGTCAGCATAGTTTGAAATGAAAAATTTAGGGCCAGCTAGGTACATTCTAGGAATGGAAATCAAAAGAAACAGAATCAACAGAAAAATTTGGTTAAGCCAGAGTAAGTATGTGAAGACCATGTTGGACAGATTCAGCATGGCAGATTGTAGACCATTGTGTGTTCTTATTTCTTTGGGGACAAAGTTGTCTATTGAGGATTGTCCAAAATCTCCTAGTGAGGTGGAGGACATGAGTAGAGTACCTTATGCTAGTGCTATTGGCAGTTTGATGTATGCTATGGTCTACACAAGACTAGAAATTACCCAAGCAATGGGAGTCCTTAGTCAATTTATGGCTAATCCTGGATGGGTTCATTGGGATGCAATTAAGTGAGTGTTCAGAAATTTGAGGGGTACTTCTAAGTATTCCATTTGCTATCATGGTAATGTTTCAGGACCTCCATATTCTGTTGATATTCATGGATTTGTGGATTCAAATTGGGTAGGTGACATTGACAACAGGAGATCCACCAGTGCTTATGTTTTTACACTGTTTGGTGGTGCTATTAGTTGAATAAGTAAGTGACAACCTGTTGTTGCTTTGTCCATGACAGAAGCTAAGTACATGACAGCAACTCATGCTTGTAAGGAATCCATTTGGCTTAAGAGATTGTGTTTTGATATTGGTGTTGATGCAGGTCAGATCATGATCAGTTGTGACAGTCAGAGTACAATTTGCCTTGCAAAGAATCCAACTTTCCATGCTAGAACCAAGCACCTTGATGTTTAGTTTCACTTCATGAGAGACATGGTTGAGGATGGAAAGGTAAATTTGGAGAAGACAGATACTTTGAATAATATTGCAGATGCATTGACGAAACCAGTGTGCACAAAGAAGTTCAGATGGTGTTCGGAGTCTATTGGCCTCTTGGCCTATAGTAGTTAAATCCTATTTTTCTATTGGCTCTTACAAGGTGTTCGATAAGTGGGAGAATGTTGGGAATTAAGGTGTCTCAACCTTGATAATTCTCTGCATTTGTAATGGTTGTATTTATTATTTAATTGCCTATGTTGTAAATATTTGGAAATTCCATATTGTCATGTTGTGGGATGTGGCATGGTGATGTGTCAATCCTACATGGAATATGACAACTTATTATTTTGTCCTCACATGAGGAGATGGGTGTCCCACTTAGTGGTAGGAATATTTTGCCATGTGTTGGCATCCTCCATGTTGTTTAAGGAATGTTTGACCAAAACGGTTATGACGGATTCCTATGACGAATCTATGACATGTAAGAGTCAGAAATAGAAGGTTGTAAGATAGGGGATGACATGTGTCATGAAGCATCTTTGAATAAGGCATATTTGAGTGCCACAAGGTGGATTATGACATGTTGTAAGAGAATATGCTATTTATATGGTGCAGGAGCACCTTGAAAATCATGTTTTCTTTTGTAATAAGGTCTATTTGACCAATGCATTTTTATTTTAGTTGGTAGCTAGGTCTATTTTGTAAGTCCCAAGTGACTTTGGGGGCATTTGTCAAGTTGTAATCACATAATGCTAAAAATAGCAATAATGCCAAATAAGGCAGTAGGGTAGTTTTGGTTGGTTGTCTCCTAGCTGCTTGGATTGTTCTCCCAACCACTTGGAGCTAGTATGGTACTACTCAGGACGAGTTGTTAAATGCCTAGAGGAATGATCAAATGATCATTGAATGTAATCAGATTGTTGTAACTAGATCGAATGAATCAGATTATTGTAACCAAATCGAATGTGATTGACTGTGCTCAGGAGAAATAAAGCAATTATGTTCTGTCAATTAGTTTTCTGTTTCCTGTAACTATAGACCATGCAACTATAGATTTCCATTCATTTTTCATTTTCCTTTGTTGCCGTATGTCACTGTGAAGCATTCCAATGGTGAGATTTCTATCAAAATCAATGGAATGGCTTCAATGTACCAGTATTTGTTTTGTTCTTTGTTTGTTTTTCCTATTTGATAGTGCAGATGATCCAGATCAAGGGTTTCATGCATTAAAAATGACCTAGAATCTTCATGTGCTAGGGTTCGCAAGAGGAAGTTGTGTGATGGTGGTTTTGGCAATTCAGCCAAAGGTTACGGGCATTCACTAATGGAACGCATCCCTACAAAAGTGAGTGCCATCAGGGCATTGGGGAATGATGAGAGACTTGGCTGATGGAAAAGTTTGGCAGCTCACATGTGAAGTTTTGCTGATCATGAGAAATTAGGACATCGGTCTGTGGTTTCCTGCTGTGCGCTCCTCATCATATTAGTATCAGAGCTTGGAAAAAAATATTTGAGTGGCAATTCAAGTTGAGGAATTGTAGGATTGTTGGCGTTTGGGTGTTGTCTGTGAATGTTTATGTCAGACAGAGACAGTGGAATAGAGGTAGAGAGGATGCCGTTAAAAAGTTGACCGAGGAGATGCTTGCATCCAAGTTGGGAGAGTTCAAGTAGTCCAAAGGCAAAGAGAGGGAAGCTGAAAGTGACAATGATGAAGGTGATGCAGAAATTGTCGAAACTAGTAAAAAGATAGAGGAGATACCAGCAGACTAGAGGACATTTTTAAATGCATTAAAATCAGTCAATAGGGACACCATAGATGTGTTGCCTATGTATAGTGGAAGTATGGAAGCTGAAGAGGTGATTGACTGGATTGAGGCATTGAACAATCATTTCAAATATAAAGAAATCCCTGATGATAAGAGGGTTAAGTTGGCAAAGGCAAGATTGCAGGGATCTGCTCTTGCATGGAGGAATTATGAGCAAGGAGAGAGAGTCAAGGAGGGGAAAAATATGATAACCTCCTAGGAAAGGATGAAGGCCAAACTCAAGGCACAATTCTTACCCCTGGACGATGATATACAGATGTATAAGAAGTTGCAGAACCTCAGGCAGAGAGACCTTGATGTGAATGCATACACACAAGAGTTTCATAAACTCAGTCTCAGATCAAAGAGACAAGAAGATGAGTTAGAGAAGGTGGCAAGGTATTTGAATGGCCTAAGGATGAACATTCAAGATGAGATCAACATCTTAGCACTAGACATAATGAACAAGTGTTTCTAGATGGCCTTAAGGGCTGAAGAGAAGATAAAGAGGAAGATTGAGTAGAACAATAGAGGTAGAAGTGGAAGGCATTTCAGAGGTATAGATAGTTTTGGAGGAAGAAGTCCTAACCAGAGGCCTAGTGGTGAGTTTGGCCAAGAAGAGCAAATTAGGGACTCAAGTAGCAGAGGAGTCTACTGAGGAAGAAGGCCTAATGGAAGAGGTGGGACAAATGGATCAAGTAGAGGATCCAAATTCTCCAACATGAGATGTTATAACTACAATTAGATAGGGCACCTGGCATACAAGTGTCCAAAGAAGGCCTCAACATCTCATGGTGGTGAGAAGAGAACTACTTTGATTCAAGAAGATGCAAGGAGTGTGACATCTCCTAAAGTGAATCTAGTATCAGAAGTAGGAGAAAATATAATGATCAAGAGGATGCTGCTCAAGGAACCAGTGCAGATAAAACCATCACAAAGAAGGGCTTTATTTAGAATCAACTGCAAGATCCAAGGTAAGGTTTGCAAAGTTATTATTGATTTTGGTTCGACGGATAATATCATATCTTTGGAAGCAGTAAATAAGATGATTCTGGAAAAGATACCCCATAGCAGCCCATATAAAGTTGGTTGAATAAGGGGCAACACATACTCATTAGTGAACAAGCATGGGTAGAATTCAGTATTGGGGGGTATAGAGACAAGATTTTGTGTGACATTCTTCCAATGGATGCTTGCCATCTTTTGTTAGGCAGACCATGGCAGTTTGACAGAAAGGCTCAGCATGATGGAGAAAAGAATGCTTACTCATTCTGAAAGGATGGTATGACTTATAGGATACAGTCATTGGTAGAAGAGGATCCACAGCATGTAGGGTCTAGTGTAATGCTGGTAGGAGAAAAAGATTTCATGGACACATTACAGGAAGGTGATGGAGTGGGTTTTGCTTTGATTGTGAAGCCTAAAGGGGAAAAGAAGCAAAGTGTGGGAGAAGTAGGGCCTAAAGAGGTCAGAGATTTGCTTGAGAGTTACAAAGGAGTGATTGCGAAGGATATACCTAATTCCCTACTACCAATCAGAGACATTAGCCATCAAATAGATCTCATACTAGGAGCAGTACTTCCTAATAAGGCAACATATAAGATGACATCTCAGTAGAATAAGGAGATAGCTAGGCAGGTTCAAGGACTTTTAGACAAGGGGTTAATAAGAAAGAGTTTGAGTCCATGTGCAGTCCCCACCATTTACCACCAAAGAAAGATGGAAGATGGAGATTGTGTACTGATTCTAGGGCCATAAATAGGATAACCATCAGGTATAGGTTTCATATTCCTATAATAGATCTAATGGATTGTTTGGGAGGTGCTACATATTTCTCTAAAATAGACTTGAAGAGTGGGTATCATCAGATAAGGATAAGAGAAGGGGATGAGTGGAAGACAACTTTCAAGACCGATGAAGGATTGTATGAGTGGCTTGTGATGTCGTTTGGTCTTTTAAACGCCCCTAGTACATTTATGAGACTAATGAATGAGGTGTTACAGGAATTCATAAGCAAATTTGTGGTAGTCTACCTTGATTATATTTTGGTATTCAGTAAGAGCAAGGAAGAACACCTAAAACATTTGGAGATAGTCCTGAAAAGGCTACAAGATCATAGATTACTGATAAACTTGGAAAAATGTGACTTCATGATACAACAATTGGTGTACCTAGGTTTTGTCATCTCTAAGGGTGATTTGAAAATGGATCCTTCCAAGGTAGAAGCTATTTGGAATTGGCCTACACCCAGGACAATAGGAGCGGTTAGTAGCTTTCATGGTTTGGCCACATTTTATAGGAAATTCATTAAGAACTACAATGACATTTGTGCACCTATGTTGGAGACCATCAAGAGTGGAGGTAAGATGAAGTTTGTATGGACAGAAGAGGCAGATCAGAGTTTTGAAAGTCTAAAATAGAAAGTTGCTAAATTCCCTGTTTTAGTGTTACCTGATTTTAATAAAGTTTTCACCATTGAATGTGATGCAAGTAGACTGGCCATAGGAGCAGTGTTGAGCCAAGAAGGTAGACTAGTAGCCTTCTTCAGTGAAAAGTTAAATGAAGCTAAGAGGAAGTACTTCTCTTATGATTTAGAGTTATATGCTATGGTACAATCTCTAAAAAAGTGGAGGCACTACTTGCTTCCTAAAGAATTTATTGTATACACTGACAATCATGCTCTCAGTTTTTTGAATGGACAAGAAAAGCTTGGTCATCGGCACATGAAATGGGTAGAAAGTCTTCAAGCATACACCTTCATCATCAAACATAAGAAGGGGATAACAAATAAGGTTGTTGATGCTCTAAGCAGAAGGGTGCTGACAGTGCAAGAAGTGCAGCTACAAAGGATTGTATGGAGAGGACCAAGATTTTAAGGAAATTTACAGGGTATGCAGTGAGTTTGCCAGTACTTTCCATAGTGAATTCTTAGATTACACATTGCAGGATGGCCTTTTGTTTAAGGGACGCCAACTATGTATCCCTAAGTGTTCAATGAGGGATAATATAGTGAAGGAAAAACATAGTGGTGGCTCAATAAGACCCTAGATCTAGTCAGAAGGTTTTAATTTTGGCCAAGGATGCAATCTGATATTAGAAAGTTTGTTGAGAGTTGCATGATTTGCCAGAGAGCAAAAGGAGTCTCAACCAATGCAGGACTGTACCAACCTTTGCCCATACCAAACAGACCTTGGGAAAGTTTGAGTATGGATTTTGTGATGGGATTGCCCAAGACAAGGACAGGCTATGACAGTGTGTTTGTTGTGGTCGATAGGTTCAGCAAAATGGCGCACTTTATTCCTTGTAAGACCACCAATGATGCTAGTTACATTATAGGTTTGTTCTTTAAGGAAATTGTTAGGATTCATGGCTTGCCTTTGAGTATTGTATCTAACAAAGATAGCAAATTTGTGGGACATTTCTGGAGAACCTTGTGGAAAGATTAGGTACTAATTTGTCTTTTAGTTTAGCCTGTCATCCTTAGACTGATGGCCAAACTGAGGTTGTGAATAGGTCATTAGGCAATCTGCTGAGATGTTTGACAAGAGAACATGGTAGTAGTTGGGATGTGGTACTCCCACAAGTAGAGTATGCCTATAATGATTCCACAAATAGAAGTACAAGTTTAAGTCCTTTTGAAGTTGTTTATGGTAGTCATCCTAGAGGAATCTTTGAGTCGAGAGATGTTCAAGGATTGGACAAACGGAGTGGACATGCTGATACATTTGCAGAAGCTATGAAAGAGATCCATCAACAAGTCAGTGATACTCTACACCAGAACAGTCAATAGATCAAGGCTAGAGTGGATCAACAAAGAAGGGATGTGCAATACCAAGTAGGAGATATGGTCATGGTTCATCTCAACAAGAACAGAATTCCCAAAGGACAACACAACAAGTTAATGATGAAGAAAATTGGACCTTGTCAAGTTCTGGAGAAATATGGTTCTAATGCTTACAAAATTAAACTCCCTGAAGATATTGCTATTTCACCTATCTTTAATGTTGCTGATCTGACATTGTATAGGAGTCCTGATACAAGTGAAGGTACAACAGATTCTATTCAAGACAATGCAGAGTGGGTACAACAATTACCATCTAAGGAACCATTTACAATGGAATGCATTTTGGATAGCAGGATCGCCAAGAAGACCAAAAATCAGACCTATTTTGAGCACCTAGTCAAGTGGCAAGGACTTCTAGACTTAGAAGCCACATGGCTACTGGAAGAAGACATCAAAAAGCAGGGTGGTGATTTCCAGCAGTTAGTCTCTAAGAGGACTTGAGACAACTTTCACCCAGGGAGTATGGTGCACGAGCACCTCAAAAATCATGTTTTCTTTTGTAATAAGGTCTATTTGACCAATGCATTTCCATTTCAATTGGCAGCTAGGTCTATTTTGTAAGTCCCAAGTGACTTTGGGGACATTTGTCAAGTTGTAATCGCATAATGCTAAAAATAGCAATAATGCCAAATAAGGTAGTAGGGTAGTTTTGGTCAGTTATCTCCCAGCTGCTTGGATTGTTCTCCCAGCCACTTCGAGCTAGTATGGTACTACTTAGGGTGAGTTGTTAAATGCCTAGAGGAATGATCAAATGATCATCGAATGTAATCAGATTGTTGTAACCAAATTGAATGAATTAGATTATTGTAACTAGATCGAATGTGATTGACTGTGCTCAGGAGAAATAAAGCAATTATGTTCTGTCAATTAGTTTTCTGTTTCCTGTAACTGTAGACCATGCAACTGTAGATTTCCATTCATTTTTCATTTTCCTTTGTTGCCGTATGTCACCGTGAAGCATTCCACTGGTGAGATTTATGTCAAAATCAGTGGAATGGCTTCAATGTACCAGTATTTATTTTGTTCTTTGTTTTGTTTTTCCTGTTTGATAGTGCAAATGATCTAGATCGATGGTTTCATGCAGTAAAAATGACCTAGCATCTTCATGTGCTAGGGTTTGCAAGAGGAAACTGTGCGACAACAGTTTTGGCAATTCAGCCAAAGGTTACGGGCGTTCACTGATGGAACGCGTCCCTGCAAAAGCGAGTGCCATCGGGGCATTGTGGAATGATGAGAGACTTGGCTGATGGAAAAGTTTGGCAGCTCACATGTGAAGTTTTTTTGATCATGAGAAATTAGGACATCAGTCTGTGGTTTCCTGCTATGCACTCCTCATCATTGTAGCATGTGTATGACAAATTCTCTTACAGCTGTAAGTTGTAACCACTATGATAGATTCTATGATGATTGTAAGTGTCGTAAGACCATCTGTCATAGCCCATTTTGGAAATAGGTGACCCCTTTGGGATGGGAGCTATGGACAAGTGTCAGGCACATTCTACAATGTTGACCAAGTGTCCTTGGGCATGGGTTTTGGTCCATGAAGCCATGTTGGATCCCCATTCTAAGAAAGGTCCAATATTGCCTTGTATTTCCTATTTAAACAAGTGCTTGGAGATGGAGTTTGTATCACAAGTTTACAAGTATTGTTATGCTGCCGGATTGACTCCAGACATGAGTGTCAAAGACCATTGAAGCTTGCATTGCAAGTGTATTGTAAACATTCTTTCAGATTTGTTAATACATTATGTAGGTTTCTGAGTGTGTGGTTTTTCACCCGCTAAGGGTTTTCCCCACTGTAAATCTTTGTCTCTCTTCTTCTGTCTACTTTCTGGCTCTTGTGTTTTGCTACAATATCTCATGTTAATGGTTTAACATTACTGTAATAGTTAGGATAAATTTAAATTTGTATAGCCCTCTCCTCAATAGATTAGTGTAGGAAGTGATTTCTGCATACCTAGCTTCCTTTCAGAACACACCAGGATACTGAGAGGGGGGGTGAATCAGCATCTAAACAACTTCAATTTCTCTGGAGCAGATTAAAACTTAAGCATGTACAACATTAACATAAGCATGAAAGATTAACACAATGCACATAAACACATATTACCAAATCTAAGTGGAAAACCCAAGAAGGGAAAAACCACGGTGAGGATTAACTCACAATATATGAAGCTCAAATGACAACTTTGTTTTAGGGCTACAACCCAAGGAAGCTACTACTCCCTACAGACTTTGTTTTAGGGATACAACCCAAGGAAGCAACACTCCCTAAAAAACTTTGCTTTAGGGTCACTCCTAAGGAAGCTACAACTCCTTGAAAACTTTGTTTTAGGGTCACTCCCAAGGAAGCTACTACTCCCTGAATTGAGAACACACTTTAGAATAGATTACAGTATGATAGTCCTTCTACTATCTAAAAACTGACATTGAAATTCACATCTTTGATGATTGCAATTCTACCTCTTCACACTTCCTTCTGATGATCAGATCAGTTAGCCACACTCTACACTTGATCACTATCACATAGAAGTCTTCAATATGAATCAGGATAGCATCTACCACTTCAACTCTTTCTCCTTCAATCACACATCATAATACATTCATTCTACTCATTATCTTACATGTGAACCTTATCAATCACTTTGCAATCACACTTTGCCTAACTCACTTTGATTTATAATTTATACATGATATTATATTGATTACATTGCTTGTCATCCAAAGACAACATGAAAAATACATTTACAAGTCAACCGGACAACACACAACATGAAATGTGTAGAGGACAAGTCCTAAACATGACTACACGCTACACCAGCAGAAGACCCATGCCTTGCAGACATCAACACTTACTTAATCTGGTCCAAAACATCCTTCACAACATCAAACATCAAGGAATTACATCCACAGACTCCACCCATTTGAAAATAGGGCAACCTTAAGCATAAACATATGAAACTTGGAGTATAACAGCCACAACAACTTGAAAACATTTTGTGGTATTGGAAATAAGAAATATCTTTATGAAACTTTGCTAGATGAATCTACATGACTCATACAACATCTCCAAACACTTCTTTAGCTCCGCACATCAAGGATTTGTGCCACATCTTCAAACCATGAAATCTAAGAACAACCAGTCATCTGGAACACACTTCAACATACTGTCATTGGAAAACTGAGCTTGTGAACCACCAAGAAGCTTGAAACTACAAGGAAGCATGTAATGCACATCCATGAACATGTCCACAAAACCACAAAGCCAACCATTCACTTTCAGAGGAACGCGGAGCATTCCAACATGCCTTCAACACTAGCTTACTCTGCCAAAACACATGGCAGTACTATATCATGCATAACTTTCATAGCAGAAGGACAAATGATATGAAGCTTTGGAGATTGTAACATTGGAAAATGTCCCCTTGGGGGCTTTTCCCTCATAAGGTTTAGCTCCCGGGTCTTTTGCGTGCATTTTAGACATCTTAGTTCATATTTTGGCATCCCGATGGAATGAGGTCTAGGTGTCATGGCAAAGTGGACCTAGGAGGACCCCTTCACCTTAACCCTACCCAAAATAGGGGGGAGGACTTAGGCGCCCATGCCCTAGTCCTACCCTATTTTGGGTTAGGCCCAAAATTTAAGTGTCAGTTTATGACTGTTATTTGGTCCTTTTACTGAGACGGTAAGTTTTGATTTTTGAAATCTTGGCAGGAGTGCCTGTAGTTGCATATAAAAGCATGTTTAGGCATTCATTTGTAAACTAGATGGCAATTGTGATGTTCAAGTGTTCTCAAGGTGATACAAGACTTTCATTGTGTTGCAAGAGCAGACTTGTGTGTTTTGTATGTTGAAATTTGCAGATTTGAGCATCAATTTCCTCATGGAATGAAGAGCATCTTCCTCCCATGAGAGCTTCACTACAAGGTGACATAATATTATATTTTCATCATTGATTCCTTTGGTTTTTGCCTCTGCCTCACAAGGGCGCACACTCTTTATCTGGTAATGGTGTTCGGAGACTTAAGTGTCCTCCGGGGCTTGACTGAGGCAAGCCTCTAAACACCACAACCCCCAAACCAAATCTTGTGATTGCAGGTTACATGTGTCGCATTTGGAAAAAGTGAAGTTGTAGGAAGGAGTGACAAGCATCAAGGATTCAGGATCTTAAGAAAAGTAGGACATTGGAGCATTTCTAGGACTTGGGCGCTCACTCTAGTGTCCTTTGCAGCTGAGTTCCCGAAAATAGAAGTTACAGGGTTGATCAGTGTCAGACGGAGGTCCAAATCCCGCAAAGAAACTAGTACCTTGGACTTGGATGCCCACTCTAGTGTCCCTGACTATTCCACCTCAAAACCCCAAAAATAGGTATTCTATGATTTTCTATTTTATTTCCGTCTGCAAGAGCATTTTTTGTTATTTGTCAATTTATTGTCGTATTTGCATAATTAGGGTTTTAATGGTCAATTGAGCATAAGAGAAGAGAAATTGATAATTAATTTCCCTAATCCAAGTTTCCCCACATCTCACAAGTGATCTAGGGTATGATAGTGCTCACCACTCAACCCTAGATCCTTGAATGTATAGTGGAGAGGAGGATTTAAACATCAAAACACCAAAACATTAACAAATCCAATTTTCCACCTAAACATTTTTGTGAACCTGTGTTTTTGGAATTCAATTGAAACTTGTTGAGTGTGTGTCTTTAGATTTGGATTGATTTCATTCATTCATATAGTCATTCATTTTATTGCATTGAGAAAAATTCAAAAAATTCAAAAAATTTAGAAAATACAAAAAAATTGCACTGTTTGGCTTACTAAATTGCATCAATCCTTTCTAAATTTTCCTAATTCAGAATTTTTGAATCAGATCTGATATAAGCTACATAAATCCAAAAATTCATAAATTTGCATTGCATTTTCATTATTAATTTGCTAGGTTTTTGTAGAAATTTTGACAATTTTCATATAACCTAGTAATTCCAAAATCTAGGGTTAGTAGGCAAAATCTTTTTTCAGATTTTTCTACTCATTTCAGAGGCTCATTCAAATTAACATTTGGCTGTACTCTTGCATTTTAGTGTAAATTTGCATTTAGATTTAAAATATTTGCATTTTTGCATAGGAAATTTCAACAAAAACTAGTAATTTTCATGCATTTTCATTAGATTTGCATTGGAATTTTGCATAAAAAGGCTTGAAAATCATTTTCAGATCTAAGAGTATTTAATTTCCATCATAAATCATACTTCAAAAAATTCTCATAGCATTTTGTCCCAAGATCTCAAACCTAGGGCTTCAAAAACAACGGTTTTCACTAAATTTAGCCTTATCGACTTTATAAACTTACACCATAGGCATGTTGTGAAAGGTATTTTTGCATTAATTGTCTATTATTATGGTAATCATTCACTTTCCCTCATAAAAATATTCACAACACCCTTTTATCGGGCTCTTGTAGTGAAAACTTTGCAAAAAACTACACATTTTAGCTATTTTTGCCCTAGGGTTTGACCTAGTTTGCCCTCCAAGCGTGTTGTGACAAATTTTATGGATTGAGGTGACTAATATCATTGATAGTATTTGTTTTACCTCCTTATATTAACTACAACACCTCATTTTCTAGGTCTTGGAATTGAAAAACCATGAAAAATAGCCTATTTTTGCTATATTTTCACTGGGGCTTTACCTTAAGTGGCACTAAAAGCATGTTGTGTTAGATATTTTGGCACTAAGTGGCTGATATTATTGATATTATTTGTTTTCTATCATCATTTTCCTCACAACACCCTTTGTTATGCCCTTTTGCATTGAATTTTGGTGAAAAAGTGCCTATTTTGACATATTTTCACATAATTTGACTTGGCATTATCTTGGAATTGCATCAAGAGTATGTTGAGAAGGATAATTTTGTTGTTTTGGACTGATATCAAACATATAACTTTCTACCCTTGATGACAAACATTTATATTGATGCGGACCTAGTGTCCCTTTCGAGAGCAATAAAAAAATGGACTTAGTTCCTAATATGATGATGGGCTTGTATATCTTATCCGACGCTTGGCTAGTTGAAGCACTCATGCTTTCTGCATAGAAAATTTGATGATTTTTCTGTCGCATTTACAAACCTTAGCAATACTTCTACTCTATGCATCTTTGTTTTCCTTTGAATCTGACCTTGGTGGTACTCGATTCAGAGAGCTTCGTGATATAGCCCCATGGTTATCCTCGAACTCTAAATTCATTGTATAACCTTGGCTCTTTGTGTAGTTAATCATATGCATTGATGTTGTTGTTTATCATGATCTTGTAGACACTAACATGTTTCTTGTAGGGATGTGTTTGTGGGAATATTTGGCGATCGTAAAGTACATGTCACCTTCGAGGGGCATGGGCTTTGCAAAAATTGATGTTCCCTTGTGTGTTCTCTTCCTACCTTAATGTGCTTGATATCAATACCTGATATCAACCACCTTAAGGTTGGGGCATATATAAGGTAAGCTGTTTGTTATAGATGTTAGCAATGTGTTTGACCTCAGATGCAAAGACTTGCGCCCCAGAGTAGTGCATCGTGCATCCTAAGTTTGTTTGCAATCAATTAATCAATCATGTAAGCCCTCTGCGAAGGTGGGATATCGCGTATATCCTTTTTATCTTAAGCCCTCTGTGGAGGCGGGGATGGTGTATTTCTCAGAGCAGATTGCATCATCCTATCATTTTCAAAAGTCCTTTGCGGAGACGGGGAGTGGTTCTGTGACTAACTCAACCCTTAAGCGTGTTTTCAGTGATTGTTGTCGCAAAGCCCAATCATCAATGTGTGCCTGTAATGTGCCTGATATGGTGTTGGACCTAGAAATAGGTACGCTCCATCACTTATCTGTCGTGTTTTCTTTGTCTTCAAGTGTGTGTATTTTGGCGTGCTTGTTTTGTGTGGTGTGTTTCTTGTCCCATATGTAGAGACCAGTGCCCTCAGGTAGTGCTTCCTACTGTAGACACTATAAAATGTCTATCTTGACATAACACCTTGTCGACATGACCTTGTGTGTTTTGCCCTAGGTCCTAGGTCATCCAACCTCATCCCACTCACAAATCCCACTTACCCTACTCCTAATCCTATCATAATCACTTAGCCAATTAATTAAATAAATCATATTTATTTAATTAATTCCCCATCCCATTTGTCCAACTTAATCACCTTCTTGATTAATTAAATAAACTCACTTTATTTAATTAATCTCACTTGATCACACTCATAATTAATTAACTAAATCTCATTTATTTAATTAATTGCACATAATTCAAATTAAAAACTTGAATTATTCCATCACCTCTTATAACATTGTGACACATGTCACATGTCTCATCTCCCACTTAATATGCCTTCACATGTCAATCTAATTCAAATATAATATTTGAATTAGATTCCCCTTTATTCTCTATCGCACACTTGTCATGTGACTACAATCCCTCATTGAGTAGGAAACCCTAATCCAACCCTAATTGATCTTGACTGTCCATATCTTTCAACATAACTCTCAATCACAACCATCCATTTGAATTTGCTTTTTTTTATAAAGGTAGCCTCTCTTGAGCCATTTGAAAAATGAATCTTCTTCTAACATCCTTACTCTACCAAAATTTCTTCTCAATCTCTCATCCATCTATCTTGCATTCATCCAATCATTTATCTACCAATCCTTATCCTATCATTATGTTGTTGAATCAAGCAACCAACATTCATCTATTTGGGTAAAGCTAGAGTGCTTCGGGTGCGGCACTCCACCTTATTAATGGATCGTGAGTCGATATGAGGTTTGCATTCATTTGATTTGCATTTGTTATCATTTTCCTTCATGTCAATTTTCCATGATTTCATTTGGCATACCCCATTCATTCATTTCTTAATAGTTTGGTCATTTTAATAGACTTTGGTATGCGGTCATATTAGTGACCGAGGGGGCTAGCCCCTCTCTTATTCCTCTTTTTTTCGATTGGTTTAACCCTTGGTCACATGGGTGACCAAGGGCTTGCTTAAACATTGACTGCTAAAAGTTTTCTTAACTTTAAGAGGAGAAAACTTCAGCATGTGACCATGAATTTTCAAACAGCTAACATTTTTTGCAAACAGTTAGAGTTGCCTTGCTTCTTTCTACATGCCAAAGGAGGCTATTTTTTTCTTTTGATCATAACTTTCACATACGGAGGTGAAATTGGGAAAATAATGACTTGTTAGAAAGAGGATTCAGAGATATTCACAACAGGGGTGATTTTATTAGGTGACTGTACCATTTTGCACATTTTTTTTCAAAGTTAAAGTCAAAGTTGATCTCAAACTTCAAACGCACATAACTTTTGCAATTTTGATCAAATTTTCACAAATTTTTTTTAAAATTTGCATAGAATTTTGTCTAGAATCTGTTCATGATAGTCATTTTTCTTTATTAGGTCATTTTGATCAGGTTTTATCATATTTCATGTTTTTAATATAACAATCCTCTTGGCACGTGTACTTGCTCCATTTTCGTTCTAGTGACTTACATGTGATCTTACGAGGCTGGAACAACATTAGCATTAGCATCTATAGCCTAGGATAGGATAATAATCAAGTGTATCCATTTCATCATTCATCTCTTTCATTTGATCAATCTATCTTATTTGCATCACACATTTTGCTTTGGGCTTAAAATGAACAACTTGCTTGCAATCACATCGAAAAAATTGGGCTAAAATTAACCATTGTCTTCAATCACACATCTTGACATTGGGGTTAAATAAGAAAAAGTGCCTTCATTTCTTGGTTAAGTTGCATGTGATTAGTGTTGTGTATGCTCTTCTCATGCACTTTGTGCAATCTTGAGAATCAAAAACACCTCTTATCCATTCAATTTTCACACACACATTTGATTTCTAAGGGTTAATTTACAAGTGTAATTGTGAGTCAAGTGTGTGTGTGTGTGTGTATGCTCTCTCCTCACACCATAAGGTGATCTTGGAGATCAAAAACACCTCACTTGATTTGATTTTGTTCACCCTTTCCTAGGAGGCCTGCTAGGGGATTTCATCACCCCTAGGAATGACCTCAATCGAGGCTGAATCAAAAGACACCCTCATTGGGAGTTGGAATCTTGTAACTCTTGGCTAAGTCCCAAAGAACTTTATACCTTTGGGAAGTGAAGGTGAAGGGTGGGTTACCCCTTTCTCCTAGCTGTGTGGTAGGATTTCACTTTCAATTCCTTAGTCAACATCGTGTAAACATAGCCTAAGACCTAATTGGACATACCCCACTTGACTAGTCACAGGGCTTGTTGATGTGTCTTCCATGTGTGCTTGTTTACTCATCATTACATTCATTCAAAGTCAAATTCAAAATTTCTTATGTGTATTTCATGAGTGAATCATGTTTGTACATGTGTGATCATTTGATTGAACATTGCCACATCAAGATAAACACCAAACACATAAGACAAGTCATTCAACTCATTCTTCCAACACATTCAAATCTAATCACATTCATCCTAATCATTCCATATCAAACCCTAATCGTCATCCTAGTCATTACACATCATCTAATCATTCCAAGCAACTACTTTCATCCCAATCCAAATTCAAATCAACCCAATCAAAAATCAAGACCTTAGTTGATCATCATCAACCATTATCCAAACTTTCTTGAGATCATTAGTCTATCTTGAGTAAGTCAACAATCAAATCAATCCAATCAACCCTCTCTTACTTAAGTGTAATTTGTCTACCTTAAGTATAGAGAATCAATCCAATCAACCCTCTTACTTGAGATCATTAGTCTATCTCAAGCATAGAGAGCCATCCATCAAAAACAAAATAAATCAAATCATCCTAAGGTCTTGAAATTTGATCCCAATCACTCCACATCATCACCTACATTTCTCATTTAAACAACTTTCATCCTAATCACCTCAATCCAAGTCATCCCACCTTATTATCCCACACCCTTACCATTATCCTAAATCATCCTAGTCACTTAACCTAATAATTCCACCATCATTCATACTAATTCCTTCAAGTCATCCAATTTCATCATCCTAGTCATCTTTGACATCCTAATCATCATCACCATAGTCCTCATCATCCAAGTAAAACCCCTAATGATTTCTAGCCATTACACATCATCATTCTACCTAGCCAATCAATTCTCCACATCTACCACTTGTAAACATGGACATGGCATTTCTAAACAATACCTATGAGAATGATCTTTATGGCACCAAAAGAATGCTTAATCAACTTAGTCAACTTAGGTGGTTATATAGAAAGGAAGAAGACCATGTGTCACCACAACATCAACAATTCCTGCAACATCAAGTCCTAGGCCAATATCAACGCTCCCACATTCCATCACAAGCCCAACAAGCACATAATCCAAACACTAACATCACCACATCCATGCCACAAATCACCCTCACTATTCCTGGCAACACCCTAGACAAAAGTACTTCCATAAGTCTACCATCCAATGATCCTAACTCCATTACCATCATAGCCCAATTGCTTTCTCAACAAACCTCCAACATCAACCAATGTCCACAACAATCCACCTCACAAGACTTTTCAATTACAAGCCCTATCATGCCACCTCATCACCAAACCTATCCACATGGTAATCAAATGTCCTTACACGAACAACGAGCAAGTCCAAATGTCGCTATGTACATAAATCAAGAAAGCCCAAGTCATCTTATGAAAGCCCTAAAATCCTTTGACAAGGGAGAAACCAACCTAGAAAGTGCCTCCTTTGAGTCACCTTCACCATCCAATCATATTTCAACACATGTAAGCCAACTAGTCCTATTCCAACACCTTTATCAACCCCTTCATCGCCTTCATCACCTTCATCCCCATGTTCCACTAATCCTTCATTAAAAGATTCCATGGAGATACTTTTAGAGAAATTGGTCCAAGCAAATTTGATTGAGCTATACCCGTTCAAAGCATATTCTCCATTTATGATTAAACCTAGAGGGTATAATGAAAACCATTATTGTACATACCATAGGTATAGGGGCCATACCATATCCACTTGTGTCCGATTTCAAAGATTAGTCAAGAACCTAGAAGATGGTGGTAAGATTTTTTTGGATAAAACCAATCCCTCTAATTCCATTATCTTTCCATCTAGCCCAAATCCTAATCCTAGGCCTTCAACTTCCACTATTATCATCCATCCCCTATATTGTCCATTCACCCATACCCTTGCAAAGGATGTGATCCATTGGCTACTAGCAAGGAATAAAACATTACCATATCATCAAACACCTATTCTTGAGCCTCCCATCATGTGTTCTAGAAGCTATCAAGCTTATTAAAGAGCCTTCCACTTACATTCAAGAAAACCAAGAGTTATGTCAAGAGCATGATCCTTAGCATGAAGAAATAATAGCCCTTAAATCTAATCAAGATCAAATCATCCCCATCCAACCTATCCATAACATGTATATTCTTTATGATCAAGATAATACCTATGAAGAAGCTATCCATGAGCACCTTGATCCTATCCATAATCCTATAATCCATGAGCAAGACATCCAAATTGCTCCTAGTCATCCTCCATCTAGCCCAATCCATGATTCCACACCTTCCACTTGTCATGATGAGACATGTGTCACCAAAGCAAACATAGAAGATTGAACAAATAATTTGGATCCCAATGAACATAAGCAAGATCCTAATGACCCTTCCACATCCACCATTGATTCCATTTCCAATCCACCACCATACCCACTTGGCCTATCTACTTTCATTCATGAGTGTTCTTCCCTAGGACAACAACAACCTTTTTCCTCCACTTTACCTTCTCCATCCAATAATCAACTCAAGTCTAGTGTTCAAACTACACCTAGTCCTATAGTCAATCACATGCTCCAAAACATGAACTACCAAGGCAAAGGTTTAGGCCTACATGAACAAGGCATTTTAGATCCAATCCATGTCAAGGTCCCTCCTCGTTCATTTGGCCTTGGATACACACCTCAAGGTCAACAATCTAACGATGTTGGTAATTCCTCCACACTTCCTAAATCCACTTCCTTCCATCATAAACCCCATCATATTCCTAAAACATACATTGCCATTCCACCTCCCTCATCCTACAAATGTCAAAAGAATGTGAACATTCACCTTCCATCATCAAATTTACCTCCATTACTTCCAACTCCAAATATCCCTCCATTTACTTTACCTCCACTTCTACCAACACCTAATTATCCAATTATCCATAAATCCCCTAAAATTCCTAATCATGACCAACAAATGCACACATGGTCCAAACATAAATCTTTCACTCATTCCATCCACCCTATGGGATTCAAAAGAAAATATTTGGATGCCTCCTCACATAAAGCCACAAATCCTAAGGGTCCTAATACATTAGGAAATCAATCCAAAAATTCAAAGCAAGGTACATTCAAAAATCCATCCAAGCCCATACCTCCAAAAGCAAAGTCAAAAACTAAAATGATATGGGTCCCTAAACAAAAATCAATCAAGTCAAATGAGGGATCCACCTCTCAAAAATCCCAACCATCCCATTCCATTCAAAAATGCCATTCCATTCAAACATTTCAAACATCCCACATGAAAAGAAAAAATCAAAAAAATACTAAGTCCATGTGGGTTCCAAAAGTCCTAAATTATCCATCCACTAAGAAAACATCGCCATTGCTTCCTACACCACCAACCAATCAAAAGCTTCCATGTTTAACATGGTGCGTACAACCATCGGTCATGATTCCTTTCCATACCTCCATCACTCCATCATTCACTCATTATCCTACCTATCTCCCCCATCACCTTCCTATGGTCCATGCTTTTACATAAGTCCATCATAATCCACTTTCAATCCCTCCATAATCCACATCATAATCCACTATCTACCTTATCCATCTCACTTTCATGCAATCACACTACCAACATCTTGAGCATAATGACATTTGACAGGGTCCATGCGACGACATCTTTCTCCCACAGGACTATCACCTTTCATGGCACTAGACACTTGAGTCCCTCATGTCCATATCCACCTATCCCATCGAAAAAGTAAAAAAAAAAATCAAAAAAATAAAGAGAAATCCCTTCGTCCAATGGTGAAAACTTGGTAAATAGATGCCTTGGATAAGTACCATGATGAAAACTTGGCAAACAGGAGTCATGTGTAGGTTTGATCTTCTATGTCACTTACACTTGGGGCCACCTTGTCTCATCCCTTTTCCAAACTATCATACCATTTCCATATACATACCTATCACATTGTATCCATTCATCCTCCCTTCCTCTTTTGATCTTGACAAAGATTGGGGGCAACTGTTGATAAGTGTTTTGGATATCCCTTGACATACTTCATCCTTTCCAAATGAACCCTATCCTTCAAGTCATAAGCTTCATCATGTCAAATCGTATCATCTTATTACCATAAGCATTGTCTTGAAAAATCCTAAGTCTACTACTTAGATTGGGGCATGTTATTCCTATGCAACATAGTCCTTGGAGATCACATCCTCGCTCTCTTACACATACATCCATTCCATTCCATAGCCTATCCTTTTATCTCATCCATTTATCATAATCTTTTCATCCATCCACTATCATCCATCATTTTGTCCAATCCCATTCATTCCTTCGCACCTAGACTTGGTTCCCCTTGTCATTGGTATCTAGCACAAAGGCTACCCCAAATTGTAAATCCATTGATGTTCAAAACATTTCAAAAACCCAAAAAAAATCAAAATATTTCAAAACCCAAAAAAATCAAATATCCAACAAAAAAATCCAAGCAATAAGATCAATCATCTATCAAACAATCCATCACATCAAATCTATCAAAACAAGTCCAATCACATCATCAAATCAAGCCAATCTATCAATCAATCAAAATCACATCAATCCAATCCATATCATCCCATCAATAAAACATAATTCAGAACTACATCTCATCTTTATTGTTACGTGCCTTGATCTTGTGGATATAGGGTATGTAGGCAATCTAGGATATGAAGGAAGTACCTAGATTCAGCAATAGGCAATAGACCATCTTCCATCTTTCATTCTTCTTCTAATCTTCACCACTCATCATCTTCATCCACCTCACATTTCTTCTATCATCTATCTCCCACATCATCAATAAACACCTACAATCCAATCAAATCAATTCACCAATCATTCAAATCAATCATCATCTCATTCAAACTAATTCTTCTCCAATCACTTCATCTATTCATCCTTATCAAACCAAAACCAAGCAGTGATCCAAATGCAAGTTATCATTTATCCATACCAATCAAGTTAATTAATCTTGTCAAATTATCCAATCACAATCAACGGTCTTGATCCTAATCTTGTTGTAAAACCAAATCCAATCAATCAATCATCATCTTCATCAATCGGATATATCGTTCCCACATCCTTGTGTTGATCTAGGGATATATCGTTCCCCGCAATGACAACACTATTTATCATCAAATCAATTAAACAATCAATCATTGGTTTACATCTTGACAGAGGTAATACCTTGTTTGTTTTTTGTATCATTTGTGCATGCATGCTTGCTTGCTTGTGTGTATTTATCTTTTTATCTTGCATTTGTATCTACATCCAACCCAGCTAATATTCATATCTTGTACCTAGACAAGGTTGTATTATGCTGGGGCACAAGACACATCGTCACCTTGGTCCTTATACCTTGGTGCATAATGTCTAGTGCTATATCAAGAATCATGGTTGATCACCTTCATTGTAGCATAATGCATCCTTCCCTTTCTTCTATCCATTCCCTTACCTTTCTTTCTTGACCAATTCCATTTCATTTTGAGAGTCTACCCATGTTTGTCCTACCCGCTTATCCTCTTGAGAGGGCATCATCATCCTATCCTTTTCCTCTATCCATTTCCTTAGCTTCTTTGAAATGATGTTACTTGACATAAATCTTATCATCTTGCAACATCATCTCAAAGAGGGGCAAAATGTAGACACTAAAAAATGTCCATGTCTCGACATAGCACCTTATCGACATGATCTTGTTTGTTTTTCCCTAGGTCCTAGGTCATCCAACCTCATCCCACTCACAAATCCCACTTACCCTACTCCTAATCCCATCATAATCACTTAGCCAATTAATTAAATAAATCATATTTATTTAATTAATTCCCCATCCCATTTGTCCAACTTAATCACCTTCTTGATTAATTAAATAAACCCACTTTATTTAATTAATCCCACTTGATCAAATTCCCAATTAATTAAATAAATCCCATTTATTTAATTAATTGCACCTAGTCACATGTCTCACATAATTCAAATTAAAAATTTGAATTATTCCCTCACCTCTCATAACATTGCGACACATGTCACATGTCTCATCTCCCACTTAATATGCCTTCACATGTCAATCCAATTCAAATATAATATTTGAATTAGATTCCCCTTTATTCTCTATTGCACACTTGTCATGTGACTACAATCCCTCTTTGAGTGGGAAACCCTAATCCAGCCCTAATCGATCTTGACCATCCATATCTTTCAACATAACTCTCAATCACAACCATCCATTTGAATTTGCCTTTTTCTATAAAGGTAACCTCTCTTGAGCCACTTGAAAAATGAATCTTCTTCTAGCATCCTTACTCTACCAAAATTTCTTCTCAATCTCTCATCCATCTATCTTGCATTCATTCAATCATTCATCTATCAATCCCTATCCTATCGTTATGCTGCTGAATCAAGCAACCAACATTCATCTATTTGGGTAAAGCTAGAGTACTTCAGGTGCGACACTCTCCACCTTATCAATGGATTGTGAGTCGATATGAGGTTTGCATTCATTTGATTTGCATTTGTTATCATTTTCCTTCATGTCAATTTTCCATGATTTCACCTGTATTTTGGGAGGTTTTGCGTGTCTTGCATGTGTGTTGCCCCATATATATAGAGACTTGCGCCCTAAGGTAGTGCATCCTAGATTAAGGGAGGTTTGTTTACTTTCTAGTACTTGCATTTTCATTTCATATATATGAGAAAAAGAAAAGAAAAGATATCATTTCTGTCTTCCATGCATTAATGCGTCTTCTATGCATTGACTATATTCTCTGTGTTCTGCATGACTGTAACTGTCTTCTCCGTGTTTTGTGTGCCTATTACTGTCTCCTATGTGATTGGCATGTCTTCTTCGTGCTTGGTGTGTTTGTTGTATTTGTGACATTACTTTAATGCATGTATTGGCCTTGCGTTTATACATACATTAAAGTGGGGGCTAAATGTGACATCAGAAAATGTCCTCTTGGTGGGTTTTCCCTCATAAGGTTTAGCTCCCGGGTCTTTTGCATGCATTTAGGACATCTTAGTTCATATTTTGGCATCTCGATGGAACGAGGCCTAGGTGTCATGGTAAATTGGACCTAGGAGGACCCCTTAACCTTAACCTTGCCCAAAATAGGGGGGAGGACTTGGGCACCCGTGCCCTAGTCTTGCCCTATTTTGGGTTAGGCCCAAAATTTAAGTGTCGGTTTATGACCGTTATTTGGTCCTTTTGTCGAAATAGTAAGTTTTGATTTTTAAAATCTTAGTGGGTGTGCTTGTAGTTGCATATAAAAACATGTTTAGGCATTCATTTGTAAACTAGATGGCAATTATGATGTTCAAGTGTTCTCAAGGTGATTCAACGCTTTCATTGTGTTGCAAGAGCAGACTTGTGTGTTTTGTGTGTTGACATTTGCAAATTTGAGCATCAATTTCTTCATGGAATGAAGAGCATCTTCCTCCCATGAGAGCTTCACTACAAGGTGACATAATATTGTGTTTTCATCATTGATTCCTTTAGTTTTTGCCTCTACCTCAAAAGGGCATGCACTCTTTATCTGACAACGATGTTTAGAGACTTAAGTGTCCTCCGGGGCTTGACTGAGGCAAGCCTCTAAACACCACAACCCCCAAACCAAATCTTGTTATTGCAAGTTACAGGTGTCGCATTTGGGAAAAGTGTAGTTGCAGGAAGGAGTGGTACACATCAAGGATTCAAGATCTAAAGAAAAGCAGGACACTAGAGCATTTCCAGGACTTGGGTGCTTGTTCTAGTGTCCTCCATAGCTGAGTTCCTAGAAATAGAAGTTACAGGGCTGATCAGTGTCGGAAGGAGGTCCAAATCCTGTAAAGAAACTAGTACCTTGGACTTGGGCACCTGCTTTAATGTCCCTGACTGTTCCACCTCAGAACCCTGAAAATAGGTATTTGTGATTTGCTATTTTACTTCCATCTGTAAGAGCATTTTCCATTATTCATCAATTTATTGTTGTATTTGCATAATTAGGGTTTTAATGGTCAATTGAGCATAAGAGAAGAGAAACTGATAATTAATTTCCCTAATCCAAGTTTCCTTACATCTCACAAGCGATCTAGGGTATGATAGTGCTCGCCACTCGACCCTAGATCCTTGAATGTATAGTGGAGAGGATGATTTAAACATCAAAACACTAAAACATTAACAAATCCAATTTTCCACCTAAACAGAGATATGACCTTGACTTCACCCTGAACATAGTTCCAGAACCGCATAGCCATAACTACTGATGCGGAGGAATGCAGAGCATTATATTGTCGTATAGTAACTATCTTCGACACTATCTTCAAACTGCAAAACACTCTTGCCATAATCCAATCATTATGAAACTTCAATCAATCCACCAGTAACATCTTCTCAACATTAGCAACACATCTGATCATCTTAGTGCTTCTAATTCCCATATTAATGTGTCTTCATACTCAACTCTTCTCTATATTGGATGGGGCATGACATCCAACCATGAACATTAGTAACCTCATTATATGACATCCAACCATGAACTGTATCTTCTCTGCTAGATAGGACATGACATCCAACCATGAACACCATCACACATCCAAGATAGTGTTGACATCAATGACCAACTTGTGATAGTGTTGACATCAATGACAACCCTCGGAACCATATGTGTAACAGACCATCTACTAAATGAAGATCACCCATGGTCAACACACACTCAACTGCAATAACAATAGCTCCAGAGAATAATTAGAACCAAGATCTTCAAGCCAAGAAGATAAATTACAACCAAAACCATCGCTATCAAAAGCTCACATTGAATTGTGTAACCAAGATATCCATGACATCATGATAAACATGCTAGAAGTCTCCAAAACCAACCATCTAGACACTTTGATCATCCATCCTCTTATCCCAAATTAACATACTAATGCACAAATGACCATAGACAATGCCAACTAACAGAGTCTACATCAATAGTGAATCAATCTTGTGGATATAGATAGTTCACATATGAGTTATCCAACTACAATCAATGGGTTGCACCCACAAATCACATAACTTGTAGATCCCAAACTAATGCAATATGTAAACTCATCATCACATTAACAACTTAAAAATTGAGATAACAAAGAAGATAACCTATAGAACTCAATATTCAAACTCTAGATCAACACCAACTCTAATTTACCAAACAAGTCCACAAACGAGTAACCATATTCAAGGGATAGTCAAGCATCTAGGAGATATGAGAAACTTCCTAAAACTGAACCACACCACTACCTGTAAACATGAATCAATCATATCATCACAACCCAAATGTGTCAATTGCATACATGAGCAAGTTGTGCTAATTCTCAAATGTACATGCCTATCTATGACACCATAATCATCATCATTGTTGTAACTATACTCAACTCTCACTAGACCAAGACTCTCAGTCTCACATGTGTATCAACCATGTCCTCAAACTAGAAGACAACATGTGTAGCTATAACTATCAAAGTCAACACTCTGAAAATACTTGTAAACCTATATCAAGAAGTACCAAAACTAAAAACCATCTATACCATTATATCAATCTCATAAATATATGCACTCTCATAAGTTTTCACCCACCAAATCCTCTAGATGCTCACATAATCACAACCTAAATCTCAGGCTCCTATAAGTGATCAAACAAGTAGAAACCCTTCTTTTCTCATCCAAGTGAAACACCAACTAATCCACTATATAATACACTACAAATTCTCTCTATCACCTATTCAAAATTCAAAATATAATTCTATATGCTCAAGATATCACTTGCTAACCATTCTGAAGAAAATATCGAATTCAAGAACTAAATATTGACACAAATAGAAAAATCTAAAAATCAAACTTATACCACTGTATATTTCTTGGAGAGAGTTTTTTGACACCTGTAAGAAGTCAAAAATATGATATCATGGATGAAAGTTATGCCCCATTGAAGAAAAACACATTCTAAGGGCTTAAAAAGGACCCAAGGGACCCATTCATATAGTTTTTACATGATGATGTCATCATTATGCCATCAAGTTGTAGTTCAGTGGTAGTGGTATGTGGGTGGCAATCCAAGCAACAAATTTAAAAAGGTTAAAAATTTTCTTCTAATTTTTTCAAATTTTAAATTTCATAACCCTGGACCCAACTACATATTCCATTTCAATTTTATGTTTTCATTTTCACTACCTACTAGGGGCTAAAGGTCTAGTCAGATTGACCAAGGGCCAATGTCCCACTTAGCAATTGATTATTGGGATCTGGCCACTCTATCTTTTGGTATACCTTGTACACGTGTTTTCTAGTACCATGTTCCATTCGTACACTATATGCCATTAAAATTATATTTCTCTCTATCGAACTACTAACTATCAAATCAATTTTGTTTCTAATTTTTTTAATTACAAAATTTGATAATATTTTTAACCTTTTATTTGATTTGATTTGATTTTTATTTTCTACACACAATTGACCATATGATTGTATCCTTGGGTGGGGTAATTTTTTTTCTCCAGGCCATGGTGGCCAAAATGTACCAAATTTTATGTCATTTTTCATGTCTTGGGCATCCTCAATCCAATGTCAAGGTTTATTTTTTTCCAAGAGGTTATTTTTGTAAATTCCTCAATAAAACCTTCATATTGCTAACACCCAAAAAAATCTTTTTATCAAATCTTTTCAAACCCCAGATCTGTAACAATAACCACAAATATGCAAACCCCAAAATCTCAAATCTATATTTTCATAACATGTAGAAAACCCTTATACCTTGAAATGGCTGAAATCTTGCTAGCATTGTCATGGCTTCAACTTTGCACTCAAATTTAACAGTTAACAAAACTAAGGCGCTGACACCTCCCTTAGCCATAACCATAGCTCTAATACCACTTGTTAGGAAATTAATCAGGATCAAACAATTTCTTACATAATCTTATGAGAAAAATTGATGCATGCAAGCTTATAGAATAACCATAATGCAAATTAAAAAACATACTATAAAATTACACAAGATATACCCTAGAAAAACCCTCAAGAGGAAAAGACTTAGCCTCCAAAAGTGCCCACACTCAATATATTATTTAGCAATGAAATATTACAATACACTTATAGAGATTCCATGAACACTATTAAAACATCAAGCACCTCCAATGCATCCTCCATGTATCCAAGAAAAATGGGTAACCGTGCAATTTCCACAGATTCCATGACATGTGTCACATATACACTTATAAGAGAGCTTAATTCAACTAATAGCCAACTCCAACCACTAGACATGTGCTTGCTTTTTTAGAATCAAGCTCACACAAAACTACCAAGTGGTATTGGCTAAATCATGTGTCTCAACCATGAGCACACAAAACCATTGACTCCAAAATTCAATATTTCCCACAAACATTAAATATTTGTCCTATGTCTCTTGCACATAAAATATCTAACCAATGTTACATACAATTTTACAAGTGAATCCAAATAAATATTTAATGTGGCTAAACAAATCTACTAGATGCACCACAAATAAATATGTATTTTACATAATTAAAATATTTCTTTCTTGTGCAAGGTATACAAAACTTTCTTTCTAATAGGGTTTAGGGTGTTTTAACTATGTATTAAGGAATGCAAGTCTCTTTAAGCTATAAACTCGGCTTTGTACTTACGAGTGATTTTAAATGGTACTAAAAAGTTATTTTTTTGGGTAACGAGTGAAAATAGACCTCTATGATAAGTACCTATAGGATGGAAGCTTATTGGAATGCTAATCTTAACCTATGGGCATAATTTGACCCTTCCAACCCCTCCTTGGAGTGATGTGACATGACCTAATGTGTAGGGAAATGGAATGTGACTTGTCACTCTCCAATCTCCACTACCTAGACTTTAGATAAAGGGTTGTGTCAAATACACCACAACTCAATACCTCACACATATGAGAGCACCCTTAGATGAATGCATAAGATAGAGCACGTACAAGTACACTTTTCTTCCCTAGGTCTCACATATGTGTGAACATATGGGAAACATGTGACCTTAATTAAGGTTTGTGAGTTAGAATTAGTGGTTGAATTGGAAGCCATGTGTCACCCTCTCATTTGGTGAAGATAAGTGGCATGACACTTCTTATTTATACCTTCTCTTTAGGCTTGGAAGGGGATCCTTGGCTTATTTTTCTATCTTTCTTTAAGAAGGGGAATTTTTGTATTGTGAGAGAGGAGAGAACCTGAGAGAAAAAGGGCTTTTGGAGAAGAATTTGATAGCAAGTGAAGAGGGTTTTGGAGAAGGAAAGAGGCATTCATTCCTACAAACTCCATGTAGAAAGATAAGTCATTCTAACTCCTTATCATTCTTACATAATTTAATTTTCATGAATATTTCTTATTTTGTTGTGAAATTTGTTCCTTGTGAAAATAAATTTCCACCCTATTCCCCTCCCAAAAATTTTGGCGTCCTCACACTCGGCTGCTTGGGAAAGGATGTGTGTATAAATTAGTAGTGTTTTGTATATTTAGAGTATGTGTGAGTTAGATGGTTATGTGTGTGTATCATTTGAATATGAGAAGGATTTGAGAGCAAACCCCTTGAGAGGTGTTAGTATGCATTCTTACTTTCTTTGTGTAGATCTACATGGGTTGCATATTTTGTTATGATGGGTTCTTGATGGTTCTCCTAGCTTGGGGGATGGCCAAGACCTCTTGTAGTCTCATGATGTCATATTGGTTGGGTGGAGAAATTTTTCTCCTCCCATTGGTATGACCTTTTGTGTCTTCTTAACTTAATTCTTGGAGATGTTGATTGGATTATCTAATTTGAAGGACATTCTTTGCAAGAAGAACAAATGTATTTATTTTATTTCTCAACTAGGTTGGACTAAAATAAAGATTGTTATATTTTCATTGTTGTAAAAAATCTTGGGATCTATAATGTGGTAACATAGTAAGCCTTGTGTATATGCAAGCTTTAGTTAAGAAGAATGTTTTTATTGATCAAGATATGCATATATTCATTATATTTGTAGAAAAAAAAACTTTGTTGTATATATTTATATAAGAAGAAGAATTCCCCTTTGTTTTATCATTAAATTTGACAATTAATAATTTAGATATAAAATTGATATTTCGGATATATATATATATATATATATATATATATATATATATATATATATATATATATATATATATCTTTTTTATTAAAATAATTTTAAAAAAACCCAAAAACCCAACAAAGCCCTCAGTTAGATGGAGGCTTGGCCTCTCTAGGCCTATGTACCCTGCCTTTTCGCTTCAAAATGGTACCGTGCCCTGCAATAAGTTTGCAATAAACAAATGAAATATCCATATAAAATTTAAACAAAAAACTATAGCAAGCAACCATCGATGATTTATACCATTCCCCTTCCCTGGTTAGGAAAAGAACAAAAATTTGCCGCTACCTTCGTTTCAGTGTTCTGCGGGCAGATGAGAAAACAAGAAAAACAAATAACACATAAAAAAGAAGACTTCGCATGAGGGTTTCTCGGGTTCGCATGGAATAATAGTCGGTTGCTAAGTTTAAAGATACAAAGATTCTTAGAAACCTTTAGCTTATTTTATAGCCTTCGGTTTAATTTGGAACAAGTGCTACTTGAAGATTGGAAAAATTTGAAGATTGAAGACATACTGTGGCTTAACACGAAACTGTTAGAAGTTGAATGTATGACAATTTTACTAGGGTAGAGAAGATTTTAATTGTTAGGGTGAAGCTTGACCTCCAAATTGAAGCTCAGTGGCATATTTCAGGTCGAGTTAATTGTTAGTTAATATGGTATAATTAGCTACTAGAGTACAAAGATGGCAAATCGAGTAACAAGGCTATGTCATGGCTTTTAATGAATGTCACTAAAGCATATAAATATGTTTAAGTAATTTTACTATAACAAATTTTTTTTTAAAATAATGTAAATCAAATAAAAATAAAAGCCAATTTACGAATCAAGCTTAACAAAGAGAGTGTGATTTATCAATATGTAAAAAAAGATTAGTGAGGGTAAAAAATTATAACATGCAATCCTTCTTGCTTGAAAGTAAAAACAAGAACTAATATAAGAATATCTTATAAAGGCATGCACTAAAATAAGTGTATATTATTCATACATTTATGAAAGTAAAAATAAAATAAAAGAATTAACAAAATATTGAATGACAATTTTTGCAAAAGTAAAACAAATGTATTTCAAGTAAAATAATAAAAGATATTTAAAAACAATGATAAAATGAAAATTAGAAAGGAAAAAAATGAAGTTTAATAATAAAAGATATTTAAAAACAATAATAAAATGAAGCTTTTAATACTTAATGCAAACTCATTAGTTGTGATATTTGTCAAATTTAATTCTAAAGGGAAATTAACATGTGAATAAATAGGGCAGGGGCCCTGGCTCGATTGGCTAAGTAATTCCGTTGCGGTAAAGATGGTCACGAGGTCCAGTCTCCCCCCTGCCCACCTGATAATTGTAACCGGTTCATAGCTCCGATCAAAAGCGTTTACCCATGAATTAAAAAAAAAAAAAAAACATGTGAATAAATAAAATTATTTCACTATATGCTAGGTGATGAAATATTGTTACATTATAAAATTGAGTAAAAAATAAGAGAAGAGTTTTTAACTGATGGGAATGAAAGAAAGTAGTTTTCATTAGAATATTATTTACGTAGAGGGTTTGAATAAGGGGATAAATAAGGTTAAATTTAACACATGTCAATGGTTGACCTAACTTCAAATATCAATATGAAACTAAAAGTGAATAATTTTTATTGGTTAGGTTTTTCTCTTTTAACATTATCTATTTTTATATAAATATTGTTAATATAAGTTTTAATTTTATTTCTAAAATATTTACACAAATAATATAATAAAGAGAAGAATTTATTAAATCTACTTAAAAAATAATACTTAATACAATAAAAATTAATATTATATATCATTTTTTAATATTTAATCTTTTAATATATTTAAAAAAACCCTTAAAGTTAAAAAATAAAAACACTCTCCATAAAGATTTCTATATTATATATATGTAAAACAAAATTGTATATGAACAATATTGTTAATTTTAAATTAAAAAATTGTTTATTAATATTATTTTTTCTAAAAAAAAATAATTATATTTACTGTAAGTATATTTAAAATAAGAATTTTATAATTAATATATACAATGAATAAAAATTAAATATTAATATGAATATTACACAATATCATATATTAATATTTAGATCAATATAATATTTCAATATTTAATATTTATACACAAATATCTATTAATATTTCATTTTACTATAATATAACATAAATATAAATACCTTATAATGATAATTCAAGTAATTTGTATAATCAATAATTTAATATATATTCTATCATTAATATATATAATTAATTATATTATTTCATTAATAAATATTACAATTTTTGTTATAATATTTGCATACACTTAAAAAGAAAAAAATATTATTTGTTTAATAACCAAATTCTCCTTTAGTGCCAACAACCCAAGTTCAAACCTCGCGGGGTTGCCCTCTACCGTGTCAACAATTGAGGGACTTTATCTCTAATTTTTTTAGGGTGGTAGGGTGGGCACCCAATCCAAGAAAATTTGGATGGGTCGTTGCCATAAGGTTACATTATGGCCAATCTCTCAGCCATAAATCTTCATTATGGCATTCATGCAAGGATGATACACCTTTCTCTCTGCTGAGATAGCAGCTCATTGATATGATCCGTCGCATGCTCCACTATCTCCAAACTCTCCGTGTAATGAATATAGGCATCGGTTAAATGAATGTGATCCCTCTCCGGTTCTGACAGACGGATACCTTTAGATTTCATTCCTATCTATCAGTTTGATCGATCATTTGTTGTTCTTTACATTGGTAGTAGCAGGCAGAATGGAGAAAGGCTCTGGATTCATCGCTAAGATCTCTGTGCATGGGATGGTGAATCTGGGAGCGTTGACACCTCTCCAGTTGGAGAGCTCAGTCTAGCAGATGGCCTTCAAAGGCACCATTACAGACTTAAGGCTCAAACGTATCCTTGCGAAGGCATGAGGACCTTCTTCTCCCGGCGGTTAAGATTATCTTGGGTTTAGATTTTATGGCCGCGGACGAGTTCTATAGGGTAGACTCTCACATCTCTTCCCATTTCTTAGCCTCAATCCTAGATGCAGGGGTGTCTACAGAAGTAGCGAAGCGCCTCATGGTGAAACCGTTTAAGCCAGAATCCCTCCAGGGCCTCAACTCCATTCTCGAGGCAGTCTTTCCCAGGGTGGGTATCCCCCACCCGAATGACATTGTCTCCCCTAAAGATCCTCTAGAGGTGTTGAAGGTCTTTCCCCTCATTCTCGACCTGAAAGGCATGGCGTTGGCAGAACATCAGGACCGAGTTCTCTAGGTTTTTGGTTTCCTCCAGAACATGTTGCAAGAGGACGATGACTCTGGGGACGGGGTTTGGGTTGGCAGGCTCCAATCCATGGCAGTGGAGCTTGGTCTTCTCTGAAAAACATGGCTTATGTGGCCTAGGTCTTTGTGATCACTCTCAGTAGGTAATGCTTATAATCCAGTCACTAACGGATCAGTAAGCCTAATGGCTATTTTGCTTATACTTCTATGTAAAGTTTAGTAGGTTTGCTTATGGAAGGGTATCGGGGGGTTTTTGGCCATAGAAGCCAGTTTGGAAGGTTGCAGGTAAACTGCTTATAGGCACCTGCTTGTAAACATCTTCTGATCAATATAAATCTATATATTTATGAATTAAAAAAAAAAAAAACAAATTCTCCTCAAGAATTTAGCTACTCAAAATTTAATTAAACAAGTTAATCTTGTTAGTATTAACTACTAACTTCATTCCATTCCATACTTTGCTCTTGACCTTAATTTTAGTGTGTTTGTTACAATATTAATTATATTATTCTATTGATATTTAAAAGAAGAATCTTATAATTAATATACAATGAATAAAATGAAATATTAATATGAATATTACACTATATATATATATATATATATATATATATATATATATATATATATATATATATATATATTTCATTTACTATAATATAATATAAATATAAATATATTATAATGACAATTCTACTAATTTATATAATCAATAATTTAATATACATTATATTATTAATATATAATTATTTCATTAATATTTAAAATTTGTTGCATATTATAGGTTTAACATAAAATTTCCTTTTAATTTCTAAAATAAATGATATTAGAGTGAATGTCATATTTGATAGGAGTTATTGTAGGTTGGCTAGAGGGAATCTAGTGCTAGCTAAGGGATTCTAATGTGGGACTTTATTCAAGCTTGATGCATCTACATATTGTAACTTAGCCTATGTGACTAGAAACTTAGATTCATGTATGTTGTAGCACCATAGGATGGGTCACATTGGTGAAAAAGTTCTTAATACTCTAGCTAATAAAAATATGATGGATGGTTTGTTTGTTTATTTTATAAATTTTAATTTGTGAGCACCATGTGTTTAGTAAATAAAGTAGACTAAAGTTTAATTCTAGTAGTGTTGATGGTCTTTTGGCACATGCAACTCAAGTAGAATAAAGATCACTCTACTTCTCCTAAAAAGGTGACTGACCTAACAAATCAGTTGCCTCTAATGCCCCTATTAGCTGGGTCACAATAATGTTGGAGTAGCCAAGTGGTTCATGTCATTGTTTGTTCAAGGGGCCTATGATGGTAATTTTAGGTCAATAACTTGGACCAAACTTGTTAGATCTCTTTCATCATGCAGATTTGATTTCAAGTTAAATTATTCTTAAACCCTAAGCCTAACAAAATCTAATTAAAAGAAATTACAGAAGATAAAGGGTTTTAAAGGAACAATAGAAAAGCAAATGGACAACCTCTATATTTGATTTTCAATCCCACTTGATAGATTTGACAAAACTCAAATTAACCTATTATGCAATGATTAGCACTTCACTCTACCATTAGCACCATAGATGCAAGATTCTAAGGAATTGATGAGAAATTGGAATGAAGAACCATGAGAACACCATATTACATGCACATAAATCATGCCCTATTCCTCAATCTTATTGCTAAAGAAATAAATCATTAAACTGCTTACTATAATTTCACCAAGAAAGATCAAGTACTAAATTGAAAATACAAACACATTACTACCAAAGAAAGGAACACATGGAGAGAGTAAAATATTTTATATTAATTGGCAACAACATTGGAAGATTACATATGTTCAATAGGAACTTCACAGTGAAGATGTGTTGGAATTACCCTATGTGAATATCCTTTTTATCTTCCTCAGAAGCTCATTGAGTTTAGATAGTTCTTCCTGGAAACCCTAGAACCCATACTTCATCATCACCATATCATCTCCCAAAAGGTGCAAGAGATGCCTTCTATGAACCTTTCAATTTTCACCATTGTAGCATCAACTACATTCTTCCTAATGGCTGATTTTTCCTTGCAACCCTTCAGTATCTTCACTCTTAACTTAGCCACCTAGAGCCACTGTAGTAATAAATCTTGGTCATTCTTATCAAAAACACTTAATTGACTTAGCTCATCAGAGGGAGTTTCCCTTATCCTCTGCAAAATTAAAATGTATTCCTCGTAACCTATGAGATCCCCATCAAGGGACTCATCAAATTTATCCATGGTGCTTGCCTCATCACTGATTATGTGATTGGTCCTTAGTGACTTCCTGATTACCTTGATACCTAGGGTTTCTAGTGAGTCCCTCCATGTGAAGGTAGTAAGGATCACTCCTCCCACATTTTATCACTAGTTATTTCTATTAAGGGCTATTAGTATGGTTGAGGCTAGATCATTTGAATCAGTTGATCCCACTAGGTGATTGATATAGGTAGTTAGCTACCCCACCCAAGTCTTCTTCTCTTCTTTGATTACTTCATCCTTTTCCATTCAATCCAAGATGGTGGCACAACTGACTACAATGGTTTATTTTCTTCCTCCCTAGTTTGGTGGTTAAGGCTAACCTATTATATATGATACTCTCTAGGTGCCATTTGTGACTCTTCCTTATCTACCACCAAAGTTGTTATCTAGGCCACCCTAAATCCTTATGCATCCAATATAATTGTTGAAAGTGTCTTAGCCCTTTTATTCTTTGTTTGGGCCTTGAAAACTTCCACCACACTAGAGAAGTCATCAACAATTGGCAGGTAGGTCCTCTATCTCTTCTCTAGTGTGCAGTTCAACCATACTGGTAGCCCAGTGCTTACTGATTTTTTGTGTTGAGGAGGGGGAGGAGGAGTTTGAGATCTCCTAAACCTAGAATCTAGGGAAGTAGGAGAAGGGCTCACTACAACTATTTGAGGGGTATCTTGTGAACCTCTCTCTCTCTCATAATGCCCCTAGCCCCTAAACCTTAAACCCTAAACAAAAGCACACTAAATGTCTATCTCCATATCTCTCCCCTATCTCCCTATCTCTATCATCCCTCTACCTCTCAATCTCTCTCCTTATGTCTCGAGACATCTCCCTCACTCTCTATCTCCCTATCTCTCCCCTCTGTCTCCTCTATCTCTCACTATCGGTCCTCTCTCTCTATATCTAAACCCTAAACCCCTGAACCCCTAAACCTTAAACCCTGAAACCCTAACCCCTAACCCCTAAACCTGAGCAAACATAAAACCTAAATAATTCTCCTAAACCCTAAACCCAAGCAAACCTAAACCCTAAATAATGCCCAGAACCCCTAAACCTTAAACCCAAAACCCAAGCAACCATAAATGTCTATCTCCCTATCTCTCCCCTATCTCCCTATCTTTATCATCCCGCTACCTCTCAATTGCTCTCCCTATGTCTCGAGACATCTCCCTCACTCTCTACCCTCTGTCTCCTCTATTTCTCCATATCGGTCCTCTCTCTCTCTATCTAAACCCTAAACCCCTAAACCCCTAAACCCTAAACCCCTAAACCCTAACCCCTATACCCAAGCAACCTTAAACCCTAAATAATGCCCCTAAACCCTAACTCCTAAACCCTAAACCTTGAATAATGCCCCTAAACCTAAGCAACCCTAAACCTCTATCTCCCTATCTCTCCCCTATCTCCCAATCTCTATCATCCTTCTACCTCTCAATCTCTCTCCCTATGTTTCTAGACATTTCCCTCACTCTCTATCTCCCTATCTCTCCCATATCTCCCAATCTCTATCTTCCCTCTACCTCTCATTCTCTCTCCCTATGTTTCTAGACATCTCCCTCACTCTCTATCTCCCTTTCTCTCCACTCTGTCTCTCTATCTAGCTATCTCTCTATCTAGCTATCTCTCTATCTCTTTCTATCTCTCCCTAAATCCTCAACCATTAAATCCTAAACCCTAAATAATGCCCCTAAACCCTAACCCATAACCCCTAAACCCTCTCTCTCTCTCTCTCTAAACCCCAAAACCCTAAATAATGACCCTAACCCCTCAACCCTAAACCCTAAACCTGACCAACCCTAAACCTCTATCTCCCTATCTCTCCCTTATCTCCCTATCTCTATCATCCCTCTACCTCTCAATCTCTCTCCCTATGTCTCTGGACACCCCCCTCACTCTCTATCTCCCTATCTCTCCCCTCTGTCTCCTCTATCTCCCTATCTCTCTATCTCTCCCTATTTGTCTCCTCTCTCTCTACCTATCTATCTCTCCCTATCTCTCACCTCTCGCTCCCCTATCATTCCTCTCTCTCTCTCTCTCTCTCTCTCTCTCTCTCTCTCTCTCTTATCAACAAAGGAAATGGAAATAAGAAAACTAGGACTCTCGTTCTATCTCTCTTCCTATCTCCCCTCTCTCTCCCCTCTCTCTCCCCTCCATCTCCCCACTCTCTCCCTCTTCCTCCCTCTCCCTCTCCCTTATCAACAAAGGAAATATAAACAAGAAAACTAGGACATGCAAAGAGATATGGGGATATAAATTGGGAGGATGAAATGGAAACAAGATAAAATGAAAGTTAATTAGATGGGAAGAATGATGAGAGAATAGGTGGAAAATAGTAAAATAGGGAAAAATTGGTGGGATCTAAAGGAAATTGGAAAGGAAAAGGAAAACTAGGAAAGCTAGGGTTAAGAGGTGAAAAAGAGAGGGGAGGAGGTGGAAAAAGAAGTTAAATGGACACAAAGAGATGAAGATGAATGATATGAGAGAGAGAGGGGGGGTGGGGAGAGAGATATAGAGGGGGAGAGAGATACAGAGGGAGGGATAGAGAGGTAGAGTTAGAGACAGGGGTTGATAGAGAGAGCAAGATAGAGAAATGGAGAGAGATAGAGAAGTATATAGGAGAGAGATAAAATTCAAGAGTTAGAGAGAGAGGAAGTCCATAAAGAAAACAAGATAGAGAGAGGGAGAGAGATATATGCATAAAATTCATTTTAACTATGTTATAACTCATTTGCATTTTTTCCTGCTTTGGGAAATTCCAACCCTAAGGGTTGGATTTGCCTTGGGCATCCAACCCGAAGTGTTGGAGGTACCTTTTGGATGCCAAGGATGTGTTTTTTAGAAAAGTTAGAAATTTTGACCAAATATCGTGTGTGCTCCCCCTATGGTTTACATGTTTTTCAATGTCAATACGAAAAAATGTCAAGACAAATTCAATTTTTTATTAGATTTCTAACCATTTATTTTTTTCAAAAATCTAATAACATTAAGGTTTCCATCTTCAAGTTCTTTTGCTAATGTGTTCTTTTTTTCTTAGAAAACCTATGTCTAGTATTTTTGGTGTCATTTTTTACACAATTTTATCAAAATTTGAAAAAAATTACATTTTTAGATTCTAGACTCAATCCTATACACATTGAAAAAAAATTGATTAGTCTTCAAAAAAATGGCGGGGAGCATGCTCAAATTTTAATTTTTCAATATGTGTCCACTTTGAAAATTTATAAAAAATCATATATTCATAAAAAAATTAACAGAAAAAATGGGCATAAACTACATGGTGTTAGCTAATTTTCCACCATTGCGATTTGTCTAATACTTAAAAAAGTTAACATTTTAGGGGGAGCACACTAGACACTATGTTATATTTATCTGACACAAACATGAGCACTTTGTGTACTCCCCCTATTTGAACCTCTTAATCTCCACCATTTTTAGAAAAAAATAGTAGTTTTGAAACTAGACTCGGAGCACTACAAAACTTGTTCTTATCACATCTTCTAATTTTGAGCGTGGCTATCTTCAATTTCTCATGCAAGATCAATTTTTTCTTATTTAAGAAAAAAGTGGCCAGTTTTGACCCCCTTTTGGTCCCCCATTTCCATGCACTTACCCACATGGTCTGTTGCTTTCATATGTTGTGCCTATTGGTTTCTCTTATAAATGTTCCACAAGTGTGGGCAAATGTGGGAAAATACAAGGATCATGTATAAGGACAACCTATTGTTTGAGAGTCAAGTCCATGCAAATGATACATTGTCACCTTGGTATTATATACCCTGGTGCATAACATCCATTTCTATATCAAATAAATGATTGCTCTACTTAAGTTAGCATAACTAATCATCATAATAAATCTATCATCTTTCTTTCATCCGTCTTTTCAATTTCTCCTTCTAATCATCTTTCTTGCATCCATTTTTTTTTTCTTTCATCATTAGATTCCTTCTTTTCATCAAACCTTTTCTTCATCTACATCTCCTCACCTATTAACAAATCATTCTCCATTCATTTCGAGAGCATACTAGTGTTCTTCCAACCCACCTATCCTCTCAAGGGGGCATCACATCATTCATCTCACTAATTAATCTATCATCATTCCTCCTAGTCACCTCATTTCAAGTGACTGGGGCATCATCATTTCTAATCCAATCATAATCTTCTAAACTAAAATATTCTTTTGTTTAATCCAATGCTATGTTTTAAACTTCTTTGAATATTATTACTTCGCAACATCATGTCAAAGAGGGGTAAAATGTAGACACCAAAAATTGACTAACATCATTTCCATGTCATCGCGTTTCATCGACATCATTTTTCATCACATTTCATCGACATCATTTTCCTAATTTATTAATTATTCTTCATCAACCTTCATTATTTTTCTATTCAGATTAATTAAGTAATTTTAACGCTTCCTCTATGTGACTAATTAAATAAATTTACTTTATTTAATAAATCACACTAACTCTTATTTATTCTCCCACAAATAAATAAAATTTATATTTTATTTATTTCCAATGCTTCCTCTATGTGACTAATTAAATAAATTTATTTCATTTCATTGAATCACACTAACTCTTATTTATCCTCCAACAAATAAATAAAATTTATATTTTATTTATTTCCAATGCTTCCTCTATGTGACTAATTAAATAAATTTGTTTTATTTAATTAAATCACACTAACTCTTATTTATCATCCTACAAATAAATAAAATTTATATTTTATTTATTTCCTCACATTTCATCCTCACATGAATTAAATAAATTTATTTATTTAATTCCCTTAATCACTCTCCTAAATTCTTTCCACTAATCACTCCTAAATTCTTTTCATAAATCACTCATCTTAACTATGCAATCAAAAAGAGAAACTCTTCCATCAAAAGAGTTAACTCTTAATCAAACTTCTATCAATTTAGCAACTATGCGCAAATCTATTAAATTAAATTAGTTAACTATTAATCAATTTGGAATTAAATGAAGTTAACTAATCACTTAGTTTGTTAACTTTCCTCATTAATTCTTCTCAACTAATTACAAGGTTGTTGATTTTTTAATCTATCCTCCACTGTTGATTCTTGATTTTGAAAATCTATAAATTCTCCTCATTCAAATCATTTAAGAAAAAGAACACACACATTTGCACCACTTATGTTGTTGAATTTCTTTTGTGAATTCAATCATCTTCACATCAATCTCATATTTTATTTTGGTTATTGCTATAGTGTAGAGCAATCCACAATACAAAAAGACACCAAGGAATGCACATCATGATGATAGTATTAGTTTAATGTTTGCATTTAGTTTAGATTTTTATTGTGATAATTCCTTAAGGTATTGAAGAATTTGGTACTCCAATTTCTCTTGCAAGGTGTTCAAAAAGTGGGAGAATATTAGGAATGGTGTGTTAACCTTGCATCCTAATGTTAAGAATACAAAAATTATAATTTTTAGGCTATAGAATAGAGAAACCCAATTTTTGGGCTATAAAGGTTGTTTCTTCTTTAATTTTTTTTAGATGGGTTGTAACTAGTTCCCTAGTTACAAGGACATATCTTCAAGATCTATAATTTAAAAAAATGGGGGGCTTAATTATCTTCCCAGATCAAAAGTTATGGCCTCCAAAAGTTGGGCCTCCCACATTGGAAATGTAAGAACATCTATGATGCATAAGAGAGTTGTAAGAGAGAGTTATGCGTTGACCAATTTATGATGCATGTTATGACACATCATAATGCATCTTTGAATGGAAAAGGAATCCAAAATGGAGTTCCCAAGTTGGTGAGTGGGTTATGACGAGCTTATGCCAGGTGGAAGGAATGTGTTATTTTAAACCTATAGATTCATCTTGGGATTTAGGTGTTAAATTTTAACTAGGGACATGGGCACCATTTTTTGGGTGGTTTTAGTTCATGGTTTCCTAATTACCATTTTATGGTATCATGTATTGCTTCTCCTATTTATTGGGTGCTTGAGATAGAGGTTAGATATTGAATTTTATAGGGCCTATTATGCTGCCAAAATTGCTCCAAATCTCTTATTGGTGATACCCCTAAAATGGCATGTCCCTATGATTGTATTGTAATATTTTTTGTTGATAATAAAATTGGTTCATGCTTTGGGTGTGGGATTTTTCTCTCGAAAGGGTTTTCACCATGTAAACATGTGTTATGGTATAATTTGTGTTGTGTATTTTTCCTTGTAACTACAAAGATTTAATTTATTTGCACATAGATCTCCTCAAATATTAGATTAGGAAGCATTTTTACACTCTTCCTTCCTTTAACCTCATTTGCTATTTATTCCAAGTTGCTTCTTCATATTTTCATCTTTTGTCATTTTATTGTTGTCATAGTTTGAGCACTTGTGTTCATCTATTAAATCTAAGGACAAAACCCCATGAATTTAACGATCAAAGGATGAAACCCCTTTTGTTTACTTTAAAATTTATTTCATCAATAAGTTGCATCTATGCTAAAGGATTGCAATCATTTTAGTTTTTGTAAGATTGTATGGAAGGGAGCTCTAGCATACTAAAGTTTATTTCAGATTTATGCATAATTTGTATTGCTGTAATTTATGATGTATTTTAGTATTTTTCTATACATTTGACTACTATAAATCAACTCTAGAATGTTCACGAAATCCCTATTTATCTATGCAAACATTGTTTATTTATGTTATTCGTTTTTAACATGAGTTTATATGTAATTTCAATATTTATTCACTATATACTCTCACCTTTCCCTCATAGAATTTTGGTGATCAGAAAATGATAAATATTTTATAAACTTTTTGTGTTGGTCACTACATAATTTGTATCTATTATCCTGACTTTATGTTTGATTAAAGAAAAGTGACCTTCTCAAGCTAATTTAAATCTTGAAATCAAATTTAATTAGGGTTAAGGTTGTTTGTGTGGGATACTTATTGAGTTGGGTCACTCACTATGTGTTGCATCACACTCTCTTATTTTTTTAGATCTATATTCCAAGATTGATTCTACTTGGTTCTCTTAGCCATAGGTCAAATCTAAGTTCAATCTTTAACCTTGTGGATAAAGAATCATTCCAAGCAATAATCGAGGTTGTGCCTTCACAACACTTGCACAAAATTCTTGTGCACTCTACTAAGCTTTGATAGAAGGATTGGAAGTGGTATGTGGATAGCCTCTTCTATAAGTATACCCCAAGCAAAGGATACAAATGGCTTTCACTACATTTGCCTATAATAAATAAACTGGATTCTAAATGGTCTCATTAGTCTCCATCTTTTATTTAGAACAAAATCTACCAAATGGTTTGGAAAGTGGTAGTAGAGCTCAATATTGTGGATTGTGCCTATTGTTTTCTTTACCAAGGTCTTCTAATTGCCAACTAGTTAATGCATCTTAGTGTTTTAAACCCAAATGTTTGTTTTGTAGGCAACCTAAAACTCTTTTACATCTATTTTGGTTTTATCCTTGTGCATAGATGACCTAGCAATGAATTCATGATTATTTTAATCCTTTTAGACCAAATTCATTTACTTGGCATAATGTTTTGTTATGCAATGGGGCCAAATTTCAACCTAAATTCTCCTAACTATAACATGATTTTAGACTAGAGATTCTTTTTAGTATCTTAAAAGATAGGAATGATACTATATTTGCTAATAATTTTGTTGATTCCATTTTTTCTACTTACTCCAAGTCATTGGTGGTTTCTATCGTGCTCATGCAAATTCAAGTTTAGGCCAAGAAAGTGGCTTTAGGGGTGCACCATCTTCAAACCATTTCTAATCATTGATAGAATAATCTTTGTACTATTGTTAGGGGTCCAACCCTCTTTTCCTCCATATGACAAATCCCCTTGCCAAGGCTAGTGACATGGATGCTTAGAATCTTGTTAGTGTTGCTCGCAAAATTAGTGGAGAGGTTCTGCTTTTGGATAATCTTCATGTACTAATCATCATAAGGGATGCCTTCTAAACTACATACCACTATTTTGTGTCCTCTCAATAGCATGGGTCAGTGCCCAAGCAATTAGGCAACTTTCATCACCTAGCTTTTGCCATTTTGTCACCAAGGAGTTCTCAGTTTCTATCTCTTGGTGTTCAAGATTCATAGCCACAAAAAGGGACTACTTAGTAGAGGTTGGGTAACTCTAATGATTAGGACCCCCCTCCCAATACTAGTTTTATATCTTTTAGATGCTTAATCTTTGTTTATGTTTCTTATAGACTATTAACTTATGATGGATGTAGATGACTATTCTCATTTTGTAGGTCATATTTGATGTAGTTGTTGTTTCATTTTTTATGGCCACATAATTGATGTAAATCAGGGGTGGACAACTCAAATTATCTTCAAACAAACAAACTTTCAATCTCTAAGCATTCAAATGGTGGGTTTTCTTTCATTAGCCCTCATTCTTCTTATAGCCTTTCCAAACTGGTTTTTTCTTCATAACTTTTAGAGTGGGCATGAACTTCAAATTGTAAAGACACTTTCAGATACCCTTTTCAGCATTTATAAACATATCCAAAAATTAGATAGGGTTCCTTTGTACAGAATGGTAAAAAACTTACTGTCCTCTTTCTTGACTAGGCTTAAAGTGGGACAACAACTCGGCCTTTTCCACCATAACTTTTGGAGAAGACACATGATTCAAAATGTAAAAGCATATTTAGATACCCATTTGGCTCTTCTACAATATATCCAAAACTTAGCTAGGGTTGTTTTGGTACAGAGGGTTCAAAATTTGACTGTCTTATTTCTTAAGCCTAAAGCATGGTAGCAGCAAAGTGGGTATTTTGGCCATAATTTTCAGTGTAGGCATGATACCAAGAATGTAAATAGGGTTTTAGACACCCATTTGGGCTTTATACAACACACCTCAAAATCAGAAGTGGTCACTTTGTACGGAACTCTTCAAAACTTGGTTTGTTTGCTCACTATTACCCTAACTAGGGTTTCAGACCTGTTTGTAGTAAAATAGATATAACTCCCTCAAAACACAATGAAATTGAGTGCAACAAAAAGAAGTAGAAAGTATATTCAATTATATTTCATTTCCAATTAGTCTCACACCATGAAACAACCATACAAGTTTGTACCATTCACCATAATAGAGAAAAATGTTTCAAAATGTAGAAAACAAAGATGTTTTATTACTCCAACTTCAAGATTTTCAACAATCACCATCTCCAACCACCTCTCCCTCTTGTGTTTGACCATACAAAGCCTTTTTAAGTCATTTCCAACTATTCCCAAATGGTTACAACCAACTTTTCAAGTTATGACTGTTCATCTTCCCACATTGGCAACAAAAGCAAAAGTTGCTTTGTGCAACTTGACAACATTCAACAACCTTGACACTTTTTACATTTGCACACAAACTTAACACCTATTGACCCAAACTAGACACCAACACATTTAAAATGGTCTTCTTAGACCTTATTACATATTAAGAACTCAAACAAAACCAAAATGCCAATTTTGAACCTACTAAACCTAGGGTGCTCCTTCACCATACTCCCGGGGAAGAAAAATTCAAGCTCCACTTGAATGGAGAGCACCAACATGAGAATTGTGTTTGAAATATCTTTACTGATGTTTTTAGATCCCTGCATATTACCTTCTTTGAAATAGACCTATGCTTTCTTCATATTGACTATAGGTTTCTTGAACACTTAGCAAAGGCAGCTACATAAACTATGTTGCAAGTCACCTTCCAGAGATACCATGTGCAGTGATAGATAGAATTGATCAGTCTTCCTATTAGGTTGATGATACTTTTCCTCCTTCACATGGATGATAACAATGGTAGCATTATCCTCTGAAAGTATTTGTGTAACACCATCACCGACTACGCCTTCTTTGCCCTACTTCTCACACTCTCTCAGTGACCTTGTCAACATGGCAACATCTAATTAAAGTAACTTGGTCTGCAAATCCACAATAGCAACTTGATCTTCCCTATCAATATCCGTCTCTTGCTCAGCTTGTACATTAGAATTAAATTCACTTGCTTCAAACAACTTAAAATGATTGATCCTTTGCATTAGTAATAAAGAAGGTGAAGACTCATCCACAACTATGTTCATATTATCCTTCAATACCTCCTAAACTTCCCAAGGCAATTCTTCAATGCTTGTTGATGTCAAAACAATCCTAGGCTTAGTCACTATTGTATTACTTACCTCTTCCTCTTTCTTAGATGGTTGTTGCTCTTCCTTCATCAACGAAGATTCTTCAATGTCTAGTTTTGCTATCTTCTCTTGCATCCTTCTCTTCTAAATGATCTCCTTGATGGGCCATTTTACCTTCTTCCTTGTTGGTAAATGCCAACCTTTTTCTTGGTTTACTCTCTCAAGCAACTGTTGCATCTCAAGTTCCATTCTTTCTTGAACTTTTTCCATTTGTTCCTCCATTTGTTCCAAGGCATGCCTCAACTCTATTATTTCTTACTGAACATTTATTTGTTCTTCCTTCTCATTTTTCTTCTTTATCTCACTTCTCTCTCTTTTTTTCTCTTCTTTCTTGCTTGGTACCTCCTTACTCTGGAAGTTTCCATGAAATAATCTTCTCAACATCTCCATTTTTCTTTCTCAAGCAAGTCTCTTTCACCTTGCTTCTTCTCAATGCTTCTTGTCTTTTTGATACCTCACCTTAGGCCCCTTTCTTTTCCCTTGGCCTAGTCTTTTGGTATCAAGGCTCTTCCTTCAACCTGCAAAAAGACAATACACAAACTCCAAAAAACTTCCTTGCCTAGATCTTTGTGGGCTCTAATACCAATTTGATGTAGCGTAGGGGTGGGCAACTCAAACTATCTTCAAACAAACAAACTTTCAATCTCTAAGCATTCAAATGATGGGTTTTTTTTCATTAGCCCTCATTTTTCTTGTAGCCTTTCCAAACTGGTTTTTCCTTCATAACTTTCAGAATGGGCATGACATTCAAAATGTAAAGACACTTTCAGATACCCTTTTCACCATTTATAAACATATCCCAAAATTAGATAGGGTTTCTTTATACAGAATGGTCAAAACTTACTGTCCTCTTTCTTGACTAGGCTTAAAGTGGGACAGCAACTCGACCTTTTCCACCATAACTTTTGGAGCAGACACATGATTCAAAATCTAAAAGGACATTTAGATACCCATTTGGCTCTTCTACAACATATCCAAAACTTGGCTAGGGTTGTTTTGTGATGCAGAGAAAAGTAAAAAGATTTTTTACTCTCCAAGGAACTAATTTGCAAGTTTCAAGACCCTAAAGCTATTGATATCCTTCACTAGTCCTCCTTATGCCTTGTAGTACTCCTAATTATTTTTTTCAGCATATCTTTTGGAGAAGGCCTCTAACCCACATCTCAATCACCTCTCTGAGTACCCTTTATGCCTTTATTAAACATATCAAGAATTGGGGTATAGTTGTTTCAGACCAAACCTCTCATTATTTCACTGGTATTACTGCACCTTAGCCTAATTAGGCCACTTTTCCAAAGCAAGTATGTGGATTTCAACCTCCAAACTTTCAAATTTTATTTGAGGGCTTTCAATACATCTCAAATGGGCTGATTATGTAGTTTTCATGATCAGAACCAATCACCAGTTCTCTGAGTTTCAAGATTCAAGCCTAAAACCTCATAAAAGCCTAAAAAATAGAAAATTCAAACAGGGTTTAATCAAAACCCATTTCAACTTCACACCCTGCTTGCAAAACCACCAAAATCATTGAATATACATTGCATGGATTCATTCTACTAGTTTTCAGAAGATTTCACTTATGGAAATGCTCACAAATTCATTTTGTTTACACAAAACCCTAAACCCTACTTTTACTAGCCGTTTCTAATCAAATGCCCATAAAATCCTTCTACTATGATGAAAACACACCAAACCACCTGCAATCAACAATAGACTCAAAGTATCATCTAATCAAATAAATTGCAAATCATGACTGGTTCGTACATGACCGTACAGGTGCAGGAACAATAGGAAAATACAGAATTTGATTAGAAAATAGGGTTAATTTGTATTGTTTCAACTTTTATTCACCTTCCACAACCTACCTCGAAGATTTTTAGGCTTTTTTAACATGTTCCAACTGAATCCCAATGGTTTCCAGCCAAAAATCAAATCATGACCCTTCAACTTCCACATGACAACACTTTGCAATGACAAAAATGACAAAATTGCACACCTAGACCCTATGTGACACAAATACATCAAAGATGGTCTTAATTAGATCTTATTGTATCAAAACTATGCTTGGACATACAAAACTCAATTAAGGACAACTATTTACAACATTTGACCAACAATTGTTAAGGTGCTCCTGCACCATACACCCAAGGAGAAAAGAATCTCAGGTTCCTCCTGAGATCAACTCTTGCACTGATGTACCATGCCTCTTGATATCTTCTTCAAACATCCATACTACATCTTCAGGGGGTAGACCATGCCACTTTACAAGATATTCACTGTAAACTTTATGCCTTGTTCTTTTGACTTCCTTAGTGTCCAACATGGCTTCAAGTTTCAGTGGTTTAGTAGGGTGTAGATCTCTAACCCAATCATCATAAGCAACATCAGTATTAACACATGTACCTACATCCACAAATCCCTTGAAAGGGTAAAGGTCAAAAATATTGAAGATTGGCGAGATAGCAACTCCAAGAGGGAGTTCTATCTCATAGGCATTTTCACCAAACTTGTGGACCACCTTGCATGGCCCAATATTCTTCATCATTAGCTTTGTGTATTTTCCCTTTGGTAGTCTCTCTTTCCTTAGGTGAGCTAGTACCAAGTCCCCTACTTTGAACTGAACATTCCTTCTCCTTACATTTGCATGCTTCTTATACTTTTCAACACTCTTCTTGAGATTTTCCCTAACCTGCTCATATATGTCTTTCATGGCTATGGAAAACTCCTCTCCTTCTGTACTCCTCTTCTCCAACCCACTCAAGTCTCTAAGCTCAAATATACCTCTGGGTTTTAGACCATACACCATTTCAAAAGGACTTTTCCCTATACTTTTGTTAATGGAGTCATTATAAGCATACTCTACCTGTGGGAGAACAAGATATCATTGATGTCCCTGTTCTTTTGTAAGGCACCTAAGCAAATTTCCCAATGATCTATTTACCACTTCAATTTGCCCATCGGTTTGTGGGTGATAGGCAGTACTGAAGGTCAAATTTGTCACCAATTTTCTCCATAAGGTCCTCCAAAAGTGACCTAGGAACTTAGAGTCTCTGTCTAAAACTATAGTGAGTGGAAACCCATGAATTCTAACTATCTCCTTGAAAAATAAGCCTGCAATATTTGAGGCATCACTTGTGCTTTTGCAGGGAATAAAATGAGCCATTTTGCTGAATCTGTCAACAACTACAAACGCATTGTCCACTCCCCTTTGGGTTTTGGGTAAGCCCAATACAAAATCCATACTCAGATGTTCACATGGCCTGCTAGGTATTGGTAGGGGCTGGTAAAGTCTTGCATTTAAACTAGAGCCCTTGGCTCTTTGACAAACTCCACAACTCTCAACAAACTTTTTGACATCTACTTGCATTTTAGGCTAAAAGTAGAATCTCCTACACCAAAATGTCCTCCCAAACTGCCATAGTGTTTCTCCTTTATCAAATTAGATCTCATGGAGCACTTTGGAACACACAATTGAGCACCTTTGAATAACGATCCATCTTGCAACAAGAAATCTGAAAATTCATCATGGAAAACACCTTGAAACTGATTACAAACAAAGTATACCTCCTTGAAGTCTTCATCATCTACATACATGTCCTTCAATGCTTCTATCCCCACACTTTGGAGTTGTATTTCATGCACTAACATTGACCTCCTGCTTAAGGCATCTGCTACTTTGTTAGCTTGGCCTTTTTTGTGTTTAATGGTGAATGTGTAACTCTGCAAGTACTCAACCCACTTTATATGCCTATGACTCAACTTGTCTTGACTATTCAAAAAACTTAGAGCATGGTTATCTGTGAAGACAATGAATTCCTTGGGCAAGAGGTAATGTCTCCACTTCCTTAGGGACTACACTAATGCATAGAGCTCCAAGTCATATGAAGAATACCTTCTTTCAGCCTCATTGATCTTTTCACTAAAGAAAGCCACTGATCTTCCCTCTTGGCTCAAAACTGCTCCAACTACAAATCCACTAGCATCAAACTTCACTGTGAAAACCTTGTTGAAATCAGGCAAGGCAAGGATAGGTTGTTGAGCCACTCTACTTTTTAGGTATTGAAAACTTATTTCTGCCTCATTAGTCCACTAAAACCTTTTCCTTTTATCTCCCTTAATGGTGTCAATGATGGGTGAGTAGATATGACTGAAGTTCTTGATAAATTTCCTATAGAAAGTAGAAAGCCCATGGAAACTTTTTACCTCTCCTACTGATTTTGGAGTTGGCCAACTGAGTATGGCCTCAACTTTGGTGGGATCCATCTTCAATGAACCCTTGGAGATGACAAACCAAGGTACATTAGCTCTTCCTTCATAAACTCACACTTGTTGATATTTATCATCAATTTGTCTTCATGTAATCTCTACAAAACTATATCAAGGTGCTGCAAGTGCTCTTCCCTTGTTTTGCTAAATACAAGTATGTCATCTAAATACACAACAACAAATTTCCCAATAAAAGGCTTCAACACTTCATTCATTAGCCTAATGAATGTACTTGGGGCATTAGAGAGGCCAAATGGCATCACCATCCACTCATAGAGACCTTCATTGGTTTTAAATGTTGTTTTACATTCATCTCCTTCCCTTATCCTAATCTGATGATACTCACTTTTTAAGTCAATTTTTGAGAAATAGCATGCACCACCCAAACAATCCATTAGATCCTCCATCCTAGGTATAGGAAACCTATATCTGATTGTGATTTTGTTTATGTCTCTTGAATTAGTACACATTCTCCTATTCCCATCCTTTTTAGGTGCTAAAATAGTAGGGATAGCAGAAGGGCTCAAACTTTCCCTTACTAGGCCTTTATCTAACAATTCTTGGACATGCCTTCTTAATTCCTCATTCTGTTTGGGTATCATTTTGTAAGCAACTTTATTAAGCAAATTTGTACCAGGAATCAGGCTTATGTGATGACTTATATCTCTTATGGGAGGTAAAGAACTAGGCAACTCATCAACTGCAATATCCTTATACTTATCTAGCAATGCTTGAACCTCACTAGGTATGTTCTCAACCTTGTTTGCTATCAAAATAGACTTGGGTCTGATTACCAAGGCAAATCCTTGACCACCTTCATCCTTCAATGTTTTCAAAAACTCCTTCTCTCCCACTACCATAACACTAGACCCAACTTGTTTGTCAAACTCTTCATCTTGTAGGGGTGTCAATGTGAATGAAGTGCCATCTTTATCTATCACATATATGTTTTTGTGTGGGCATCATATTTAACTTTTCTATCATACTGCCAGGGTCTTCCTAGCAGTAAGTGGCAAACATCCATGGGGATGATGTCACAAAGGATTTTGTCTCTATAGCCCCCAATGTTAAACTCTACCCATGTCTGTTCATTTACCAAGACTTGTTGACCTTTGTTCAACCATGACACTCTACATGGTGTAGGATGAGGAATTCTCTTCATGGGTAAATGCAAGAAGTTGTGTCCACTTAAGGTGGAAGTTTCGAAGTTAGAAAAAAATCTGAAATCAGGGAACCAAAAAACAGGATCCCGTTTTATAAAACGGGATCCCGTTTTGCTTCGGGATCCCATTTTGCTTCGGGATCCCGCGCCTAGAACCAAAAATGCGATCCCGTTTTTCTAAGGAAACCAAATTATTAGTAGAACCTGAATCAATAACTACTTTGCATACCTTTCCATATGACTTGCAAGTGGTTCTAAACAAAGATTTCCTTTGGGGAGGTTCTTTGGTTGTTGGCACCTTAATGAGAGTCCTCCTTATCATTAGAGTCTTACCTACCTCAGGAGTAGCCTATTGAGATGGTGAGTTGACACTCTCTTTGTCTTCTTCTTTCACCAATTGTATTCTTCTTTCACTACCTTGTGATGTAGAAGATTGCTTCTCCGGGCACTTCCATACTTGATGGCAAAATTGGTTGCAATGATAGCATCTACCTGAGAATGTATTTGTCCCTCTTCCTTGCCCTCCAAATCTACCTCTACCATTTGGTCTTCTACCCGTGAAACCACCTCTTTGATCTGCCCCTTATTCTTGAGGGCTGCTTGCTTCACCTTGTTGTTTTTGTGACTGTCCTCTTGCACCAAAGTTGCCTCTGCCTCTAGAATTCCTTCCCCTGCCTCTTCATTGCTTCTCTTGTCTTCTTTTTATCCTTTCTTCTGCCTTGATAGCCAATTGAAAACACTCTTCAATTGTCCTAGGTGTAGAGAGGTTGATTTCATCTTGGATGGTGTACCTTAGGCCATTTAGGTACCTTGCTACCTTTTCTCTTTCATCCTCCACATGTCCTGTTCTAATGCTTAACTTATGAAACTCCTCAGTGTATGTCATAACATCCAACTCCTTTTGTTTTAGACTTTGCAATTTCTTAAAGGTCCAAATTTCATAATTTGCAAGCAAAAATTGTCCTTTCACCTTGGCTACCATTCTATCCCATGAATTTATCTTTGCCTTGCATTTCTTTGCTCTCTCCTCTTGAACATAGTTCCACCATGTTAGGGTAGGACCTTTCAACTTGGTTTTTGCATACTTCACCTTCTTATCATCCTCTACCTCCTCAAATTCAAAGAAATTATCAAGAGCATCTATCCAACCCAACACTTCTTCATTGTCCATCTTCCCACTGTACATGGGCACTTCCACTTTCAATTTAGGAGTACCTTCTCCCTTGATAGTCTTTAGCATCCTTAGTATTCTTGCTTCATTAGGGTCCATTTCTTCTTCATGTTGGACTCCTACTTAAGGGTTCTCACTCTCACCCTCTTCTTCCTCTTGGTCACTTTGGTCACCAGTAGCTATTCCTATTCTTTGGTTAGATTCTAAAGCTGCAAGTCTAGCTAGGATAGCCTCTTGGGATTCCTTTACCCTTCTCAATCCCTTAGCATGCTACTCTTTCAATTCCCTAACCTCTCTGGCCATTGGATTGCCCTTAGGAGGCATCTTGCTTATCAAACTTCAACCTCTTTTCAATTTTTCAATTAGAACCTGAGCTCTGATACCACTATGATGAAGAGCAAGGTAAAGAGATCTTTTACTCTCAAAGGAACCAATTAGCAAGTTTCAAGACCCTAAAGCTATTGATATCTTTCACTAGTCCTCCTTATGCCTTGTAATACTCCTAATTAGGGTTTTTCAACATATCTTTTGGAGAAGGCGTCTAACCCACATCTCAATCACCTTTCTGAGTACCCTTTATGCCTTTATTCAACATATCATGAATTGGAGTATAGTTGTTTCAGAGAAAACCTCTCATTAATTCACTGGTATTGCTACACCTGGGCCTAATTAGGCCACTTTTCCAAAGCAAGTATGTGGATTTCAACCTCCAAACTTCCAAATTTTATTTGAGGGCTTTCAATACATCTCAAATGGACTTATTATGTAGGTTTCATGATTAGAAGCAATCACCGGTTCTCTGAGTTTCAAGATTCAAGCCTAAAACCTCACAAAAGCCTAAAAAATGGGAAATTCAGACTAGAGTTTAATCAAAACCCATTTCAACTTCACACCCTACTTGCAAAACCACCAAAATCATTGAACATACATTTCTTGTATTCATTCTACCAGTTTTTAGAAGATTTCACCGATGGAAATGCTCACAAATTCATTTTGTTTACACAAAACCCTAAACCCTACCTTTACTAGCTATTTCCAATCAAATGTCAATAAAATCCTTCTACTATGATGAAAACACATCAAACCACATGCAATCGACAATAGACTCAAAGTATCATCCAATCAAATGAATTGCAGATCATGACTGGGCCGTACATGACCGTACAGTCACAGGAATAGTAGGAAAATACAGAATTTGATCAGAAAATAGGGTTAATTTGTATTGTTTCAATCTTTATTCACCTTCCACAACCTGCCTCAAAGCTTTTTAGGCCTTTTTAACATGTTCCAACTGAATTCCAATGGTTTCCAAAGAAAAATCAAATCATGACCCTTCAACTTCCACATGACAACACTTTGCAATGACAAAAATGACAAAATTGCACACCTAGTCCGTATGTGACACAAATACATCAAAGATGGTCTTAATTAGACCTTATTGTATCAAAACTATGCTTGGACATACAAAACTCAACTGAGGACAACTATTTACAACATTTGACCAACAATTGTTAAGGTGCCCCTGCACCATTTTGGTACAGAGGGTTTCAAAATATGACTATCCTATTTCTTGAGCCTAAAGCATGGTAGTAGCAAATTGAGTTTTTTGGCCATAATTTTCAGTGTAGGCATGATATCAAGAATGCAAACATGGATTCAGACACCCATTTGGACTTTATACAACATACCTTAGAATTAGGGGTGGTTACTTTGTATAGAACTCTTCAAAACTTGGTTTGTTTGCTCACTATTACCCTAACTAGGGTTTCAGACCTGTTTGCAGTAAAATGGACATGACTCCCTCAAAACATAATGAAATTGAGTGAAACAAAAAGCAATAGAAAGTAGATTCAATTATCTTTCATCTCCAATTGGTCTCACACCATGAAACGACTGTACAGGTCCGTACCATTCACCAGAACAAAGAAAAATGTTTGAAAATGTAGAAAACAGAGATGTTTTATTACTCCAACTTCAAGATTTTTAACAATCACCATCTCCAACCACCTCTCCCTCTTGTGTTCGACCATACAAAGCCTTTTTAAGGCATTTCCAACTATTCCCAAATGGTTACAACTAACTTTTCAAGTTATGACTGTTCATCTTCCCACATTGGCAACAAAAGCAAAAGTTGCTTTGTGCAACTTGACAACATTCAACAACCTTGACATTTTTTACATTTGCACACAAACTTAACACCTATTGACCCAAACTAGACACCAACACATTTAAAATGGTCTTCTTAGACCTTATTACATATTACGAACTCAAACAAAACCAAAATGCCAATTTTGAACCTACTAAACCTAGGGTGCTCTTGCACCAATAATACTTTGTTTCTCAACTTAGATTAGTTTGTTCCACTTTTAGATGTAATGCTATTCATAATTTTTAATATATATTCTATTTCATTGAAAGCATGATGAGATAAATCATGCTCAAATACAAGAAATTAACCACCAATTTTAATATCCAAGTTGTTTAAGGATTATTAAATAGCAATATAATTAATTTTCTCTTTATTATGACAAACAAAAAATGATATATATATATATATATATATATATATATATATATATATATATATGAATCATGATTTATCAGATCAAGCTTTCAATTATATAAGAAATTAACCACGGATTTTAATATCCAACTTGTTTAAGGATTATTAAATATTAATATAATTATTTTTCTCTTTATTATGACAAATGAAAAATGATATCATCTTTTATATATATATATATATATATATATATATATATATATATATATATATATATATATATATATATATATATATATATATTTCATTGAAAGCTTGATGAGATAAATCATCGTCAAATATAAGAAATTAACCACCGATTTTAATATCGAAGTTATTTAAGGATTATTAAATATTAATATAATTAATTCTCTTTATTATGACAAACGAAAAATGATATCAGCTTATCTTATATGCTAGGCTGTCTATCCTTCTTTGACCAAAGAAATTACCCAGTAATTAGCTGATAGGCTTTTATATGTAAGCATTATAGTGCTCGGAATTGTCTCACACCATTAAATTCTTGCCGGAAATTTTTCTAAGGTCGTCAGTTTCCTATTGGCGTATTCCTTGAACCTCCTATGGGTGCAAGTGCTAGTTAGCTATTCTTGTGCGGTGGCTTCTTAGTCATCTCTCATTCAATACAACAGAGCTATGTTTTATGAAGCAGCTATAGTTGTAGACTATAGCAATAAAAAAATGCAGACAGAAGAGACGTTTTGTAATATGATTCCAACTTCTGATGTGACCTGTGAAACTACATAAAGCAAATGCCTTTATAGATTTCAGCTCTACGCTATATACTTTCCACACATAGTAATTAAGTATTATTATGTCACCTAGCTTCATTGAGTGGTGATTAAATATAAAAACACAAAATAATGGATAATAGAATTATTTAGTTGGGCTTCCTGTAGTTTTTCTTGATTTGTCCCTTTGTGCCAGTGAGAGGCTTGACATTTCCCATCTTCACCATGGCAGTTCCAAAGTCTTTGAAGAAGGTTTTCTGATTAAGAGAATATTTCATAACCTGAGAATCAGGAGACCCTCCATTAAATAATTGCTGGTCAGAGTGGAGAAGTCCCTTCTGGCTTTTCAGATTTTTGTAGTAGTTATTATCAAAGACATTGGGAGTGAGGATGTCGAAGGGAGTGAGATTGTTGTCACCGCTGCCATTGGCGCTTGGGTAGTTAGCCTTAAGAGAAGTGGCAAATAATGTATTTATCTTGGATTCGTTGTAGATGCGAGCTCTGAAACTGGTGCAACGAGCTTGACCAATTGTATGAGAACCTAAAAAAAGCATTCATGGTTAATGAATATAAGCTTAACTAATTATCCATCAATCCATCTCGTAAGAAACTAATGTTCAATGCTTGTTATTACCTGAAAGGGCGACTAGGTCCTTTTTAGAAAGACCCAGAGCACGGAAAGATGAGATGAGTGCTGTAAGGTTAAGAGTGGGAGATGGAATGTTGGTGTTTGCAACACTTAGACTTGCAGTAGTGGAGTCTCTCCTTCCCAAAAACACCTTCCATGATGGTCCTCCCAACTAGCAGGCACAAACACTTTGAACATTAGATTTCTTTTTCCCTTAATATCTTCCCCATAGAGAGAATAGTAAATAAATATTTAGAGGTGGGAAGTGACTAGAGATTACATTTCATATTATATACTTTATGCCATGAATGTCTCACATTAACAAAGATGTTAGTATATTAGATTAAAGGTATTAACCCTTTAAGAAATCATCTATATCCTCCTCTTTAATCATCATTGCTAGACATTCAAATGCCCTGCTTTGGTCTTTTTGAGTGGAAGTACATATACAAGTAAAGCATTTCTTTTCATCTTTCCATTCTCCATCTATATCTAACTCAACCCATGGCACAAAAAAGAACAGAAAACAATGATGAGCATTGAAGTTTTGCTAATTGCTATCGGGCACTCATAGCTATGAGGAAAGAAAACCCAAGTGATTTTCTATTTTTATTTTATAAAATCCAAATAAAAATAAAAGAAATCTAACGAAATAGAGGTATGCTACAAGTAAAAGAAATCCAAGACAACAAAATTAATTACTCCCTATCAATTCTTTAAGAAGATAAAAATAAAGAGTAAATTAGTGTATTTAAAGAAAAAAAAAATTGAATTAACACATGAACAGCAATTCCAAGGTACGATATGTTGCAGTACGCACTATTTTGGGCTACAAGTAGATTTTCACCCAGGGCAATATGGATTTTCGTGGAAACTATTAACATGGTAAAAATGAACCGCCGCCCTATTATAACTCACATGAATGAATCATTAACTGTCTGGTAATTTTTTTCTTACTAAAGTGGAAATAAGAGCATGCCCTAAGATGGGCTGTTCCATCCACATCCATGGTTGGTAGAAAAATTAGATACATTGTGGATAACATCGTTAATCAATGTAAAAGCAAGTCAGTTATCTCTAGATAGATCAATCTAAAGATAAATCTTATAAGCACTTAGAGGTGTCCAAAAAAAACAAGGTATGAAAAGTTCTATTATTACATAGATCAATCTAAACATAAATCTGATAAGCACATAGAGGTGTCCAAAAACATCAAGGTGTCATTTCCCAGTCAATTGTAAGTTCACAAACTCTGTCATGATCAATATGCCTTTTGGACCATCTTATTCCTATGATCTATGTTTATCCCAATTAATACAACACACTCTTTTGGGTACCTCCTCAGTCAGGTGAAATCCATGTTTGGATATAAGCTATCTATGAAGAAACTATCAACAACACAATACATGCAGTCAGAATCCCAGTCGTCGTCATTGGTTGTAATGCCGATTTGGTAAATAAAGCCCACTTATACTTCTCAAATGAGAATCGTTCCGACTCAGGCAAGTGAACGATAAAGAGTCTCTAGCTTAATAATGGCTGAACATGTTTATAACTTCAATCAAGCCAACTGAGTTTATCTCGTTGTTTATCGCTTCATTATTACTTAACTGAGCTTATCATTGACAGTGACCGATAGCCAGAAACAAGCGTACAGCTTGTTTTCTGGATTATCTCAATATGAAGTTTCGAATATCTGTTAAAAAAAAAAGGTATTGGAAAAGACTCCACGTATAGTATTCTCAGTCTTTTCTGTTTACTGTTACGATCATGGCCTCCAGATATCTTACGTGGGACAAACAACATTTCCATCGGGTCACTTTACGTACAATTATTAATGCGATTGTGGTGTCAAATTTCTATGTCAGCTTAAAGTTTGAGCAGATGCATGTCTTTTTCTCATCTATCCACCCAGAGGCAAGGGGATGCATATTCCACAAGGGACAAGAAAATACGAGTACAATCATCATTTATTGAAGAATTTCCACCTAGAAGTCTGAGCAGATGCATGGCGTTTTCGTATCTACATGTAAACCCAATAAACACAGGCATTTAATCAGACTTCTCTTTTACTTTTGACCCTTCAAAAAATGTTTTTGGCTTTGGCTGCTTACAACTATTTCAACCTTTTCCTTTTGCGTCAGACAATTTCCAGGATTCGATTTGTCTCAAAATTAATATTTTACTGTATAAAAATATATATTCTATGCATCTATAGGCAATAGGATGTTTATTTCACAATGGACCAATTTTTTATTTTTATTTTAAATCGTGCAATCTATGACACTCATTTTGTTTTTTCCTTCTCCTTTTCTTTGGTTCTCTGATATATTTTATAGTTATTTGGTAATTATAATATATTTCAGAAATTTAAAATTAAGCTTTTTTAGTGTGCTTCTAGATGTATGTATGTATATTTCAGAAATTAAAATTAATGTTTTTGGGTGTGTTTGTAGATGTATGTATGTATGTGGGGGTTTTTCTTTATTTTGTTGTATGGTCTTGTATCCTTTTTTTTCTTGTTTGTTGGTCAATTTGTTAATTTTTATGTCTGTGTGCTTTAGTCCTACTTTACTTTTGTGCAGTATTACCATGTCCTTTGTTTGTCTTGTTAAAGCCTTGGGCCAATATCTTTATATTTGTACTTACACTTTATTTGTATTTGAATGTTGACCTATTGTATGTGGGCACCTTTAACTTAAGTGACATTTTGTTATCACAGAGTCATTAAATACTAACATTTCATTTTCGTGCTCTTGTTGTACATGGTCACCTGTTATGCAGTGAAATAGCTATGGTCATAGCCTTCACTTAGGCTTTTGTCTTTTATCCATTTGGCTATTGTATGAGATGTGGTGGTATGATTTACTTATATGTCTTGTTTCTATTGTCCCAGATCTAGGTTGGTGGACATTTTAGTGGGCTTATATCATAATATGTATATTGTTGTTTGCTAAGTAACCTTAATGGTCTATGTGCAGTGGGCCAATGTAACTCAAAGGCATTACTTTGTAAAGGTAGCATGGGGGATGTGACATGCTTAAACATTATTGGTGATGGCGAAACGATATTACTAAGGGCATGTAACTCCATCAAGTGCATTTTATCCCTGACCATAGATCTCGGGTGACAAACCCGTACCATTCAATCAATTAGGAGTTACACGAGCTTGGTAACATTGGTAAAGAGTATAATCGTTTCTTCAATGAATATTTGGCTTATGTGTCATAGCCTTATAGGTCCAGGAATGATCATATTTTGCTCCTATGGGTCTACGGCTATGCAAATCAATGGTTGGCTACTGCATGGTTCTTGGCATGCATGGTTGGGTTCCTTGGGCCCTTATTACTATGCGTGCATACAAGTTCTTTCTAAAGTCCCTAAGCTCATATAAATTGTGTAAAGAGTATTTGGAGGCCCATGTTGTCATATCGAGCCATGGTGGCAAGTATATCTTAGGTGGCCTATGTGCAAGTGAATGGTAATGTGCCACATGGTAAGAGGGTGATAAGGTGGTAGGCCCCAGTGACATTTTGTTTACATTAAAATTTCATATCTTTAACTAAAATCATATTTGGGAAGGAAACTTTTGTTTACATCTTTGGTTGCATATGTAACTTGTTTGTACTTCTTTAAAAGAGGTTTGTAGGTCTTACTATTAGTTAGGCAATATAATGATATCCAGTGACAAACTTTTGGGGTGCTCATATACATAGGGTATTTGTTTTATCTCAATGATCTATTCTGTTACATTTTTATTTAATTGCCTTGTATCGACCTCTAAGAACACCCTCCTTAACATTGAAAAACTAAAAGTGTAGAAGAACGACTCATTATTACTAATTGACTCATAACTACTCACACTTTAACTATAAACCTTATCTTTATTAACTTATACTAAAATAAATCCGAAATCTAAATGTAAGAATTTTACACCAACACAATTTATGGAAGACTTTCCATGTAAAAAGTGTAGAAGAATGACTCATTATTACTAATTGACTCATAACTACTCACACTTAACTATAAACCTTATCTTCATTAACTTATACTAAAATAAATCCCAAATCTAGATGTAATAATTTTACACCAACACAATTTATGGACGACTTTCCACCTAAAAAGCCATGAAACAGTCCAGGTTTCAAACAAAGATTGACGGCCACATCAAAATGTTGAGTAAAGGTGGGAGAAAAAAAGAAGAAGAAAGTAGATCATGATATTATCAAGAATATAGAATATGTATTGTGTACCATAAAAACAAAAGATAAACTCTTAGAGCGGCCAAGTCAAAGCAGAACAGACCAAGAAGATCCGCAATTGCTTTGGATCGACTGGATGCTGGCCTTCAAACTTAAACAGCGATCAGAGATTTGTCTCCACTCGACCGTCAATCTTCACCATAGAAAGCGGCATCAATTAAGCAGTCTGAAAATAGAGCAGGCCAAAACAGAGCTAGTTGATGGACGTTAAGCTGCATAGAGGCCGAACTGACCAATGGGGAGCGCCCAATATGTCCAAAACAAACTACAGGAACTCAAATAACAGCACCAAAAAAGAGGCCGAATGGGCCTGTTGTGAGCCAATAGATCAAGCGGCCAAGAAAATGGCCCTGTGAGCACCGATCTGGTGTGAGCGCTTGGGCCAATGAAGATGTAGGTCGTTGAAGAAAATGCAAAAGGACGGCTGATGTGAGAGACAATGGCGACGAGCAGTGTGGCATATAGAGCTGCATTCAACAGTGATCTCGAACAACAACAGCTACAAAACCAGAAAGATCCCAGCAAAACCAATAAATTCAACCCAAAAATGAAATCTTGACAAGGCTACGTGCTAAAACTGTTTAGAATTGAGAAGAATTTTGTTTACATAGCTGTGAACACTTAGTGGCGGTTGGGCTTAAACAACACACACTAAGCTTTGACTTGCTTAAGTCACTGGTGGGCCCCTTCTCTTATTGACACATTAACAAAACAGAGTAAGAGAAAGGGCCCACCAGCCACCTAAGCAAGTCAAAGCTTAGTGTGTGTTGTTTAAGCCCCAGTGCTTAGTGGCTAGGTCTAACTTAACCTTGACATTTAAGGTTAAGTTCACTTTTGAGGTTAGTCACTTTTTGTCTCACCACATGTGCTCACATGAGGTTAGTCATTTTGACACTTCACCTCATTAGAGGTTGGAGATATTCTCTCCTCACCTTATGGGAGGTTGGATACATTTGTCCATCACACTCCACTTGTGCACACATGTGTTCATCACATAGACGGTTAGCCATAATTGGTTCTCTCCTTCTCACCTTCTTCTCCTTGCCTATATATACAAGGCTCTTTGTACATTTTCATTAACTCTTGATGTAATCTCTTGATTATACATATTGGTTTTTATGTGCTTATGCTTTGTGGATGTTCATCTTAGTTCTCGTTTGCTGATCTTGGCTAATTCTAACAATAACAATTTCCTTATCTTTCTTAATTTCAACATCATAGCGAAAAGATGTCTTTAACATATTTAATAGGCACACTCAAGGTCATTTCCTCCTTTCAAAAGTAAATGTACGTTATTAACAGTTATATTCTTAGATAATTATCAAAATATAATAATACATTTAGTTACCACATTCTTTGTGATGGAAAAGTAAAGAGGCACAATGCATATTCAAGTAAAAATGTTAAACAATGGGTTCTATCATTTTTTTTTAGTTTTCTTAATCAAAGAAAAGACTATTGTTTAATGTTAAGTATATACGAATGCTCAATTTAGTTGGTATGCAGTACAAAAGATAAAAGGAGCTTTATCTATAGCTATTCCTTTTTCTCCATTAAAATATACTAGCAATCACACCTTAGTGTGCAATGGGTATGCCAAGATAACATGTAGATAAAAGTAATTAGTGGTTAGGAAGAGCATACTATTTTGTTGCTAGTGAATGGTTGTTGTCCATCCATCATTTGAACATCGAAAGAATGTAGTGATATATGCTGACATGCATGCAAGTAAAGTTGCTTTTGAATAGTAGCATGGGTAAAAGCAAGTATGCTTGTAAAGTTGTTTTTTGTTTTGGTCAATTATTTGCAAGTGATAGTAACCTTTGCTAGTCATCTTCTCATTTCCCAAGCATGTTGATCCCATCTAGTTGAAATGGTAGGGCTAAGTATAGACTTGAGAAGAATTCCCATTCTTCAAGACTATCTTCTTGCAACATTGCATGTCCCTAGTCAAAAAGAGTTTCATTATCATTGTCTATCAATGGACCTGTAGATGTAGCATTCTTTCCATTTGTTGGACTTTCAAGATGTTGCAAATGTCCATTTTTGGGCCACTTCAATAAGTGACATTGTTTCCCATTGTATTGGTCATGCCATTTATGAATCAATGAAGCTTGGAGATGGGATGTTGCTAATATTAGAGATAGCTACACTTTAATATGCAATGGGTACACATGCCATCTTTGGATTGTTGGTATGAAATGACAAATTAAAAGTCACTCTCTTTCTTTTAATCTCTCTTTCCCTTTATATCTCTTATCTCTATCTCTCTCCTACTCTATCTCTCTTTCTCTATTCCTCTCTCCTTCTTTCTATTTTTAAAGTACCATTCATGAGGCTCCATTTGAGCTAAATGATTTGGACCAACCCATACCAAGCTCCACTTTTTTCATTGTAAAAGTACCATAGCTTGATTTTTAATGTAGGGTTTTTCATTAGAATGCTTGACCATAGCCCCAAGTACTTCACACAATGGAATACTTTTTGGCACTATGTTTATGCAAAAGATTAGTTTTGTAATCCCATGATGGCCAGTGATTTTTTGTTTTAGGAAATGTCTCTATAATTGTCATGTATCTGGTAAAGGTAAAATCTAAAAATAATTATTCATATAGCCATGTTTTCTACTTGAAAATAAAATGTACTTTGAATCCACAAATTTTAGTTCAAAATTATACATAAATAAGGATTTGGTTTGCCCATACACCCTTTGGCATACTATACACATATTCAAAGTAAAAGTATGGTGGGCCTTTCTAAAACTCTCTAAGCTTTCACTACCAATCCAAAAGGTGATCTGGAACTCCAAATCCAACCAATCCTTTAACATGGTCTCCAGTAAAAAAAAAAAATCTTTATTTTCTAAGACAAAACTTTGGAAGACATACTTTCTTTGAGATTTATCTTCTCAAATGGTTTCTTGTGATGGGTTTCATAGTAATCCTTTTCTAAATCTAAGTGCTTTCTTTTATGAAATTTAATTTTCTACACATCCTCTAGGCTTTCCAGTCCTTATAAAATCAAACCATTGTTAGCATGAGTAATCAAATTAATAACCCTAGGATTGTAATTGACAACATCTCTCTCTCTCTCACTATCTCTCTATCCCTCTCTATCCCCCCTTTCTCTCCTCTCTCTACTCATATCTCTTTGTTTAACTCTATTTGTCTCCCCTCTTTGTCTCTCTTTCTCATTCTCTATATAAAGATCACTCTCTACTCATCTCTCTCTTTTTATTTAACTCTATTTGTCTCCTCTCTCTCTAACCCCTCTCTCTTTATCCATTATATCATCTCTACATTAGCATCTACACTTGTCACTAATAAGTGTGTGCCTAAAGTCTTTATTATACAACCCATAACACATAAAATCATTTCATTTGCTAGATGTATTCTTTGTACCACTACCAATGCATGACTATACATTAGTCATATTTTTTATTATATAATTTCTATTTCATTTACATTGCACACATTTCACCATTATAACTTTCACTAATCATTCTATTTCCTAATGATATGGAATCATATATTCATTCTTTTCTAATGATATGGATTTATAAATTAATTGTAAAATTTTAAAGTTATATGATTGAATTATAAATATTAATTATTATAAAACAAATTCTATTAATAAAATAGATTACAATTTAATTATCCATATAAAACCTAATCTCATTTTGTACTAATTCTATGTCCATTACAACATCCAATTCATGTCAACATTGAAAAATAGATAGTGTATCCATTATAGATAATATTATTTAAATGATTTAGAAGATTAATGAAGTGAATTAATTAATTATGTCATGCATGAGATGTCACTATCTTTTTATGTGGATGCAAAACATCCTTCCAAAATGATTTAGAAAAAAAATCAAACTTTCCTTAAGGAAGTTATAGTGTCTTAGACGTATAAAGGTTATAAGTGATGCTCACATTTAAGATATCAATTGGTTGTTGATAACTGAGGGGGGGGAATCAGTTATCCTAATTATTTCTTCTTTCTAAACTTTTTTATTAATCAATGCAACATTAATTCAAATAAGCAAACATAACCATGAAAATGGAGATACACATGACACAATATTTTTGATGTGGAAACCCTGTTAAGGGAGAAAACCACGGGGTGATTAACCCAAAGAAGGAAATACAAAATGACACTTGCCAATTGGGCCTCACTGCTCGAGCACACGGCTCACAAGAGGCACACTGCCTACAAGAGACTCACTGTCTACAAAAGAGTGTTATACAATACTTGAACTGATTGGTAGCATCTGCAAATGCTCGAGTCCAGTTCCGGTTAGGCTCAGTATACTGATCTGCTGCACTTCATCTTTCCTTTTCCCTTAAGCTACTTTCTTTCACATACCGGACCTTTCTTATTGCTTCGGTTCTGCTCTTCTACTTTTATTCGCACATCATAACAACAACACCCTTCACAACTAAATCCATCGTGTATATATATCCGCACAAGTAATTTCATCACCTTTCTAGTCAGCACCCGGAATAGTCAATCTTTTCACTAATTCTGATCTGTCGGCTGAATCCTTGCACATCAAGTAATGCAGATCGAGTATATGCTTGTAAAAATCATTAATCATGTCGGCCAAACATGTTTCATGCCTTCATAACCTTTACCACAATCAGTAACACATCCAGAAAGTAGTCTGATGTTCTGTCAGTCAGTTCTTCCTCTGTTCACACTATCACTCAGGAATCTGGTACTCAACTATTCATATCTTTTTCTTCATCTATCACCGGATGCTAAATCCTTGGAATCTATCACTCATTTAGTCCTCTGGACTTCCCCAAATCCGCACTTCACCAAGATACTTCCTCTGAGATATCCAGACCTATCTGTTAGACCTTATTGACTGCTTTGTTCTTGCTTATCGGACCTCTGGTCCTGCTTACTAGACCTCAATACTTTGCAATATGTCTTCCGGTAAAGACTCATTGCATCCTGTGAATGTGTGGGCTAACCTTTGTTGCCATCAATGACAACATTCATGAATCCATATAGTGTCTCTTTCCAACATTGGTTTCATTTTTATTAATTCATTACAATGCCATATAGTCATTCTTCAATCATGGCATATTTGGACTGCATAGACCTTATCTCTATAATAAAATTTGTTGATCTAAAACACATGTAACCTTAATTAAACATAGAAGAATAGTGGAGGAAATAGAGAAGATAAGATGACATATATACTTGGGATAACCCTTTTGAGTAAGAAACACACCACCTAAAGTAAACCTTAATATATTCCTTCAAAATAAGCTTACAATAGATTGAGAATCCACTAATGTTGTAGCCCACGTGTTAACACTTTAGTAGCATGTTGATACTTAGACCTAAAATAAAAGCCTACAAACCCCTACAATACAATCCAAATGATATCAAAACACTAGTCAAGGGTTATATTTATAAAAAATTCCATTACTCTATGTTTGTGTATCTTATCTCCATCTTTCTCACCTACTCTATCTCTTTTCCTCTATTCCTCTCTCTATCAATATCCTTCCCTCTCTATTTATCTCTCCTACCCTCACTATCTCTCTATCTATATCACTCTTTCGCTCTATATCACTTATCTATATTCCTCTCCATCAATCTCCCTCTATCTCTCTTTGTCTATTTCTCTCCCCCTTTTATCTCTTATCCCTATCTCGCTTTCTCTATTCCTCTCTACCAATATCCCTCTCTTAATATCTCTATCTCTCCCTCTCCATCTCCCTCTCCCTCTCTCTCCCTCTTTATCTCAATATCACTCTACCTTGTTGTGATGTTCACAACACGCCCCATTTTGCTCCTCGGCAAAATGAGGACCCCTGCTGTCGCTTTGCTTTTGCTTCTACTTGTGTTTGTTCTGTCTGGTGGTAAAGGGAAAAGAGAGTCATATTTGCAAACCTTGTTAAAAATATAGAAAATTGCATTTTTAGTACCATTGCATGATATGGTTGGATTCCTTGTGAAAAATGAGCCAGGGTTGCTTTTTGAACCATCTTAAAATTCATCATATTTTGCAAGTTATGATCATTTAGGTAAAATGTACTATCAGGGTTTGCATGATAAATAGTCAGTTGTTTGCCCTTTTTCTTGTTGGCATTCATTTTAAATTTTGAAAAATTTCATACTTAGTGGTTCTGGGTCGTGGGCAATTTTGTCTAGGTTCTACTCTGTATGTTGCATTTGATTGTTTTGCAGAAATACATCAATTCATTTTAATCGCCATTACTTATTCATTGGAAGTGTTTTTACAGGTTTGAACCTGCGTGTTGAACCATACGATTGAACCTTTTTTAGTTCAATGGTTTGGGGTTCAATGGGTTCGGTAGGTTCAAATGTCCAAAGTTTGCGGGGTTCATTTGTTTTTAACAGTCGCTATGCATCGTTGAAACGCCGCATTGAACCTCTTGCTTGAACTCTTTGGCGGGGTTCAATGGTTCAAAGTTCAAAGGGTTTGGGTTCAAAACAAGGGCTGTCGGCATAGTAGTGGTCGTCGGCTAGGTTTTTCTGGCCTTCGCCGATGTAAGAGGCTCTCGCCGATAAGTGATGAACGAAAGGTATTGTGATTGGCAGAGATCTCACCGACGGGGAGACATCGGTGAAATCATTATAGTCGGAGCAGAAGATTTGGAGTTCACTGATGGCAAATCTCTCGCCGATAAGAAGGAAATGCAAACTGATAGAACGGAACAAAGGGCTATCGGCCAAACAATGAAAATCAGCGGAGATGTTTTTACTTACGCCGATACTGTGGATCGCGCTGATGGAAAGAAATAAGAAGGAAATAACGAGAAAGGCCGTCAGCCAAATAACGAGCATCGGCCAGGTAATTTTGAGGCTCGCCGATGGTATCTATCACACTAATGGGTGGGAATGGATGAAGCGGTGGAAATTTTTAAACACATTTTTGGCGCCCGTGGCATTTTTTTTGGTCAGCGATGGTTGACCCGTTTGGTTTTAGGCAATCTGTATACATTTTGAACACGTTTTGGGGGTTTTCTGAGCCAGATTTCCACATTTTTGCATAGTCACCCTGTTTTAACAGATATTTTTTTAGTTTCCTGCTGTTCATTTGGTAAATTTGATACTTATTGCTTGTCTTATCTTACAGGCTTACAGTTGAGGAAGTAGCTGGAAATTCAACACAGTGACGTCATGGAAGAAGAAAATCTGATCTCAGGGGCAGGAAGTAAAGACGAAGTGCAAAGAAGTCAAGGCCATTCAAATGAAGGACAAAATTGCAGCTGAAGGTATTACTACAACAGACAAGTGGAAGTTATTGCTGAGCTGCTAAAGCTTCTCAGAAGGGGCAATATTTCGCCCAGATTTGACACTGCTTAGAGATATTTTGAGGGACTGGTTCATCTGTATTTATTGCTGTAACCAGGGGTTTGAACCAGGGGTCTAGTTAGGTTTTTGCTGTAGTGAGGACAATCAGAAAGTCTTTATATTGTGCCTCTCTGCACTGTAATACTTTACAACAAGGATTTTTTAGAAGCACACAGCAAGTTAGCTTAGTTTAGAAGTAGAAGAAGGAGGTCGCCTGTTTGTCTGCAGTAAGGTGTGCGTGGAATGTCTGGCTTCCTTACTGTATCTGTAAAGCTTGTAAGTTCTCTGTAGTTTGATCAATGAAACTAAGAGTCATTCCTACATTGTAAATCATGTATGACTATTTGTTTCTAATACAATAGAATCTGGAGTTTTGCATCTATCTTCTGAGTGTTCTCCTGCTCTTCTTTGTGTTTTGAAATATTATCTTTGAGAGCTTGCAATTTTAAATGTATGTTTGTGAAAATGCTCAGAACTTGCATTTAAGGTTTTTACTGTGGATTTGATCAAATTGCTGTAGTATTTACATAGTGCATTATAGAACAATTAGATCCTTCGGTAGAGTAAATGAGGTGTAGATTAGATCTTTCTAACTTTTCCCAACCCATCTGAAATATTTAGCTAAAACGTAGAAATCTAAAGAAAGTTGTCTCAAATTTGAAGAAGCATGCATAACAGAGTTAAAGGTAGACAGTTTCTCATAAATATATGAAGGAGAAGTCTGCAATAATTCAAGAAAACCATCTAAAACTTGCAGCACAGTAACACTTTTATGCAAAGGAATGAAAAGCATTGACATATCTCATGATCTTTTGCATAATCTTAGTCCAGTAAACCACAAAGAAACTCTAAACTACGTAAGGCCCCTTGAACATTACAGCTTCACATTGACCAACTGAACTTGACCAATCGAACCATTGTAGACTTGGGATTAGTTGAATCTTAAATGATTCCTTCTTATCTTTCAAGTATAGTTTCAGTTTGTTTTATGTGAATTTTAACTTACTGTTATGATTGCATCAAAACAATCACCAACATACCTCTCTCTATATTTCTTTGTCTCCTTCTCTCTATCTCTCTCCTCTATCTCCCCCTCTTTCTCTCCCCCTCTCTCTCCATCTCTACCTCTATATCACTCTACATCTATCTATATCTCTTTGTCTCTTTCTCTCTCTATCTATTTCTATATCTCTATGCTTCTCTATCTTCCTCTTTCTCTCTTTCTCCTCCTCCCCATCTTAGTTCTCCATCTCTTTCTCTATCTCTTTTCCTTGTTTCCTCTCCTCCCCTCTCTATTATTCTCTCTTCCTCTATCATTCTATCTCTCTTCTCTAGGTTTTCTTCCTCCCTCTCTCTCTATCCATCTTTCCCTCTATATATCTTATCTATATCTCTTTCTCTACTCCTCTCTTTCTATCGATATCCCTCCCTCTCTATCTCTCTCCTACCCTCATTGTGTCTCTCACTCACTCTATTCCTCTATCTATTTCCCTCTTTTCTCTATCTCTCTTTCCCTCTATATCACTTATCTCTATTCCTCTCTCCATCAATCTCCCTCTCTCTATTTCTCTCCTTGTCTATCCCTCCCTAGATCTCTCTTCCCCATTGTCTCTCTACCCCTCTCTATCCACCTCTCTATCTCCTCTCTCTACTCATCTCTCTTTGTTTAACTCTATTTGTCTCCCCTCTTTGTCTCTCTTTCTCATTCTATATATAAAGATATCTCTCTCTTTATCTCTTTCTATATAAAGATCTCTGACTCTCTTCCCCTCTCTCCTCTTTCTACTCATGTCTCTTTTTTAACTCTATTTGTCTCCTCTCTCTATTTTTCTCATATAACCATAATATAGATTTTATATAAGAAATAAATATATAATTAAATCATTACAAGTTACCACTTGGACAATAATTCTATATATAAAGATATCTCTCTCTCTTTATCTTTCTATATAAAGATTTTTGTCTATATCTCTCCCCCTCTCTCTTTGTTTAACTCTATTTTTCTCCTCTCTTTCTCTCATATAAGTATAATATAGATTTTATATAAAAAATAAATATATAATTAAATCATTACAAGTTACCACTTGGACAATAAGCATGGCAACCTAATTTTTATAGATCTAGAATTGTTATATGCCTTATTAAATATAACACTTTATAAGAAATCAAATTTTATTTAAACTTAATTCTTTCTAGTGTGGATAATGTCTTAAGGTTTCCTTTATATTTGTAAGGCTTAGAAATTGTGTTGAAGGTATTCATAGTAAAATGTACTTTATCTCTCTATCTTTATACCTCTATCTATTTATCTGTTTATCTCCCCCTCCACCTCTCTCCCTTTATCCTCTCTCTTTCTCTTTCTCTCTCTTTCTCTCTTCCTCTATCTCTATTTCACTCTTCAACCCCTCTCTCTCTCCCCCTTTTATCTCTTATCTCTATCTCTCTTGCTCTATTCCTCTCTCTCTCTCCCAATATCCATCTCTTTATATCTCTATATCTCCCTCTCTCCCCCTCTTTATCTCTCTATCACTCTACCTCTCTCTATATCTCTTTGTCTCCTCTCTCTATCTCTCCCCCTCTCTCACTCTCTATCTCTATGTCACTCTACCTCTCTCTCAATATCTCTGTCTCCTCTCTATGTCTTGAAAGGAAGCAAGATATGTGAAAATGCTTCGTACACTGATCTACTGAGGAAAGATTTATGCAAATTTTTACTTTTACAATTACAAATTAAGATGCACATTAACTGAAAGATAATAAAAACTTCCAAATGAAAACACAAAACTCACAACACAAGATATATGTGGGAAAAACCCTTTCAGTTAAAATACCCCACACTCCAAAGCCACCCAATATATTATTCAGGAATCAAGAAGATTACAATATACTTGCAGAGCAAGATTTTACAGGAATATATCCAACCAGAGATCCAGGAGGTAAGTTGACATCTATAAGATTCTTACACACAACATCCATCTCTAGCTCCTAATATATAGGAGATACAATACAGTAAACCATTACCGGTAATTTCAAAACCATGATCGAAAACCACTCAAAAGTGGTGTCCAAATTATCTCCATTCAAAGATGCCTTGTGATGTGCCAAAACACACACCAACATGTCTAACTCTTCCCTTTACAGCTCTTTTATGTGTCCAACACATTTTTATATTTCCCAGAAATAGGAAGTCCAACTTCTGAATGTCATAACTTTTGATCTAGGTGTCCGATTGACAAACTATTAGATGCATTGCAAAACTCATGAAGAGATATATCATCCTGTAACCTCATACATCATCAGTTATGACATTTTTTAGAACATTTAGAGACCTCTAAGTGCCTCAAAATTGAGTTCAATTTTTTTTTTCAGTAGTTTTCAAAAAACAAAAACTTTAATATCTCGCAATCTAGGTATGATCTTGAGTTGAAACTTACCTGAGATGTTTACTTAGCTGTTCCACACCTTCTGGGAAAATTTTAGGTCAATCCGAGGTGAAATGTAAAGTTATTAAAAATAGTAAGTCCTGCCATTTTTATCCCTTTTGGAAACTTTGAATGTTCTAGATCATTCTTCAAGATAAAGGGTATTTGAAAAGACTAAAACTAAGAAGAATAGTAACCTTTCAAAGTTGGAAGGTTGAAACACCTTTCTTAATATTCTCCCACTTGTTGAACACCTTGAAAGAGCAAAGGGAGTATCAACACCATGATTTAATTGCTAGGGGCCGAGAGGCCCATAAACTCTAAACACCATTTGAACTTCTCTATGCTCACATGTTTTGTCAAGGAATCTATAGTTACATTCATCAAAGTATCAACTTTCTCCAAGTTTACCTTCCCATCCTCTACCATGTAACAAAAAAAATGGTACTGGACATCAATATGCTTAGTCCTCACATGGAAAGTAGGATTCTTCACCAAACATATGGCACTCTAACTATCACAACAAATAGTAATCTTCCCTACATCAAACCCAACATCAGAACATAATCTCTTATGCCAAATGGCTTCTTTATAAGCATGTGTTGCTACCATGTACTCAGCTTTAGTAGTGGACAAAGCGACCATAGGTTTCCACTTACTCATCCAATTGATAGCACCACCATGAATATAGTGAACACATAAGCACTGGTGGACTTCTGAGTGTTCAGTGAAGTACCTTGCAAATATTTGAACACTATCTTCACTACATTGCAATGTACCCATCCAGGTTTAGCCATAAATTGAGTAAGGACTCCCACTACTTGGGCAATGTCTGGTCCTATACATACAATCGCATACATCAAACTACCAACTGTACTAGCATAAGGAAATCTGCTCATATCCTCTATCTTAGAAGGAGACTTTGGACAATCTGCAACAGATAACTTTGTCCCCATGTTGTAATAAGAACAATCAAAGGTCTGCAATCCACCATGCTAAATCTCTCCAAAACACTATTAACATACTTACTCTGGCCTAACCAAAGTTTTCTATTTGCTCTATCTCTTCTGATCTCCATCCCCAGAATGTATCAAGCTGTCCCTAGATTTTTCATCTCAAAATGTGCTGACAACTGAGACTTCAAATTAGAAATCAAACTTTTACCATTCCCAATGAGTAACATATCATCGACATATAATGGAATAATGAGAATGTGATCATTGTCAAACTTGTAATAAACACAATGATCTAATTTTGATCTCTAAAATCTAATACTCAACACAAAGGCATCAAACTTCTAGTACCACATCCTAGTAGATTGTTTCAAACCATACAAAGACTTTTCAACTTGCAAACTAGATTTTCTTTACCTTTCACCACATAGTTCTCTGGTTGTGACATATAGATTTCCTCCTACAATTCACCATGAAAGAATGATGTCTTCACATCCATCTGTTCCACTTCTAGATCATACACTACTGCAAGAGATAACAAGAACCAAATAGATGTTAGCATTGCAATGGGAGGGAAAATCTCAACATAGTCAATTCCCTCCACCTAAGAATACCCCTTTGCAACTAATATAGCATTATATTGATCAACACTACCATCTACACTGAATTTCTTTTTGAACACCCATTTGCATCCAATAGGTTTTTGTCCTTTAGGAAAAGGCACCAAATCCCAAGTATTATTCTTTTCTAAAGAAGCCATCTCCTCTTCCATGGCCTTCTTCCAAGAACCTAGATCTTTCATACCCATAGCCTCTTTCACATTTCTAGGCTCATCAGTGTTAGAAATCAAATAAAAAATACAACTGGAATCATTAAATGAATAACCAAACCTATCAGGTTGTTGCTTTATCCGCATGGACCTCCTCAAAGATTAAGGTTGAGGTTCTTCATCTTCTTCTAAACTTTCAGAGCTACTAGAGCTCTCCTCATTATCAAGTCCAATAGATGTTTTTGGTTCAACTTTCTTAGGGGTGGAAGGAAGTTGAACCACATCATCTTTCTTCTCTTCTTTCTCTAGCTGCAAGACAACAAAAGAAGGATTGATCTCTCTGAAGGTCACACTTTTGCTATATAGAATTCTCTTAACCATTGGATCCTAAAGCTTGTACCCTTTCACACCGATGCCATAACTAATGAAGATACATTTCATAGCCTTGTTCTCCAACTTATACCTCTTCTCCTTAGGCACATGTGCATATACCTCACAACCAAATACTTGAATGTGTCTTAATGAAGGCTTTTTACCAGACCATACCTCCATATGTGTCTTGTATACGCCTAAAAATGACACAAATCATCCTAAATAAATATTCTAAATATTTATTCCATTCTTCTATTAATTAAATAAATATTCTAAATTTATTTAATCGATTCACTGTTCCATAATTAAATAAATTCTATTTATTTAGTTAAAATTCTTCCGTTTATCCTTCACAATTAAATAATCATAAATTATTCAATTAAGCCTAATTCCTCTATCCTAAAGTTCTAAATTCAAAATTCCACATCACCTTTACACCTCACCTTTTCCACCTCACCTTGTCCACCTCATCAGGTTGCACATGTAATTAAATATATTTAATATTTAATTATCTTATTTTCCCTCACCCACATGGCCTATTTCTTCTCCAATCAGAGGTCAGTTAACCAATCAATCAAGTCTGTTAACTAACCTGTCAGTTGAGTCAAATCCTCAATCAACCCAGTCAGTTCCACAATCCACTCTTCTAACTGATCAATCAATTCTGTTAACAGACCAGTCAATGGAGTTAACTCTCCAATCAGTTTTGTCACATCCCACCTTTCATGATGGAGCTGGGACACTTGTCACATTTCCACTGGTTGCACATTCCTCAACCATCCTCAACCGTTGATCTTCATATCTTCTCTCAACCGTTGATTCCTATTCCTCCGGGTCTATAAATGAAGCTTCATCCCTTCATTCTATTCATCCAGGCTTTTGACATCGTTACTCTGCAGAAATATCACCAGCGCGCCTTTGGCACCCATTTGTCATCTACGAGCTTGAGATCACCATTGTTGCATTGGAGCTCACCTTCATTGCATATCACACTACAGCCGTTCACCATCGACTTCCTCCAACAGCTTTTAAAAGATTGCACTCTCTGAGGGCTTATCTCATCTGCGAAAGGACGATTCGTGATAGGCGAACAACGGAAGTTTCGAAACGGAAGAGGTTTGCTGTGTTCGTTCATTGTCTACTTAATCTTCTTTGTTTCTCTATTCTGTTGATGTTTGGGTCATCTGTTATTCATTTGATTTGATGCACTATTTTACCCTCACATTTTTGGCGCCCACCGTGGGGCCTTTGCCCCTTTATTTTACCGTTTTTGAGCTTTTTTGAAGGCAGGTTCCGTACAGACCCCGCAGAGTCACGCACAGGTTCTTTCGGCGCATCTGTTCATTTTTACGGCGCTTTTGAAGACTGTTACGGCGCTTTTGTAAAACTGCGCATTTGTTGACTGTAACGGCGCTTTTACGCACTGTTGCTGCGCTTTTGTTTAAACTGCGCATTCGTTGATTTTTGCTGCGCTTTCATACAATATTACTGCGCATATGTTAAAACGGCGCATCCGTTGTCTGTTACGGCGCTTATGATAATTGTTACTGCGCATACGTTAAAACCGCGCATCTGTTTATTTTAACGGCGCATATGTCCATTCTTACAGCGCATTCGTTAATGTGGCGCTTCTGTTGATCACTTCTGCGCATCTGATCACTGAAGCTGCGCATTTATAACTGGTTCAGTTTTGGGTACTTTTCTAGGGTATTTTGCTAACGCTAACCCCTTTTGCAGGTGTTTGCTGGAGCGGTTTTGCAGGTTAGGCTCGGGTTCAGTTACATGTAGTTGCATCTAACTAGCTCACCTTTCATTTCTTTTGGGAAAGAGTAAAATGGCTGTTCATTACAAATCTTCATCTAGTCTTAATTAGGGAGGAAGTAAACTTGTTTATTTCATGCTTGCATTGCAAACAAACTTCCAAGTTATTGCTATCTAAGACTTAAAATTGAACTCACAACTGCATTCTGGAGTTAAAATGAACCATTGCTATATCGTGAGACCTGAATTTCAAAGTTAACAATCTCGTGCAAACGTGGACTTAAAATTGAACTCACAACTGCATTCTGGAGTTAAAATGAACCATTGCTATATCGTGAGACCTGAATTTCAAAGTTAACAATCTCGTGCAAACGTGGATTTAAAATTGGACTCACAACTGCTTTCTGGGACTTAAAATTGAACCACTGCAATATTGTCAAAATCACTTCAAAGTTTTGTTTGACTAGCTTAGCCCATTTAGTTTTTATCTTTTTAACTAGGGTGGATTGAATCAGTGTATTCTGTGTTTGCGAATGACAATAGGCTTATGCTCTCCCCTCTTCTGGGTGATCAGAATGCCAGACTTGTCATTCTACTTGTCTAACCTTTAGGAGGGGCCTGCCCTTGGATGCACGCTTGTCCAAGCGGGAACGACCCTGAGTGGTAACAGGCTAACGCCAAGCCCTACCGAGCCACTTAAAATAAATTGTGCTTGAGGTGAAAACCTCCTGCAACGAGTGCTGTTATGTTACACCGACGGCCAACCTCCCCCAAAACCCTCTCAGGCGCAACCCTGTGAGGCTGGGAGACTCCATAACGGAGAGTAGCGCCGCCGCATGTGTAACCACTTGAACGGTTGCCCGAATTACAAACCTCTTGTTTTAGTGGCCCAAATCCCTTATAATCCATTTCTCGCCTAGGATTTTGTACTTGCTTTTTGTCCAAAATAGAGTCGAAAAACTACAAAAACAATGAAAAACTACAAAACATTTTTTGTGCTTGCTGTGTTTTCTTGCTAAATTAATTCATAAAATCATATCAGGAAGACTTATTCCAGCCAAAAAGTACCCAAAAACAGAGAAAAACCCCAAAAATTTGCCAAAAAATACCAGAACTGCGCATATATCCATTTCTGCGGCGCATATATAGCGACTTGCTGCGCTTTTGTACCGACTTGCAGCGCTTTTGTACCCTTCTGCTGCGCATATACTCTGTTCTGCTGCGCTTTTACAGCGACTCGCTGCGCATGTACGCCGACCTGTTGCGCATATACTTTTCTGCTGCGCATTTGCACACTGTTACTGCGCATACACACCTCACCAGAGCGGCGCATTTACAACGACTTACTGCGCATTTGTCTATTCTTGCTGCGCTTCTGTTCCTGCGCATGCGTGACAGTGAGCATAAGCCCTATTTTTGAGAAATTTTCGTCAGCTGTTCGGAGTACCCATTTCAGCCTAGTTTCATTTTTCAAGGTCAGAATCAACCTTGCAGTCAGTTCTCATCCATTTCACCCATTTCTCTCTCTTTCGACAGGCGTCCAGTCACCTCCTGTCCTAGTCACTCTTACCCCAACGTCATTCTGTCCCATACCGATTCGACATAGGTCCTTCTTTAGTGAATTCACGTAAGCCTAGTAGGTCACAGTACCTTTTGCTAGTAGTCTTGTTGAACGACTCAGCCCTACACAGTGAGACTGGTATCGACTACCCTTGCTAGTGGCTAGAGTCTTGTGTCAACCGTCTTACCTGAAGTCATTGAGCGAGAGAACCCTTTGTCCAAATCTTGTCCTAGGTATCCCATTCACTACAGTCTTAGTCGGCACCTTGCCCAAATTCTCCATCCTAGTCCATTCCATCCCACCCCACCTTGCATGGTTCTTACTCGATCCCAGTACAACAAGCTAACTGAAATGGCCGACCCTTCCGATCACATCGCCCCACCACACGATGATGATGAAGAATTTTCTCGTGAAGAATTAGTGGCACACATGCAAGATAGCAAATTCCAACGCCTAGTGGAGAGAGTACTCCTCGAGGATCCCACCAAATATTTCCACCATCTTGCCAATCTCGGGCTCAAACTCCCTGCAGACTTTGACATTAGCTCCATCATGGAAAATGCAGACAATGAACGTGAGAGGGACACAAATGCCACGGTCCCAAATGCACATGAGAAAGGCACAAATGACACGGTCCCCCAAGCTAATGAAAGAGGAAAACAACACATAGATCAAAATGCTCCTATAGCGGATGTGAGACAACAAATTGAGAGTCTAAAGCTGGAAATCTCCAACCTTAAGATCGGCACCAGCTCCAAGAACTACTCCTTGGAGGATATAGCACCGTACCCCTTTGACAGAAATTTGGTCATGAAACCATTCCCCTTTCAGTTCGGAATCCCGAAATTCGACAAATACAAAGGAAAGGGGGACCCTAGAGATCATATCAGGGAATTCACTGCAGCATGTTTAGAAGTAGCTCACAACGAGACCTACTTAATGAGACTATTCCCAAGATCTTTAGGAGGTCAAGCTATGGAGTGGTTCTCGCGTCTTCCACCAGGAATCAAAACTTTTGATGAGCTTGTCAATAAATTCATAACGCACTTCTCTTACAACATAGAACACGAAGTATCTATGCTAGACCTATGCAACACCAAACAAAAGGGTGGTGAGTCTTTCGCAACCTTCTTACAACGATGGAGACAGCTAGCTAGCAAGTGTTCTTACGACATGCCTGAGAAACAACTATTAGAAATGTTTGTCCACAATTTGAATCCCGACCTTAGCTACCAGATTCAGATACAATGCCCTACCTCATTCACCAAAGTCATCGAAATGGGGCTATTCATTGAGAAAGCTATGATCGCTAAAGGGACTCTCAAGCTCTACAAGGACACACCTCCTTCCAATTACACAACGGACAAGTCGAAGTTTTGGACCAAGAACAAGAATGTGGTCAACGATGGAGTAGTGGATGCCAAGGCGGCAGCCCCTAAACAACAACCCATCTTCACTCTTAAAGAAGAAGCAAATCACGGTGCACTCAACAAGCCATCCCCTCGGGAATCTAGACCTTGGTTCAATTCAAACCCAAGGAGAAAATTCACGCCGTTAGGAGAATCTCAAGAGTCCGCTCTCAGGAAATTGTTGGCTAACAATGAAATTTCTCTACCGCCAACAAGTGACTATGAGCCCATAGTCAAACCTCCCTATTGGAAGGACACAGACTATTGCGAGTATCACCGAGGAAGGGGGCACACAACCAATAATTGCATCCGTCTTAAGAACGTCATACAAGATATACTGGACCAAAATCAGGGAGGAACACAACAGCATACCTCCAATGAATCTCATGTGGCCTACCGAGATCCTCTCCTAAACCATAACCGGCCGTATAACAACAATCACAACAACGGCCACAATAACAACAATGGTCACACTGGCAACAATCCCAATGGTCATAACAATAATGACAACAATCGTAACAGGCCAAACCAGAACAGTGGGTCGAGTAATGCTAACTATGCAAGCGTCCCCTTTGAATACACCATTAACTGCATTTCTGAGCACATTCCGCAAGTCAACGTCATATCCCCTAACCAACAACCAGGACCTAACGGAACTGGTTGTAGTATACTTACCCGCAGTGGTAGAGTCACTATCAACAACACTCCTCCCAGGTCGTCGCCATCTTCGTCCAACCCCCGCCCATATAATGTCATCGACCAATTGCAAAAGACTCCGGCTCATATCTCTATATTGGAGCTCCTACGTCTATCTCCTTCTCATAAGGAGATTCTGGAGAAAGCCTTAGTGGAGACTACTGTCCCCACTAACCTAGCCCAAGAAAAGTTTCAAACCATGGTGGGTAACTTGACATCCTCCCCTTCCATATCATTCACAGAACAAGACGACCTTTCCATGTCTCACCCCCACAACACTCCTCTACACATTGTCGCATTCGTACACAGGCACCGCATCAAGAGAGTTCTCATTGATGGGGGTGCTGGTTTGAATATTTGCACTTTGAAGCTAGTCCTTGCATTGGGGTTCTCTGAACAGGCAGTGGATCCACGGAGAAAGATTACCATAAAGGCCTATGACGAAGAGGAACGCACCACAAAGGGCACGGTTGTCCTACCCATTCAAGTGGGACCGGTAATTAAAGATGTGGTGTGCCAAGTCCTTGATCGGGAGCTTGCTTACAATATTCTACTAGGGAGACCATGGATCCATGCCATGAAAGCCGTCCCCTCCACCTACCATCAGTGCATAAAATTCCCACACGATGGCAAGCAGGTCACCATACACGGCGACCCCGATCCCTACCAGCATTGCAACTCATTCCAAGCCAAACCCGAATGTGTCATTCCCAACAATCGAGCCCATATCTCCCCCACTCCGCCACAAGACCATACTGCTGAAGCTTCCTCTTCACAGCCCAAACCAATGAAAATCACCATAAAAGAAAATGGCGTGGGGGAATACCAGATTGAGCATAGCCTCAACCTTGCAAAAATGCCCTTGTCTCCTCGCTCCTTTGGCCAGCCCAAGCATCAACCCAGGCATTTTCCAAAGCCCTCTGCTCCTCCTACAACTCCCGCAAACCCCTTTGTAAAATGGGGGACCTTATCCGATGAATCAGAGGAGCGAGATCTCTTACAATGGCTCTATGCCGAAGAAGAAAACACATCCCAAGATCCACCCAAACTCCCTACAGAGCTCTATGGGCGAGGTGAAACCATCTTGCATAGGATGGGATATGAAGGACAAGGCCCCATCGGCCTCAGAAAAGAGGGGATCACCGAACCTATACAACCCTCTTCCTCCTCTTCGGCTAGAAACACGACTGGCCTAGGCTACAAAGGTAAAGGTAAAGCCAAAGAAAATGCCTGCCTAGTGGAGACAATTCAAACGCTCCAAGTGGATAGTGATGCAGATTCAGATGATTCCAATCAGTATGAATGGGACGAGCTGACAGAACACTCCTACGATGATAAGGAGATTGATACCATCCAAACCCTTAGCCCATATCATGAGAGACAAACGCAACGGGACAGACCCCTGGAGTCTAATTTGCCCCTCCCCGAAGTTATAGCTTTCGAGGAAAGTGTCGATTCCATTGCGATAAACAACCTGGAAGAAAGTACCATCCAGAACACTACCCCCACCTGTGCTCCTAGTATTTCCATCCACACTATCAACGAACCAGGTCTTTCATCCAACTCCCTTCCCCTTTTACACCCTGAACTTATCGACTGGGACCTGAAAGGAACCCCTCAATTAGATATGTTCCAGAATGATGATGCCTATATTGACTATATGAAACTTCGAGATCACTTACCAAAAGGAGATCATAAAGCCGGCTTCGCTATCGAACTCAATACTGTAGCTTACTTTGGGGAGGGTGCCAAGCCTTCTAGTCGCAAAAATGTAAAGATCAAAAAGGGATCTGACGGTGAAAACCGCCATGCGGCAGTGTCAGATCATAAAAAAGTAAAAAGAAAGGACGTATCTGAAGGTGAAAACCCAACTGTGGCACCTGACGATGGATTGCTTGACACCCTCCCAAGTGACATGTATCAAGAAAGGTCACAGATCGTGGTAGAGCCAACAGAGCCAGTAAACATTGGAACCGAAGAGCAGCCTCAGATAATCCACTTTGCAAAATCTCTCACGCCGCCTGAGAAAACCAAGTTTGTGCCATTCTTTAAAAAGAAGAGAAGCAGCTTTGCTTGGTCATATGCCGACATGCCAGGTTTGGACCCAAACCTGATTCTACATCACTTGCCATTGGATCCAGGGGTGAAGCCCGTAAAGCAAAAACTGAGAAAAATGCATCCCCATATTGCCCTCCTGGTCAAGGAAGAACTCAAGAAATTGTTAGACGTGGGGTTCATCAGGGCCATTGATTACCCCGAATGGATATCAAACATCGTGCCAGTGTCTAAACCAGATGGCAGGGTGCGACTATGCAACGATTTTAGAGACTTAAACAAAGCATGTCGCAAGGATGACTTCCCCTTGCCCAACATCGATATCATAGTCGACCTCACAGCGGGACATACAATGTTGTCACTTATGGATGGATTCTCAGGGTACAACCAGATCAAAATAGCACCAGAGGATCAGCACAAAACCGCTTTCACTTGCCCATGGGGTACCTTTTGCTGGAATGTCATGCCGTTTGGGCTGAAAAATGCAGGTGCTACATACCAGCGGGCCATGACAACTATATTCCACGACATGATGCATGTGACCATGGAAGATTATGTTGACGACATCTTGGCAAAATCACTCACCAGGGACTCACACCTGGACACATTAGAGAAAGTCTTCCAACGGCTGGACCAATTCCAAGTAAAATTGAACCCGAAGAAATGTGTGTTTGGGGTCACATCAGGTAAGCTGCTAGGCTTCATCGTGTCAGCAAACGGCATAGAGGTAGACCCGGCTAAGGTCAAGGCAATCATGGACATGCCTCCGCCCAAAACTCTAACACAGTTGAGATCCTTACAGGGCAAGCTACAGGCCATCCGCAGGTTCATCTCACAGTTGGCCGACAAGTGCCATCCTTTCAGCCACCTTCTACATAAGAACGTTCCATTTAAGTGGGATGAGCAGTGCGAAGAGGCATTCCGCAAGCTCAAGGAGTACCTCACGAATCCTCCTATACTCATGCCTCCGATCCAAGGAAAACCTTTGATCCTCTACATATCCGCTACACCTACTGCTCTTGGGGCTCTCCTAGCGCAGCAAGACTATGAGAACAAGGAAAGAGCTGTGTACTATATCAGTCGAACCTTAGTGGGCTACGAGCTACAGTACTCACAGGTGGAACGTTCATGCCTTGCGGTGGTTTTTGCCTCACAAAAACTCCGACACTACATGTTGGCACATCCTGTCAAACTCATTGCCAAGATCGACCCACTAAAATATCTTCTCAGCAAGGCAGCTCTCACAGGACGACTAGCCAAATGGGTTATGCTTCTTAGCGAATATGATATAGAGTATGTGGATAGAAAAGCCATCAAAGGGCAAATCATCGCAGACCAACTCGCTGAGGCACCATTACAGGACACTTCACCAATGCAGTTTGAGTTCCCCGATGAATCTCTATTCACCCTGTCCACATCTCCTTGGAAACTCTATTTCGACGGGTCTTACACCAACCATGGATCGGGGGCAGGTATCTTGTTCATCACTGCCCAAGGCGACACAATTCCAAAGTCCTACAGGTTGTTATTTCCATGTACTAACAACATAGCAGAATATGAGGCTTTGGTAATTGGTCTCAAGATGGCCACTGAGTGGAAAATACAAGCACTACATGTCTATGGGGATTCTCAGCTTGTCATAAACCAGGTCAACGACGAGTATCAGACCAAAGATGAGAAGCTCATCCCATACAAGCGAATGGTCGACGATCTCAAAGACCACTTTGGGACCATCTCGTTTGAGCAAATACCCAGGATAGAGAACAAAGCAGCCGACGCAATGGCGACCATAGCCTCTCTTCTTGAGATACCTGAACAGGAGTCACGGTATGAGTTCCTAGTAGAAACAATTCGACAGCCGGCTTATGATCTCCTTGAAACCCATTCCATCTGCCACCTAGTGGGATCTGATTCACCTTGGTACGGTAAGACCTACACTTACCTCAAGGACAATATCCTTCCTTTGGACCTCTCTTCCAACCAAAAACGAACCTTCATCCGACAAGCCTCCCGTTACACCATTATCGCCAATACCCTGTACCGACGTGGTCTGGATGGTACTTTACTCCGTTGTCTAGAACAGGAGGAATCTACTACTGCCTTGCGAGACGTGCACGAAGGGATCTGCGGAACACACTCCAGCGGTCCTTCCTTAGCTAAGAAACTCATGCGTTTGGGTTATTACTGGCCCAATATGGAAATGGATTCATACCAGTTCGTCAAAAAGTGCAGACAGTGCCAGATACATGGGAACCTGATTCATGCACCTGCTCAGGAGTTGAGACCTCTAACGACACCCTGGCCCTTTTGCCAATGGGGACTAGACCTCGTAGGAAAGATTCATCCGCCTTCTTCCAACGGCCATAAATTCATCATAACCGCTACTGAATACTTCACAAAGTGGATTGAAGCCGTTCCCTTATCAACCGTCACAGGAAAACAAATTTCCTCTTTCATTCTGAATTACATTATCTGCCGATATGGCATCCCTTCATCCATCATAACGGATAACGGGAGACCTTTCAAAAATCAAGATGTCCAGGAACTTTGTGAACGGTTCAAGATCCAACATCGCTTCTCCACCCCATATTACCCCCAAGGTAACGGCCAGGCTGAGGCATCAAACAAAACCATTCTGAAACTCTTAAAGAAGACTGTCAATGAAGCCGGCCGCGATTGGCACGTCCAGCTCAATCCCGCTCTGTGGGCCTATCGAACCAGCATACGCACTCCCACAGGTGCTACACCTTACGCCCTCGTCTATGGTTCCGAAGCCATCCTTCCCATCGAGGTCGAACTCCCCTCCCTTCGGGTGTCGTTGAAAGGTCTCATCTCAGACGAAGAGTACAGAGTCACCAGACTGCAAGAGCTAGAACTGCTAGAGGAACGGCGCCAGAAAGCTTTTGACCATCTCAAAGCCTACCAACAGATGATGTCAAGAAGCTACAACCACAAGGTTAGACCAAGATGCTTCAAGGTTGGGGACCTAGTTCTAAAAGAGAACCCTCGCAACCAGCAGGACAGAGAAAAGAAAGGTAAGTTCGAGCCTAACTGGCTTGGACCCTATGTAATTGTAGCAGCTTATGGATCGGGGGCATATCAGTTGGCCACATCGGAAGGTGAGTTGTTTGATGATCCAATCAACAGCATGCACCTTCGCAGGTTCTATACCTAAGAGAACCCAAATGCAAGGGGGCACAAAAAATCAAAAAAATCAAAAAATCAAAAAAATCAAAAAAATCAAAAAAAAAAATCAAAAAAAAAAAAAAATATATAAATAAATAATAATAAAAATAAAAATGAAAATAATAGAAAGCATGCAAAAAAAAAAAATCGTCCTTTGGTGAAAACCTGGCAAACAGGCGCCTTGGATAGGTATCATGGGGAAAACCTGGCAATCAGGCGTCATGTTACTTTCTAGCTTCTCGTGCAAATAAAAGCAAGTGATGAAAACCTGGTAAACAGGCGTTACTTGTGACAGACCGCATTCTCCATCTTTGGGAACCCAATCACCTTGAGCCCTTTCTCTCTCTACTTTCCCCATTCGACCCATATCCATCCCACAATAAACACTTGACAGTTACCTATCATGGCTTGATACTCAGCTTGTGGCCTTGTCAACCAAGGTTTTGTCCCATACCGTCTCCTCGCAGTAAGCCTAGTGTAGTGTCTCTCATCAATGTCTGTGGTCCGCATCCGTGAACTACGTTGCCTCTGCGCCGTCACGTAGGCAAGGCCATTATTCTAATGCGCCCCCGAGGCTTCCATCCCTCCCGGAGTCCCATTCCATCTCCCCTCTTGTCTTTGTTCTTGTCGTCTTTCTTCTAGTCCATCCATGGTCCATTAGGGTTTACCCCGAACTACGTTGCCTCTGCGTCGTCACGTAGGCAAGGCCATTTAGCAATGAGCCCCCGAGGCACTAGGTCAGTCCCTTAGGGTCCGTCTTCTCAATAAGGATAGTGCAAATCCTCTCACCAAGCAAGCAAATGCAAGCAAACACCCGCGCTACAAGCAGAAATATGACTATGAGCATCTTAACCTATCCAATGCAAAGCAACTACCCAAGGTCTTCTCAACGATTTTATGCAAATTAAGGCAAGAAATAAACACATATCAACGCAAATATGCTTTGTAGACCAGAAACAGGGTTAAGTTACAGAGTCTTGATTTTTGCTGTCATACCCTCCTATGCTACTCAAGGATGCCAAAAGCTAGAGATGCTATGATGGGGGAGCATGATTACTTTCTTTGTTTGCTATTTGGGGATTAAACTTTAGTAATGTGAAGCCTTGTCTTAGGACGTGATCGGCAAAAGATCACCGAGGACATCAAAGGTCTAACATGAATGGGAGCAATCCTTGCTTGTTGAAACGCAAGCGATACTCAGGTCATCTAGATTCAATTTTGACTAGATGCTTGTCTTAACTTGCTAAATCACAATCCATGTAAGCGATGCTCAGGTCATCTCGGTTCAATTATACCTCGATGCTTGTATTCACTTACAACATTTCAGAAAAATACCAAAAACAAAGTGCCCAATGATGAAATAAAGCAATCTAAAAGCAAAGCATCCGTCCTATATCCATACACCCATCCATACAATCCTCATCATTCAAACTATGCAGGGTAACGATATCAAGAAAAATTCCTAAGTCGTTCTTTCGCAACCATCCCTCTATCCATCATGTCAATCTTCTGTCGATAGCGTACATTTGGACATCACAAAAACAAGGCATATAGGAGCATGTCACCTCACTCGTAGAAACTAGTCATGAACATGATTAGGTTAGTACAGTACATCATCCAATGCATTAGGTCACATATACATTTGCATCACATACATAGTTACATCACCCCATAATACTCATGTTACCAATGCATACATTCAAAACATTACATCATATAAGTATCCAATGGCATCTCACATACATATATAGCATCATAACATAGAAATCATGTTCCATACATATACATTTGCATCATCACAAGAACATCATATTACCTTTGCAGTCATTTGTCACATTAAATCATATAGACATCATATAGCAGCATATCAAAGTATTTCTCATATTAAATCATATAAACCATCTAACTATGCAATAGAACCACATCATGCAATAAAAGTAATCATCTCATAAACGCATGCAATAAATACACAAAGCTGCATCATCATCCATACTATCATATACAAGGATGTCCAAATGTACAATATCACCATCTCTCTCAAAATCAAAATGTCATATACAATATACGTCTAAATAGACGGTGATACATATCCCAAAAAGAACAAAATCTGGTCTCTGACTACCCCTGCGGCTGTGAGCCACCACTGCCGGCTCCTGACTGCTGAGGTCCCATGACAGATGCTCCTGACTGGGATGGACCTGCTCTGTGAGCTACCCCAGACTGAGTCCTGAAACTACCTGCCCTCTGGCTCGCCGACACGGCACCATGATATAGACCTCGGTAGTACTGTACCTGCTGCTGTGCTCTGGCTAAGTCTGTCTGTGCCTGTGCCAACTGCGTCTGCAACTGGCCTACCTGTGCCTGTGCCTGCTGCACCTGCCCAACCAAAAAGGTACTCGCTGCATCTGTGCCCATGGCAGCCACTGCTGTGTCCCTCTCTACTCGGATCAGACGTACCTGGGCATCTGCCATGTCTCGCTCGCGAGTCAAACCAGCGATCACTGCTGCATCTGTATCTCGCATCCTCTCCACTCTCCTCAGCTGTGCCTGCAGCTCCCGCACCTGTCCTCTCAGGCTGGCTATGGTCCTGTCGTGTGCCTCACCCTGCACTGGCCCCTGTGCTGCCCCTGCCTGTCCTAGCCCCTGCTGCTGGGGCACCTGCTGCTGTGGTACCTGCTGCTGTGGTACCTGCTGGGGTGGTGGCATCTGTGCCTGCTGCTGTCCCTCCCCCTGTCCTGGCACTGCCTGCCCGGCCCTGTCTATCCTCCTCCGCTGCCTCGGCCTCTCTGCAGCTCGGCCACCACGTCCTCGTCCTCCTCTAGCGGCCCTCCGCCCTGGACCAGCCTCTCCCTCCTCCTCTGAGTCCGCCTCGTCGATACGAGGCACCAGCATACCAGGTCCGGAATATCTCGGAAATGGATGTGCAGTAATCCAGTCCTCATACTCCTGTGTCACCCCAGCATCTGCAATCTCTCGCCTCATATCCCAGGCCACATAGGGCAACTGCCGGAACTCTGCCAGAGCCTCCTCGTAGGAAGCCATCGGCCCCCATCGGACCCTCTCTGCATGTGTCCGTGCGAACATGGCCTGTCCCTGCGGCATGCCCTGTCTCCTGCCGAACTGTCTCAGTACTCGGCCCACCGTCTGCCTCTCCAAGATGTGCCGTGTCCGGCCAATCAACCACCTGGTCTGGAAGCAGAAAGGCAGCTCATCTGCCTCGTCGTCCCAAGGCTCGCAGTCTAGATATGGTCGCCAGACGACCACATCTATCCCATCCAATGTATGCATCCAGTACTCTAGCTTCCCCAGCCTGTGCTGGGAAATCACTCCTGCGTAGCCATAGCTGTACGGCTCTCCCCTCTGCCTAGCAAAAACACATATCGGCCTGGTCACCGCTATGTGCTCCCACAGCCAAAACTGTAACAGCAGCACTCCAGCCGATAGACTCGTGCTGCGATGGTACACCACCTGATGCATGTCGTGGTATAGGTGAGCTAGCACGCAAGGTCCCCACGCATATCGGGTGCCCTCAGTCACCATCCGCTCCATAATCCTGCCCCATCCAATGGGGAACCCGTGCGATCTCCTGTCAGGGCATACAACGCCCGCAATCAGTCCAGCCACGATCCCAGGGAAGTAGTCGTAGCAGTCATAGATATCCTGCCACGGGATGACCTGTCCCGCCAGCTCGGGATCATCGAATACTCGCTGACACTCGGCGAGTCCCGCGTCCCGCTGTGCGTCGTACTCCACCAACTCGCCTACCACGGGCAAGTGCAGTATCCTATAGACGTCCTCCAACGTCACGGTCATCTCTCCAGTAGGGAAGTAGAAGGTCCCATCCTCGCTGTGGAATCTCTCCACGGCAGCTGTCAGCAATCCTCGGTTCGCCCGCACCTCGGGCATGAAGCAAACATAATCTAGGCCCATAGCCCCAAGCGCCACCCTGTCAGCCTCCGTCAACATATGTCTCTGCAATAGAGGCATAGGGAACGTCTCCCTCGACTGCAGTGTCTCTCGTATCTCCTCCTGCAAGCACGCAAAGCAAGGCGTCAGTCTCAAAAACCGCATATACCATACTCAACATATCTATTGGACTATATCAACTAAACTTAGCATTTCAAATTGATCAAAACAGCACACTACATCTCTTGACTAGATTCCTGCAATCTCGGAGATAGCTCATCGATTCCTGCGTCAAACAGGACACTAATCGAATCAGTTTGGCTAAGTAATTTGCCATCCCAAGCAAATGCGCCACTACAGGTGGTAAATGCGCCATTTCTGGTATATGCGCCGCAACAATCGACGTATGCGCCGCACAAATACATATGCGCCGCTACATGCCACATGTGCGCCGTTATAACGCATGCGCCGCATAAAGCAACATATGCGCCGCTAAATTACAGATGCGCCGCAATAAGTCACATATGCGCAATTTCAGCAAATGCGCTGCTACACTTCACGCATGCGCGGCGAAATTACAAAAGCGCCGCTAAATTACGAAAGCGCCGCCAAAACGAACACATGCGCAGCTTTCACGCATGCGCCGCCGAAACAGGCATATGCGCCGCGAAATCACAAAAGCGCAGCCTCGCGGGGCATATGCGCCGTTCTGCGTTTCGGCGCATTCATTTCACCTATTTTCTATGAGCATTTATGACACCTAAACTCGACCCTAGGAGATTTTTTTCGAAGCACATACCGGGGGTCCTGCCTCTGCTGGCCGCCCGAATCGTCGGACTCGCTCGAATCGATGCTCCTCGCGTGGAATGTCTGCTGCTCTGGCCGCCATGCTGCTCTAGGTTTGCTCTGAGCTCTCCTTCTCCAATCCAGATCTAACAAGTGTGCAAATGACTATTCTTGTGGACCCAGCTCCTATTTATAGCCTCCAAAACCCTAATTCTGGCTAGGTGATGACTGTGACTACTTCCCGTGTCCGTTTTTTCCTCCCGTTTTCTTCCCGCGTCCCTGACCGCATCCCTTTTCCTCCAACCTATCCTAACCCCTTCCTCGTCGTGAGATCGTCCGTCTCCAAAACTTTCGCCGTTTTTCCCGACCAATCTCCCGAGGGGGCATCCTATCGTCATTTAACCTACACCAGGGGCAAACTGGGGCATGTATCATCATTCAGACTATCAATTTCTTTGAAGCAACGCTGTAAACTGCATTGCATCAAAGAGGGGCAAAATGTATACGCCTAAAAATGACACAAATCATCCTAAATAAATATTCTAAATATTTATTCCATTCTTCTATTAATTAAATAAATATTCTAAATTTATTTAATCGATTCACTGTTCCATAATTAAATAAATTCTATTTATTTAGTTAAAATTCTTCCGTTTATCCTTCACAATTAAATAATCATAAATTATTCAATTAAGCCTAATTCCTCTATCCTAAAGTTCTAAATTCAAAATTCCACATCACCTTTACACCTCACCTTTTCCACCTCACCTTGTCCACCTCATCAGGTTGCACATGTAATTAAATATATTTAATATTTAATTATCTTATTTTCCCTCACCCACATGGCCTATTTCTTCTCCAATCAGAGGTCAGTTAACCAATCAATCAAGTCTGTTAACTAACCTGTCAGTTGAGTCAAATCCTCAATCAACCCAGTCAGTTCCACAATCCACTCTTCTAACTGATCAATCAATTCTGTTAACAGACCAGTCAATGGAGTTAACTCTCCAATCAGTTTTGTCACATCCCACCTTTCATGATGGAGCTGGGACACTTGTCACATTTCCACTGGTTGCACATTCCTCAACCATCCTCAACCGTTGATCTTCATATCTTCTCTCAACCGTTGATTCCTATTCCTCCGGGTCTATAAATGAAGCTTCATCCCTTCATTCTATTCATCCAGGCTTTTGACATCGTTACTCTGCAGAAATATCACCAGCGCGCCTTTGGCACCCATTTGTCATCTACGAGCTTGAGATCACCATTGTTGCATTGGAGCTCACCTTCATTGCATATCACACTACAGCCGTTCACCATCGACTTCCTCCAACAGCTTTTAAAAGATTGCACTCTCTGAGGGCTTATCTCATCTGCGAAAGGACGATTCGTGATAGGCGAACAACGGAAGTTTCGAAACGGAAGAGGTTTGCTGTGTTCGTTCATTGTCTACTTAATCTTCTTTGTTTCTCTATTCTGTTGATGTTTGGGTCATCTGTTATTCATTTGATTTGATGCACTATTTTACCCTCACATGTCTTATCAATGAGAGTTGATGTAGGAGACCTGTTAACCAAGAAACAAGCAATAGCAATAGCTTCAGCCTAGAACTTTTGTTCAAGACTAGCTCCACCTAGCATATTCCTTTCCTTCTCCATTAATGTTCTATTCATCCTCTCTGCAACTCCATTACATTGAGGGGTATATGGAGTTGTCTTGTGCCTCTCAATCCCCTGTTCTTTACAGAACTTGTCAAAATCTACTAAACAAAACTCACCACCATTTTCAGTCCTCAAACACTTAATATTTCTATCCTTCTAATTCTGTACAAGAGATTTGAACTCTTTGAATCTATAAAAGACTTCAAATTTACTTCTAAGGGAAATACACCCATGTCCTTCTATTGTAATCATCAATGAATGAAACAAAGTAAACATATTTTGAAATCAAAGGAACATTAATAGGACCAAACACATCATAATGAATCAAGTCCAACACCTCAAAAGATTTGTGAGAACTAGAATAAAACTGAACACAGTTTTGTTTTCTATAAATGCAATGTTTGTAGAAATCAATCTCAAGATTACATCATACCCTCAACAAGATTTTTATTTTTCAGGGTCCTCAAACCCTTTTCACCAATGTGACCAAGCCTTTGGTGCCATAACATTGACTTCTCATCTAGAAGTTTCATCTCCATAGAATGTGAACCCTTAGGTACCTAGAAAGCATGACCATCAGAAGTAGATGCAATAGTCCTCTTCACTACTGGTTCCAATGGTGAGGATGAAGACTCTGAAGCTCTCTTCTTTGAAACAGAGGCACTATTGCACTAAACTACACATGCATCAAGCTAAAATAGAGTGCCAATTCGAACACCCTTAGCCAACACCATAGATCCTCTAGTCATCTTGTATCCTCCATTTGAGAAAACAACCTGTACACCCACACCATTCAACTTACTTATAGAAAGAAGGTTCCGTGTCAAACCAGGGATATGTAGAACACTATTGATTCCCTTCACTCATCCATCAAGGAATCAAATCAAGAATCTTCCACGGCCAACAATCTTCAGGTGAGAATAATCACCCAAGTACACCTTTCCACCATCATATTCTTCATACTTCAAAAACCAACCTCGATGCAAGGTCATGTGAAAGAATGTACCAAAGTCAATAAGCCACACATCCTCTGATGCATGAGTTGCCAAGGAAGTGACAAATGCTTCTCCTTCATCTTGAGAGGACTTGTTAGAATCTAAATTATAATTCTTCTTTTCTTCTCCTCCTTGCACTCCTTGCGGAAGTGACCAGGTTTGCCACAATTCCAACATAGGGCCTTGGACTTTCCAGGAGACTTAGATCTCCCACATGATTTGGATCTTCCTTTTTCTTCCTTCTTCTTATCCTTTTTCTTTCTCTTCTTTTTACATCTACCATGAACCACAAGAGCCTCCTTAGTCGATTTGGAAGACTTCTCTACATCTCTTTAGACAACAACAAAGAAACCACTTCATCCATCTTGAAGGTGGTAGTGATGCTCCCAATGGCCATAGCAAGGTGGTACGGCCATGAATATGGTAAGGAACATAGTAATGTCATACATCGATCCTCCTCCTCTATCTTCACACAACAGAAGTCAACTAGGCAATAAGCATATTGATTTATTTAGGTAATTAGTGACAGATCCTCCATCTTCCATCCTTAGAGAATACAATTTCTTTCATAGGAATAACTTGTTCACCAGGCATTTAGCCTAATAAACATCTCCAAGCTTCTTCCAAAGATCCTTTGCAATCTTCTCTTCATAGATATTCAGGAGCACTGAATCAGCCAAACATAGTCTTATCAAACCCTTCACTTTTTAATCTTTGAGATCCCAGTCTTCTTGAGATATTGCCATTGGTTTTGTACCATATATGGCATCTCATAAATCCTGATCTACAAGCATGTCTTCCATTTTGAGTTTCCACAACTTAAAATTATTGCTATTAGGATTTTTCCAAATGAATATTCCTAAGTTTTCCCTACAAGGTAGCCATCACTTATCAATAGCATCCTCAGGTAAGAGGCCAACAGTAAAGGAGACTGACTCTAAACATTTCCTCTCCTTCTTTAGGCTATGCAAAACCTAGGAGGTATTCCCTATTCAATACTAATGGGATAAATTCTTGAGCTTATTAAAGTATTGACATAAAGCAGATGAATCCTCTCTTATATGGACAAAACTACAAGATTAACACAAAGGGGCTAGCTTTGGTCTTTTTTCCAGGTGTGGACCAGAGGATTTTCAAAACCTAAAAACTACTCCTAAAATCCTAAAGGTTCTTAAATAATATTCTGATTTTGTTCTATGCTTGGCTATAGGATTAGGACTCTGACTCATAAACTCAATACAAACTTTGATTGATGCTTATCTCAGGGCATGGAGGCAAGTTGACATATATGTGTGAATGGTTCTCATAAAATGGACCTACACTCAAGTTTCAAGGGGTTTAATTAGCATTTGTCTTACAAATACTACCCAACACAGAGTATTATGTTAACCCTACTTACATACATCCATGTTGCAATGTATTCTTCCCCATACTTAACCCTAAACATTTTATCTATTATTTGAGTAGAAGTAGAAGATTAAGTATGCAATATAGTGAACCTGTATTCTAGAATCTCAGATAACCATTATTTATTTGATTCAAAAAAAAATACATAGAACCATGGAGACAGTTAACAAAACACATGCATATAGAATTCTTCAATTACAACAACATGAAACTGATACAATTTATGCAAAAATACATTCAACACACAATTCATAGACTTATAAAACAAGAAATGAAGCAACCAAGAAGAACTTGTATCTTATTTACTCCTCAAAAATTCCAAAATCATTCAACAACAACAAGAATAAGGTCACAAAATTCCTTTATAAACCAAGAATGTGTACTCATCATTAATTAAATTTGTCCCTTCAAAGAATTGCTTAATACATTGCACCACTAATTTTGGCATTGAGAAATTTACCACATAGGGAAAAGTGGAGAAAAGTAGATAGACATTGGAGAGTGTGCTATCGCTTGAAGGAGTTTTGCCTCATCAATGCAAGGTAGGTGGTGGTTGGTCATTCTCTTCCATTTATGCAGGTCCATACTTCTCTGTCCATTCATTATATGTCTTTTCTAATGGCTATTGGAAAGAGACTATCTCTGCAACCTTCTCATTATGACTAGTGTATCAATCATCTAACAATATCTTTGTTTCCTTACAAAATATTTCAAAATTTATTTCAGTTATATGCAATTTATAAATTGTTGAGATCAAAATCTTCATAATTGGATTAGCCTCAGTACAACAGGCATGAATTAATTGACTAGCAGTCTCTTTGATTTCCGCTTTCCACTTGTGTCTAGCCTTTTACTCACCCATCACCTTCCAAAATACTTGGCAGCGACTTCTTGTCTATCTTTTCAAAGGATTGTTTTCTTTCTCCTAAAACTTTATCTAGCCTCAACTGAAAGCTGACAACTTCCTCAAAATGCTTCAATATATCCATTACCAATTTCAATTCAAGGGGTGCATGTGCATCAAACCTTGAACATCCTATGGAGATCTCTCACTTCTCCATTCCTTGGAAACCATCTTGCTTTGATAATCGAGAGCCTTTCTTTATCCAATTCATGATTTTCATAGGCTACTCTTAATTGTGAATAGGACCTCCAGGTCTCATCTAACCTTGCCAAGAGCTTAGTCACTCTATGATTTATCAGGTTGGTGACCATATTCTTTACTATATTCTCTTTCTCTTCCTACAATTTATTTACCTCTTCCTTGAATTCCTTGATCTCAGACAAAAGAGGCTCTGTCCACTAGGAGTGATTTTGTAGTCTAAATAATAGGGGGAGTTTGTGATGGGTCGGGCTCTAATCACAATTGTCCCTAGTATTTGCTCAATTTTGCCATGGCTTGTGCATACTTCTCCAACAATTCATTATGTTCCTTCTGCAGCTTATTTGTTACTACCTCAGCAAATTATGTGGTTTACACATTCAAACCAGCAGCCTGAGGAGCAGGGGTGGTTGACACCCTCTTGATTATCACATTTCTATTTAATTCCTCTAAACCAATCCTTGTTTTGTTGTTACTTAGGGCAATGCACAAATTAACAAGGTTTCAAACCTTGGATCAAAAGCAGCACCTATCAAAGCCTTATTGACCTACTCTTCTGTGACTTCTGAATCATCCCTTTTGATTGTATCAAATGCAATTGCATCTGATAAGGTCCAATGTCGCAAAAGTAGAATATTTCTTTTGGCCTCTAGAGCTCTACCCTCCTCTGGGGTCATTCCACTGATATCTTTGTTACTTCACTTAATACCCTTTGAGTGATTGCATCATATTCTGATGGGTTAACTCTACTCTTTACTTCCTCAATCCTTCTATGGAATTCTCATTTCTAGTCCTCAAGACAAATGACCTAAACTCTAGGGTGTTAACAAATTCATCATCCTCTATAAATTTATTGCATGCCAATACTCTCACATCCTCTATATCAACTTCACCACCAATAGTTGACCCTACCAATCTATTAATGGTGAGGAATATGGCCTAATTCTTTTTAGAGAGCTTATTTGATGAGAAGGCTCATGAACTTGTTCCTCTGCTGTCTCTCCTTCTAAGTCAACAATCTCTACCTCTAGCTCTGTACCAAGATCGATGATCTTTACCCTTTTTGGAGGAAGGGAGTTAGGGGATTTTGTTTTCTCACATATCCACCTCTAGAGATGCTAGACTAGTATGATGGCCTTTCTTCACCCGCTGGTTCACTAGCAATCAGATCCTCTTCCTTGTCAAATATCATCTCGATCCTCCTGATGGGATCCTTACCTTAGAAAAAGCTCCTGGATATGTCAGCATTTATATTCCTTCTCATTCTTTCCCCTACCATCACTGCTTCCCATTTATCTCTTAAAAGGTAGACTTCCTCCATGGAGTGGTAGTTTCTCACTGTATCTTCATCAAGGAAGACTTGATGAGGTACTTTGGTCTTTTGACACTCACCATCATTTTGTCTATGAATCCTTCTGGATCAAAGATTCTTGCTGTTCCACATCCATCCTATAACATTGAAGAATAGAATTCATTTGATCCAATTCATTTTTGTCCACTATTATAAAATCATTGAATTTTTAAAGAAGTAGGAATGAGTGAACCCTTTTTTATGTTTCCTCAAGTGTTTTTTGTCAATCTCAATCAGCTACCTTATGATCTCCATGAAAGAAATTCTTTTGGGTACAAACTTTGGCAAGGTGTAAGGGGGCACCTCACAGCCATAAACGCTTATACAGGTTGTGTGGGAGTGGAGGAACCAATCTCCCCAATTGTGATCAATCCCCAAGTGTGTGGTTCTATCCAAGGGCCTTAAAAATCCTTCACATTAGCATGCAACCCTCTCCCCCTCTGGTTCCAGAAAACCATGGATTTTTTTGACAAAGTACTCCTCAAAACAACATAACTTGCATCCTTACAATGCATGTCTAGCATGCATGTCCAAATTTGTACTAGCATCATATTTCCTTAAGCACCAATTTTCCTCACATGCAAGTCCTTGTGCATTTTCTAGATAAAGAAAAACAAATCATGTGGCACATTAATGAGTACCATGCGAATTCCACATGGGGACTTACAGTATACAATTTACTCTTTATGGCGACCATTTGTTTATGTATCTTTTTGGTAAGTAACTTGCATTATATCATAAGGATATTTTGCTTCAAGATCTTGAATGTATACAACCATCATCATCAAAGACATAGACATTCTGTTAGCTGCATCCCTACCCAATACATGACATAAACTATGATATGTCTTAAAAAAGTAATGCATAAACATTGAGAAGTGGAAGGGTTCTTCTTCTCTGTCAGATATCTTCACCAATCTACCATCTATGCCCCATGGTCTATGTTAGGCAAGTTAAATGCCATGTAATCCATACATGACATTTCTCTCTCAAAGTATTAAGGTCTATGGGCATATTTGCTGAGGGGTCTAAGTTGAACACAATAGAGATATAGGCCTTTGTGAAACTTATTATTATAGAACCATTACTAGACAGGACAAACCTAGTCTAGGGGTCATATCTTCTAGCAATTGATCTAACTGGGTCTAGATTAACAAAGACATTACAGAAAATTAGTTTTACAAGGTCAAACTTCTAAGCATGATAGATAGGGGCTTTGTAATCCATCCTATGATACCAATGTTAAAAAAGAATCCAAGCTGACATAGACAATTTGTCATCTCTACAATTAACACATAGGTCATAGATTTTATTGTTTTGTCCCAGTGGACCAAGTCCTGTTGCAGGCTTCCTAATTGACCTAGGACATTGGATCATAAGATCATCATCTAGACTGCACTTTGAAGTGGAAGCTTGGCTAGTCTGACTCATTTATTCTATCTGTAACAACTAACCTAGGGCTTCTGTAACTTACTAGTGACTCCTAACACCTTAAACAAGAAAATTAACAACTAAATTGATTGAGTGCAAGTAACAAAGATCACTTACTGGTTTTGCCGCTTGCAGAGACTTGAACTCACTTTTTCCTTGCCCATTTCAAAGCCTTCTATGCTGGAAATGCAATTGGGCTTATGAAAATGATGAATAATGCCATAGATTATGTCCTTATGAAGCCAGATTTCCTTATGGTTTACAACATTAATGGTGGTTGCAGTAGCCATTACTCTGTTTGTGTCATAGGCACTTTGAAAATCCTCTGTTATGCAAGTTTAAATGAAGGTCGTTGATCTTTTCCTTACTTCCAAAAATCCACATTTGAAATCAGTTAACTAGATTCGACAATCTTTGTCATCATAGTTGAAAAGTCTCCATCGAATGAGAAAGGGCCACGTCAATCTACAGTCTTATCATCGATGGTGCCAGTTCGACTAGACAAGGACACGTGGCACCATTTCACAACATTGAAACAAGAAATGGCCCACTGCTATTGGGCATTGCACGGCTGTAAAATCCCAAGTTCTCAACAGATTGAATCTCTTTATGACATTTGGTAGCAGTAGGTTTGTCGATGCAGAATCTTTGGTAGAGGGGTTGTAATCCCATGATTGATGGACAGCTGGCAACACTTCATAGCGTCGCGGGGGGTATCTATGACGTCACTGAAGGTGTGATGCGATACCACAAAATACACTTTGTAAAGCCTTCAAACATAGGACTTAAGGTTTTAATTTTTTATGGCCGGTAGTGGGTAAGGCTAAGACAAGGGGCTAGTCTCCTCATGGTCATAAAGGCATTAGGTTATAACTTAAACAATTGGTAACCCTCTACTAATAGTTAATAAATGAATAGGACATAAAGTGCAGAGAGACATAAAGCTTAAACCCTTAGGAATTTAGGGATTCTATAGGATGTTCAAGATAGGTAAACACTTAACTAGAAACTTTAATGCAAAAGAGGCACCAGCACTGGCTCTGATAGGGGACATGAAAGCATAAGATTGCAACGAGAACCACATGGCTCCAGGGAAGACTAGACCAAAACACAGAAAAACTGACTATACAAGAATATACAATACTTACAAACTATAGAAATCCTATTTTACAGTGTACACAAGGATAAATAATTCATGAAAAATAAGGCTTAAGGAATTGATCGTGCACTGGTAATTCATGCAATTCACTATTAAGGGCCTGGAGAAAATAAGAATCCTCTCCATGAGTATTACTTATCAGATATGGGCCCATCCATAAGGGCTCAAACTTGCCATGTTTGCCCTTGTCTTGACCTCTTGCATTCCATATAAGGACTAAGTCATTCACTTGAAACTTTCTCTCTGTAGTCCTTTTATCAAACAAATATTTTACTTTTTGTTGCTTCTTGAGATTAATCTTTTGTGCTTCTCTCCTAGTCTCATCTAGTGCAACCAATTGATTTATTCTTTCACCCATTGGATCTTCTATTTCTTCATTATTCTCTTGTATAAATTTGTGCACTAGTAGGAGATTATTCATTGGCAACTTGGCCTCTATGCCATACACTAACTCAAAAGGTGACCTCCCAATTGCCTTTTTTACTATCACCCTATTAGCCCATAATGCTAATTTTAACTTTGATTCCCATGCCCTTTTATTCTTGTCAATTATTCTTTTGATGATTTTCATGAGACTCTTATTACTTGATTTTGCTTGACCATTTCCCTGTGGATGATATGGTTATGCATGGGACAGATTAATTCCATAATTTTTGCAAAAATCAATGAACTCACCAGACCTGAAGCACATGACATTGTCTATGACTAATTTTGCTAACACTTTAAATATGAGAATAATGTGCTCTAAAATGAAATCAAGTACTACTTTGCTTGTAGCTTTCTTAGTTGGGATGGCTTCAATCCATTTAGTACAATAGTTAGTAGCAACTAAGATCCAACTATGTCCTCCACTTGATTTCTCTATAATTGCCCCTATAAAGTCAATTCCTGATTGCTAAAATGGGGCCTCCACTGTTACAATTTTGAGAGGTAATGCACCTTCATATTTGAGCTTTCCTAAAAATCTCTAACATGGGTCACACTTTCTTACCCTCTTATGTGCATCAGAGAAAAGTGTTGGCCACCAATATCCTGCTCTAAGGACTTTGTGAGCTATTGTCTTGGAAGTATAGTGTCCCCCACACTATCCCTTATGTATGTCATTTAGAATATTCCCAACTTGATGTTCATCTACACATTTGAGCAGCACACCATCAGGATTATTCCAATACAATTCTCCTTGGACAATAACATATTTGATAGCATGTAGCTTCAAGGTTCTCTTTTGGCTGTCATTCAAATGAGCCATATAGTACACAATATCCTTATACCATTCTGACTCTGACATGTTGACAATCCCATCCTGAGCCATATTGATTTGACATGCCTCCAAATTTGATTGCATCATTAACTTAGCTAGACCATGTCCCCTTACTAACTTGGTAATCTATATTTCAATATTAAATTCTTGCAATTTAATTATCCATCTACATCTCCTTTCAGTCACTTCCTGCTGAGTGAACATGTCCTTGACTACTACATGTGGCACAATCTGAGCTCCAACCAGATAAGGTTTGAAGTTCTTGACTACTCTGACCAAAGCATAAGACTACTTCTCCATGATATCACATTTCAATTCTACTACCTGCAAAGACTCGCTAAAGAAGGCAATTGGTTGTTCAAATCCATCATTATTCTTTTGTAATAAGCATGCAGCAATTGTATGGAATGAAGCAAATGAAAACAATTGGAAGGGTTTAGAAAAATTAGGAGACTTTAGAACAGGGGCAATCTTGATAGCTTTTTTAATATTTTGAAATGACTGAACTGCCTCGTTTCCCCATACTATAGACTCACCCTTCTTTAACATATTTGATATACCCTTAGTAATCTCTGCAAAGTTAGGAATAAATCTTCTGACAAAGTTAATCTATCCAAAGAATGACTAGATGCCTTTGACTATCTTGGGCATCTAAATTTTATCAATTGATGCAACCCTCTCTGGGTCAATCCTAACTCCATCCTTAGAAACTATGTTCCCTAAGAGTTTTCCCTCGATTACACCAAATGCACACTTCTCAAGATTCAGGGAGATGCCATATTCTAGTGCCCTAATGAAAATCTACTCTAGGTGCATGTAGTGCTACTCTTCCTTCTTTGAATAAGCAGTTAAGTCATCTTGATATACAACTAATATGGAATCAATCAATCTTGCAAAAGAAACATCCATTGCTCTCTGAAAAGTAGCACTTGCATTTGTCAATCCAAATGGCATCCTTACATAGACATAAGTCCCCCATGGAGTTGTAAAGGCAGTCTTATATTGTTCTGATTCTCTTACCTTCACCTGATTGTATCCTAAAAATCCATCCATCATGGACAAAAGCTCACACCCTGTCACCTTTTGTAACATAGCTTCCATGTTAGGCAATGGATAGTTATCCTTCAAAGAAGAGATATTCAAATTTCTAAAGTGTACACATAGTCTTATATCTCCATTTTTGTTTTTGATTGGGACAAGATTTGACACCCAAGTCGAGTGTCTTATGGGCTCAATGATTCCAACATCCCTAAGCTTCATGACTTCTTCTTGCATTTTTGGAGCTAAAGTGGGATTAACAGTTAACAGAACACATGCATATAGCATTTTTCATTTACAACAACATGAAATTGATAAAATTTATAAAAAAATACATTCAACACACAATTCATAGACTTACAAAACAAGAAATGAAGCAACTGAGAAGAATTTGTATCTTATTTACTCAAAAATTCCAAAATCATTCAATAACAACAAGAATGAGTCACACAGTTCTTTTATAAACCAAGAATGTGTACTCATCATTAATTACATTTGTCCCTTCAGAGAATTGTTTAATACTTTGCACAACCCATTTTGGCATTGAGAAATTTACTACATAGGGAAAAGTGGAGAAAAGTAGATAGACATTGGAGAGTGTGTTGTTGCTTGAAGGAGTTTTGCCTCATCAATGTAGGGTAGATGGTGGTTGGTCATTCTCTTCCATTTATGCATGTCCATACTTCTATGTCCATTCATTATATGTCTTTTCTAATGGCCATTGGAAAGAGACTATCTCTATAACCTTCTCATTATGACTAGTGTATTGAGGATTTAACATCTTTGTTTCCTAAAAAAATATTTCAAAATTTCTTTCAATTATATGCAACTTATCAATTGTTGAGTTCAAAATCTTTATAGTTGGATCAACATTAGTACAACATGCAGGATTTAATTGACTAGCATTTTCTTTGATTTATGCCTTCCACTTGTCTAGGCCCTTTACTTGCCAATGACCTTCCAAAATACTTGGCAAAAACTTCTTGTCTATCTTTTCAATGGATTGTTTCTTTTCTCCTAAAACTTTATCTAGCCTCGACTGAAAGCTAGCAACTTCCTCAAAATGCTTCAATATATCCATTACCAATTTTAATTCAGGGGGTGCATGTGCATCAAACCTTGAACATCCATGGAGATCTCTCACTTTTCTAGTCCTTGGCAACCAACTTTATTTGATAATTAAGAGCCTTTCTTTATCTAATCCATGTTTTTTATAGGCTATTCTTAATTGTGAATAGGAAGGTTCCAGGTCTCATCTAACCTTGCCAAGATCTTAGTCACCCTATGATTTATTAGGTTGGTGACCATATTCTTTATTGTATTCTCTTTCTCTTCCTCTAGTTTCTTTACCTCTTCCTAATTCCCTGATCTTGGACAAAAGGGGCTTTGTGTCCACTAGGAGTGATTTTGCAACATGAATAATAGGGGGAGTTTGTGATGGACCAGGCTCTAATTGCAATTGTCCCTAGTATTTGCTCAATTATGTCATGGCTTGTGCATACTTCTCCAATAATCCATTATGTTCCTTCTACAACTTATTTGTTACTGCCTCAGCAAATTATGCAGTCTGCACATTCAAACTGGTAGCCTAAGGAGTAGGGGTGGTTGACACCCTCTTGATAATCACATTTCTAGTTAATTCCTCTAAACCAATCCTTGGTTTGTTGTTACTTGGGGCCAATGCCCAAATTGCCAAGGTTTCAAACCTTGGATCAAAAGCAACACCTATCAAAGCCTTATTGACCTACTCTTCTATGACTTATGAATCATCCCTTGTGATTGTATCAAATGCAATTACATCTAATAAGGTCTAATATGGAAAAAATAGAATATTTCTTTTGGCCACTAGAGCTCTACCCTCGCCTGGGGTCATTCCTCTGATATCTTTGTTAACTTCACTTAAGACCCTTTGAGTGATTGCATCATACTTTGATGGGTAACTCCACTCTTTGATTCCTCAATCCTTCTCTGGAATTCTTCATTTCTAGTCCTCAAGACAAATGACCTGAACTCTAGGGTCTTAACAAATTCATCATCCTCTATAAATTTATTATATTCCAATACTCTCACATCCTCTATGCCAACTTCACCACCAATAGTTGACCTTATCAATGTATTAACTGGTGAGGAATATGGCCTAATTCTTTCTAGAGAGATGATTTGATGGGTAGGCTCATGAACTTGTTCCTCTGCTGCCTCTCCTTCAAAGTCAACAATCTCTACCTCTGGCTTTATCTCAAGATTGATGATCTTTACCCTTTTTGGAGGAGGGGAGTCAAGGGATTTTGCTTTTCTCACATATCCACCTCTGGAGCTACTAGGCTGGTATGATGGCCTTTCTTCACCCATTGGTGCACTAGTAATCAGATCCTCTCCCTTGTCAAATATCATCTTGATCCTCTTTATGGGATCCTTCACCTCAACAAAAGCTCCAGGATATGTAGAAGTTATATTCATTCTCATTCTTTCCCCTACCATCACCGCTTCCTATTTATCTCTTAAATGGTAGACTTCCTCCATGGAGTGGAAGTTTCTCATTGTATCTTCATCAAGGAAGACCTGATGGGGGTACTTTGGTCTTTTGACACTCACCCTTATTTTCTCTATGAATCCTTTTGGATCAAAGATTCTTGGCTATTCCACATCCATCCTATAACATTGAAGAATAGAATTTATTTGATCCAATCCATTTCTGTACACTATTATAAAATCACTGAATTTTAAAGTAGGAATAAGTGAACCCTTTTTATGTTTCCTCAAGTGTTCTTTATTAGCCTCATTCATCTACCTTATAATCTTGATGAAAACAATTCTTTTGGGTACAAGCTTTGGAAAGGTGTAAGGGGGCACCCCAAATCCATAAACTCTGATACAAGTTGTGTGGGAGTGGAGGAACCAATCTCCCCAATTGTGGTTAATCTCAAAGTGTGGGGTTCTATCTAAGGGCCTTAAAAAATCCTTCACATCAGCATGCAAGCTCTCCCCCTTTGGTTTCATAAAACTAAGGACTTTTCTGACAAAGTGCTCCTCAAAAACAACATAACTTGCATCCTTACAATGCATGTCCAGCATGCATGTCCACATTTGCACTGGCATTATATTTCCTTAAGAATCAGTTGTCCTCACAAGCAAGTCCTTGTGCCATTTGCCAGATAAAGAAAACAGAATCATGTTGCACATTAATGAGTACCATGTGAATTCCACATGGGATCTTATAGTATACAGTTTACTCTTTATGGCATCCATTTGTTTATGCATCTTTTCTCCTAGGTAACTTGCATAATCATAAGAATATTTTGCTTCATGATCCTCAATGTATACATCCATAATCATCAAAGACACAGACATTCTGTCAGCTGCATCCCTACCCAATACATGACATAAACTATGATATGTCTTAACAAAGTAGTGCATAAACATTGAGCAGTGGAAGGGCTCTTCTTCTCTGTCAGATATCTTCACCAAATTGCCATCTATGCCCCTTGGTCTATGTTTAGGCAAGTTAAATGCCTTGTATCCATACTTGACAGCTTTGTATTTCTCTCTCAAAGAATTAAGGTCTATGGCCATATTTGCTGAGGGGTCTAAGTTGAACATAGTAGAGATATAGGCCTTTGTGAATCTTATTATTACAAAACCATTACTAGACAGGACAAACCTAGTCTGAGGGTCATATCTTCTAGCAATTGATCTGACTAGGTATGGATTAACAAAGACATTAGGGAAAATTAGTTTTGCAAGGTCAAACTTCCAAGCATGACAGATATAGGCTCTATATGATATGAGTGTCCAAAAATAATCCATGCTGACTGGTGACAAAATTTTGCACCATTTCAAACTTTTTCAAATGTATAGAGACACAACAACTAAAAGCCACAGCCATTGTCAATAATAGATACAGGAAAATTGATGCTGAGGAGGCCATGTGGTTAAGCCCAAGCAAAGGAGAATTAAATGTTTCATTTAGTTGCATATGATTCACGGGAGTTTTAAGGAAGGCACGGTTAAATAAAGATTAAAATCTTTATTAAAATTGTGACACATAGTGGGTCCCAACAGTATAAAGTAAATTTTATTAAGACACTATAATGACTCTCTTTTATGAGAGATACAAAGGTGAAAACCCCAAAAATTATGTGCAGCCACTTTATTTTTCATAAGAGTTTCAAGAATGATGCGGAGCAAGGCATGTGGAGACACCCGAGCAACAATGAAAGGAAATAAAATTGATGCAGACAGTGACACTTGCAAGTTGTAGATCAAATGAAAATAAATGAAAATGATGCAGAGTGCACCATGTGGAGTAGCCTGACATAGGAAATGTTTCATTATTTCATTTTATTAAATGTGTCAAAAGTCTCATATTAAATAGGAGATTAAATGGAGGAGTTGAGCAACAATAAAGAGCAACATAAAATTGATGCAGACAGTGACACTTGGAGGCTGTGGGGTAAAAGTTATTGCAACTCAAATTCATGCGGAAGAAGCCACGTGGTGGAGTCCACGCATAAAAGTTACACATGCTTCACTTCATTTAATTAAATGCAAATGTTACGGGATTTTATAAGAGAAGAGTGTCTTATTAATGAAACAAATGAGGTGGGGCCTCCCTTAATAGTAAAACTTATTAAATATTAAAGTTTCCCACATTCTAAGCTTACGGAAAAGAACAAACGCTGTGGGCAGAAACAAAGAAAGATGTGGAGAGTGACACTTGGCAACACTGTAGAGAAAGGAGAGCAGCTCAAATTTATGTGGAAGCCACCACGTGGGGAAAGCGCTACATAGGAAATAAAATGGATGCGGAAGGAGCCATGTGGAGCAACCCATGCACAGGAGAATAATACAATGTTTTGTTTCATTTTAAATTGCATCATTTCTAGTAGATACATGGTGGTGGGACCCTTTTCATAAGTTGAATATTTTATTAATGCTTCTATGAAGCCATGGAAAAGTTTAGTTTTAAATAAAGATTTATCTTTATTAAAATATGACGTGGGGCAAAATATTAAAGTGAGACTTTATTAAATGTAAATTTTGACTTCCACGGGAAAAGAAGGTGAAACCCTAAATAAGTTGCAGCAATGTTTCATTTTTAATAGCAAGCTACAGGAAATAAGAAGAGCAGTGGTGGCAGGTGATTTTCTCTTGCACATAGATACATTTTTCAGCCATGGGCAAAACAGAAACAACAATTCAGTTTCAAATAACGGATTTGTTGTCGGATTTGGTGCCTGATTATGCAGAGGCCGTTGAGATTTTGTTGGATTTTTGGGGCTATAAATGGGCAGATCTAAGACACGGTTTTAGAGTTCTTCTTTAGATACATTAGGAGTTCTACATAGTTCCATAGATCAGATTTTGGAGCAGCCAGTAGCAGAGATTTTCTTTTGCCTTAGCAGTAGATGCTTTTCAAATGAGATGTAATATTTTACTTTGTGCAACCATTTTTGCCTCTGTAACTTGTTACTATCAAATAAATGAGAATGCTATTATGTGCATATCTAGATGGCTCTGTTTCTTGTTTCTCTAAGTTTTATGTTTCTGCCTTTGTTTAAGCATGTTTCTTAAACTGGTTTTAATTATGCATTGATGCTCTTTAATTTCAGTCAAATCCTTCAAAGTTTAAACACTCTGCAAACTAATTGTTTTAAATCCAATGGATCGCCATAGATTAGGCATTTGTTTTCTGCAAGTATAGTTTTATTTCTAACTTTTTCCCAAACACCCGTTGAAGAATGGAAGAGCCAGCTTCCCTAAAATCTAGAGGTCACTCTGAGGAGCAATCCCACGTCTCAGAGTTTCCCATGTTGCTACTGGATTAGACCCATAGATTTATGCATCAATAGTTTTTGGCATGCTCGGTGGGACTGGAATTCAAAGACTTGAGTCTTTGTTTTCACTGAATCTTTGCCCTACATTTTGTGATTTTGATGGAAAATCACAAAAATATTTGCTCATAGGAGCATGAATCATCCATCTGGTGACTCTACTGGTAGATCTTTCTTGAATCTTTGCCCCTACTGACCATGGCAGCCCCTGGTATATATGTGCACCTGAATATTCAAAGAGATTTACCTTTTGTGACTTGGGATTCAATTCCTCTTACTCTTCAGCAATAGGGTCAAGTTCTTGACATAGCCTGGAAGTCATTGCCTCACTTTCTTGGAGATGGCTCTATTTGCCCTATAGATCATATTCAAGATGTTGTAAATCTATGCTCTATTCATAATGTTACGACTGAGAATCATGCTCTCTTGTTGTTGGCATCATCCCTCAAAGGAAAAGCAAAGGAATGGTATAGAAGCTTGCTACTTGGTTTAATTACTAGATGGGATCAGCTTGGGGAACTCATCTACAATCAGTTCAGAGAAAGGACAGATGTTAGCACTCTTACCCAAAATCTCACCACCATCAAGAGGTACCCTATGGGGCCCATACATGATTTCAATTCAAGATTTGACAAGGTATGGAAAAAAATTTCTATAGACATGAGGCCCCCTCCAGTCTTTGCTTTCTTGTATTATTTAAAGGCTTTAGACCCTGAGATCTCTATCATGATATAATCTCTAGGAGGTGAAACTCTTCCTCAATCATATGATCTTGCCATTAAGGCTGAAAGTAGCCTCATATTGTTTGGTAAACTGCCTCCCCTGTCCTTAAAATAGTTGATGCCTCATGCAAATAGCCCCTCTCATGCCCTTTCTTGTAACCAGATGCATAATAATTTTAGTCCACCCACCCTCCCTGTTGATTTGACAAATCATGAGGAGATGAGTGCTGTGAAAGAACTAATTAAAACCCTCTCTTATGAGATCAATGAGTTAAAAGGTCAAGCTATGTACCCTGCTGATCCATATGTCATGCCTCCAACTCTTTATGAACTGCCATACCAATGTGATCTTATTACAGAAAAAATTCTTCCTCATTACAAGAGAATGCCCAATTGTCTTAAAAATTATCCTGTACACGCTCCCATAGCTACAAATCAACCTATAGAAGCCATTGACTAGGTTCTCTGTCACTTTGACATTCAAGAAGAATCAAGTATCAAGAATCAAATTACAAGCAAGAAAGTGGCTCCTGTGTGTCCTTCTAGAGATCCAGAGTTACTGTCAAATCTTAAATCAAATTCTAAAAATGCTTATGAGGTGAGGTTTCTAGATGCTGAAAAGTACTCTAAAAAGGGATTTGAAGCTAAAAAGTACTGGGTAAATAGTTATGAACAGTCCGTGTCTGATTTTGAGGAGGTTACAAATGACATTATACCAGAATCTTCAAAGGATGAATGTCTTTATTACTGCAATGAAGTTTTGCACCTGCAGGAAGAAGACACAGAGATGCATGACCAACATTTGGAGCATGATGAGGATTTATTCTCAATTTTGCAACAAGGTTATCAATTTCTTGATGTAGAGGATCCTGCTATTGAGAAAGTACAATGTTCATTTGTACGGCTTGTAGCAGATCATGGAGAAAATGTTGAAACAGAGGAAGATTCAAGAGCTGATTTGTTCTCCATTTTTGCAAATGGTTATTGTGTTCTTCTTAATGAATTTTCACCTCTACAATATGATGAGATCTGGAGAGACATTTGCTACAGTGCAGAGCCACATATGACGTCACAAACTGAGTTAGATTCTACACATTTCTTCTTGCATGAAGAGATCCCAATCAGATTCAGGACTGTTCTGGGTAGTTCTGTCACTTGTTAGCTAGATTTTGATGCTATCATGGATCATCATTCAGATAAAGAATCAACAAAAGAGGTCACTAATGAGTTTCTGGAAGTAGAAGTTTTCAAATGCAAGTAGAGGAAAGAGTTTCAGTGTTTTATTTTCCCTCCCCACCCTCCACTGAAATAGGAACAACATGATGATCAACATGACTGGTGTTTTGAAGCAAAGAAAGAATCTCTAGAGTGTAGAGAAATAAAAAGGTACAAAATATTATTATATTTCTCCATTCCAGTTACTTTGCCATTCCAGTGAATGTGCATATCCCCATGTGTTTAATATATTAGTGAGCTAGAGTCAGAAGTTCAATAAGCTATAGTAGTAGCATTTAGTTTTAGTTTCAATTAGTTTTGTTTTTAATAAGTCTTAGTGCAAAGAGGAAAGGAGGGAAGTCAGTTTTGTGTTTCAGTTCTGTGTAAATTTCAAAAATTTTGTTTTAGCTAATCACAGTTGCAGAATATCAGTATAGCCAATTGTCACCAATTTCTTTCACTGGTCTATTAGTTGCAAAGTGTGTTTTTAGTAGTGTTTTAGTTCACCCTCTTGTACCTTTAGATTCAAATGTGTCTTTGGTTTCATGAATGTTTCAATTTCAGAGAATGTGACTCTATATGCCCAATGGATAAGGCACTAATTTGCTAATCAGAGATTCTGAGTTTGGAGTGAGCAAGCCCACTCTGCTAGCCAGTCACCATAAACTGGTGACAAAATTTTGTACCATTTCAAACTTTTTCAAATGTATAGAGAGACATAGCAACTAAAAGCCACAGCCATCGTCAATAATAGATACAGGAAAATTGATGTTGAGGAGGCCACGTGGTTAAGCCCGAGCAAAGGAGAATTAAATGTTTCATTTAGTTGCATATGATTCACAGGAGTTTTAAGGAAGGCACGGTTAAATAAATATTAAAATATTTACTAAAATTGTGACACATAGTGGGTCCCAACAGTATAAAGTAAATTTTATTAAGACACTATAATGACTCTCTTTTATGGGAGATACAAAGGTGAAAACCCCAAAAATTATGTGCAGCCACTTTATTTTTCATAAGAGTTTCAAGAATGATGTAGAGCAAGGCATGTGGAGACACCCGAGCAGCAATGAAAAGAAATAAAATTGATGCAGACAGTGACACTTGCAAGCTGTGGATCAAATGAAAATAAATGAAAATGATGCGGAGTGCACCACGTGGAGCAACCTGACTTAGGAAATGTTTCATTATTTCATTTTATTAAATGTGTCACAAGTCTCATATTAAACAGGAGATTAAATGGAGGAGATGAGAAGCAATAAAGAGAAACATAAAATTGATGTGGACAGTGACACTTGGAGGCTGCGGGGTAAAAGTTATTGCAACTCAAATTCATGTGGAAGAAGCCACATGGTGGAGTCCGCACACAAAAGATACAAATGCTTCACTTCATTTAATTAAATGCAAATGTTATGGGATTTTATAAGAGAAGAGTGTCTTATTAATGAAACAAATGAGGTGGGCCCTCCCTTAATAAGTAAAACTTATTAAATATTAAAGTTTCCCACATTCTAAGCTTACAGGAAAGAACAAAGGCTGTGGGTAGAAACAAAGAAAGATGTAGAGAGTGACACTTGGCAACACTGTAGAGAAAGGAGAGCAACTCAAATTTATGCAGAAGCCACCATGTGGGGAAAGCACTACACAGGAAATAAAATGGATGCAAAAGGAGGCACGTGGAGCAGCCCGCACACAGGAGAATAATATAATGTTTTGTTTCATTTTAAATTGCATCATTTCTAGTAGATACATGGTGGTGGGACCCTTTTCATAAGTTGAATATTTTATTAATGCCTCTATGAAGCCATGGAAAAGTTCAGTTTTAAATAAAGATTTATCTTTATTAAAATATGACGTGGGGCAAAATATTAAAGTGAGACTTTATTAAATGTAAATTTTGACTTCCACGAGAAAAGAAGGTGAAACCCTTAAATAAGTTGTAGCAATGTTTCATTTTTAGGAGCAAGCTATAGGAAATAAGAAGAGCAGTGGCGGCAAGTGATTTTCTCTTGCACATAGATACATTTTTCAGCCATGGGCAAAATAGAAATAGTAGTTCAGTTTCAAATAATGGATTTGTTGCCATATTTGGTGCCAGATTATGCGGAAGCCATTGAGATTTTGTTGGATTTTTAGGGCTATAAATGGGTAGATCTGAGACACAGTTTTAGAGTTCTTCTTCAAATACATTAGGAGTTCTACATAGTTCCATAGATCAGATTTTGGAGCAGCCAGTAGCAAAGATTTTCTTTTGCCTTAGCAGTAGATGTTTTCCAAATGAGATGTAATATTTTACTTTGTGCACCCATTTTTTCCTCTGTAACCTGTTACTATGAAAGAAATGAGAATGCTATTATGTGCATATCTAGATGTCTCCATTTCTTGTTTCTCTAAGTTTTCTATTTCTACCTCTGTTTAAGCATGTTTCTTAAACTGGTTTTAATCATGCATTGATGCTCCTTAATTCCAGTTAAATCCTTCAAAGTTTAAACACTGTGCAAACTAATTATTTTAAATCCGATGGATCGCCATAGATTAGGCATTTTTTTTTTTGCAAGTATAGTTTTCTTTCTAACTTTTTCCCAAACACCCGTTGAAGAACGAAAGAGCCAGCTCTTCCCTAAAATCTAGAGGTCACTCTAAGGAGCAATCCCACGTCTTAGAGTTTCCCATGTTTCTACTGGATTAGACCCACAGATTTACGCATCAACATTGACATAGGCAATCTGGCATCTCTACAATTAACACATAGGTCATAGATTTTATCATTTATCCCAATGGACCAAGTCCTGTTGTAGGCTTCCTAATTGACCTAGGACACTAGATCATAAGTGTTGGCAAGAGACACTATATGGATTCATGGTTGTTGTCATTGATGGCAACAAAGGTCATCCCACATATCCGCAAGTCATGGTGTGCCTCTACCAGAAGTCAGGATGAAGAACTGTTATGGTCCGGTGAACAAGAACAGAGCATGTGGCAAGGTCTGACAGATTGGTCCGGACCTCTCAGAGGAAGTGTCTTGGTGCAGTGCGGATTTGGGGAAGTCAAGAGGACTACCTTGAGTAGTATATTCCAAGGATTTAGCCTTCGGTGATGGACAAAGAAAAACATATGAATAGTTGAGTACCGGATTCCTGAAAGACAATGAGAACAGAAGGAAGAACTGACTGACAGAGCATCAAAATCTTTTCCGGATATGTTACTGTTGATGGTAAAGGTTGTGAAGGCATGAATCATGTTTGGCCAACATGACTAATGATATCTACAAGTATATGCTTGATCCGCATTGCTTGGTGAGCAAGGATTCAGCCGACAGAACAGAGCTTCTAAGAAACCAGACTGTTCTAGATGCCGACTAGAAAGGTGATGAAATTACTTGTGCGGATATATATAGAGGATGGATTTAGTTGTGAAAGGAGTGATTGTGTGATAGTGTATGCGAATAAGTACAGATCAGAGCAGAAGTAGTAAGAAAGATCCGGTATGTGAAAAGATAGCAGAATAAAGAACAAAGGAAAGATGAAGTGCAGCAGATCAGTGTACTGAGCCTAACCGGAACTGAACCCTAGCATATGTAGGTGCTTCCAATCAGTTCAAGTATTGTATAACATTCTTTGTAGATAGTGTGTCTCCTTGTAGGCAGTGGGCCTCTTTGTGAGCAGTGTGCTCGGGCAGTGAGCCCTAATTGGCAAGTGCCATTTTTGTAACTCCTTATTCTTCTAACAGAGAATAATCTTTGGGTTAATCACCCCGTGGTTTTCTCCCTTAACCGGATTTCCACGTCAAAAATACTGTGTCATGTGTTTCTCATTTCATGATAATGTTTGTTTATTTAAATGCTGCTTTGCTTAATAAGAAAGTTCAAAAGAAGAAACAATTAGGATAACTGATTCACCCCCCCCTCTCAGTTATCAACAATTGGTATCAGAGCAAGGTTCCTCCTAATAGAGCCTAACAGCTTGAGGAAGATCTGGGAATTCAAATGGATGCATATGGTTTAAGGGAGCAACTCAAGACTGCCCTTGAGGATCTTGAACAATCAAATTCTGAAGTCAATGAATTAAAGGAAAGACTCAAACAGGCTGATGAATTCATGAGAGAACTAAAAGACAAATTAAGTCTCTCTATGAAAAAGAGAAAGGAGCTGCTCCAACAATTGGCAAGCCAAACTGAAGAAAGCAATACTAATGAAGAATTGACTGAGAAAACCAAGTTATGTGAAAAGTTATCAAAAGAAGTCATTATGTTAAGACATGAAATGGAATCAGGAACTATAAAGTTTACTCAAGAGATTGAAGAAAAAAGAAAAGCTGAAGACAATCTAAGACAATCTCTTAAAGAGAAATCAGAAGAATGCCACCAAATGGACATGATTATCAGACATCTTGAATCTGATCTTGAAGATGCCAAAGATAATGAAGAAAAACTTGAGAATCAAATTATCTCTCTCAAAAGAGATATTCAAACAGTAAATGAATATAAAGATAAATTCAAGATAAGTTCTGCCCAACTTGAAGTACTTCTTGCAAGTCAAAAGAAGACAGATGACAAGTACAGTTTGGGATATGAGAAAGGAGAAAGCTCCGGATCCAGTCAAAAGAATTTTGGATCAGAAAATCCAAGGAATAGGCCTGAAAGACCTCCGGTAAGACAGCCTAATGCTCAAAGATATCCATCTTTCAATGGATACTGCCACAGCTGTAATCACTTTGGTCACAAAGCTAATCAGTGCAGAAAAAGAATGAATCAAACTAATCCATCCTTCTCCGGACAATGCTTTAACTGCAAAAGGTATGGACACAAGTCTCATGAATGCAGAAATATGCAAGTAAACAAATCATTCAAAGGTAGATGCTTTACATGCAATAGAATAGGTCATATGGCTAATCAATGCAGATCAAGCGGTTATCAGTCAAATATGCAAAGAAATGTTATTTGCCAAATCTGTAATAGGTCCAGTCATAATGCTAAAGTCTGCAGAAGCAAGAATCAGGACAAAAGAGGTCCGGTGTATAATCAGAATCAAGACAAGGGTAAACAAAAGATGAATGCGGATGAAGTTAGGAATCAGATGAGAAAGATTTGGGTAAAGAAAAGTTTAGAGAATACAGAAATTAGATCCGCACCAGATTCTGGTGCTAGTATTCCTTCCGAAAATTAAAAAGTGAGCTCTGGCTCAGGGGGAGACTCAAAGAAAATCCTGTTCCCCCAGCCAATCAAGTGATGCTGGATATGACACAAGATGCGGAGTAAAGGGTTTGAAGATATAAGTCCTGAGATGATCCAGACAAGATTTCAGAGGTCCGCATGAAGATGTAAAGAAGTTGTGATTGATCAAGTAAGACCTGTTCCGGGAGATGCTCCGGAATGACAGAGGACTACAAAAGGGTCCGGAGAGATCCGAAAGTACATTATTTTACTCTGCGGACTGGACAGAACGTTTGGGATGTTCTTGTAATATGTCACCTCGATTTATTCATGATTGAAAGATCCGTATGATGTTCATAGATCAGGACTGATCCGGGATACTCCAAGCTATCTGGATAAGGCAAACCGGAATAATATAGGTGGAGCATTTATTGCAAACAGATATTAGGGTTTGCGAAACGATATAAGGGATTTCTCAACCATCACTTGATCATTCCACATCCAAGAAGAAGCGAAAAGCGGAGCTCTGCAACAAAATTCATCAAGTTCACCGAAGATCTCCTGCCAAAGTCATTACATACAGAAATCAATCCAGCCACTCTGTGTAACCGAAGACACAAAAGGTTTTTTCACCTCTGATATCTTGCTACAAATCTTTTGAAGAAATGGCTACTCCAAATATAGTAAAAATCTTAGACAGGCCCCGACCTGAATTTAAGAAACATCCATACAAGTCATTGGAGGTAGATCCACTAGGAGCCTTCTCTAGTGTTCCACATGGTGTATTACATACGGAAGACATTAGGGTTTACATCCATGCAAATTTTGAAGACTTTGGAGAATCAAAACTAATGGATATCTATCACAAACAATTGATAGATGACTCCTTTGAGATCAAACCTCAGTACAAAGCCATCCGGGACAAACACTTTGCACAGTGCATTCATTTCCCCTGTTTTGAAGAAGATGAATGGGTCTGGTATGTACTAAGTAGAGTACATGACAACTTCCTATGGTTGAACAAGCCCTTCAAGATCACCAAAGATGCAATTAGGGCTGTAACCGGTCTGCACTCATCCGGTGGATTACCTGTTCTCAAGTCTGTCAAAAATCAGACAGTTAGTGATGCAACCGGATCCAAGTTTGACAAGAGAGCTATGACAGTTGATGACATCACTGAACCGAATGTCAAATTTGCATCTATGATAATTGGTTACAAAATCTATCACTCCAGTAGGGAAAATTCAGTACCAGGAACTGCAATCTACACAGCTTATCAAATGTTAAAGGAGAATGCAGACTATGACTTGTGTGAGCTTCTTGTAAACCAACTTTTTGAAAATCTGTAGAAGATTAAGAAGGACAAGAAAAACTCCTTCAAGTATGGCAATCTGATCCTTTGTCTCTTCTTTTACTACATGAATGAGCTTCTCGGATCCAGTGGATGGATATGGTAGAATGATAGACCGGTTGCCATCCAAATCAGAGACTATTTGCATGGACTTGGGGATGCTAAAGCAAGAAATACAGCTCTATGGGGATATTTCAAGAACTTCCAAAGCATGATGCATGCAAGAGAAAGAATACCCCAATCCCTTGTTGAAAAGTACAAAGACACAGTATGCTTCATTGTAGAAATAGATCAGTGTCTAATGGAGGCAGTAGAACCAAGAACTGTATGGATCATGCCCATGGGGTATGAAGTGGATGAACAAATAGTGGAGCTGCATGTTCAACACATGCTAAGTCAGCCCAAAGATCCAAAGGCAAAAAGGTTTGGAACCTTTGAGGAGCTGAGTGTAAAGATACATGTAGAACTCAGGGAACCTGAGATAAAGAGGAAGGTGAGAAAAGAAGTAGAGCATATTGCTCAAGGCCTAGGCATCTCAAAAGAGGCACTTGATGCCAGCCGGGAAAAGAGAAGAAAATCTGAGGAAGAAAAGAAAGAGGCAGAAAAGAAAAGCAAGAAAAGTGCTCCGGTGGAATCCTCAACCCGGACCAGATCATCTAAAGGATCCACACCTATCAAAACCAAAAGCTCAAAACCAGAAGTCTAGGGATCCAGTAAGAGATCCAAGACAAAAGCCTCAAGAGCTTATCAAAGCCAAAAGGATGAAGAAGAAACTGAGTCAGATGAGGGAGTGAAAGAAATAAAGAAACAGAAAAAGAAAGGATCCGGTAAACCCTCTTCTGGCCGAGACAAGGAAGAAATGACAGAAGAATTTTCTAAAAAGCCCACCCTGTCTCTAGACAGTGTAGTCAAATCAGTCACTGTGGATGGGAACCTTCAACTGGTGGCTGAATTCTATGATGACTACAATGAGGCAGATCAAAAGATCCTGCAGGATGCTATAATAAGGTACTTGAACATCTACAATAAAGCTTTTATTGAGATTATCTCTAAAATCCCAAAGAGCCTAGAGATGGAACTAGAAATAAGAAAGAACAATGCCATGGCAAAAGACCTTGAGATCAGGGAACAGATAGCTATTCAGCTATATCCCTCAATTGATCACAAAACCATGAACATGGTATTCAAGGACTGCAAGGATGAATTCAGAAGCAACGCAAGGATGAATCAGCTTATGCTTGGTGAGACAGACAAAGTAGCCAAGGACACTGAAGAGATCCTCTGGAAAACATACAAAAGGTTTAATATTCCTATTACAGAGGACTCAGGTGCAGAAACAGCTGCGGACTTGGAATCATCTGCTCCGGAAGAAGTGCCACCAGAATAGGCTAACATCTCTTCTCCGGCTTCTCCTACAGTCTTCGGATCCCAAGAAGAAGAAAAATTACAGGAGAAAGAAGTAGCAGAAAAAGAAAAAGAGGTTGACAGCACCAAGGATACAGAGAAAGAGAAGAATCCAATAGAGAAAACCACAACTGTAAGTGGTAAGAATGTGGAAGGAGCTAAGACTCCTAAGGACAAAACTGCAGAAGAAAAGAAACATTTGTCTCCAGCAAGAGACACTGCACAAACTGTTCAAAAGTTTCTAAGCCAAGAAACTTTCGAGATTGATGAACCGGAGCTTCTAAAAGGCCCATTTGACTTTGACTCTCTCTCTCCGGTACAGACAATGAAGATAGCTTCATTTGCAAATGCTAAGGCAAATGAAAAACTCCTAAAGTCTCATATGGAAGACTGTGAGTTGATAGAGGCTGCTTCCGGAGTGCTTGAAAAGATCATGCCATCAATCCAGATAGATCCGACAGCCTCCTCTTCCGGTAATCTCAAAACCTTAGTCAGCAGTGTTGATACACATTTTGATTCTCTAGAAAAATCAGCTGAAGAAAAGGTCCAGAAGGAATTTTTGGATAAAAGATTTTCAGAAGTATTAGGATTAATCTCTAATGATAGGAGAAATATGAGTATTCGAATAAAGAGCTTAGAAAATGCTCTTAAGGATGGCGGTGATATTTACAAATTTTGTATCTCCTGGTCAAAGGCAACAGTAGAAATAGATAAGAAAATAAAAGCGGAACAGGACAAACTACAAAGTTTGTCTCAAAGTTTTGATCCTCTCTCTTCCATAGTAAATCAAGAATGTCAAACTATTGCAATCACAAATGCAATAAAGAACTTTGAGAAGGAAAGGAAGAATATCACTAACCGGATGGGAGAACTTAGAAGGATTATAATCCCTAAGTTAGAAACTATGCATGAGGCCATCAGTGATGCTCAAACTACCGCCCAAACAAATGATCCGACAGATCTCAAGAGGGCAGAAGCTTTTGCATTTTTGTTGAGTGGTCACATTTCAATTTTGGATAGAATGAAGCAAAGTTGGGCTACAAAACTGATCCAACTGAAGACATCTTTTGTAGACAATCTTCAGTTCATGTGAGTATGTAAATATGCGGCTATGTATAGAAATTTTTTGAAAATTTTGGTGTGCGGACCTCACCCTTTGCCATTGATGTCAAAGGGGGAGTGAGGAGTAGTGAAAAATGAGGAATCCAACTAAGGGGGAGTTCCAGAAATTGTATATAAAGATAGAGCATCAGCAAAGGGGGAGCATAGTGTAAACACTTAGTCATTTTTTCACTAAGTATTGCCATCAATGCCAAAGGGGGAGATTGTTGGCAAGAGACACTATATGGATTCATGGTTGTTGTCATTGATGGCAACAAAGGTCATCCCACATATCCGCAAGTCATGGTGTGCCTCTACCAGAAGTCAGGATGAAGAACTATTATGGTCCGGTGAACAAGAACAGAGCATGTGGCAAGGTCTGACAGATTGGTCCGGACCTCTTAGAGGAAGTGTCTTGGTGTAGTATGGATTTGGGGAAGTCAAGAGGACTACCTTGAGTAGTATATTCCAAGGATTTAGCCTCCGGTGATGGACAAAGAAAAAGATATGAATAGCTGAGTACCGGATTCCTGAAAGATAATGAGAACAGAAGGAAGAACTGACTGACAGAGCATCATAATCTTTTTCGGATATGTTACTGTTGATGGTAAAGGTTGTGAAGGCATGAATCATGTTTGGCCAACATGACTAATGATATCTACAAGTATATGCTTGATCCGCATTGCTTGGTGAGAAAGGATTCAGCTGACAGAACAGAGCTTGTAAGAAACCAGACTGTTCCGGATGCCGACTAGAAAGGTGATGAAATTACTTGTGCGGATATATATAGAGGATGGATTTAGTTGTGAAAGGAGTGATTGTGTGATAGTGTATGCGAATAAGTACAGATCAGAGCAGAAGTAGTAAGAAAGATCCGGTATGTGAAAAGATAGCAGAATAAAGAACAGAGGAAAGATGAAGTGCAGCAGATCAGTGTACTGAGCCTAACCAGAACTGAACCCTAGCATATGTAGGTGCTTCCAATCAGTTCAAGTATTGTAGAACATTCTTTGTAGACAGTGTGTCTCCTTGTAGGCAGTGGGCCTCTTTGTGAGCAGTGTGCTCGGGCAGTGAGCGCTAATTGGCAAGTGCCATTTTTGTAACTCCTTATTCTTCTAACAGAGAATAATCTTTGGGTTAATCACCCCGTGGTTTTCTCCCTTAACCGGGTTTCCATGTCAAAAATACTGTGTCATGTGTTTCTCATTTCATGATAATGTTTGTTTGTTTAAATGCTGCTTTGCTTAATAAGAAAGTTCAAAAGAAGAAACAATTAGGATAACTGATTCACCCCCCCCCTCTCAGTTATCAACAATAAGATCCTCATCTAGACTACACTTTGAAGAGGAAGCCTGGCTAGTCTAACTCATTGCTTCTATCTGTAACAACTAACCTAGGGCTTTTACAACTTACTAGTGACTCCTAGTACCTTAAACAAGAAAATTAACAACTAAATTGATCAAGCACAGGTAACAGAGATCACTTACTAGTTTTGCCACTTGCAGAGACCTTAACTCACTTTTTTCTTGCCTGTTTTGAAGCCTTCTACCTTGGAAATGCAACTGTGCTTATGAAAATGACGAAGAATGCCCTAGATTATGTCCTTATGGAGCTAGATTTCCTTATGGTTTATAGCATAAATGGTGGTTGTGACAGCCATTACTTTGTTCGTTTTGTAGGCACTTTGAAAATCCTCTGTTATGCAAGTTTAAATGAAGGTCATCGATCTTTTCCTTACTTCCTACAATCCATGGCTGAAATTAGTTAACCAAATTTGATGATCTTTGTCATCACAGTTGAAAAGTCTCCATCAAATGAGAAAGGGCCACATCATTCTATAGTCTTATCACCGACGGTGTTAGTTCAGATGGACAAGGACATGTGGTGCCATTTTGTAGCATCACAGCTAGAAATAGCCCACTGCTATTGGGCCCAGCGCGACTATGAAATCCCATGTTTTAAGCAGATTGAATCCCTTTATGACATCTGGTAGTAGTGGGTTCATTCATGCAAAATCTTCAGTAGAGGGGCTATAAGCCCATGATTAAATGGATAGTTGGCAACATTTTGTAGCATCACAGGGGGCAGATGACGTCACTAAAGATGCGATGTGACACCATGAAATACACTTTATAAATCCTTCAAACTTAGGACTTAAGGTTTAATTTTTTATGGGCGGTAGTAGGTAAGGCTAGGACAAGGGGTCGGTCTCCTCATGATCATAAAGGCATTAGGTTATAACTTAAATGACTGGTAACCCTCTATTGACAGTCAATAGATGAATAGGACATAAAGTGCAAAGAGAGACATAATGCTTAAAACCTTAGGAATTTAGGGATTCTATAGGATGAAGATAGGTAAACACTTAACTAGAAACCCTAATGCAAAGCAGGCACCACCAATTGCCATTAAACTTCTTTATCTCAAACCTCCCAGATGTGTTTACCATCTCTTACCTGTAACAAAGATTTCAAAATCGTCTACACAAGCTCCTAGTCAAACGAAGATCAACTCAAAAAACCCTCTACCCAATAACTAGAACTAAAGGTGATCAGGCTCTAATACCAATTGAAAGGAAGTAAGGTATGTGGAAACGCTTCCTACACTGATCTATTGAGGAAATATTTATGCAAATTTTTACTTTTACAGTTATAGATTAAGATGCATATTAACAGAAAGATAATAACAACTTCCAATTGTAAACACAAAACTCATAGCACAAGATATATGTGGGGAAAACCCTTTCAGGTACAAAACCCCACACTCCAAAGCCACCCAATATATTATTTAGGAATCAAGAAGATTACAATATACTTGCAGAGCAAGCTTTTATAGAAGTATATCCAACCAGAGATTCAGGAGGTAACTTGACATCTATAAGATTCTTACACACAAACTCAAAAAATAGAAAATTTATATTGCAATCCAGGTATGATCTTGAGTCAAAACTCAACCGAGATGTTTACTTAGCTATTCCACACCTTCTAGGAAAATTATAGGTCAATCCAAGGTCAAATGTAAACTTACTAAAAATAGTAAGTCTTGCCATTTTTAGGCCTTTTGGAAACTTTGAAAGTTTAGATCATTCTTTAAGATAAAGGGTATTCGAAAAGACCAAAACTAGGAAGAATAGTAACCTTTCAAAGTTGTAAGGTTGAGACACTTTTTTTAACATGTCTCTTTCTATATCTCTATGTCTATCTATCTTCCTCTTTCTCTCTTTCTCCTTCTCTCGATCTAAGCTCTATGTCTCTATCTCTATTTTTCTCTTTCTCTTCCTCTCTTTCTCTCTTACCCTCTTTATACCAATCTCCCTCTCTATTATTCTCTCTTCCTCTATCATTCTATCTCTCTTCTCTAGGTTTTTCTCCCTCCCTCTCTTTGCCCCTCTTTCTCTCTCACCATCTCTCTCTATCTTTATACCTCTCTCTCCTTCTCTATCCCTATACCCATCTCTTTATCTCTCTCTTATTTTATATATCTTTCTTTCCCTCTATATATATTATCTCTATCTTTCTCTGTCACGGTCATTTAACATTCAAAAATTCAATAAAGGGATTTGAATTTTTAGGGCCTAAATTTGAAAGTTGGCCCTACCTGTCAAGAACTTTTTTTGTGACAATTATCAATCTCTATTATTCTCTTGTCCTCTATCACTATCTCTTTCTCTCATAATCTCTCTATCCCTCTCTTCCTCTCTATTCATGTACCCATCTCTATATTAATCTCCCTCTCTATTATTTTTTCTTCCTTTATCAGTCTATCTCTCTTCTCTCTATTAAAAATATTTGTAATTCTATTTAAGGTGTTCAATGGTCATTTAATGTTCAAAATTTCACTAAAGGGATTTGAATTTTTAGGGTCTAAATTTGAAATTCGACCCTACCTATCAAGCAATTTTTTGTGATAGTTATCAATCTCTATTATTCTACCTTCCTCTATCTTTCTCTCTCACCATCTCTCTATTCCTCTCCATCTCTATACCTCTCTCCCTCTCTATCCCTATACCCATCTCTTTCTTTCTTATTTTCTCTATCTGTATTTGGGTGTGTGCAAGAAGTTGAGTCCACTTTTTGGCCAAAAAGTGGGTGTTTTCCTTGATTTTCAGAATTTGTCACATTTGACCTAAAAATTTGAATCATTTAAAGATTGAATCTTAAAAAAGTCAGTAATATGAAATGCACTACTCGGAGTCTAGCTTCCAAATATGTAATTTATTTTAATACCTAGATGATATAAATTAATTTTCAATAGGCACATCTAAAAACCATTGTTTAAAAGTCACTTTTTTTACCATACCATGCACGTGTATGTCAACCATACTTTGACCTAAATAATTGTATGTTTTTGAATCCTTTTGGGAAAAGATCTAACCCATTGAAGATTGTGCATGATATTTTTTTGTAATTTTTAAAAATATTTTTAATTAATTTTTTATTGGTCGTAATTACTGTTCTGAAAATCCCACATGTACCTCACACATAAGATGACCTATACTTATCATTTTTTGATTTTTTTTCAAATTGAAAAGAATTGTTTGAAGATTGTGCATGTATAATTTTTTTTTCAAAAAAATATTTTACTAAAAAGTTATTAAAATAATAAGAAAACCTGATATTTCAAGTTTATGGACCAATTTCATCGAAAATTATTTGAAAAATAGAAAAAATAATCTAATTGTAAAAAAATTACATATTTGAAATTTACACAATCTCATCTATAATAGGTTTTAATTTTGTCAAAAAATGTCTTCAGACATATGTCTAATGTCACTATTTTCTAGTGACACTGACATGACCTTCAAGTTGTAGGTCAAAGTAGGTCCATAGCTAAGGGTTAGGTCCCCAAGCCTTTTCCTGGCCCAAAACCCATAGCAGAAATGATGCCTACAATTCAAATTTTAAGAAACAAGATCTTGTTTCCTTTATTTATTATTTCAAATGATCAAAAACAAAATGGGATCCTATTTAGGATATAGGATCCCATTTGCTATTAGACCTTGTTCAGAAAACATGATCCCATTTCCTAAATAGGACCCTGTTTCTTTTTTGACCATTTTTTATTTTTATTGATAAAAAAATTACTGTTAATTTTGTAACTTGACATCTTATGACAGTGTACTGCTGACAACGACTAATTCTACAATTTTTTTAATCAAATCTTGTCTTCTACATGCTCTCGAACTTGTAATTTCATTTGAATTTTGGAAGGAGGCAACATTGGGACAATTTTAGAGTGGAATTGTGTTCATTTTCTAGTCATTTAAAGGAGGAATAAAAAGGAAAGGCTTTTACTATTGAAATTCATTTGTACTTTAGAATTTTGTAATCATGGGATCACAACGTCATCAAAAGATGAAAGATAGGAAGGTGTTTCCCCCTAAATTAATCCAAGCAAAGAGAGAGGAGGAAAAATGGCAAAGAGCTAGAACAATAAGGATTGGAGCAATGAATAATGCTGAAGCATCTAGTTCCATGACTATTGAAGATAAAAACATTGAAGAGACCATGAATGTAGATGATGCAAATTTAGAAGAGGTGAATGTGGAAGATAATTTGATTATACAAACTAATCCTGGTATGTCTTCAAATACATCTTTCAATGCTATGGAGAATGTGACAATAGGAACAAATACAAATACGTCTTCAAATCCAGCTTTGAATGATATGGAAACTGTGATTCTAGATGATATTTGTATTGATGATTTAGAAGAAGCTGGATATAACAATGCTCAGATCAATTTTATTCGTAGACAAGTTGTAGAAATGAATATTGAAAATGAAATCCCTTGTGTTGGTCAAAATGAAAATCCTTTTGTTGTTGAAAATAAAAATCCTTGTGTTGGTGAAAATGAAAATCAATTTGTTGTTGAAAATGAAAATCCTTGTGTTGGTGAAAATGAAAATCCTTTTATTGTTGAAAATAAAAATCCTTATGTTGTTGAAAATGAAAATATTTTTTTAAAATTTGAATGTATTGTTTTGGATGATCTTCCTGGTAAGATTTCTTAGAGACAAATAAGAACGTATGCCAATAGATTATACAAACAATCTTTTTATTGAAAAAAACTATCATTTCAATGTCAACTCATGATGCAATTGATGAGAATGTGGAAAATAAGAAAAGTAATGAAAAAGTTAGGCATTCTTGTGAAACCAAAAGGAAAAGATGAATCACTTAAACATGCTATATCTATTGTTTCTAGTGCCATTGAGTCTATTGGAAATAAGAGTCGATCTAAAGATAAGAATGTGGCACAATAAGCTATAACAATTGCTATAGTTAATAAAACAACTTTGGATAAAAGAATGTTAAGAAATATTAGCGGAATTCTAAACATACATCCTAAAACATTGGTAAGAGTAGAAAAGAGAAGAGAAAGTATAGAAAATGATCCAATCAACCAATGTTGGAGTTTTATTGGTCGATTCCCAAGGTTTGACATGAAATTGAGTATTGAAATAAAATCGTTTGATGAAAAATATTGGCATGATAATACTAGGGTATCATCTAATGCTAGAGATGGTTTGAAATTAAGAGCAGGGCCTAAAATTTATGATCCTCATCCAAAAAATCTATTAGACACAACTCAAGATGAATTTTATAGAATTTTTTTAGATGATTTAGTATTACCTAGAAATATTAGCATAAGTCAAAGATCATTTGAAAAATGTAAACCTCGGTATGTCAAAATTAATAAGCAATGAATCTCCTATTGTTCTAAAATGCATGTGAAATTTCATTATTATTATGATGTTTTTTGATATATATATATTGTACTTAACATACTAACATGATTATGCAGGAATGTGGTATTAATATGCCACTTGAAACAATCAAGGAACTTATAGCAAGTTTATTTTATGAAAGATCTAATGGGCATTTATTTTATTAAAGTTCATGTTGTTGGAATTATTGTCATTGATGTCAAAGGCACATTGATCAATCAATTGTTTCTAGCATGATTCCACATGGTTGATTGAGTTGGTTTGATTTTTTGTATCAGATGATCAAGTGGGAAGTGAGTCTTAGATGCAAGTGGATTGTCAGTCATTGATGTAAGGTGATCAAATTAAGGTGATCAAAGGTGATTTGATTGGTAGGAGTTGTGGATATATCTGCATCAGGAGGATTTGGTGTTTGTTGTTTTCAGATCATATTGGCATGTCAATATTTTCAATTGGCTTTGTATGATAGCATGAAGTTCTCAATAATGATGATGGAGTGATTGATGTCAAGTTGGCATTAGTTTGTCAAATTAGTCTCTATGCAAGTTATAAAGAAGACCTATCATTTGAATGGATTCAATGTCTTTGCTATCTTCATTTCAAGACAATACTTCTAGTTGATGTGTTTTAAATTGGCAAATGGTGAAGATAAAATCTCAAAGTCTCAAAAGGGTTAAGTCCTAAATTCTAAGGACATACCTTCTATCAAAAGCAAAGTACATGTTCTTGATTCTAGTCCAAAGCATTCTTTCATGTCTTCAATCTCAGCTTCTACAGAAGAGATCATGTTTAGTGATGTTGGAATCATTCTGAGGTCAAAATATTTTAAGTAAGACAGGCTAGGGTTTTAGGTTTGGTTGAAGGTTAAACCCTAGTGAACCCCTAAAGTTTACAAGTCATAACTGTGTGTTAGACGGGTTGCACTTTTCTTTTATTTTGTTGTTGACCTGTTCTAGCTGGTCAAAGATCACTTAAATGATCATTTATGGGTATCAAATACATGGAGCAACTGACCCCTCCTCCTAGCATGACTGGAATGCCTAATGGAGCATTTGTGAATGGGCACCAACATAGAAATCAATGGTTCTTATTAAATCTTTCTTTGGTATGAAGCTCTAAATCTACGATGTCTTTCAAACTTACAGTGTCCACTTCTCGATGCATGGAGATTGACAGGCATATGGCTGTATAATGTGTGATGCAGTTGATATGTTAGTTTTTGTAACTATTTTATGGACTGGTGGTTTGTCAATTGCAAACAAGAGTAGACTAATGTGTCTCAAACTTGTGGAGTCAAATGAGATATTAAAAGTAAATATATTTATGGATATTTTTTGATGATATATTTTTAATCACAGAGACATGTATGTAAACAATTTTGAATTGTATGAGGGTATTTTTGTTGTAATGTGAGCAGCTATGTAGAGGTCAGATGAATGAGTTTTGAAGAAGATAATAAGAAAATTGTGGTCTTTTATTTTTGCGATCAGAATAGGGCAGGGTTGTGAGATCTATGTTACAGAATGTGATGATAGTGGTAGAATATGATGATTGTAGAGGGAAGTGAAGGAATTTAGATCAGGTATTTTGTATTTATTTTGATAATGGTTTAATGTGTTATATCCGTTTGTATGGGTTGTTGACATTGTTTTTGAAGAGATATTCACTACATAACTAAAGTAAAACAATGTCTTATTGAAGTGTACATGTAAAGCAGAGATGAGTATGTAGATAGGATTGCAAAGAAGAATATTGAAGAGGGTTTGTTGTGAGTCTGCATTGACATCATCTAATGTAAATTACAAAAGTAATATGTGCTCTTTGATATCACTGCAAACATATTAGTACATTTGTATAAGATGGATATTGTAGAATCATTCTTTGAATACTTTGTAAAAGGTCAGTGTTATTAATGCATGCATGCCAATTTAGGAGAGATATGGTGATTGAATAAAAGAGTTATAGGCAACATCTATAACCTAGGATTTCAATGTTAATAGAGTAGTACTCTGTATATCTATTTGCTTTATATTTGGAGTTGGTGCTCCTAGTTTGTGTAGAGTTGATGTTCTTGATTTGGGATTGGTGTTCCTATCAATGTGTGATCAGTGAGATCCTTACCAATGAGGCATAAATGTAATCAGTGAGACCTAATGAAGAATTTGGTGAGGTTGGATAGTGGTTTATCCCTACTTAGGGTTTTCCACTTTAAATACTTGTGTCATGGTTTCATCTTTGTGCTTCTATTACTCTCTATGTTTTTGGCATGTTGATGTTTATTGCTTTTACAACTATTGGGTTGATGAATGAATTAGTTTTATTAGATAAATAATTCACCCCCCCTCTCAATGATCCATTATATTCCAACAATTGGTATCAGAGTTGTAGGTTCCTTGCAGAAGTCCAATAGACTTGGGTTGATCTTGGATGTGGAATACTATGACTAAAAGTAAAAGAAATAAAGGAAGAAGAAATGCTAAGCAAAATGATAATCAAAAGGTACCATAAAAACCAAATACAAATGGTGATGTAGAACTAGTTGAAAGAAATGGCTCACAAGTTGAATCAGGTTCAAAGTTAGAAGAAGAATTTTCTGAAGCACCTTTCTTTGATGGCTCAAATTTCTCTATTTGTATTGTTAGGATGCAAGCCTATATATCTTCTTTAGGGTTTGGTGTGTGGATGTCAATAGAGAATGGGTATACTATACCTTCTCAACCACCTATTACTACAAGTGATAAAGAGACTTATAAATGTAATGAAAAGGAAAAGAAGGCTATTCTTGTTGGTTTGTCTAATGATGTTTCTTGTAAAGTTATGCATTGTGAAACTGCATAGGATGTTTGGAAGAGATTGATTAGCATATATCAAGTTGATGTATTTGAAAGAGAGGATAGCCTAGTGATTGAGGATGATGACAAAGAAAGAAGACATTCACATGAAGAAAAAGAAGTCAAATCTGATCTAGAGGATGATAAAGAAGTAGATCTTGAAGAACTCTTTTATTCTTACAATGTAGTTAAAAAAATGAAAGAGGAAAACTCAAGACCAAAAGGCAAAACTTCAAGAAGAAAAAGAATCAACATATAAAGTACTTTTAGCCCTTGAAAAAGTAGAAAAACAAATAATGTATTTAAGGGTACAAGTTGAAGAATCAAACAAACTAATCATTAGCCTAAAAATAGAAATTGAAGAGGCCAAAAGGATAGAAGATGTGACAAAGTCTGAATCTGAAGTCAAAACAATTGAATGCCAAAAAATTGAAGTAGAGATAGTTAGTCTAAGAAAAGATTTTGAAAATCTCAAGATCCAATCAGAGAAAAATAAAAAAATTGAAGATAAGACCAGCAGGTTGAATGAGATGTTAAGCAAGCAAAAATTATCACAAGGATACTACTAGATTAGGCTATGAAAGAGGGTAGAGTTCTAAGGTCAGAGATGCTCCTAGGAAGAAAATAGATCTTATCTATTATTCTTCTGCTCTTGAGACTGAAGACAAGAAGAAGGCAGAAGATAAGAGTGTTGATAATGAATTTTTCAAGGTCATCAATAGAGGAAGAAGAAGAACCAATAGGTCCACATGATCTCCACCTACCAGGCAAAATCAATCAATAAGGTACAATTACTCCTTTCTTGGTTATTGTTATTCATGTAATGGCTATGGTCATAAGGTTGCACAACTGGTAGAATTGCTCATAGGAGAAGATCTAAATTTATGAGTAGGAACTCTTTTGCCTAAATAAGGAACATGAATCTAGTGTGTTACAATTGTAACAATATTGGTCATAAGATTGCTAATTGTAGAACAGCTACTAGAAGATTTACAAACCCTATCAGAGGAAATATTTTTGTTTCTTCGAGGGATATAAATGTAATTTGTTATAAATGTAACAAATTTTGGCATAGAGCATAGTTTTGTATAAGTTATTTGATGAAATCATCTAGTGACAAAAGTGTAGATACATTGAGCAAGAAGAAGAAAGAACCTATGAAAGTTTGGAGAAGAAAACCAGATCAAGAGAAAGAAAAAAATAAAGTTGTACATATTGCACAAGAGGCATCACCAATTTCATAAGAAGTAGCATGAGGTCAGAGGGAGATGTTCATTGCCTTATCATTCAAGCCCCATGGAGAAGATTAATAGGATGTGTCAGCAGGAGTTAGAATGACTAGTGTGTAGTCAAGGAGCAAGATCTTATGGAGACATGTCATCATAGTGAGAAAAATGCATAAGTTATCAAGTGTATAGGATCTATATAACGCCACTTGACAAGATGCAAAGGCAACTATAGGATGAGAATGATAAAGTAGTGAAGAAACCTAGAGGCAAGGACAATGTCAAGAATATAGAGTTTTGCAAGGGAGTATTATTGAGAAACCCTGATTGAGATAAAATGAAGGACAATCATAACAAGGGCCAAGGAGATCTGCATAACCTAATAAAATCTATCTAATAGAAATAACAATGCTTAATTAGATAAAGGTATGACCTTAGGAAGAAATACTTCATGTGATGCTTAGGTGACAGTGCTATGTTGATAGTGATAGTGATTACTCTCAACATCTTTTCTTTGTGGTATACAAGACAATGATCAATAGTGATCAACTTGACAGTGATATCTAATGGATCTTTGCTTTGTGGTATCTCTTGTAGTAATTTGTGATAGTGATTTATATTAGAGTTTGTTGTAATAATGATCATTTGTGGTGTGACAGTTACTTGTACAGTTATTTGCATCATTTACTTTGCATCAAATCACTGTATCAGACATCAAATGGTAATTCATCTTGTGAGAATAGCTCCACCTTCGGGTAAAGATCTGCTTCAAAGACTTCATATTCTTCATATGTTATAGAAGCAGTGATCACTTAAAGAGTGAAACATATGACCCTTGGATAAGTTTTAAGCTATGCAATGAATGCAAGATACACAAAAAAAAAATATTGAAAAGGTTTTAGAATCATTCAAGAAAATGCATTTGGTAGGTGTAAAACCAGTCTCTGCAATCTTGTCAGCACCCTTATAGACTGTGTCAAAATATTGGGAGCTTTGGAATAGGGTATGGCATCCATCAAAGTATAAACGAAGGAGAATTGTTGTCAAATGTTGTAGTTGCAAGTGCCCTAGTAGTCATGAATGAAAAATTTAGAAGAATAGATAAGGCACATGAACCTTTTGTCAAAGACATATGGTCTAATAGAATGTCATGTTTTCATGATATGTTCAACATAGGTTTGATAATAAGGCCGTAGAAAATTGGAAGCAAATGCAACTGATGGGTGTAATTTTAGACTTCTTAATCTCTGACAACATGTTCCTTGTTTCTATTCAAGAATGGAACTTTGGAAGTAGATATGGACATACATCAAATCATAATTGATAGTGGTGTTGTCATTGTGATGATAGTTGTGTGATTGTAACCGAAGATAGTGATTTCTTTGCTTTATTGTTATCAAGAAGACAGTGATGTATCTATATCCTCTGTATCAGACATCGTTATATTTGTATCAGACACACAATGATTCAATGTGCCAGTGCCAAAGGGGGAGTAAAGTCCTTCAACAAGACATCGCTACATCATAGGGGGAGTTGTGCAAACTTCATTTGTTGCAAAATAGATGCACCTTTTGCATCCAAGACAGGGGGAACATTGACTAGAAGATTATCTCATGAAAATGGTCTCATCCTTTGTCCTTAATGTCAAAAGGGGAGAGATTTAAGAGGATGGAGAGATTTTGAAGATTTTGTCATCAATGACAAAGGGGGAATTTGTTGGACTTATTGTCATTGATGTCAAAGGCACAGTGATCAATCAATTGTTTGTAGCATGATTCCACACGGTTGATTGAGTTGGTTTGATTGTTTGTATTAGATGATCAAGTGGAAAGTGAGTCTCATATGCAATTGGACTGTCAGTCATTGATGTAAGGTGATCAAATGTAAGTTGATTGGTAGTTGTGGATATATCTGTATCAGGAGGATATGTTGTTTGTTATTTTTAGATCATATTGGCATACCAATGTTTTTCGTTGTCTTGGTATGATAGTCATGAAGTGCTCAGTAGTGATTACAGAGTGATTGATGTCAAGTTGGCATTAGTTTGTCAAATTAGTCTCTGTGCAAGTTATAAAGAAGATCTATCACTTGAATGGATTCAATGTCTTTGTTATCTTCATTTCAAGATAATACTTCTAGTTGATGTGTTTTAAATTGGCAAATGGTGAAGATAAAATCTCAAAGTCACAAAAGGGTTAAGTCCTAAACCCTAAGGACATACCTTCTATCAAAAGCAAAGTACTTATTATTGATTCTAGTCCAAAGCATTCTTTCATGTCTTCAATCTAAGCTTCTACAAAAGAGATCATGTTCAATGATGTTGGAATCATTTTGAGGTCAAAATATTTTAAGTAAGAAAGGCTAGGGTTTTAGGTTTGGTTGAAGGTTAAACCCTAGTGAACCCCTAAAGTTTACAAATCATAACTGTGTGTTAGACAGGTTGAATTTTTCTTTTATTTTGTTGTTGACTTGTTCTAGCCGGTCAAAGATCACTTAAGTGATCACTTATGGGTATCAAATACATGGAGAAACTGGCCCCTCCTCATAGCATGACCAGTAGGCCCGATGGAGTATTTGTGAATGGTTGCCAACATAGAAATCAATTGTTCTTATTAAATCTTTCTTTGGCATGAAGCCCTGAATCTATGGTTTCTTTCAAACTTACAATGTCCACTTCCTAATGCATGGAGATTGATAGGAATATGGCCATATATTGTGTGATGTAGTTGATATGTTAGTTTTTGTAACTGTTTTATGGACCAGTGCTTTGTCAGTTGTAAACAAGAGTAGATTGATGTATCTCAAACCTGTTGTGGAGTTAGATGAGATGTTAAAAGTAAATATATTTATGTGTATATATATATATATATTTATGATATATTTTTAATCAAAGAGACATATATGAAAATAATTTTGAATTGTATGAGGGTATTTTTTTGGTGATGTGACCAGCTATGCAGAGGTCAGATGAATGAGTTTTGAAGAAGATAATGATGAAATCATGGTCTTTTATTTTTGCAGTCAGAATAGGATAGGGTTGTGAGATCTATGTTGCAAAATGTGATGATAGTGGCAGAATATGATGATTACAAGGTATAATGATGATTGCAGGATAGAGCATTAATTGCAAAGTGCAGTGAAGGTATTCAGATCAGGTATCCTGTATTTATTTTGATAATGGTTTAATGTGTTATAACTATTTGTATGGTTTGTTGACATTGTTTTTCAAGAGATATTCACTATATAACTAAAGGAAAACAATGTCTTAATAAAGTGTACATGTAAAGAAGAGATGAGTATGTAGACAGGATTGCAAAGAAGAATATTGAAGAGGGTTTGTTGTGAGTTTGCATTGAGATCATCTAATGTAAAATGGAAAAGTAATATGTGCTCTCTTATATCACTACAAACAAATCAATACATTTGTATTAGATGGATGTTGTAAAATCATTCTTCAAATACTTTGTAAAAGATCAGTGTTATTAATATATCCATGCCAATTTAGGAGAGATAACGTGATTGAATAAAAGAGTTATAGAACACATCTATAACCTAGGTGGTGAGAATTATTTCCACCATTTCAAAAATTTTGAGGTATGTCTGATAATGGTGATTTTGTTCGACATCAAGACGTTATATGGTTCTTCACAATGATAGGATGTAGATTCAAATGTGTCTTAACTAAAGTGATTCAAGATACTTGATCCTAGACTGGAGGGAGAGTATTCTGTAAAAGGAACTTAGCACAATCCTGGATGTAACCAAAGAGAAACTCGAGTACACATAAAATCAACTTACTGGATCAGAACAAATGCTGGAAAACTTGCAAGTGCAGTTTGAATCTGGTAAGGAATTAGTGTAGTTATCAGAGGATGACTGGCAGCCATGATTTCATATAAATCAAATATTGAATCTTAATTTAAGGCAACATAAATTGATCCAAAGCGTCAGCAATAGGATCTCAGTCTTTTGACATGAGACTAAAAGAGCCAGAAGGTTATTTTAATAAAGTGAATTAGGAACATCTCCTACGTAACTCTTTATTACTTGGGTATCTAAATATTGTTGATAGGCTATTCAAGAAAGGAATACAGCTACCAACTAGTGACTGTCTACATGGTGTTTCTCATAAAGCATGAAGAAGTTACTACCTCAGTCAAGGCACTGCATAGAATAAAAGTACATAGCCATTGCATATGAAGGAATGACCCTTCTAGTGGTGGTGCTACAAGGCACATCTTATGAAGGATGTTATGAAGCCACATCAAATATAAAAGTGTAGGTGAAAATGACACCATTATATGATCAAAGAGTCGTATTCAAATGAAAGCTTAGTTAATCATAGTATCAAAAGGTGGGTAGTGGCATGGTATAATCATAAACTAAGTTGAGTAAACTCACACAGTTATACATAGAGGATTGGCCTATTCATATTGTTGTAACATTCAAGATAAGGCACCAGTAAGAGAATAAAGGCACGGACCATAAGGAATAAGTGAATTCAGCTATTAGAAGTGGCGCCAGTCATCAACAAATTAGAGGTGTTGAATGAAGGCATGGTTCTTCAAATTGTGGCAAGCCATAAATGGGGGCACACATTTAAGTATGGCACACTACTATGTCAAGAGAAATAGAAGAGGCCACTTCACAGTGATTGGCCTAAGCAATAAGAAATAGTAACATTAAACCGAGTCACAAGTTTCAAACAAGATACAATATACAGATATAAAGAAGGCATAGGATATGTAATAAAATGCATAGTTTTTAGTTTAAGGTATCCCATGTCAAATGGATTACCATCTGATTAAGAGATGCTTCCAAGATAGAAGAAAATTCCACAACAACTAGAAAGATGGCGCAGGCATACAAAGACATAAGAACCGATGCATCAATTTAAGGAGGCTTTATATTAATAAAAAGCATGAAGCCTATGATGAGGTAGACATCATAATTCAAGTTCCAATGCTAACAAAAACTCAACCACTATCAATAAGACAAAAGCACCCTGCATTCAAGGTGATGGATCAGCTATGAAAAAGAGTATAGCTTCATAACACAAAGACTCCACCTATAGAAGAAAGGTTCAGCCTCTAAAATTACCAACACAGAGTCAATCAAAGGTGCTTTTTATGTAAGAGTGCAAGCCATAACAAAGCTTCAATTGAATCAAACAAGAGATGAAGCTTCAACATGCTCCCACAAGATATTTTGTGATTACAGTGAAGGGCAGAAGAGCTCCAAACCAGACAGAGAATTTTCCAAAGTCTGTGACAATTTAGATATTCTTGGTGAGGGAATTCACAAGTCAAACCTCAAATGGCACTTATCATATCATGGAGATGTGACTTAGAAGATGACATAATGCATAGCAAGAATAATGGCGGCCATTCTTAGAAGCCAACATAAAGCAGAGCCTTGAGATAGAGAAAGATATAGGGTTTCAATGCCCAGCAATATTGCAACCGTCAGATGAAGTAATAAAACAATGCTTCTGGCTGCAATTCAAAATAAAGAACCTAGACATTGCCATGTGTGAGAGAGGGAGAAATAAAAGAGAAACAAAGGAGAAAGCAGAGAGAACCATGTGGGAGCTGCGGAAGGAAGGAAAATAAAGTTTATTTCTTTTGCTATAAAATGCATTAAGGGATAAAACTCATGTTGAGTCTTTTGTTTTAATAAAAGATATAATATGGTGGGCCCCTCTAGTAAAGCTAAATGCTTTATTAAGTGATATAAGTCTTATCTCAGATTTTCAAGTGCCACAGGAAGAGGAAAATTAGTTTAAAATAAAGATTAAATAATTATTAAAGTTGGATCATATGAAACCGGTGGGTCCCATTGTAAGCAAAGTGAAACTTTATTAATATAAAGATTCTTTTAACTCTCTCAGGGGAGATAAAATAAAGATGCAACCCTAAAATGAATAAAGCCATGATTTTTTTTTTTCATGCCACTTTTTAACGACAGCCATAGAGATGAGCGGCAGGAAGAAACTCACACACAGATCAGCCATGGAGGGAGATGCATTTTTTTAGCTAGTTGTAGTTTCAGTTGTATTTGCCATAATTAGTTGTTTGCTAGATATTGTACCAAATTTTGGGGATTTTTGGTTTTAGATATTTCGGAGGCAGTTGCAAAAGATCTTCAACAATTTTCATTTTCCTTGGTTATAAATGCACATGTCTAGGTTAGAGAAGAGGGAGTTCCACACACATAGATCAAATTTTAGAGCAGCAAACAGAGATTTTTCTTTTGCCTCAACAGTTGCTTCTCAATGAGGGATTTGAATGTAATATTCTGTGCAAGTTATTTTTGCCTTTGTATTTCATTCTCCTGTTAAACAATGAAGAGAGATGGTGTTTTTGTGCATATATGAGTCTATTTTCTGTTTCTTCCTTTAGTTTCTATTTGTTTGCCTCTGTTGAATATGTTTCTTAAACTAGGTATTGATCATGCATTTATGCTCTTTGGTTTCCAGTTGAAATCATATAGGGTTTGACACTATGCAGCTAGGTAAATATTCAAATCTGGTGCATCACCATAGAGTTAGAAACTTTTTGTTTATTGTATCTATAATCTTGTTTCTTCTTCCTCTTTCCCAAACCCCCATTGAAATGGAAGAGCCAGCTTCCCTAAAATCTAGAGGTCACTCTAAGAAGGAATCCCATGTTTCAGAGTTTCCCATGTTGATTGTTGGATTAGACCCACAAATTTATACATCAACACGGGGATTTCAATGTAAACAAAGTAGTACTCTGTATATCTATTTTCTTTGTATTTGGAGTTGGTGCTCCTGGTTTGTGTAGAGTTGATGTTCTTGATGTAGGGATTGGTGTTCCTATCAAGATGTGATTAGTGAGATCATTGCCAATGAGGCATAAATGTAATCAATGAGATTTTGGTCAGTGAGACCTAATGAAGAATTTGGTGATGTTGGATAGTAGTTTTTCCTTGCTTAGGGTTTTCCACTTTAAATACTTACAGTGTCATGGTTTCATCTTTGTGATTCTATTACTATCTATGTTTTTGGCATGTTGGTGTTAATTACTTTTACAACTATTGTGATGATGAATGAATTAGTTTTATTAGATCACTGATTCACCCACCTCTCAATGATCCATTGTATTCCAACACTTTTTTTAATGGACAATGCACTAGTTGTGGTAATCTTTCATTCTTAGGAGTTTGTATGCATGAAAGCATTGAAAATAATTTTGGACAACAATTAGTGGATGTTAAAAGATTTAAGAATGTTGAGTATTCTTTAAAGGATGGAAAAATTGGAAAGTGTTACGATTTAATCACAGAAAAAATAGTGTACATGCATTCATATCAGAATTTAAGAATAAGATTGTACCAAAATATGTCAAACACTCTCAACATGCTCGATGGCTTGATGGAAAATTTTGCACATGTAGAAACACATTTCCAGTTGGAACTATACTATCAATGGTTGATTTTGTAGAAAACTATACTCTTGCTCCAAAAGAGGAAATCCAATCACAATATTAGAATTCATTGCAGGTGGCTATGTTTGTTCATATTATATACACGCATGCAGATGATAGTACAGAGGATGATAGAAAATTTTTGAGGGAATATAATTTCTATTTGAGTGAAAACTAGTTACACTCATCAGAGTTTGTTTAATATTGTTTCAATATATTTTATACAAATTTAAGAGAAAAAGGAATCCAAATGACAGAACATCTCATATGGTCAGATAATTGTATGAGACAGTTCAAGAATGCTCAAATGTTTTATTGGTTAAGAAGGGTTCACAAGGAAAATAATGTCCAACATATGTGAAGTTTTTCTAAAGATGGACATGGTAAAGGAGAACATGATGGATTTGGTGCATGTGTTAAAAAAATTCTTGTTAGAGAGAAATTGAAATTTGAGGATGCAGTAAAATTTAAAGATGCACGTGTAATTGTGGATTGGTGCAATACAAAATTATCTACAAGATCAAGCGAGTACTCTAGAGTTTGATGATTCTTTTGGTTGGTTGAAGAAGAGAACATTCTATCTAGACTTGATTGTGAGACAATCAGTGGATCTACTAAATGGCATTCATTTAAGATTTCAAATGCAAGCACATGGACTATCTGGACAAGGGATTTTGCATGTTTTTGTCATTTTTTTATTTCAAGAGATTGGGAAGCATGTGAGAATACAGAATGGGTTGAAGAGTGGAAGCAAAGATTATTGACACTTGCACAAACTCATGATCAATATGAAACAACAATTGAAGACAATGATTAAGTGTTTGCATCAGATGACTATCAACATGTTTCAGACCTTGTACAAGAGGGTAATTTAATTCAATTTTTTTTCATTTTATTTTACTTTATTACTATTTTGTAATATATTTAATTATATATGAATGCATGTATGTAGATTGGTCAAATTTTATGTCACACAAGTTATTGAATTAAATTTTGTTTGTAGGACATGTGTATGATGTTGTTGCACCTGAGGAGAATGAATAGGAAACAAAATATTGGTTGGCTCGATGTGTGGAGACTAAACATAAGTTAATAGCACCTTGAGAAGATGATGATGGATTTCATTATCTAATAGGTTTGGTGTTGGGTGTTGGCACTTGGCTACAAAAATACCTAATAAGGAAGAATGGTTTGCCTGCATGTATACACTACTCGCATTTGGTGGTGGCAACAAGTATAAAACTAGTGAGGTATCATGGAATACTTGCTAATAAAGAGTTATGAACAATTTCTATGGAAGAGCATGAGACAATCATAGATGCATTGCAAAAAAGAGAGGATGTAGATGGTACAGTGGAATAAATTTCCAGGTATGTATATAGATGTTTATATTTAATTGATAGTTAATATAGTTGTATTAAGTCATCCCCTTAGCTCCCCTTAAGCCATCCTCTTACCTACCCTTAAGCAATTTCCTATAAATATAGAACTAATTTTCTCACATGACACATAGTTTGAATGGCTAGGTTAATCACCATGATTCAAATCATGAAATTCTAATCTTATAATTTATATTTACTCATGTATCTCCCCTTACACCCCCTCTCTTATATCCCCTCAATCCATCCTCTTACATCCCCTTAACTCATCCTCTTGTCTCTCCTTAAGTCATTCCCTTAGCTATCATTAAGTCATCCTCTTATTCCACCTTCTATTTTATTCCTTTTATCTTATAATTTGTATTGAATTGTGTATCTCCCCTTAAGCCATCCTCTTACATCCCCTTAAGTGATCCTCTTAACTCCCCTTAAGCCATTCTCTTATGTCCCTATCCTCTTATTTAACCTTCTATTTTATTCCTTTTATCTTATAATCTGTATTGACTCATGTATCTCCCCTTAAGACATCCACTTGCATCCCCTTAAGCTATCCTATTACCTCCCCTTACATTCGTTATTTTTGCAAGTTCCCTACAAGTCTGGATCCTGCATGATTGTATTAATGAACATTTGTATACTCTTTCATTCTCATTTCACTTCTATATTATTTCCTTTATCTTAAAATTTGTATCGACTCATGTATATATAGTTAAATTGCTTACATTCATTATTTTTGTAGGTGTACCCTACAAGTAGATTTTTGCATGATTGTCACTACAAGTTTTCACCATACAAATTTTTTAGACCAAATTTGTAATCTTCAATTAAAAGTGAATGCATTAGGTAATTGTATATATACTCATATCTTTCATATCACATGTTATCTAGTTACATATTGCATTAATTTTTTCTATTTTTGATATATTCTTTCATTCTCATTTCACCTTCTATATTATTCCCTTTATCTTAGAATTTGTATCGACTCATATGTGTGTGTGTGTGTGTGTGTGCATGTGTGTGCGTGCGTGTGTGTGTGTGTGTGTGTGTGTGTGTGTGTGTGTGTGTGTGTGTGTGTGTGTGTGTGTGTAGTTAATTTACTTACATTCATTATTATTGCAGGTATACCCTACAAGTAGATTTTTGCATGATTGTAACTACAAGTTTTCACCATACAAATTTGTTAGATCAAGTTTGTAGTCTTCAACTAAAAGTGAACACATTAGGTAATTGTATATATACTCATATCTTTCATATCACAAGTTATCTAGTTACATATTGCTTCAATGTTTTATGTTTTTGATATATTCTTTCATTCTCATTTCACCTTTTATATTATTCCCTTTATCTTAAAATTTGTATTGAGTCATGTATGTATAGTTAATTTACTTACATTCATTAGTTTTGTAGGTGTACCCTACAAGTAGATTTTTGCATGATTGTCACTACAATTTTTCACCAGACAAATGTTTTAGATCAATTTTGTAGTCTTCAACTAAAAGTGAATGCATTAGGTAATTGTATATATATTCATATCTTTCATAGCACATGTTATCTAGTTACATATTGCATCAATCTATTGTGTTTTTGATATATTCTTTCATTCTCATTTCACCTTCTATATTATTCCCTTTATCTTAAAATTTGTATCGAGTCGTGTATATATAGTTAATTTACTTACATTCATTAGTTTTGTAGGTGTACCCTATAAGTAGATTTCTGAATTATTGTCACTACAAGTTTTCACCATACAAATTTGTTAGATCAATTTTGTAGTCCTCAACTAAAAGTGAATGCATTAGGTAATTGTATATATACTCATATCTTTCATATCACATGTTATCTAGTTACATATTGCATCAATGTTTTGTGTTTTTGATATATTCTTTCATTCTCACTTCACCTTCTATATTATTCCCTTTATCTTAAAAATTGTATCGACTCATGTATATACATAGTTAATTTACTTACATTCATTATTTTTGCAAGTGTACCCTACAAGTAGATTTTGCATGATTGTCACTACAATTTTTAACCATATAAAATGGTGTTGCTTATATACACATTTAAAATTTATTTATTGTCATTTTGTATCCTTAAGCCATCATCACATTCATCACATACTTTGAGACAAAAAAGAGAGGATGCAGATTCAACCTACAACATGGGATACTTGTAAATACGGGTAAGTATATATATAGTTTTATTTAATTTTAAATACATGTTTTGATGATACATTAATATTGCTTATATACATAGTTAAAATTGATTTATTGTCATTTTGATATCACGTGGAGTGAAGAGGCTACATTTTGATGATCCACCACAAGTTTTGGATTTCCTTGAGATGGCATAGCCACATTTTGTAAATATTGTTTTGAGTTGGCATATATGCCAAATTTGTATATGTACATAGACAATTACTCTACACTTTTATATATAAAAATTGATATTCGATATATTTTGTTTGTTATGTGCATGTTTTCCTACTTTGAAACTTAAAGTTTGAATATATAATCACTTTGTCATGTATATTATTGTTAAATTTGGTTGCCTTGGGCAACTTCACCAAATTTGGTCCTCTTAAGCCATCAATTTTCCTAGGACCTTAATTCATAGATCCCCTTATGCCATCCTATTATGACCCCTTAAGCCATCCTACGAGGACCCCTGAAGCCATTATTTTTCCTAGGGCCCCTTAATTCATATATATTCTAATTAATTATATCAATTATGATTGAACATGAGACATAATTTGAAATCTTTCATCCCCTTAAGCAAATTTTAAATTCTTTGATCACCTTAAGACATCCTATTAGGACCCCTTAAGCCAACCTATGAGGACCCCTTAAGCCATCATTTCTCCTAGGACCCCTTAATTCATATATATTCTAATTAATTATATCGATTGTGATTGAACATGAGACATAATTTGAATTCTTTGATCCCCTTAGGCAAATTTTGAATCCCCTTAAGAAAATTTTGAATTCTTGTATATTGTTTATTATCATGATCTTGAATGGTTTTGGTTAGTTTTTGGTCTAATGAATGGTTTATTTACTTGCACATATATGTAACATTAATGCATGTCATATTAATTTATATATATATAATATAATATATGTATAGCATCAAAAGTAATGATATATCATGTACTCCACATTTGTATAATTCCCTAATCCTATTCTAATACTAGATCAAATGTTTTGATTGTGAATCAAATGTAAAGTAAAAATATTTGAAATGCTTATGTTTTTGCAAACTTGTGAATATTTTATTATTGTTATCACTACTATAAGTAATTAAATTTAATAAATCTAACTATATGAACCTTATTGCAAATAAATAAGGTGGTGACCTTAGATAACATTAGTGTTAAATTATTTTTAAACTCCTAATTTATAGTGTATGAAAATATTTAAATTTACATTTGATAAAATATGGTCTCATGAAGATAACTAATTTGTTCAAGTTAAAATGCATAAATGTACATGTGTAAATTACTAAAACAATAATAGTCCATAAAATACTAAAATTAATAAAGTCCATGAAACAATATATAAAGTCTATGAAAATATTGAAACATATATATAGATCTAGTCCATGAAATACTAAAATACTGAAACATGTATAAAGTACATGTAATGTACTAAAACATATATACAGTCTATGGAATGTACTAAAACATGAAATGTACTAAAACATATATATAACTCTTATCGTCCCTATAATCAAGAGACCTCTTCACTCCACATGGACTAGGATGATCTGAATCAGTTTGTACAAGAGAAAGAAACTTGAAATCAGATTTAAAATGTTTAAAAAATTTTAATTCAATTTAATTTATAAAATCATAAAAATTACCATATGAGGCTGCTCATCTCCCCTGATGACCTGTGTTGCATGCTCTGCTACAGGACCTATTTCATGCTATAGAATAAAAAGGATTGAACACATGAACATATATTCAATTGAAATTTACTTTAAGTCATTCATAATGTATAATATAATTGACTTTAAATATAATCAAAATTTTAAATTACTGTATAAGGCTGCTCATCTCCTCTGTTGTCCTGCTTTGCATGTGCTATTGTAGGTGGTATGACATCATCAAGACAAAAAGTGTCACTAACAAGGTCCTACAAGGTCAAATAAAGAACATGTGTACAAATTAGGTTATTTAACATATATATCGATTTGTGTACCTAATTTTTGTTTTAATATATTTAAAAGTCCTACAAATTGTGCACACGTAGAATTTTTTTAAACAACTTGAAATGTAGTTGACTCCTGAATTGGCTTAGAACAATCAGGTGTACAATACCCATCCTTATGGTCATGTTAACCTACAGAGACATATATTTTTAATATAAGTACATGCACGTTCGATATAGTGAATTCAAAATACAAAATTCTAAGTATAGTTTTTTAAAATAGTATACATATGAGTGGCTCATGTGAGACGCCCAACAATGGAGGAGCACTCGATACACCCTATGGTGGATCCGATGTGGAATTTAGATGACTTCCCTAAACCAACATAAATATTTAACACATGTTCAAGATTGAATTACAAATTAAATAAAGTTAAAATTATTATATATATTTAAAAAATCAATGAAAATACCCCAAATGGGTGGCCAACTTGCATAGGTGTCGATCCAAAACAAAATCGATCAAAATATATTGATGTCCATGTGGCCATCATCTACACCAAACAATTTGATTGTTAAAATATTATAATTTTTTGATATATGTTCATTAAAAACATGTGCTTAAAATTGTTATAAATTCAACATGTATGTATATATATACTGGAATTAGATGATCTGTAGGGTGATCATAAGTACATAGAAAATCAACAAATGAATCATCGATATCATCAGATGCTCCATGTGTAGCTAAAGTGGATGCAACCTGATCAGGTCCATAACATAATTGATTACAAATCATACACAAATGAAGCATCAATGCAGGTGGAGTAGTACTAAGACTAGCTCCACCATCAGAATTCTACTCATCGAGATTAGTCGAGAGTGCACTCAATGCTCCTAGTGCAGATACCACTGCATGATGTTGGATGGGTGCAAGAATGATAGCAGAAGGAGGGTCGACAAGAGGTTGAGTAGGCATGGTTCATTAGGGATCAACCCATGCCCCTAATCTCTATTGTGGCATGCTGCCACCAACACCTTGGAATGATCTGAAATCAAAATAATTGGGTTTCCTACCCAACACAAACTCTGCATATAATTTTCTAAAAAAATAGAGGAACCTGACAATTAGCATGTGGTGGATAATCAAATACCATCCACCACCGATCCCAAAAATTGGTGGCCATCTGTGGATGTCTATAGACTGTTAGAGTAATAGGTTAATTACTTAATTAATTTAATCATATTGATTAATTAATTAAGTCAACTTTACTTTATTTTTCACTTAAGCTAAACATAGGCACTTTTATTATTTAATAATTCTTTTATTAAATCCTAGGGTTCACTTTAGGGTTTTGATCTCCTTTCTTAAGGATTGATCTCTTTGTAATTATTCATTCTTGTTTATGCAATTTTACTCTCTTGGCTTGAAAAGAAATATCTTTGTGTTGTTCAAATCTCTTCTATATGATAGGTTATTTTGCTTGCAGGTGATCACTGGGTTCTGTGAGGTTGGCTTTTACAACTTCAACATGGTATCAAAGCTTCAGATCTACAACTTCCTGCTCGGCTTTTGAGGGATTCAAGTCTTAGAAGAGTATTTCAATGCATCTTGAGTCATTTTTTATCCCACCATTGCATTTAGAGTGTTGGAAATAGTCAACATCGACCTTTGTTTCATCAATTTTTTATTTACGCGCTCAGATCTGCAAGGATTACTAAGGGTGCTTTTTTTCTTAGATCAAGAGGGTACCTACATTTTTTAAGCATTTTCAGCCCAAACAGACCTCATTGTTGCATCTGGAGCAGACCAAAACCTATAAATCGACTATAAATTTGTCAAATTTGGCCTTTGTAGCCTCTAGGGCATTTTTTTTTGGTTTCTGAGTCATACGGTGTCGTACAGGCCATACCATATAGCTCTGTAAAAATTGCATGGTATCAAAAAAAATTAAAAGGGCCAAAGGGCCCAAAGTAGTTTCAAAACCACTGGTCTTCAATCGGTGGTCAGCTCAAATGGTAGCAGTTGTCTTTGGTCACTCAAGTGATAGTTTAAAAACCCCACCAGTTAGTTTTTTTGCCTGAAGCTGCGACCTCTAGCTTCCAAACCGTGACCTACCCTCTTCAAATAGTGATTGACATCCTTTAGACCACTACCAACCACTACTTAGTTGGGTCCAACTCGTCGTCAGTTGCCACCATCTTGAGCGGTGCCACCCAGTCGCCGCCACAGGGCCACCAGGGCTCCCTTTTTGCCCTTTTTTGACCTATTTTGGAAAAATAGGCACCATTTTCTCTTTTGATATCAAATTTTCACAAAAAAATAGGCATTGGAAAGTTAGTTCTAGGGCCAATCCAGTGGTGCTATTGATTTTTTTCTTATTTTTCTATTTTTCTTCCTTTTTTGAGTCAAAGTTAGATCATCATTTCCATGCTTCCAGGTGCATAACTATTGCATACGACCTTTATTTTTTGCAAATGAATAGGTGTTGGAAAGGTCTTGAGGTGCTCTTTCCAAATCTGTAGAGTATATCATCAAAAAATTTACCAGGTACACAGAGAATAGTTTGAAGTGTTTTTTGTTTTTTCTCCCTTTCCATCTTTCAAATTTGTACTGGGGTTTGGTTTCTTGTGTTGTGGGGATGTTTTTGTTTTCTTTCTATATATACACATCAAAAAATAGAAAATTATTCCATTAAACACATTTCAAAATCTTAAACATCATGGTGGACACGTCATCAGTTGATTATCTTTCCCCACACAATTATCACACATGGAAGGCACATATGACCAAACTTCTCATGTCAAAGGGGTTATGGTCCTATTTAGATGAGATTCAGCTCAGTTGCAATGTTAGTTTGAGATTCTATAGCATAGAAACAAAATGGATGAGGCCATGGGTTTGATATCATTGCATGTTTTAGACAATCTTTTATTTCACCTTGAGAGTTGCACAACTCCTCAGGAAATGTGGACCAAGTTTAGTGATCTCTTTGACACCATCAATCAGTTCAGAGCACTTCAGCTTGAGGTAGAACTAACTTCCTTGGCACCTAATTCCTTTCCATCTATTGAGGATTTCTTGATGAAATTCAAATCACTCAAATCACTTTTGCAGGGTTATGGCAAAACCAAAACTGACACCAAGTGTATATACCTGATTATCTCTAAGCTTCGAGGCTCATTTCAGATATTCTCTTCTACTTTCTATTCCATCATGGATGCTCTTGGTCCATGATTTACCATACCTACCTTTGAGGTTTTTTGTGGTCAGTTGACTCATGATTAGGCCAAGCTATCATAGTTGGATGCTCTCACAGGATCAAAGAACCAAGCCTTCGTAGCTCAGACATCTAAGGGGAAGCAAAAGCAAAAACTGAAGCCCAATTTAGATTTAGTAGGTAATGAGAGTTTCTCCAAGCCACCTCCTAAGTTAGATTCCAAACTGCACTCTAATCCTAAGCAAGCGAAGTCTTCTAAGTTTGGTGAGTCTTCCTCCAAGACTAAGAAGAAATCAGGTGATCCTTGTAGTTTTTGTGGCAAGGAAGGTCATCTATTTACCAGGTGTTGGAATAGATTAGAGGCTTTAGAGGAGGGTATGTAGAAGCATATCACCTCACCTCAGTATACTTCTCCACACACAGGGAAAGGTCATGCTCTTTCTGTATGAGCCTTACCTTCAGGATCCACATGGATTGTAGATTCTGGTGCTTCTCACTGTTACAAGTATGTGCCTAATTGATGTTGTCATTGATGTCAACATATCTTTATTGTCATTGGTGTCAATTGTGTCCTATTCTATTACTTGTTTAGAAGCCTTGTGTGTTGAGGATATTAAGAAAATTAGCCTCTCCATAAGAATCAAGTGAGTTACAGTGAAATGCAGTATAGATAGTGAGTTGTATGATGAAAAATAATCCGATACATTGTTTTGTATTTCCTTCTACTTATAGATCTAGGTCCGTAGATTGGAAGTTATTTAAAGGGATGTCTAAAGATGCCAAATCATGAGTTTGAGCTTCTAGTGTGTAGTTGTGAGAAAGTTACATTTACCAAAGTAAAGCCTGCTCCTGATTATTCTCTGGTGATAGGGAGAATGTGTTTTGCTCCACGTTCTTCCGAAATAAAGTATTTTGTTCTATGGTTCTAGAGGGAAGTCTAGGATGATGATAAGTGCCTACAAATATAGTGGTTCATGTTTTGGTGGTCCGCAAGCTATCTTTCTTTCATGTCAGTTGAAGAAAGTGAAGTTCATGTGTTCCTGTGAGAAGATTTCTATGAATAAAGTGGTTAAGTTTTGTGTGGTTGCTCCTGATGATTATAACATGCTTGTTGATGTCTCCTAATCATGTTCCTATCTTGACATTAGTCTGTGTTATGGAATTGAGATTGTGTTTGAAGAATGTTCCCAGGTAGTGTAATGTGTAACCAATCTTAGCCGACTTGGTTAATTCTAGTTATTGCAGAAATTCCTTGAAGATTGTGGAAGCATGTTGTGGTGTGGAAGATCATGTTTGAGCCCCAAATAAGGTGTGGTGTGATCCACATACATCTTTACTTCATTTCCTTTGCATAATATTGTAATAGGTCAGGACCTATTTTGTGAATGTTTGTAATGTCGACCTTAGGGATTGTTCCAATGGTTGATGATTTTAATGCCGACCTTGATGATCTTTCCAAGGTTGATGAGGCATATTAATACTTGTAGTTGAGTCATGGAAAAGGTGTCCTTATGTGAAGATGGGAAGATAAGGAAAGAAGTGAAAGGTAGAGCAGAGGACTTCAATGTATTATTTTCAGACATGTAGAAGATGTTGATCATGGTAGTGAACCTAGCAGTGAGCTGCTAGTAGGATTTAACCACCCTTAGGGTTTAACAGCCCTTATTGTAATCTTTCTAGGTTTAGGGTTGTGGCAGTGAGCCTGTTAGAACTAGCTATACTTCATGGTAGTGAGCCAGTATGTTCTGGGCCCGTGGGGTGACTAAGCTTGAACATCATTTTTCAAAGATTACAATATATCTTGAGAGCTAATCCTCTCCTTAGTTTTTTCCCACCTTGGGTTTTCCACAAAAATCTGGTGTCTCTTGTGTATAATGTTGCATTTGTGTTTAAGTTTCTGATTTCATACATTCATTGTTAAATCATAATATATGTGGATAAGTGATTGATGTTTAAATGAAGAAGTGTTCAAGTTTTTGGGACAACTTATTCACCCCCCCTCTCAGTTGTCTAACACATTTCAACAATTGGTATCAGACTGAGGGTTCCTCAAATGAAAGCTCAACAACTTGAGGTAGATCTGGGATGGTACACATCAAGGTTGCTCTTGAAGATCTAGAAAGAACTAAAGAAGAAATCAGGGATCTAAAGGACAATGTTAAAGAAGTAGATGAATGCATCAAAAAATTAAGAGAGCAAGTCAAGAAGTTTAAAGAAAAATATAACGAGGCTACTGAACAACTGATATCAGCAAATGAAACCTTGAATGATTTGAAACTGGAAGTTATAGAAAGAGAAAAAGCAGGAGAAGACCTAAATCTGTTGGTGGAAGACAAATCAGAAAAATGTGCTAAGCTTGAAGAAGAAATTTGGAACTTGAAGTCAGATTTGGATAAAGCAAAAAGTTATAAAGAAAAGTTTAAGACTAGTTCTGCAAAACATGATGAGATGATTGCTAGTCAGAAAAAACCCGATGACAAAGAAGTCTTGGGATTTGAGAAAAGTGAAAGTTCAAGAATAGGACAAGAAATGAATGTTGAGATCAAGAAGGACAAAGACAAATAGATCCAAAATCAAAGAAACAGACCTAGAAGGCCACTGATCAGACAACCAAATGCTCAAAGGTACCCATCTTTCAATAGTTATTGTAATTCATGCAATAAGTTTGGTCATAAGGCTACTTAGTGTAGGAGTAGAATGAATCAAAATGTTCCATCATTCTCTGGTTAGTGTTTCAATTGCAAGAAAATTGGTCATAGAGCAAATGAATGTAGAAGTAGATTAGGAAAGGTTTCAACAATGAAAGGAATCATCAATATTTCAAAGGTAAATGTTTCACATGCAATAAAGTTAGCCATAGAGTTGTTGTATGTAGAAGTAAAGTGAGTCAGAATTCTATTAAGTGCTATGCATGCTATAAAATGGGACATATGGCTAATGAGTGCAGAAATCAAATAAGAAATGGCTATGGAAGGGATAGGATAGTTAAATCCTTTAGTGGCTACTATTATACATGCAACAAATTTGGGCATAAAGCCAACCATTGCAGATCCAAAGTAAATGGAAGAAATACTAGCTAGAGAAATGTTGTGTGCTACTAATGCAATGGATTTGGTCATACCTCCAAGTTATGCAAAAATAAGAAAATGAAGAAGGATACTTAGGCAGAATTGAAGAAATCGGTGGATAAGTTTGATCCAGCAAAAGTCAGGAAGAAGATGAATAAGGTCTAGGTCAAGAAAGAAGTAAATGAAGTCAGAGATGAGTCTACACCAGATCCTAGAGTAGATATTTCCTCCAGGAAGTAAACTGGGAACTCTGGCTTAGGGGGAGTTGTATCCCCTAGCCAAAAAGGTCAATGCTAAGATTCAACACAAAGATATGATGGAAGATCACTTGAAAGGAACTCTGTAGACCAAGGCATAAAAGGATTCTGGTCTGAAAGCCCAAAATGACTAAGTATGAGTAGTAAACAAGTAAGTGACAGAGATTGGATCAGTATGCCTCTATAGTTGAAGATCATTATATGTGGTTCAGGTATATTGTTCATAGATATTTGGTGAATATAATTTCCAATGTTCAAGTTCTAACTTCCACTGGAAGTCACATGGTGAACTATCTAAGTATGGATGAATAGAGTTAAGTCTAAAATAGTGTAAAGCATATGAGTACTTTGGTCCGCAATCTATCACTATTGAGTATTTTGATTTGTAGTTCTGAAGGTATGTTAAGAGGTCAATGACGATTGTTGGGTATGAATTCTAGAGTCTCATATGGTCTGCATTGGGAGTTATGATGTGACAGATGAATTGTTCAAGTATGTACTTAAGGGGCAAGTTGACAGGTCATGAATTTTGGCTAAGTACCTAATTGATAAAATCAAGTGACATGACTCTAGTATTCTGGTCTATTTGTGTCTGCTATTGAAGATAATGCTTTGTAGTTCTGGCATATAGTTATTGATCAGTGATTACATTACATCCAAAAGTTTGTCTAATCTTGATAATTGGCATGAGAATAATGAGTAACAGAAGTTCAAGATTGTTTTCAGTACAAGGCTGTTTTCTTTGCAAATGTTTTAAAAATCTACAGATGAACTTAGACGCAAATGATTATGAATTAGATGAGATTTTAAGGCAATGATTGAGAATGAAATACAACCGAGGATCTGATGAAAGTAGATTGTCATTGATGTCAAAAAGGTGTTGAGTTGTTTGTCATGAGTTCACAGAGATAGTTCATTTCATGGTCTTCATGTTCTCCAAGACACAATAGGTGTTTGGATAGGTGTTTCATGTCATATCATTTTGGTTTGTCATCATGATGTTGTATTGGTTTGACATTCTTCATAATGGATGGTACTTCTCTCATGCAGTGTAGGGTTTTTGTGCATCATGTGTGAGAACAAGATGTGTGATGCTGAGATCAGGGTATATGCTTTTCATGTGGTAGTTGAAGATCAAGACGTATACCTTTCATATGGTGTCCAAAGGTGTGCATGTGCTTTGTCTATTATCTTCGTATTTGTTGATCATGTACAAGATGCTTTACAAGAGATCATATATGTTCTTACAAGTGATGTTGTATGAGCTTAGACTGCAGTGAGTTGTGATATCTGATCTTGGTCTATCAAGAGGATTGGATAGGTTCATACATGTCATATCATTTGTGATGCTTTGTTTATGCCAAATTATTTGCTTTCATATTCTTTAGGGTGTCACAACTATGGTTCATGAAGATGCTCATACTAGTGTTCAAGTGTGTTAGTATGATTCAGATGAGATGCTCTAAAATGGTGGTGGAAAGTGTATCTAACAAGTACTTGGTCACTTCATGTTAAGGCACAAGTGATTGGATTAAGAATGTGTTTCATTAGTGTTTTGAGTTGTTTCTTTCATGTCATAAATCTTCATGTTGTCTAGATCTTAGTGGTCTGATATTCTGCATTAGAGGAACATCATTTCATAGGTATTATTTTATATGGGTCTTGATGGATCACAAGTATGTGATCAAAGGTATTGAATCAAGTTTTAAAACACTTAAATTAGGATCACATCTTCTATGCCCTTCACTACCCATAAAGCACTTTATTTTTTTAAGGTGACCTATGCTTGTAGGGTAAGTCACTAAAGGTGACTTGTTCAAGGGTTTAAGGCACATTTCATGACCAACCCACTTCACATCTCCTACCGATGGGTTCGGTCTTACCTTTATATGCATTAAGTGCCAATAGTTTTGATTTAAAATAAGTTGAGCACTTAAAAGTGAAAAAGAAAGGCTTTAGGGGAATGCAAATAAGTCTTCATTAGTTTTTTTTTTAATTTAAAAACTTTGTCCGTTTATCTCCTATTTCGATGGGTTTCTATATGTCATATCCCTATGACATTAAAAAAAAATGATTTTTATATTGAATGCTGAAAGTCATAAAATGTGGGATCAAATTTGATAAAATTTCATAAAAGTTTTTATAAGACTATTTTTTGTCTTTTCAAAAGGAGATTTTTAAGGATTTTTTTGTAGAGATTTATTTCCATTCTCAGTGGCATATAGTGGAATATTGGAAGGCTATTATGAAGGAGACTTCTAAGTAAACAAAAATTGCTTTATAAAAACTTTGAATTTTTTGGAAAGTTTAAGAGATGGATAAAGCTCTTTTTGATATTATTTTTATGAGGATATTTTTTCATGAAGAAGGCTTTTGAGCTACAGATTGGAGAAGATAAAAAATTGAAGTTTTATTTTATTTTCAAAGGCAGATTGGTTATATTATTGAAGATTTGAAGAATCTTTTTGTGAGGAGGTTGAAGAGTTTTTTTTTAAAAGAAATATGAAAAGTCTTTTTGTAGAGATAATAAGAATAATAAGAAGATTGATTAAAATTGTTGAAGACATTTTTATGGTGGACATCATTTATTTATTTTGCACAGAAGATGAACATATATTTGTAGGGAAGATGAAGAGTTTAAAGAATATTAGGGAGATTTTATATTTGTAGGATTGAAATATTGGTGCAGAAGAAAAATGTGTAGTCATCTCATATTTATTGGCTTTACAGGTGCATTGATGATTTTAAGAGAGTGATTGTGTGATTCAATATGCAGGGTTGAAGATATTATTGTAAAAATCCTCTTGAAGAGAAAAAAAAATAGATGAGAAGGCACAATACTGGGTATGTGATGAAGAAAGGGTGTCATGAAGTATGGTAGAGGAAATGTTTTGCAAAGATAACAAAGTTGAATGAAATATTGTGTTGATTCATTAACTTGCAGAGATGCTTATATGATTGAAGAGATATTAAAGTGATTAATTTGTTTGTAGAGATGATATCAAAAATATTACAGAGACAACTTACTTTGTAGAGATAATTTGTGCTTATAATGTGCTTGTTTTTACAAAGATAGTCTTTTTGCAGACATTGAATTTGTGACTCAAACATATTGATGAAACTTTTGAATTTTATGCAGATATCAAGTGATATTTTAGTGATTTGATTTATATCAAAAGAAGAAATAAATTGATTTCTTTAGCAGAGGATGAAGAACATACTCTTGTAATGAATTTCTTGTGAAAGTCAAAAAGGGGAGATATAAGGTTTTTGTACTTGATTGAAATAGGGTAATCCCCTAATAAATTTTGTATATGCATTCAAAGAGTTTGTGATTAGCCAGTGAGGCTTGTAGGTCAGTGAGACCTTTCATTTGTCAGTGAGACACATATATTGGCTAGTGAGGCTTGTAGGTCAGTGAGACCTTTCATTTGTCGGTGAGACACATATTTCAGCCAGTGAGGCCTTGTAAAGAAATTTTAAAAGTTAAGCCAGTGAGGTAGTTCATGAGTGGTTTTTGTACCTAGAGGGTTTTCTACTCGGTAAAAAGCTTATGTCATGCTTCTCATTGATTTCCTCTGTGTGTGTGCATATTAATCATTTGATCAAGAGTTTTTGTTTACATCTTTTATTATAAGTCTCGTGCATTTAAACTCAACAAATCATTAATGTCCTCCTCTCTATTTGTCTTTTAAGATAAAGTTTGAAAAAAGTTAAAATTTATACAAAACTGATTCACCCCCCCTCTCAATGTTGTCCTAGACTCCAACAAGTGGTATCAGAGCCAAGTTATCTTTTTGAAGTCTAATAGGCTCGAGTAGGTCCTGGTAGTGGAGTAAAATGGGTAAGAAGAATAGAATTAATTTATCAAATAGAGAAAAGAAAGATGCTGATCAAAAGATGGTAAAAAAAGCCTCAGTTAAGTCTACCAATGATTTGTTGCATATGTCACCCCTGATAATTGATACAAAGAATGGTCCAGTAATTGAGAATTTTGATAAAAAGGAAGACTTCAATATGAATGTAAGAAGACAAGAACTTGATGAAACTAAAGATAAGTTTGCTGTTGAGATTGATGGTAAAGAAGAAGAATTCTTTATGGATGAAGATGAACAAGAGTTTAATGAAGATGATTATAAAGTTGATTTAGAAGGTGAATTATTGTGTGCCTTGGATACAATCAAGTAGTTTAGACAAGAGAATAAGAAACTAGAAGATCAGCTTCAACATGAAAAAGTATCTAAGGACAAAGTTGTTTCAGACCTTGAAGAGGCTAGAAATCTAATTATGGATTTAAGAAGTCAAGTAAATGCTTCAAACAAATTGATTATTACTATGAAGACAAAAGAAGAAGAAGCAAAAAGGGTTGTTGATTTTACGAAATCTAATCTTGAAGTGAAAACTAGTGAGTGTCTAAAAATTGAATCAGAAATAGTCTCTTTGAGAAAGGAGTTAGAAAAGGCTTCCTCTAAGTTGCACAAGAATCTACTGTTTGAAAAGAGTACTGAAGAAGGAGAGTGTTCCAAAGTTAGAAATGCTCCTTGGAAGACAAGAGACTTGAATTATTATTCTCTTGCTCCTAATGAAGACAAGAAGAAAGCAAAAGATAAAGTTTCTGATGTTGAAAGAGAAAGAACAAACAGACCTCCACCTATCAGGCAATACCATTCAATAAGGTATAATTATTCTTAGTTTCATAGTTATTGCTATTCTTGTCATATCTATGGTCATAGAGCTAGAGATTGTAGGACTTATGCCAGAAATGATGTTGAGTGGCATTAGAACAAAAGTCTTTCTAGAATGACAAATAAGAGTTCAAATGCAATATGTTACAATTGTAACCAAGTTGGTCACATAGAAAAAGACTGTTGGATGCATAGAAGATATGATTATGGAAGTACTTTTGGCATGTCAAAGAGTTATGATTTCTTTACTTCTCTAATTGGTTATAATGTCACATGCTTTAAGTGTCATAATCTTGGGCATAAGGCACAATTTTGCAGGAATAAATTGAAGACATCTAGGGCATACACCTTGAGCAAAGAAAAGAAAATGCTTATACAGGTTTGGAGAAGAAAACAAAGTCAAGACAAGAAGGATCCTAAACTTGTGCATCTTGCACAAGTTAGATCATTAGTTGGATAACTGAGGGCATGAAGTAAGGGGGAGTTATTCATGTTCTATCAAGTATCCCCAATAAGTTTGAGAAAGATGATCATTTGATGTTTATCAATTTGATGATCTTGTTTTGTTGGTTTTGGATTCATCTTTGATAATGTTTGTGTGTGACAGTGATATAGGTGATCAGTGGTTTGTGATGTCATATTGCAGATAAGATGTAAGGGCTCAAAGCATAAAGAGTTTGATAGTGTTGAGAGATTTGGTTTATAAATGATCCTATTTATATTTTGTTCATATCATGTTGATACTTACAAAGGTTGAGTTGTTATGATGTTGTAGTTTAATGGGATCTTGTTGTTGAAAAGTATTGGTTGTCATGGCAAAGAGCCTAAGATGTTTCAAAGAGCTCTTATCAGATATTTGCATGTGTTGGCTAGGGTGGTTGAGAATGAAATAAGTCAATTCATAACACTTTTCTTTGCATTTGTTTTGTAAAGTGTTCTTGTAGGAAGACGTTAATGGGCTGATTTGATTGATAAATCCTAGAGGCAATAGGTCTTGTTGATTGTAGTATGTTTTAGATTGATTGTTGTCATTGAAATCTTTGGCAAGGACATTTCTTGTGTGATCATCATATCATCATGAAAAGTTTGTTTTTGCAATCACTTGTGATGTCATCAAGAATGTGTAATTGTTAGCATATTAGACTTCATCTTCATAGTGGTGTTGTAACAAAAAGTGGTATCATGCTTCAGGATGTAAGTTTTCAGATGTGTGTTTCATGGTATCTTGTTTCTCTCAAGTTTGAAATTTTGTTCAAGGTGCAGATGTGCAAGGATAGAGCTTTCAGGATAAGTTTAGAACAACAAATTGTAAAAGTGTTCACAACCTTCAATTTTTGAAAAGACTAGTGGTATCAAAGATTAAGTGGTATCTCAATTTTTTTTGGTTGATATGAAGATAACAAGATAATAAGAGTCTATGTCTTCAAAGTTCTCATTATGCAATGTGATTGTAATTGGTATGATCAAGCTATAACTTCTTTCAGTGGAGTTGTTCTCAGGGGGAGTTATTTTTCAGCCTTTGTCATCAGATGTCAAAAAGGGGGAGAAAGAAAAATTGCATCATGAAGTTTTGCCATCAATGACAAAGGGGGAGATTGATGAAAGTAGATTGTCATTGATGTCAAAAAGGTGTTGAGTTGTTTGTCATGAGTTCACAGAGATAGGAGTTCATTTGATGGTCTTCATGTTGTCTAAGACACAATAGGTGTTTGGATAGGTGTTTCATGTCATATCATTTTGGTTTGTCATCAGGACCTTGGTTTGTCATCATGATGTTGTATTGGCTTGAAATTCTTCATAATGGATGGTACTTCTCTCATGCAGTGCAAGGTTTTTGTGCATCATGTGTGAGAACAAGATGTGTGATGTTGAGATCAGGGTATATGCTTTTCATGTGGTAATTGAAGATCAAGACGTATACCTTTCATATGGTGTCCAAAGGTGTGCATGTGCTTTGTCTATTTTCTTCTTATTTGTTGATCATGTACAAGATGCTTTACAGGAGATGATGTATGTTCTTACAAGAGATGTTGTATGAGCTTAGACTGCAGTGAGTTGTGATATCTGATCTTGGTCTGTCAAGAGGATTGGATAGGTTCATACATGTCATATCATTTGTGATGCTTTGTTTATGCCAAATCATTTTCTTTCATATTTTTCAGGGTGTCACAATCATGGTTCATGAAGATGCTCATATCAGTGTTGAAGTGTGTTAGTATGATTCAGATGAGATGCTTTAAAATGGTGGTGGAAAGTGTATCTAACAAGTACTTGGTCACTTTATGTTAAGGCACAAGTGATTGGAATAAGAATGTGTTTCATTAGTGTTTTGAGTAGTTTCTTTCATGTCATAAATCTTCATGTTGTCTGGATTTTAGTGGTCTGATATTCTTCATCAGAGGAATATCATTTCATAGGTATTATTTTATATGGGTCTTCATGGATCACAAGTATGTGATCAAAGGTATTGAATCAAGTTTTAAAACACTTAAATCAGGATCACATCTTCTATGCCCTTCACTACCCATAAAGCACTTTATTTTTTTAAGGTGACCTATGCTTGCAGGTTAAGTCACTAAAGGTGACTTGTTGGAGGGTTTAAGGCACATTTCATGACTGGCCCTCTTCACATCTCCTACTGATGGGTTTAGTCTTACCTTTATAAGCATTAAGTGCCAATAGTTTTGATTTAAAACAAGTTGAGCACTTAAAAGTAAAAAAGAAAGCCTTTAGGGGAATGCAAATAAGTCTTCATTAGTTTTGTTTTTTTTTAATTTAAAAACTTTGTCCGTTTATCTCCTATTTGGATGGGTTTCTATATGTCATATCTGTATGTCATTAAAAAAAATGATTTTTATATTGAGTGCTGAAAGTCATAAAAAGTGGGATCAAATTTGATAAAATTTCATAAAAGTTTTTATAAGACTATTTTTTAGTCTTTTCAAAAGGAGATTTTTAAGGATTTTTTTGTGGAATTTTTTTGTAGAGATTTATTTCTATTCTTAGTGGCATATTGGAAGGCTATTATGAATGAGACTTATAAGTAAACAAAAATTGCTTTATAAAAACTTTGATTTTTTTGGAAAGTTTAAGAGATGTATAAAGCTCTTTTTGATATTATTTTTATGAGGATATTTTTTCATGAAGAAGGCTTTTGAGCTACAGATTGGAGAAGATAAAAAAATGAAGTTTTGTTTTATTTTCAAAGGCAAATTGGTTATATTATTGAAGATTTGAAGAATCTTTTTGTGAGGAGGTTGAAGAGTTTTTTTTTTTTTTAAAGAAATATGAAAAGTCTTTTTGTAGAGATAATGAGAATAATAAGCAGATTGATTAAAATTGTTGAAGACATTTTTATGGTGGACATCATTTATTTATTTTGCACAGAAGATGAACATATATTTGTAGGGAAGATGAAGAGTTTAAAGAATATTAGAGAGATTTTATATTTGTAGGATTGAAATATTGGTGCAGAAGAAGAATATGTATACTCATCTCATATTTATTGTCTTTACAGGTGCATTGATGATTTTAAGAGAGTGGTTGTGTGATTCAATGTGCAGGGTTGAAGATATTATTGGAAAAATCCTCTTGAAGAGAAAAAAATAGATGAGAAGGCACAATACTGGGTATGTGATGAAGAAAGGGTGTCATGAAGTATGGAAGAGTAAATGTTTTGCAGAGATAACAAAGTTGAATGAAATATTGTGTTGATTCATTAACTTGCAGAGATGATTATATAATTGAAGAGCTATTAAAGTGACTAATTTGTTTGCAGAGATGATATCAGAAATATTACAGAGACAACTTACTTTGTAGAGATAATTTGTGCTTATAATGTGCTTGTTTTTACAAAGATAGTCTTTTTGTAGACATTGAATTTGTGACTCAAACATATTGATGAAACTTTTGAAGTTTATGTAGATATCAAGTGATATTTTAGTGATTTGATTTATATCAAAAGAAGACATAAATTGATTTCTTATGCAGAGGATGAAGAACATACTCTTGTAATGAATTTCTTGTGAACATCAAAAAGGGGAGATATAAGGCTTTTGTACTTGATTGAAACAGGGTAATCCCCTGATAAATTTTGTATATGCATTCAAAGAGTTTGTGATTAGCCAGTGAGGCTTGTAGGTCAATGAGACCTTTCATTTGTCAGTGAGACACATATATTAGCTAGTGAGGCTTGTAGGTCAATGAGACCTTTCATTTGTCAGTGAGACACATATTTCAGCCAGTGAGGCCTTGTAAAGAAGTTTTAAAAGTTAATCCAGTGAGGCAGTTCATGAATGGTTTTTCTACCCAGAGGGTTTTCCACTTAGTAAAAAGCTTGTGTCATGCTTCTCAATGATTTCCTCTATGTGTGTGCATATTAATCATTTGATCATTAGTTTTTGTTTACATCTTTTATTATAAGTCTTGTGCATTTAAACTCAACAAATCATTAATGTCCTCCTCTCTATTTGTCTTGTAAGATAAAGTTTGCAAAAAGAAAAATTTTATACAACACTAATTCACACCCCCCCTCTCAATGTTGTCTTTGACTCCAACATGATCCAATGCTTATGGTCTGATAGAGGAGGTGAGTTCACATCAAATGAACTCAATATTTTCTATAAAGAACAAGGGATAAAGAGACAACTGTCTACTAGGACTCAGTGGAATGAAGTTGTTGAAAGGAAGCACATGATAGTCCAAGAGGTTGCTAGATCAATGATGAAGGAAGCTGACCTACCGGATGTAGACTAGAGAAAATATATACATACTTCTATCTACATTCAAAACAAAGTTCAAGTCAAAAATGCTACAATAAGAGTCTAGGAAAGATCATTGAGAGTGCTAATGTCAAGGTTGATGAAGTCAGAGAAAGAATATCAGATCTGAGTAGCTATGAATCAAATGGACATGTTGAACAAGAAAATAGTCAAGAAGAAGAAGCTCTAGAAAGAATTCCTGAGATCCCTAGGGATTGTGTAGAAGTACCACACTAAAGATTAGTTCTTGGGTAAAAAGAGCAAAGGTGCATTGACATAGAAAAAGAATTGCAGAAGAATAGGTAAATCTTTGTTGAACCTATAATAGTGGATGAGGCATGCAAGGATAAGTTTTTGATCAAGGAAATGGAAGAAGGAACTAATGTAGATTATGAAGAATCAAACTTGGGAACTTGTCTCAAGACCAGAGATCAAATTGAATAGAGAAGTGGTGAGGAATAAGGCAAGGTTGTGTGTAAAACGTACTCATAAGTGGAAACAAAGACTCGAAGAAAACTCTTTCTCTCATGGCATAAATGGAGGCTATTAAGTTGTTTCTAGCCTTTGTGGCACATAAAGATTTCAAAGTAGATATGAAGACTACTTGCTTGAATGGAAGGATGCAGAAGACATTGGTTTAACTAAACTGATGATAAGGGAAGCCTATAGGAGAAAAGTTGTAGACAGATGAGTGTTGACGGTAATTGATATGCATTGTTTTCACAAGTTGTCATGAAGGTTGATAAAAGATGGAATGTTATGTTCCCTAAGAAGGAAAACTCATTGTTGGATGTCATACCTGATTTGAGCAAAGTCAAGTCTAAATCTTTGAGAAGACAAGATATGGACGAGAAGGTTCTAATGTGAGCTAGAGTTGATACAATCTAATGTGTACTACTAAGAGGGAGTATTAAGAGCAATAAAAAGGAGGTGTAGCAGTGCAAGTAGTAATCAAAGATGGTTGCTAAAGACAAGAAGAGTATGAGGTTATCTCCCAAGGGAAGCAGATAGATGATGCTGATTTGAGTTTCTAATAAAGAGCAATAAGTGTTGCAGTGTTGCTGATAGAGGAAATAGTGCAATAGTAGGAGAGATCTGAAGTTGAGCTTTGATAACCAAAGAAGAAGAGAAGTTCATGTGGAAAAACAAAGTTGTAGTCAGAGAAATCATCAAGTAAGGGGGAGTAGTTAGATGGAAAGAGTTCAGAAGAAAGTTTGGAATCAAAGTAGAAGAGTGCAAGTATGTGCCCTTTTCCATTGATGTCAAAGGGGGGGAGAAGTCATGTGAAAAACCCAAAAGGAAAGAGTGCAAAGAGATAGAGGGAGAATAAAAAAGAAAGAGTGAAGATGTGTAAAGAGATAGGGGGAGAATCCTGTCTTGATGGTTGTTGCAGTTTTTCACATCATACATTGCCATCAATGACAAAGGGGGAGATTGTTGCAAGTATGTGCCTAATCGGTATTGTCATTGATGTCAACATATCTTTTTTGTCATTGGTGTCAATTGTGTCCTATTCTATTACTTATTTAGAAGCCTTGTGTGTTGAGGAAATTGAGAAAATTGGCCTCTCCGAAAGAATCAAGTGAGTTATAGTGAAATGCAATATAGACAATGAGTTGTATGCTGAAGAACAGTCTGGTAGATTGCTCTACATTTCCTTCTACTTACAAGTCTGGGTCTAAAGATTGGAATTTATTTAAAGGGATGTATGAAGATGTTAAATCTTGAGTTTGAGCTTCTGGTGTGAAGTTGTGAGAAAGTTACATTCATCAGAGTAAAGCCTGCTCTTGATTATTCTCTGGTGACAGGGAGAAAATGTTTTTCTCTGCATTCCTCCACAATAAAATATCTTTCTCTACGATTCTAGAGGGAAGTCTAGGATGATGATAATTGCCTACAAATGTAGTGGTTCATGTTTTGGTGGTCCACAAACTATCTTTCTTTCATGTAAGTAGAAGACAGTGAAGTTCATGTGTTCCGATGAGAAGATTTCTATGGATAAAGTGGTTAAGGTTTGTGCGGTTGTTCCTGATGATTATAATGTTCTTGTTGATGTCTCCTAATCATGTTCCTATCTTGACCTTGGTCCATGTTAAGGAATTGAGATCATGTTTGAAGATTGCTCCCAGACAGTGTAACGTGTAACCAGTCTTAGTCGACTTGGTTAATTCTAGTTATTGTGGAGATTTCTTGAAGATTGTGGAAGCATTTTGTGGTGTGGAAGATCATGTTTGAGTTCTAGCTAAGGCATGGTGTGATCCAAATACATATTTACCTCATTTCCTTTGCATAATATTGTAATAGGTCAGGACCTATTTTGTGAATGTTTGTAATGTCGACATTAGGGATTGTTCCAATGGTTGATGATTGTAATGCCGACCTTGATGATCATTCCAAGGTTGATGAAGCATATTAATACTTGTAGTTGAGTCATGGAAAAGGTGTCTGATGCAGAGGCATCCACACTAAAACCTTGACATACAGCATGTATGTCCACAACCCTTCATCATCATCATCATATTTCCCTTGACACTGTCAGCATCATCATATTTTCTCTGCCGACCGATATCCTCCTGCAGACGAACCTTCGACCTTTCACCTGTCAGTAGCATCATCATATCCGGCTATCGGCAGCATCATCACATTCGGCAAGCGCAAACATCCTCCTGACGTTCACTGTTCATCTTACCGCCAACCTCTATCTACAGCATCATGATGTTCAACATCATGTTCATCAGCAGGATATAAAATATCCTATTCCCTCCATATATCCTGATGACGACAAACTCTTGCACCTTTCCTTCGATGCTTATTTCACCCCGATAGCCTGATGACGATTATCCTGATGACGATGACGTCACATGCAGCTCCTCCAATATCCTGCTGTTGGCCAAACATAACATTATTGGCCCGCGATGGTTTTATCAACCCGATCTTCTACCTTATGCCGATACGCTCCTCCTCGGCAACACCTGATGATGATCACCCCGAAACGCATTCACCTTATGCAAACGATTGCATCATGCTCATCTCCACTTACTCAGATGACGCCCGAAGTAACTGTAGGATATACACAGAAATATCCTGATGATGCCGTTGTGACGGATTTTCCCAACCTTAGCAAATTTTGATCCGCCGAACCTCCTGAGGTGACCCGATCTACTTTCAGGGCGATCTTCCAGACTCTAACTATCAGCATGACCTAGCACATACCCATGCTAGGGTTCTCAGCACATCTTGACTGCGATCCTGCAAACATGCATGCAAACAAACAGAAAAAGCAAACTAGATCCTAAACTACTGTACATAGCCATTCCACCGATTTGACGAATCAACCGGTGGAATGGATCAGCGAATCCATGCAACCACCAAAACAGCCACACGATTTCACAATGGAGATCAAACAGAAAATGAACACAAACAGGATCTTTATTGATTTCAAAAGATGCAATACAATGCTCACTCTCTCCCTCTGCCTCACTCTGTCTCTCCTCTTCAATGCAATATCTAAAATCAACCGATCCTAATACATAAATAGGATCTCTTGCGAGTACTACTGACCTGACTCCAAGCGGCTGGGAGCTTCCAAGCGGCTGGGAGGATCCAACTGAACATACAGCATAACAGCTGTCCTAACAACCTACCTTAAAATAGTAAAGTATGGTCAACATGACCTTATTACATGCATTGGTCTTATCAGACCTTCTTGGAAACATTAACCAGACCTAAAACAAACTAACTGCCTCATGGAGGCCAGCTGTGAGGTAGGTGCTCCTGCACCATACTCCCCAACAGAAAAGAACTCATGTCCCATGAGTTTAGTTGTGGAAGTCCTCCACCTTTACACTTTGTCATGTCAGGGTTCTGACCTGTTCCAGCTTTGTCCTCTGCTGGCTCTCGGCTGCTCCAAGACTTCTGAACTGTAACGTGCTGTCTTGCAAGTAAACCCTCATGCCTGTCCATGTAGGCCCTTCTCTCACATACCTTGTGTTTGTCAAGTTGTCTGACCAGAACCTCTGTCTGAACTGCCTCTTGAACTTCTGTAATGTTCAATCCTATCTTCCTTTCAACTCTTATAGGACAAACAATAGTCCCAACTATGACAACATCCTTGTCATTCCTCTCAACTGGTTGCTGTTTGTAAACCTGTTTCTGAACCTGCTGCTGACCTCTGTCAGTCAAAACTGAAACTTTCTTCAACCTGTTGTCCTTAACAACTCCTTTCCCTGCAGTGTCCTCAACTGCCTTTATGCCTGCTCCTATAGGCATCTGCACAAACTCCTTCTTTCCCACTAAAATGATTTGGGCTGCCCCCTGTGCTGCAGCATCTTCCTGCAATGGCATCAACATAATAGTCTTCCCATCTTTCTTGATGGTGTAGGTATTAGCATACCCATCATACAGTACCCTTCTATCAAATTGCCATGGTCTACCCAATAGTAGGTGAAAACATTCCATGGGAAAAATGTCACACAAAACTCTATCCTGATATGCTCCAATCTGAAAATCCACATATGCCTGTTCATAGACAAAAAGTGATTGACTATCACTCACCCAAGATGCCTTGTAAGGGTGTTGATGTGGAATCCTTTCCAAATTCAGTTTATCCACCATTTCCTGAGATACCATGTTGTCTGTTGAACCAGTATCAATGACAACCTTACATACCTTACCTTTGCTCTTGCATGTGGTCTTGAAAAGAGCTCTTCTTTGCATCATATCCTTTGATGCCTGCAAACTAGTTCTCCTTAGCATCAATGCTTCTCCCTCCTCAGGATATCCATAACCGTCAGGATCCCTATCTCCTTGATAAGTGTTTGAACTCTGTACACATTCCTCTACTTTCTCTTCTTGCACAAGTTGTACTCTCTTGTCATTCGTTCTATCATCTCTGGATGATGAACCTTTGCTTTCTGGACATTTGAAAAATGGATGACCAAACTCACCACAGGTGTAACACTTTCCTAAAAATGTAGTAGAACCTCTACCACTTCCAAATCTGCCTCTAGTACCTTTCCATCCACCTCTGAAATCAGACTGTCCTTGTCCTTTACCAGTGTCTTCTTGACCCTCATTGGTTTGCCCTGTTGTAGGGGCTAATCCTCTTCCCCTCATATTGCTGCCTCTTCCTCTCATGGACTTATCTTGTCTCCTATTCATCTTTTCTTCAATCCTGATTGCCATTTGGTAACAATCCTCCACATTCTTAGGGTTAGCTAAAACTAACTCATCCTGTATGTTCAATCTCAAACCAGCCAAGTACCTAGCCACCTTTTCTACCTCATTCTCATGATGACCAGATCTCATACTCAACTTATAAAACTCCTCAGTATATGCCTTCACATCCATTTCCTTCTGCCTTAAAAATTGCAGCTTCTTAAACATCTGAATTTCATAATCCTTAGGCAAGAATTTACCTTTGATCCTTGCTACCATTTTATCCCATGAAGTGATCTTTGACTTCCCTTGTTTCCTTCTCTCGGATTGTACATAATCCCACCATACCAAAGCATGACCTCCTAACTTGGTCTTTGCAATCTTTACCTTCTAATCCTCAGCAACATCTTCACATTCAAAGTGATTATCAAGTGCAGCAATCCAATCCAGTAACTCATCTTCATTCAAACTTCCATTATACTTGGAAACATCAACCTTTACCTTAGGTTTATCACTCGGCACTGCCTTTAACAGTTTTGCAAATCTCTGGTCTTCAGCATCCAGATCTTCAGCTACCTCTTCATACTCTTCAACAGCATCTTCATCTTCTTCTGACTCACTGTCTTCCACTTCCCTTTTTTTGTTCTTTTCCAGGGCTACAAGCCTGGCTTGAAGTGCTTCAGCAAGCTCCTTCATCTTCCTCATCTCTCTGGCATGTTGTTCCTTCATCTCTTGCAATTCCCTTGCAGTACCACTACCTTTCGGAGGCATTTTGTCAACCTCTCACTCCTCTACCTCTGTCTTTTCAGTGACAGAATCAACTCTACCTCTACCCTTTCGGTGACAGAATCAACACACAACAGCCCAGACCTTTTGCTGAGCTCTGATACCACTATGATGCAGAGGCATCCACACTAAAACCTTGACATACAGCATGTATGTCCGCAACCCTTCATCATCATCATCATATTTCCCTTGACACTGTCAGCATCATCATATTTTCTCTGCCGACCGATATCCTCCTGCAGACAAACCTTCGACCTTTCGCCTGTCAGCAGCATCATCATATCCGGCTATTGGCAGCATCATCACATTCGGCAAGCGCAAAAATCCTCCTGACGTTCACTGTTCATCTTACCGCCAACCTCTATCTGCAGCATCATGATGTTCAACATCATGTTCATCAGCAGGATATAAAATATCCTGTTCCCTCCATATATCCTGATGACGACAAACTCTTGCACCTTTCCTTCGATGCTTACGTCACCCCGATATCCTGATGACGATTATCCTGATGACGATGACGTCACATGCAGCTCCTCCAATATCCTGCTGTTGGCCAAACATAACATTATCGGCTCGCGATGGTTTTATCAACCCGATCTTCTAACCTTATGTCGATACGCTCCTCCACGGCAACACCTGATGATGATCACCCTGAAACGCATTCACCTTATGCAAATGATTGCATCATGCTCATCTCCACTTACTCGGATGACGCCCGAAGTAACTGCAGGATATACACAGAAATATCCTGATGATGCCGTTGTGACGGATTTTCCCAACCTTAGCAAATTTCGATCCGCCGAACCTCCTGAGGTGACCCGGTCTACTTTCAGGGTGATCTTCCAGACTCCAACTATCAGCACGACCTAGCACATACCCATGCTAGGGTTCTCAGCACATCTCGACTGCGATCCTGCAAACATGCATGCAAACAAACAGAAAAAGCAAACTAGATCCTAAACTACTATACATAGCCATTCCACCGATTCGACGAATCAACCGGTGGAATGGATCAGCGAATCCATGCAACCACCAAAACAGCCACACGATTTCACAATGGAGATCAAACAGAAAATGAACACAAACAGGATCTTTATTGATTTGATTTCAAAAGATTCAATACAATGCTTAGTCTCTCCCTCTGCCTCACTCTGTCTCTCCTCTTCAATGCAATATCTAAAATCAACCGATCCTAATACATAAATAGGATCTCTTGCGAGTACTACTGACCCGATTCCAAGCGGCTGGGAGCTTCCAAGCGGCTGGGAGGATCCAACCGAACATACAGCATAACAGCTGTCAGTCACAACTGAAACTTTCTTCAACCTGTAGGTTGTTAGGACAGCTGTTATGCTGTATGTTCGGTTGGATCTCCCAGCCACCTGGAGAGATTTCCCAGCCGCTTGGAGTCGGGTCGGTAGTACTCGCAAGAGATCCTATTTATGCATGAGGATCGGTCGGTCTTAGGACAGATTGAGATATAGATGTTGAGAAGCTAGATTGCAGAGAGTGGGACAGAGTACTGTATTTGGATCTTTTGAAATCAATAAAGATCCTGTTTGTGTTTATTTTCTGTTTGATCTCCATTGTGAAATCGAGTTGCTGTTCTGGTGGTTTCATGGATTCGCTGATCCATTCCACCGGTTGATTCGTCAAATCGGTGGAATGGCAATGTACAGTAGTTTAGGATTTAGTCTGCATTTTGTGTTTGTTCATGTGCAGGTGTGCAGGATCGCAGTCGAGAGGTGTTGAGAACCCTAGCATGGGTATGTGCTAGGTCGTGCTGATAGTTCGAGTTTGGAAGATCGCCCTGAAAGTAGATCAGGTCACCTAAGGAGGTTCGGTGGATTGAAAATTCGCTAAGGTTGGGAAATCCATCACAACGGCATCATCAGGATATTTCTGTGTATATCCTGCAGTTACTTCGAGCGTCATCCGAGTAGATGGAGGTGAGCACGATGCAATCGTTTGCATAAGGTGAATGCGTTTCGGGGTGATCATCATCAGGTGTTGCCGAGGAGGAGCGTATCGGCATAAGGTAGAAGATCGGGTTGATAAAACCATCGCGGGCCGATAATGTTATGTTTGGCCGACAGCAGGATATTGGAGGAGCTGCAAGTGACGTCATCGTCATCAGGATAATCGTCATCAGGATATCGGGGTGACGTAAGCATCGAAGGAAAGGTGCAAGAGTTTGTCGTCATCAGGATATATGGAGGGAACAGGATATTTTATATCCTGCTGATGAACATGATGTTGAACATCATGATGCTGCAGATAGAGGTTGGCAGTAAGATGAACAGTGAACGTCAGGAGGATGTTTGCGCTTGCCGAATGTGATGATGCTGCCGATAGCTGGATATGATGATGCTGCTGACAGGTGAAAGGTCGAAGGTTTGTCTGCAGGAGGATATCGGTCAGCAGAGAAAATATGATGATGATGATGAAGGGTTGCGGACATACATGCTGTATGTCAAGGTTTTAGTGTGGATGCCTCTGCATCATAGTGGTATCAGAGCTCAGCAAAAGGTCTGGGCTGTTGTGTGTTGATACTGTCACCGAAAGGGCAGAGATTCTGTCACCGAAAGGGCAGAGGTAGAGTTGATTCTGTCACTGAAAAGACAGAGGTAGAGGAGTGAAAGGTTGACAAAATGCCTTCGAAAGGTAGTGGTACTGCAAGGGAATTGCAGGAGATGAAGGAAAAACATGCCAGAGAGATGAGGAAGATGAAGGAGCTTGCTGAAGCACTTCAAGCCAGGCTTGTAGCCTTGGAGAAGAACAAAAAGAGGGAAGTGGACGACAGTGAGTCAGAAGAAGATGAAGATGCTGTTGAAGAGTATGAAGAGGTAGCTGAAGATCTGGATGCTGAAGACCAGAGATTTGCAAAACTGTTAAAGGCAGTACAGAGTGATAAACCTAAGGTAAAGGTTGATGTTTCCAAGTATAATGGAAGTTTGAATGAAGATGAGTTGCTGGATTGGATTGCTGCACTTGATAATCACTTTGAATGTGAAGATGTTGCTGAGGATCAGAAGGTAAAGATTGCAAAGACCAAGTTAGGAGGTCATGCTTTGGTATGGTGGGATTATGTACAATCCGAGAGAAGGAAACAAGGAAGGTCAAAGATCACTTCATGGGATAAAATGGTAGCAAGGATCAAAGGTAAATTCTTGCCCAAGGATTATGAAATTCAGATGTTTAAGAAGCTGCAATTTTTAAGGCAGAAGGAAATGGATGTGAAGGCATATACTGAGGAGTTTTATAAATTGAGTATGAGATCTGGTCATCATGAGAATGAGGTAGAAAAGGTGGCTAGGTACTTGGCTGGTTTGAGATTGAACATACAGGATGAGTTAGTTTTAGCTAACCCTAAGAATGTGGAGGATTGTTACCAAATGGCAATCAGGATTGAAGAAAAGATGAATAGGAGACAAGATAAGTCCATGAGAGGAAGAGGCAGCAATATGAGGGGAAGAGGATTAGCCCCTACAACAAGGCAAACCAATGAGCGTCAAGAAGACACTGGTAAAGGACAGGGACAGTCTGATTTCAGAGGTGGATGGAAAGGTAATAAAGGCAGATTTGGAGGTGGTAGAGGTTCTACTACATTTTCAGGAAAGTGTTACACCTGTGGTGAGTTTGGTCATCCATTTTTCAAATGTCCAGAAAGCAAAGGTTCATCATCCAGAAATGATAGAACGAATGACAAGAGAGTACAACTTGTGCAAGAAGAGAAAGTAGAGCAAAGTGTGCAGAGTTCAAACACTTATCAAGGAGATAGGGATCCTGACGGTTATGGATATCCTGAGGAGGGAGAAGCATTGATGCTGAGGAGAACTAGTTTGCAGACATCAAAGGATATAATGCAAAGAAGAGCTCTTTTCAAGACCACATGCAAGAGCAAAGGTAAGGTATGTAAGGTTGTCATTGATACTGGTTCAACAGACAACATGGTATCACAGGAAATGGTGGATAAAATGCATTTGGAAAGGATTCCACATCAACACCCTTACAAGGCATCTTGGGTGAGTGATAATCAATCACTTTTTGTCCATGAACAGGCATATGTGGATTTTCAGATTGGAGCATATCATGATAGAGTTTTGTGTGACATTTTGCCCATGGAATGTTGTCACCTACTGTTGGGTAGGCCATGGCAATTTGATAGGAGGGTACTGTATGATGGGTATGCTAATACCTACACCATCAAGAAAGATGGGAAAACTATTATGTTGATGCCATTGCAGGTAGATGCTGTAGCCCAGGGGGCAGCCCAAATCATTTTTGTGGGAAAGAAGGAGTTTATGTAGATGCCTATAGCAGCAGGCATAAAGGCAGTTGAGGACACTGCAGGGAAAGGAGTTGTTAAGGACAACAGGTTGAAGAAAGTTTCAGTTGTGACTGACAGAGGTCAGCAGCAGGTTCAGAAACAGGTTTACAAACAGCAACCAGTTGAGAGGAATGACAAGGATGTTGTCATAGTTGGGACTATTGTTTGTCCTATAAAGGTTGAAAGGAAGACAGATTTGAACATTACAGAAGTTCAAGAGGCAGTTCAGACAGAGGTTCTGGTCAGACAACCTGACAAACACAAGGTATATGAGAGAAGGGCCTACATTGACAGGCATGAGGATTTACTTGCAAGACAGCAAGTTACAGTTCAGAAGTCTTGGAGCAGCCGAGAGCCAGCAGAGGACAAAGCTGGAACAGGTCAGAACACTGACATGACAAAGTGTAAAGGTGGAGGACTTCCACAACCAAACTCATGGGACATGAGTTCTTTTCTGTTGGGGAGTATGGTGTAGGAGCACCTACCTGACAGCTGGCCTCCATGAGGCAGTTAGTTTGTTTTAGGTCTGGTTAATGTTTCCAAGAAGGTCTAATAAGACCAATGCATGTAATAAGGTCATGTTGACCATACTTTACTATTTTTAGCTAGGTTATTAGGATAGCTGTTATGCTGTATGTTCGGTTGGATCTCCCAGCCGCCTGGAGAGATTTCCCAGCCTCTTGGAGTCGGGTCGGTAGTACTCGCAAGAGATCCTATTTATGCATGAGGATCGGTTGGTCTTAGGACAGATTGAGATATAGATGTTAAGAAGCTAGATTGCAGAGAGTGGGACAGAGTACTGTATTTGCATCTTTTGAAATCAATAAAGATCCTATTTGCATTTTTTTTCTGTTTGATCTCCATTGTGAAATCGAGTTGCTGTTCTAGTGGTTTCATGGATTCGCTGATCCATTCCACCGGTTGATTCGTCGAATCGGTGGAATGACAATGCACAGTAGTTTAGGATTTAGTCTGCATTTTGTGTTTGTTCATGTGCAGGTGTGCAGGATCGCAGTCGAGAGGTGTTGAGAACCCTAGCATGGGTATGTGCTAGGTCGTGCTAATAGTTCGAGTCTGGAAGATCGCCCTGAAAGTAGATCGGGTCACCTCAGGAGGTTCGGTGGATTGAAAATTCGCTAAGGTTGGGAAATCCATCACAACGGCATCATCAGGATATTTCTGTGTATATCCTGCAGTTACTTCGGGCGTCATCTGAGTAGATGGAGGTGAGCATGATGCAATCTTTTGCATAAGGTGAATGCGTTTCGGGGTGATCATCATCAGGTGTTGCCGAGGAGGAGCGTATCAGCATAAGGTAGAAGATCAGGTTGATAAAACCATCGCAGGCCGATAATGTTATGTTTGGCCGACAGTAGGATATTGGAGGAGCTGCATGTGACATCATCGTCATCAGGATAATCGTCATCAGGATATCGGGGTGACATAAGCATCGAAGGAAAGGTGCAAGAGTTTGTCGTCATCAGGATATATGGAGGGAACAAGATATTTTATATCCTGTTGATGAACATGATGTTGAACATCATGATGCTGTGGAAAGATATAAACTAACTGCCTCATGGAGGCCAGCTGTCAGGTAGGTGCTCCTGCACCAGTGTCCTTATGCAAAGATGGGAAGATAAGGAAAGAAGTGAAAGGTAGAGAAAGGAAGAGCAGAGGACTGATTGTACTTCAATGTATTATTCTTAGATATGAAGATGTTGATCATGGTAGTGAGCCTGGTAGTGAGGCGCTAGTAGAGTTTAACCACCCTTAGGGTTTAACCACCCTTATTGTAATCTTTTTAAGTTTAGAGTTGTGGTAGTGAGTCTGCTAGACCTAGCTATACTTCATGGTAGTGAGCCAGTATGTTCTAGGCCCTTGGGGTGACCAAGCCTGAACATCATTTTTTAAAGATTACAATATATCTTGAGAGCTGATCCTCTCTGTGGTTTTTCCCTACCTTGGGGTTTTCCACATAAAAATTTGGTGTCTCTTGTGTATAATGTTGCATTTGTGTTTAAGTTTCTGATTTCATGCTTTCATTGTTAAATCATAATATATGTGGATAAGTGATTGATGTTTAAATGAAGAAGTGTTCAAGTTTTTGGGACAATTGATTCACCTCCCTCTCAGTTGTCTAGTGCATTTCAACACCCACCATATGACACATACTTAGGAGTTTGTTACCACACTTTCTCATTGTGGCACTTCACAGATTACAGTTGGTGATTATACATAGCTTTCAGTTATGGGTTCTGGTGCAATTCCATTGGACGGTTGTTGTCTTTGAGATGTTCTTGTTATTCTTGCCATTTTGACAAACCTCCTTTCCATTTACTAGATTTGCCATTCTGGTACTTGTAAGACAGTTGAGTTCTTCCCACATGATGTGGTTATTCAAGACCTCCATGATCCTAATTTAGTTGTGGCTACTGGGAGTGTTGATCTTGCATCTCGCTTATACAGATTTGATGGCTTTGAGAGCTCAGATGGTTCTGGTTCATCACTTATAGTACATGAAAACATAGTGAGTAGGCTTTGGCATGAGCATTTTGGCCATGTCAATTATAGATATCTAGAGAAGATGAGTACACAAGCACTTGTGATTGGGCTCCCTTAGATTTCCTGTATTGATGGTGTTTGTTGAGGATGTGTACTTAGCAAACATCATTGGGATTCTTTTCCTACAGGTAGAGCCACAAGTGCTAAGATACCCTTGGAGTTGGTACATAGTGACCTCATGTCCTTTCTGACTTCTTCATTTTTAGGGGCCAAATTTGTGCTCACATTCATTAATGACTTCTCTAGATGTACATGGGTGTACTTTCTTAAGTACAAGAGTGATGTCTTTAATACTTTCAAGATCTTCAAGACATTTGTGGAGAAGCAGTCTGGACTGTCTATCAGGAGGATATTCACAAACAATGGGGGGAGTATGTCAATTAGGCTTTCAAGGACTTTTGTACTAAGCATGGTTTGTAGCATTAGCTTTCAGTTCCTTACACCCCTCAATAGAATGGTGTTGCTGAGAGAAAGAACAAAACTTTACAAGAGATGGCCAATTGTATGATTCAGTCACGTGATATGGATTCTTCATTCTAGGATGAGGCAGTGAATTGTGCTAATTTCATTAAGAATCAAATGCCTCATAAGGCATTATGACATATGACTCCCGAGGAGGCTTGGACCCATGTCAAGCCTAATGTTTCTACATTTCAAGTTTTTGGTAATGAGGCTTGGGCATACATTCCTGGTGCTTAGCAGAAATCCATGCAGAGGAAAAGCTGACCACTCATATTTGTTGGCTACTGTGAGGATGTTAAGGCATGCAAGTTGTTTGATCTTGATTCTAGAGAGGTCTTGTTTTGACGAGATCTCTAGTTTGATGAGTGCTTTCCTCAGATGGATCCTCCATCACTAGCTTCTCCCTCACTTCCTACTCCTCCCACTTCATCTCTTGAGGATTCCTTATCTCTTGAGGATGATGTTGATGATGATCCACCTTCCCCACCACCACCAAATACTCAGTCTTTGCCCAAGTGGGCCCACTTTATTATTGAGGTAGTTGGATCTTTGGTAGGTGATCCTTCAGATTCCTGTCGTACCTATGCACAGACATCAGGTTCTAGTCTTTTGAGTCATGCCATTTTGGATGATCCTCAAAAGTATTAAGAGGCAATAAGTACTCTTAAGTGGGATAGAGATATGGAGGAGGAGTATTCTTCTTTGATGAAGAATAATACTTGGTATCTTGTTCATCTTCCTAAGGAAAGAAAGTGTTTCAGTGCAAGTGGGTGTGTCATACCAAGTTTGTTGCAGATGGTTCAATTCATAAGTACAAGGCACGTCTTATTATGAAGTGGTTTTCTCAGGTTGAGGGTATTGATTACTCTGAGACCTTTGCTCCTACTACCAAGATGAATTCTACTCGCTTTGTACTTTCTCAAGTAGCTTCACAAGGATGGACAATTTTTTAGATGGATGTGAAGAGTGCTTTCTTTCATGGAGACCTACATGAGGAGATCTATATGGAGTAGCCTTAGGGATTTGTGCAAGACACTTCTTTAGTTTATAGACTTCAGTGTTCATTGTATGGTTTCAAACAAGTCCCTCAGTCCTGGTATGAGAAGATGGACTGTTTTTTACTTTCCTCTCACTTCACTCATTGTCATTTTGATCCAATAGTGTACATTCAACATTAGGAGGGTGATCTTTTGATCCTTGTGCTATATGTTGATGATCTCATTCTTATAGGTAGCTCATCCTCCATGATTTAGAGTGTTCAAAGAGCTTTGATGGAGCAGTTTGAGATGACAGATCTTGGTCTTCTGTACTATTTTCTTGGTCTACAGGTTATTCAGTCTTCGGATGGGATTTCCATATTTCAGTAGAAGTATGCTCTTGATATGCTCCAGAGATTTGGCATGCTTGATTGCAAGCCTACCCCCACACCATTTCAATTAGGTGTTATCTTGTCTTCCACTTGCTCTACTCCTTCAGTAGATTCTACATTATATAGGTAGTTGGTTGGCAGTTTGTTATACCTGACACTTTCCCGTCTTGATCTTTCCTTTGCAATTGGCCTTGTCTCTTAGTTCTCACATGATCCACATGAGAGCCATTGGAAAGCTACCAAACGTATCTTGAGGTATATTTAGGGCACCACACATTATGGCATTCAATACACATCAGGAGCCCCTCACATTGTTGGCTTCACTGACATAGATTGGGCTCGTGATGTCAATGATCAGAAGTCTACTTCTAGCTTTGTTTTTTGCCTTGGTTTTGGTCTTATTACATGGTCTTTCAAGAAGTAATCTTCTATTGTATTATCATCTACAGAGGCTAAGTACCGATCTGTAGTGTTAGCTAGCCAGGAGGTTTTATGGCTTTGACAATTGATGACTGAGTTTGGTTTTCCTCCTGATAGTCCCACCCTTCTTTGGATTGACAATCAAAGTGCTATTCATATTTCATGTAACCTAGTGGAGCATCAACAGACTAAGCACATTGAGCTTCACATGCACTTCATCAAGTAGTTGATTAGGGATGGTTCTCTCATCTTGGAGTACATTCCTACAGAGGAGCAGGTTGTAGACATCTTCATGAAACTTTTGGCATCACCTTGTTATCTTTAGTTGATGCTTGGGGTGAAGGAAGTTGTCCTTGGGGGATATTCATGAGGCCTTCCTTCCTTCATGTTGTTTGCATGCTTTCATTTCTTTTCGGAGAGGAGTTTTTTCCCACTGGGTTTTCTCCTTTACTCCACTTTATAGAGATTTGGTTGTATTTGGGTACCTCATTAGGCCTAGTTGCCGAGACCCATCTTTTCTTTCATGCATTTATCCTTAGTTTTTTAGCTTCTCCCTAAGTTCATCTTAAGGGGGGGTGTTAAAGTAATAGGTTAATTACTTAATTAATTTAATCATATTGATTAATTAATTAAGTGGCCTTTACTTCATTTTTCACTTACGCTAAACTTAGGTACTTTTATTATTTAATAATTCTTTTATTAAATCCTACGCTTCACTCTAGGGTTTTGATCTCCTTTCTTAAGAATTGATCTCTATGTAATTATACATTCTTGTTTATGCAATTTTACTCTCTTGGCTTGCAAAGAAATATCTTTGTGTTGTTCAAATCTCTTCTCGTGACAGGTTATTTTGCTTGCAGGTGATCACTGGGTTCTGTGAGGTTGGCTTTTACAACTTCAACATAGACCACCTAATTGATATTCTTTTTTGTTTGCAGGAATTGGCTGATTGCTAATGGGGTGGTAAAAATATGGAGCTAACTGGGCTTTTTTTATTTTGAGGTCAAGGATCTCCCTATAGGAGACTCCATGAGAATAAAACTATCGCCTCTCCTCTCTCCATGCTCGATAAAGTTCTAAGTCCACATCAATGGACCTGATAGCATCTATAATGTTTTGCATCAAAGATGCAAAATGCATCAGGTTGGGTGGCATGAATGTTTCATTTTGAATTGCATTAATTTTTTCTTCAATGGATCTAGTGTTATCATTGATCCGAGCTCGCAAGTGAGCCTCATCAAATCCTGGGGGTGGAGGTGGGGAATTTTGATGTGAAGGTGGGGAATTGATAAAATCCTCAATATCAAAGTTATCCATCATGATATAAAAGTGAACCTACATATATAAATATACAAACAAGTACAAAATTAAAATTCAAGAATCTATTTATAAATTATAAATAAACATATAAAAACTAGATATTATACATGTTGAGAAATTAAAAGAAATATTTAAAATAAATGTACATGACTATTTAAAATAAAAATTAGGATATATACACATGCATACATCATTCAACTTGAGCATACATACAAATTTCAAAATTTAAGATCTAACTATGTAATTTTAATACATGTACATACTAAAAATTCTCTGAATTCATACACAAAAAGGTAAATTTCTAGGTAAATTTAATCCCCTTAAGACATTCATTTAAAAATCCCCTTAATCCATGATACAAATGAAAAAATGTGTAAGGCTCATTTATGTCTAAGGCATGTAAAATTTTGTGGCTTGATGTACTTTAAAGTGTTTACAAGGAATAGTGAAGTTTCCCCTTAAATCCTATTTTCTTAAATCCCCTTAATACACATGTCATCTTTCCTAGGTTAATAAAATAGGCTAATGGAATGATTTTGTCCTAAGCTGACCAAGTTTAATATACATATCTTTAATAAATTTGTAAAAATTTCAAGCATCTAACATTATACAAATTGATCAAATGTGAATGATCAATTTGACTATTATTAGTGGCTTAAGAGGATTACTAAGTAGATTTCAAGTTGTACCATCTATATCCTCTTAGGATGGCCGTTCAGAAATTTTCTTAAATCCCCTTAATCCATGTCTCTTTCCTAGGTCCATAAACTATGCTAATGGAATGATTTTGTCCTAAGCCATTTTATTAAATCCTCTTAATCTATGGCATGAAGAGGTTACATTTATATGAATTCATGTATAAGGGGAAAGTAAGTATATGGATCCATATGTAAGAACAAAATGTAAAAGTTATTATTATTTATTTTACATCCCATCATCAATGTTAGTGTAAAATTTAACACCTCTCAACCATCTTCAAAATGTTCGTATTAGATGATAAAACTATGTCTATTTAAAATTATGCTTGTGGTTATGGTGATAATGAAATTTATTTTGTGGTTTTTAGATGGAGAATGGTTTCATATAAAATATTTATGTGAAATCTCACTAAACCAATTGATGAAATAAAAGTTACTGGACATACTTGGTGTGTATTGTGAATAATGTGGACTATGTTGGTGTAGCCTTCTTATGTGACCTAAGCGTGTTAAGAGAAATGTGGTATGAGATCATGATATCAATTTTATGATTGAATCCCTTGAGAATGAGATGTGGTTTGTGATGGGCCCATCTTTTAACAAAGAAGAGTCAAGTATAAGTGAGGACATAATGTCCTTAGCTTCATTCTTTATCAGTCCTTTGAGCTCAATTACTAGATTTTATGAGAGAAAAATATCTTTTTAGGGCTGTTATGATGAATTTAATGATAAATTGGAAGACATCATGGCATTGTATGTCTTTTGATTAGTAGGTTTGTTTCAAAAGTGATGGTGCAATAGGTTATTGATTGTCGCGTAAGCGCTTGGTGAAAAAATGTGAGGGGATATTCTTCACATTGGTGCGATGATATGTTCAATGGTTGGTGGGTCCCATTCCAAGGATAATGAAGTTGGTACCTAGCACATGAGCATAGAGGAAGTAATGTGGGTCCCCCAAGGTTCACGATGGTGCGATAAGGTGACATGTGGCTTCGACGTGTGTGAAATTTGCTTCGTTGGCATTGTTTAACTGGCCAGTGATTTGTGGATTGATTCTTGTGCATTTTTATGACTAATTTCATTCTAATCTATTCTACATCAATGGGTGAAATTCAAACTTTGGATAATAGGAATAAAATCCAAAAGGTAATTATAGTATGGCAAATTCGGCTTGAATTCTTGAAAATATCAATTGTCACTCGAGTATGCAAGAAGGTGATTTGACAATAGACACAATTATCAAGCAATTCTTGATGCTCAGTTAGAATTCAATATGTGAACTTTGCATTTGTTGTCCATGTGAAGAGGTATTTATGGACAGATAGCAATTAATTCACACCTCCATTTCATGCTTGAAAGAATTGTGAATTAATTTATAGCAATACATTCAAAATGTGTGGAAAGCTCAAATGAAATAAATTTAAGATAGACACTCACACAAGGAACCTTTGTTCATTACTATAAACAAGGGTGTTTTCATGAATCGTTTACATCATTATCTACCATGAGTATTGTGCAAGCTTTATCTTTTGTTTCTTGAAGAGGTATGCCTCTATTTTCTTAACTATATTCTTCTTTCTGAATTAAGGAATGAAATAAGTACTGCCTAGAGAATGGGGGGAATTGGAAAGAGTATGGCTTTTTGTCTGCAACAGTTTATCCAGTTTCTATGAACCATAGCAAAATTAAATTATTCTTGAGAGGAACTAGATGGAAGATGCACACCATTGTTTGCTACTAAGGGTCACAACATGCAGGAGGGGCCTTTCTCACTGAGTCAAAGAAGTCTTGGCTTCTTTGGTGATTGAGTTTTGAAGAGTAAGGAGTTGACTTGCATTCTCAGCAGCCTCTCAAATGAGCCTAAGCACTAGATCGAAAGTGGGTTCATATTTTTAACTTTGAAGGAGGATCTTTAATCGGCCAAAAGTTTCTAGAATCTAGACTTGGCCAAAAGAGGGCACCCGCCAATCAAAGCTATGATGTAGTTTCCTAGGTGCAAGTATTAAATGCATTGTAACTAAAAATTGTACAATGAAAGTTTTAAATTGACATAAGTGGTCTATTTATAGGCTCTTGATTTTTGTATTACAAGAGAGGGATCCACACCTGAGAAACACAGTGATTAGGTGGATATATAAATTTTATTTTTTGGGCTATGGGTATAAGGTATCCACATCTTGGGGAGTAAGTTTCTATAATAGATTGGGTGCATTGTTGAAGATTGTAGACCAAAAGCCTCACATGTATATGTACAAATTTCCATATGGTAATGTTTAATCCAGATTGAGTGATATGAATAACACTACATGTGTGTGTTTTCTACAATTGTCTCCTTGAATGTATGCATTTCGTTTGTGAATGAATGAATCAAGGGTTCTGGAGTTCACTTATACACATTTGTTGTATTGAATGTTTATGTTTGTTGCTTCTAATCAAGGATTGGATTAAATATACTTTTAACAAAACAGAGGAAATGATGTATTGCATTAAGGATTTGAAGAAGAATTGCAAAAATACTATTTCTTAGGTATATCATTGCAAGTCACTGATATATGTACACCCTCTAAATGTTAAGTTTTGTTGTTATAGAGGAAACATTTGCTTTAGGGATTTTGACTCTGTTACCCTTACAAAGGCACCGATTAGGAGATGTTCTTGCCCAAGGGTCTAGGAAGAATAATGATTATAAGAATGAATCACTTTCTATTCATTTTCAGTATGTTGTAGTTTAGAGTATTTTTGTGCATGTTCTCACAGTAAAATAGAGAAGATAGTCCAAGACTAGGAGTTATCTTGAAAATCTTGGTGCATACATGACAACATTCTACCTAGTACTAAAAATCTAGATATATTGGTTTTGAATAAGGGAATATTGTCCTAGGTGCGGTAGAACCTGAAGTGTAGGGGAGATAAGTGTGGATGGTTCCCCACCTTGTTAGAAATCTCCCATTAAGTTGGTTGAGTATCTTCTTGAAATTTGAGCATAAGAAGTGGCAAACCTTTAGGATTCAATGTATGCAAATTTGAGAACCAACATAATTGGTGACTCTGCTGGGGACTCAAAAATAATTCAATAGGTTTAATAGAGTCAAGATGTACTTTTGCCTGATCTTTGGGGATTATATGTTTTCATAATTATTTTGTGATCAGCTATATTGGGTTAGGGTTTCTTCTTTGAAGATTAACATACCTAAAATATGAAGGGACTTTGCTGGAGGAAATAACCTAGACAATTCACTAATATCTTTTCCTATTGGAAAGGTGGCGACTCTACATTTGTTACAAGCTTTGGGACTTTCCAGGTACACTGTTTTATTTTGAATGTTACAATGAATAGATTGATTTATGAAATATATAGAGCTTTGAACTTTAATGGAATCCAAGGATACCCAAATGATATCCCTAATAAAGTTGGATGAAATTTACCAAAATTTAGTGGAAAAGCATTTAAATCAGCAAACAAGTATTTACAACAATTTTGTGACTTAATGGCTGATTATGAGGTTCAAAATGAAGATGTTGCTATGAAGCTTCTTATTTAATCACTGTAAAATGATGCTCAGGATTGGATTTCATTTTTGAATGAGTGTTCAATTTTCTCATGGGATGAGCTTAAAATTAGATTTTTAGAAGAATTTGGTGAAAGGCTAGATATGGTTTTGTTGGTTGCAAGTTTTATCAATATTCAGAAATAGGAAGATGAATCAATGCCTGCTTTTAATTTGAGATTGGCAAAAATGATCAAGGGTATTCTAGAACACATTATGCCAAATGATGCATTATGCTTGGTTGTATACTTGGGAGCTTTGGGAGATGAGATGAGTTACATGGTGATAGATAAAGAGTCTACCTCACTTTATCAAGCTTTTGCAAGTGCAGTAGATATAGAGAATAATCAGAGGTATGGGATATTAAAAATACAAAAGAATGAAAAAATAAGTTCTCATCTTAACTTACTAAAATGGGTGAATGATGTGTCTTTTGCATTTCAAAGTAAGGGTAACAATACTGGTCTTGATAGAAAAATCCTTGTGCGTCAAGAAAATCAAGTTTCTAGTGAAGGAGATATTAGTGTTAGCCAATGTGAAAAAGAGGAATCTATGATGATTGATTGTAGGGACATATATGAAGTGACCTTCTGTGGTAGTATGAAACCTTAGGAGTACATGAGTATTGACCCTAATAATATATTCAATGAGGTAGAAATGGAGGCTTTTAATTTTGAAGAAGATATTGATTTGAACATTTTTTTAATGATTCAGACCTTTAAGATGATGAAATATGTCCACCTGATGAAAAGAATGATTATGAAAGCCATTCTTGGGGGATGCTAATTTATGGGGATCAAGATAAGGGCCTTAAATATGATAATAAATTTCATATAAGACACAATCCTCTAAATATGAGATGAAATTCTAGTCACACCAAGGACAGGTAATTTTGACATTTACTGGTTGAGGGATAATCCTATTTTTGCAGATGATCAGGAAGATGGACATGGAATTGAAGAAGAAAAAATTAATTATCTAAGACATGGCTTGGATCTCATCCAAAGAGGTTCATACTATCCTCCAAAGGTTGTAGTGCCCCCTCGTCGTTGGCTTGTGATAGCGGTGGTTCTGCATTACTCTCTCTCAATCGGAGATAGTTGCTAGTTGTTCATTGCATTGATTCAGTTCCTAGTCAATTGATTAGTAGGTTATGATTTATGAACTAGGTTTGATTGATAAAATTTAGACAGGTGTTATGAGTTTATGATGGCACTACTATTATTTCAGTTATGATGCGAATTAGTATCATCATGTGTCATTTGACTTGTGGTATTTGATTTCAGATAGAAGTTGTTGTGATTTTGTTTCAAGAGCAGAGACGGTGCAATATTACTCGCTTCGAGTACCCTACTACACCGTGACTCTCTGACTCTCTGTGTGTAGACATATATGTACTTGATTGTATATAACCAATTATTTAAACACAGGCTGCAGGTACCGAACCTCGACTCCACTTGATATAGCAGGTTCGGGCGGGTTCTTACTTCAATGGGTATCAGTGATGGGAGATAATGTGAGGTCTATTCCACTAGGTCGGTCCTTGTTTTCGGTTGTGGTCTCAAGTTGTGTGATGTTACTTGGTCGTGTGGTGTTGATTGGTCATGTGGTGTTGCTTGGCCCTTGCCCTATATGTTTGGTAACCTGAGTTTTGGACAATAGTCGAGTTGTGTTAATAAGCTCATGCATAGTTGATTAATACTATATTATTTTCTTATTAGAATAATAATGCTCCAATTATGTTTATTGGATATTATTTGTCTGGCAAAGAATTTGGATTGTTACCTTGCTTGGATTTTAAAATAGCCTGGAATTAATTGTTTGCTATCCAAGAGCATTTATGTCATCTATTAGAGTTATGAATAATTAGTATATATATATATTTTGTGCAGAATAATTTTGTTATGGGAAATAAATGCTTTGAGTTGTCACTCTGGAAATGAGATTTGGAATCTCTTGAGATAGTAAATTGTTGAATTTCTCAGAAGAGTGGGTTGTTTTGAGTAACGGATGCATGTTTGCATCTATCTTGGGAGTTGAATCATTTTTGGAGAGAGGAGGCAGTGGAGTTTGGGGGAGGTTGGGTAATGTTCTTTTAATGTAGTAGTTGCACCTTTCCTCTGCATTTTTGTGCTCTCAAGGATTCATCTTTATCCGAGTAGAAAGATCTCCTCAAGATTGGAGAAGATGCTCACAGAAAAGTATACGAGGGTGACATATCTAAAATATACTCTGGAGCAAGCCAAGACTTGGCCCATGTCAGTGGTAAGGACATCACATTCTGCAGGTAAGTCATCTAGAATATTTTGCATTTCTTTTTGTGTTATGTAAAAAAAAAAAAAACCTGTTTCTAGGTACCATTCGGCACTGGCAGAAATGACTCTATCCTTCTAAGAAAATTTGAATTAGCTTTACTCTTGCCATTTTTTTTTTCTCGAATCTTCCCACCAACCCATTAGTGTGTGTGTTCTTCAAACTTTGCATATCAGAGAAGAACATCTCTTCGAGGCAGTTTGACCTTTTGTTCATATTCCTTATACGTCTGCACTTTTGTTGTTTGGGTTCTCCCTCAACCTCGCAATAGGATTTTGGAACATTTATTAAATCTCATATTTGCATCAAATCTGCCATTTCAACAAGTAGTCTGGCGATGCTCAATGTAATTCCGGCTGAGTTCTTTGAATAGATATCTCTCCCTTTGAAGTCGATGAGCCCATTAAATTGATTCCTATGTCATATCAACAGAAAACATTTATAGGCATTGCAATAAAACATTTGAGCAAATCTTGCATCATTTCCAAATTGAATGCAGTCTTATTGCTTTCAAAAGTTATTTTTTTTAACAATTACACTTTTCGTTGCACCTGCCAGCCGCATAAGCTTGAAAATGTTTAGGATTCTATTCAATGACCTCCACCTGTAAATCACTTTTGCTGGATGGCCGTTCATCCTTTGATCTTGCATTACCAATTATCAACAATATCAATTTGTCTTTCGTTCTGTCTAAAACTCATACCTTGCAAGGTCTACCCATTCTTGATATTTAGATCTCTGTTATGATCTCTGTGTAATCTCTGATAAATCTTCTTCTTGTTTCTTTCTCTGGTTTTTCTCATCGAATGGTCATTATGTTTTTAACTATTAAAGTTTTTATGGACTAGTTGTAGTGTAATAGGAAATAGAATGTTAATCTATTCTTTTGGAAAGCTTCCAAATGGAATCCTCTTGAATGCTTAGTGATAATTCTTGTTAAGTTTGAAACCGTGTCTTCATCCTTCCACTTGTAACTGATTTCATAAATCTGGCAACTATTAGCTATTCTTTTTTTAACTGATTCCTTAATCTTTTTGAGTTCCTTATTTAGTGCTCAGGATTGTCTCACGCCGGGAAATTTTCTACTCGTCGGTTCTTCTTATCGGCCAAGCCCCTTTCCTCAACCATTTGGTTAATTTTGAGTCAGTCAACATTAACTTCTGTCAATTGCATTTCGCCTCATGTAAAATTTCCTAGCGTTTCGATTATCCAGCTAAAGTGCAACAAAAAAACAACTGGCAACTTCTGGTAAACCTTAATCAAGGGCAATTCGATAAAACCCTCAAACTATCTCCAAACAATTTTTTAGAGAGGGGAAACAGAGGAGGAGCCGTGGAACCTCTGTTCCTTTTAGTGAAATTCTGTAACTCTTTCTGTATCCTCAGTGACGACGTTGAGGCATCATGTATGAAGTAAAATTCCTAATCAAGAATTTTGTTTTCTTTTCATCAAACTCTATTTTTTTTTGGTCTTCTTTTTATGTAGAATGATTTCGTAGATATATTCTATGTTGCTGTGTAACCTGTATTTTTAGGAAGTCAGAGGTATAGGCTCGATCTCAGGAAGTTCTAATTGTAATCAAGGATTCTCTTGGGTCATACGACACCATTTCTAATCATATCTCTTAGTAATCTGTAGTTCATGGTGTCTGTCTTTGTTCACTCTTAGAGAGGATGCGATTTTAGAGTTAGTGAATATCCCTTCTTGTTTGGTAAGTAGTGACATAATGTGGATCGATGGAGAACTTTTGTGATTAGGAGAGGTATAGTTGTTCTAAGTTGGTTTGTTAGAAGTGTAAATAGGATAGTGGGCTATCCATTCAATCAGATATAATCTGGTGTTGTAGATAGAAAGATGTTGTATTTATTATTTTATGTCTATAGTTTTTTTCCACTAGGCTTTATAGTTGGATTATCGTGGGAAAGTTAGTTGATAGGAAAGTACTTATATATATAGATGTTGCATAGCAATGGGGATGTATTAAAATTGAGATAGTTGAAATGATCACTAGAGTTCTTATACTATTGTTGTTGTACTTTATATGATGTGTTATTGGAGGATTGACGAAACGTTATATAGGAAGATTAATTATATATTTGTGATCAAGTCTTTTTGGAATAATAATGGTTATATGTTGATAGATGTAATACTTTTGGAAATTTTGCATATATTAATATAGTTGTTATTCTAGAAATTTGGGTATTACTAGAAAAGTGATATAGGAAAACGTATTGCTTTTTAGTTGTGGTTATTAGTAGATTGCAAATGAGTAAGTATGTTTGGTTGGAAAAATGTAAACAGTATCTTAGGAAAAGAAGTACCTAATATAGGATTTATTACCTTTGAATTAATAATGTTATCCATGATGTATTTATATAAACAGTTTTCACCGTGATTAGGAATGTTGGTGGTTGTCTTATGAATTAGAGTGTTAAAGTTTAACGAAATTGTTGTTTCAATAACTTGAATAGAAATTAGGAAATGGTAAGATGTTAGGAACACATTTATATAATCTTATAGTGTTATTCTTGGAAATGGTAATGGGTAGATGTGAAATGGTACTTTCTCTTATATATAATTTCTTTTGCAAGGAAAGATTGTAGTGGTAGGGTAGTATGTTATAGATATTAGTGTTTTGAATCGTAATGATCATCCTTACTTAAACAAGAGCATTAGTTGAAAGGCATTGATATTAAGCTTGAGATCTCTTAGATTTATAATAGGTTTAACTAGAGTTTTAATTAGAAAGATAGATCTTGTGAGGTACAAATTGTTATAGATGGTTTTATAATTCTATTTTTCTTTGTTACCTAGTATCTTAGCGTCTTACATAAATTATGATATTCTTACTTAAGTTGTCCACTTTGGAATTGTGTTAATTAACTTTTAGGATAAGGTTCTCTCTCTTACTAAACTGTGTGATTTCCTTCCATTTATGTAAGTATGTTGTCCATATAGTTTCAGATCAGAGTGATAGAGAAAAATAAATGAATGTCTTTTGTTGATCGCATATAGTTGTGGTTATTAGAATTAGTAATAGTACGATGCATATGTTTAAGGGGTGAACGTGTAGCGATTATCATGGAATTAAAGTTGTTTGATGAGATGTGTTAGACTATGCTTATATGAAACTATTGTGTTATAGTTAGAATCTAAAATGCTTATAGATGTTTAATTAGAAAAGAGTATGTGGCAAATCTTATATGGTAAGTTCCACTTTTTTAGGTTTATAATGTTTTAGGAAATCATAGTGATAAATGTTGTTGTTACATTGATAGTTATTAGAAAATATAATAGGAATTTAGACTTTCTTGTAATAGTGACTAATAAATGTGCATGCGTATATGTCTCTTGAGGAATTAGTAGTGGGTAAGATGTTTACGTTTAGGTTTCAAGTTATATTATTTAGTTGCTTTCCTTATTTAAATTGTAGATAGTAATCAAGCCGATGAGAAGATATGTTTTATTTTATAGTTGTCTATGAAAATTTTTAGAGTAATTTGTATCAATGTCCTTGTTCCATGAGGCAACAATATCGTGCTTCGAGTATCAATTACTTGTTATAATATTAATTTGTTTGTTTCGGGCTCGTAATATTCCTTGCCGTGCTTGTAATTTGGTGAATGTCTTTGTATAGGTATTTGCTCCATTTTAGATTCTTTTATTATGGAAAACAAGGAATTGTGTTTGATTTTATTACAGGAATTGGAGTGTCTCTAATTTGGGTTTGTGGTGTTAATGGAATTACTTTATGAGCTTTCCTTGATTTGTGAAGAAGGGATGTTCGGTTTATGGTTCACCTTCTCTACCTTATTAATTCCTAGAGTTATGATGTTTTGATATTTGTGATAACTTGGTTTCCTTGATTGGTTTAGGAGTTCATTGAATTCCTTATGCTTGATTGCCACCTCGTCGTATCTTTACGCTAGTGTTGGATCTTTGTGCCTATCTTGGGATGAGTTGTGTTTAGGAGTGGTTTCTTGTGCAGATGATTTATTGTCGGAATGAATTTTAGTCAAGTGGTCAAGTTGTTTTCCAAGGCCTATGATGTTTATGGGTTATTTCAGTTAATATGGTATATTATGGCTCTTGTTCATGTAAGGGAAACCTTGCAATATAACGGAACGGATGATGCAATTGGTCTAAGCTCATTTCCTGATTTGAGTCTTTCGTTGCAAACAAGTGTCAAGTGTTAACCCTTGGCTTCCTTTTTGGTTGAGGATCTTCTTGTGATATAGTGTCTGTGTACCTAACTCCAAAGGGATAGTTCTAGGCCTTGGTTCGATTTATGGCATTGGGTTATCTGGATTTTTGCATCTTGCAATGATTGGGGATTGGCCTCTTGAATACCGTACTTGGTTCTTATGGTTTTGCTTCAATTTGAAGAGATTATGGATTTCTTGTTATGGACTAGTGAAAGGCATACGTTATGGCTAGATCTGATTTGTGACTTTTTATACCTGTATGTGTGGTATGTATGTTTGATTAGAGAACGCTAAGGGAGTGGTTTTCATGGTGGGGCCGGTGCCTAGTGAGAGGTCGCCTAGGTAACCCCATGGAAGTTGTAAGCATGTGGAAAACTGAATAACTTAATCAAGAGGGTTGGGGTATTAAAACACTTAACAAGATAAGTAAGAGACCTCACCCATGCCTTGAGTGCTCTCACAGGCTACTTGGATGGGATGAGAAGGCCTGGTTGGCAAGGCCGACCTCCTTGTCTCCATGAGAGGACCTATCGGCTCCGCATGTGTCACCCTATGGCTCCGGCGCCTAGAGAGAGGCTGCCAGGGTAACCATAGATGGGGGCCGGCTTCTGGGGATAGATAGCCTGGGTAACCCATGTTAGGACCATGCGATGACACTCTCCTTACGCAGTTCTGTTGTTTCTTGGTAGTACCTCTGGAGTGATGTCTTGTCTTGTGCAGCTTTGATGATATGATCAGTTGTGTCAAGTCAGTTATCGTTCTTTTATTTTTGGATGTTGTTTCTTGGCTTAGTGGAATCCTCGTCTTTATCTCCTAGCTCGGAGGGGTGGACCTCAAGGTTCCACATGGTTGGGTGGTAAGAGCTATCCATTGGTCTTTTTTTTGGAGATGCAGTTCGAGTTCTGCGCAGAGGTGTTCCAGTTCCAGTTTGCTTCGTACCTTCAGTGGTGTTGTATACTTGCTTATGTATTCTTTTGTAAACCGACAAGATCGGTCTTGTAATCCCGTAATCTTGTAATCTTCTACTAAGACCTTGATAAATTAACTATCTTGCTAATGTAAAAGTTGATTTGATTTATAGCAGTAGTAAAATGGTTATCACTTGTGAGGTTTATACTTTATATTCTCTAATGCAGTTATGTTTCCCTAGAGGAGTTAGAAGTGCACTTTTCTTCATGTCGTGTATTATGACATCTTTGGTCACTCTTATTGCATTTACTTGCTTCAAAAAAAAATTAGTTCTGTAATTTTGTACTTTTAGCCTTGCACTCTAGGGTTGCATGACGGGGCATTACAAAGGCACTTGAAGATCATGACTGAAGTGTTGACCATAGTAACTTGTAGGATTTGAAGCAAAATAAAAGGATAGTTGAGTATGAACCTTGCCAGACATAAGTGGTCAAAAATTTTATCATGTGATCAAAATGGTTCTAATTTTTCTTACTTTATGATAATCAGCTACAGTGAGGAGCTTTTTCAAGATTTTGTTGGTAATACAGGGTTGTTGAACATGGATTTCACTATTTTAGTCTTGGACATCCTGCGGTTAGATTTAAAATAGGCAAATGGATATGATGCTTTTAGATTAATTTTAGGACTAATTGTTTAAAACAAGGTATTTAGCAGAGGTAAGAATTGATCTTTTGTTTTCGGTGGCCTTGGGCCACCTATTTAGAATTAAAGACATGTTGAGAAATTTGAATTAGCTTTCAGTCAGTCTTCAATTCCTATAAGAGATTTATCTAGAATCCCTAATTTGAGGAGTTACAGGGTGAGCCCAATGGATTGGGCACTTGGTCTACATCCCAGAGATATGTGATCCTCAACATGATTTTATTAGTCATGCATCCCCAACTAGAGCCACTAATGGACCCTTCTTTTGAGAAAGAAGAGTCAAGTATATGTGAGGACACAATGTCCTTAGCTTCATTCTTTATCAGTCCTTTGAGCTTAATTACTAGCTTTTATGAGAGAAAATTATCTTTTCAAGACTGATATGATGGATTTAATGATAAATTGGAAGTCATCGCAACATCGCATGTCTTTTGGATAGCAGTTTTGTTTCAAATGTGATGGTGCCATAGGTGATTGATTATCGCGTAAGCACTTGGTGAAAAGATGTGAAGGGATATTCTTCACACTGGTGCGATGATATGTTCAGCGGTTGGTAGGTCCTGTCCTAAGGAGAATGAAGTTGGCACCCAATACATGAGTACAAAGGAAGTAATGTGGGTCCCCCAAGGCCTGCGATGGTGTGATAAGGTGACATGTGGCTTTGACATGTGTGAAATATGCTTTCTTGGCATTTTTTAACTCGCTGGTGATTTCTGGATTAGTTCTTATGCATTTTTATCACTGATTTCATTCTAATTTGTTCTAAATCAATGAGTGAAATTCAAACTTTAGATAATAAACATGAAATCCAAAAGGTAATTATAGCATGGAGGTTTCAACCTGAATTCTTGAAAATATCAGTTGTCGCTCGAGTATGCAAGAAGGTGATTTGATAGTAGACATAATTCTCAAGCAATTCTTGATGCTTAGTTATATTTTGGTATGTGAACTTTACCTTTGTTGTCCATGTGAAGAGGCATTTCTAGATAGACAATAATTAATTCACACCTCTATTTCATGCTTGAAAGGATTGCAAATGAATTCATAGCAATAAATTCAAAATGTGTAGACAGCTTGAATGAAATAAATTAAATACAGTTATTCATGCAAGGGACCTCTATTCATTGCTATAAATAAGGGTGTTTTCATGAATCGTTCACATCATCAGCTACCATGAGTATTGTGCAAGATTTATCTTTTGTTTCCCACAAAGGTATGCCTTTTTTTTTCTTGGCTATAGATTGGTTCTTTATGAATTAAGGAAAGAAATAAGTACTACCTGGAGAATGGGGGGAATTGGAAAGAGTAGGGATTTTTGTTTACAATAGTTTAGCTAATAACCATGAACCATAGTAGAATTAAATTATTCTCGAGAGGAACTAGATGGACCATGCACACCATTGTCTATTACTGACGGTCACAGCATGTAGGAGGGGCCTTGCTCACTGAGTCAAAGATGTCTTGGCCTCTCCGATGATCAAGTTTTGAAGGGGTAAGGAGTTGACTTGTTTCATATGAGCCTGAGCACTGAATGGAAAGTGGGTGCTTTTTTTAACTTTGAAGGAGGATCTTCAGTTGGCCAAAAGTTTCTAGAATCTGGAATTGGTTGAAAGAGGACACCCGCCAATCAAAGCTATGATGTTGTTTTCTAGGTGCAAATATTAAATGCATTATAACTTAAAATTGTACTATGAAAGTTTTAAACCAACATAAGTGGTCTATTTATAGGCTCTTGATTGTCATAGTATGAGAGAGGGATCCACACCTGAGAAACACAGTGATCAGGTGGATATAGAAATTTTATTTTCCGGGCTATGGGTATAAGGTATCCACATCTTGGGGAGTAAGTTTTTGTAATAGATTGGGTGCATTGTTGAAGGTTGCAGACCAAAAGACTCGCCTGCATATGTACAAATTTCTATATGGCAATGTTTAATCCAGATTGAGTAATATGAATAACACTACATGTGTGTGTTTTCTACAATTGTCTCCTTGAATGTATGCATTTCTTTTGTGAATGAATGAATCAAGAGTTCTCAATTTCACTTATACATATTTGTTGTATTGAATGTTTCTGTTTGTTTCTTCCAATCAAGGATTTGATTAAATATGTTTTTAACAAAACATAGGAAGTGATGTATTGCATTAAGGATTTTTGAAGAAGAATTGTAGAAAATACTATTTCTTGGGTATATCATTGCAAGTCACTAATACATGTACACCCTTTGAATTTGAAGTTTTGTTGTTATAGAGGAAACATTTGTAGTAGGGATTTTGACTCTATTACCCTTAGAAAGGCACCGATCAGTAGATTTGCTTGCCCAAGGGTCTAGGAAGAATAATGATTATAAGAATGAATCACTTCTTATTCATTTTCAGTATGTTGTAGTTTAGAGTATCCAAGAATTTTTCTAGTCTAGGAGTTATCTTGAAAATCTTGGTGCATATGTGAGAACATTCTGCCTAATACTAAAAATCTAGATATATTAGTTGTGAATAAGGGATACCACCTAGGTGCGGTAGAACCTAAAGTGCAATGCAGATAAGTGTGGATGGTTCCCATCTTGTTAGAAATCTCCCACTCTGTTGGCCGAGTCTCTTCTTGAAATCTGATCATAAGAAGTGGCAAACCTTGAGGATTCAATGTACATAGATTTCAGAACTAACAGTTTGTCTACCTTTGAATAAACAAATAATTGTTAATGTGATGTGAAATCTAGTTTTGTAGCCAGATTTTTATGAACTATTGTTCTTAACTAATTATTGGTTGTTTGAACCCCCTACCGATAATTAATTGATAGTACACTTTTCATTTTACATATCCTATTTTTAAAAATGTATTTAGGAGGTAATTAATAACATATGATGGCCTCCTATTGTTAATGAATAATAGATAAACTTACCATTTTGATGAGATATCATTTATTTCTATTGATACTTGTGTATGGACTCCTATTGATAAATTTTATAGAAAGATTTTAAAAAATTAATACTTCTTCCTTAATCTCTATATCCATAAAAAACTATTCTAAATGATTCTCTACTTACATGCACTACCAAATTTAAAGCCTCCTTAGTATCCTTTTAAATTCCTACTCAAGTTTCTCAATTATTTCCTTATACTCTAGCATACCTTGCCACATAGAGGTCCTTCAATGCTATTGATTTTATCCTTTATTTTTATTCTCCCCATAATCTACCTATTCATATCTAGAATCATTCCCATATCTAAAACATTCCTTCATCTACCTCCTTAAGCAATTGACCATCATTAAGGGGTTGATTGCCATTAAAATATAAAATTTCACATTCATCCTATTACTCTTAATGAAATACCATTTTATCAATTAGTTTGAACCATTGATGATTAAAAATAATAATCTATATTAGAATGGGTTAATTTTACAAACTCATTTGGATCCTCCAAACTCTTAAGGTCCTCACAAGTATGAGAATTAATTTATAGATTGGGTGGTAGGGATTGACACACTAGGGAAGATATCTATCAGATAAACTATACGATGAGAATTATGCCCTAAGAAACTCTTTAAACATGGAATTATTTGATGAGGGAAGATATAAATTACGGTTAGTCTTTCTTACTTACCTCATGCTCATCCATTTGATTTCCCATAAATCTCTTAAATCGAATTGGATTTTGTAAAGAGGATAGCTATATTTTGAATGTTCACTCTTAGTCAAAGTATTTATTTTTTTGAAGAGAGCTATATTTTGAATGTTCCCTCTTAGTCAAAGTTATTAATATCTAGTATTATTTTGTTGGTTGTTGCATATTTAGGATGAATGTTTCCTTATCTAGTAATTACAATTATAGATAGAAATATTCAAGTCTAAAAAGATATGATTCCTAGAGCGGAGACAACTTTTATAAATACATTATATGTTTCTCATTTAAGATGAAATTTGGTTAGCCATGGATTGACATTTTATTCCTATAATTCCAATTGAACCACATGGATATATTGCATTAATGACATGGAATAAAATATCTCACATGAACATTATATGTAAATACCTAGGTAAATTTAATCCCCTTAAGCCATTTAAGGAGGATAACCTCAATGAACAATCATATTTTAGGAGGTAGTATTAGATGCTCCATTATCAATATGATCATGCTAACATATTCCAAGATCATGGTTTCTATCAATTTTATTCTTCTATCTTGGATCTAATGTGTGATCCTAATGATATGGACTAGGCATATGTAGGGAACGATAAGATTATGGCAATGTGTGATTCTGATTTTATATTTTAATGTGAAACTAATTAATTGGTCTATAGGTTTGACTAATTTCTCTCTTATTCGTAATTCAACATATCTAGAAACCTCATAGGGATTACGATTATAAAAAAGGAATATATACTAGAACTTGCACCTAAAGGAGGTTCAAGGATTACACTAATAGAAAACTATAGGTATGTTAATATGTTAGAGAGTAGGTGTTTGTGTATGGGTACATATGGATGCCATGTGCTACAAATTCTAGTTGTATGTGGATAGATTATACAATTAAGAATAAGTGCTAAATAAGGGAATGAAATAAACTTAGATAAATCTAGATTTTTTCTCAAAGAAATTAAGTATTATCTAATTTTGAAATATTTGCATACAAATTTAAAACACAAAGCAATACAAATGAAAAAATAAAGTTGCCATCGAATTGACCAAAACATTGCAAATGGAAATAGTTATATGTTCCCATCCAGTTGGACAATCAATATTTATCTAGATTTTACATGATAAATGAGATTTTTGAGGCTTAAACCTAATATTTTGGAAGATTTTACTATTAAATGGTAGTCAGTTTACCATTAGATGGTAACTAAAACTTGTTTTATGATGACTTAATAGTGGTTTGCAGGCCTAATTGAATCTCAATTTAGGGTTCATATTTTTGTTTCAATTCAGTTTAGGGTAATTTTTTGTCTAGGGTAATTTTTTTAGTTTCAATTGAATGTAGGGTTTATATGTTTTACAGGAAGATTCAAACCAAATATAAAAACCTAATTTACAAAATACATAAAATAAACCTAAATACAAATAACAAAATATGAAAAAATGAAAAAAATGGAAAAAATAACTCACCTAGACTATTTGATGGCCAAAAACCTTCCTCTTATACTTGGGATCTCATTCTCTCTGCTCTAGCCACTGGTGTTCAAATGAAATCACAGACCATTTTTAAAAATTAAATACTTTTATGAAATGGGATCCCATTTATAAATGAGATCCTGTTTCGTGATTCTTGGCTTGGGATCTCACCACAAAATAGGATCCCATTTTAAATTTAGGATCAAGATCCTGAAGCATAATGGGATCTTGTTTTGTTTTGCCTAATTTCAGGTTTTTGTCTAAGTCTGAAACTTCCACGAGAAGTGGACTCAACTTCTTTCTTTTACCCATTTTTCTCTATCTTATCTCTATCTTTCTCTCCTACTTTGTCTCTCTTTCTTTTTCAATATCCCTCCCTCTCAATTTTTCTCTCCTACTATTGTTGTGTCTCTCACTCTCTCTTCCTCTATCTCTTTATCTCTTTTATCTATCTCTCTTTCCCTCTATAGCACTTATCTCTATTCCTCTCTCTATCAGTCTCTATCTCTCCCTATCTATCCCTCCCTCGCTCTCTCTCATTATCTCTCTATCCCTCTCTATTCCCCCTCTCTCTCCTCTCCGTATTCATCTCTCTCTTTGTTTAACTCTATTTGTCTCCCCTATGTGTCTCATTTTCTCATGTTCTATTTATAAAGATATATCTCTCTTTATCTCTCTCTATATAAAGATCTCTCTGCCCCTCTTTCCTTCTTTCTCCTCTCTCTACTAATTTCTCTTTCTCTCATTTAACTATAATATAGATTTTATATAAAAATAAATATACAATTAAATCATTACAAGTTACCACTTGGACAATAAGCATGGAGACCTAATTTTTGTAGGTGAAATTGTTATATGCCTTCTTAAGTATAACACTTCATAAGAAATCAAAATTGATTTAATCTTAAATCTTTCTAATGTGGATAATGTCTTAAGGTTTTCTTTATATGTGTAGGGCTTAGAAATTGTGTCAATGAAGGTATTCACAATAAAATCCTCTCTCTCCCTCTCTCAATATTTTTATTAAATATTATTTATCATTATAATTTTTAAAAATATATATACTTTAACGACTATACATAAATGTTTTATTTTTATATATTAAAATTTGAGTAACACATAAATATATTCCAAAATATTTTTAAAAATTTAACCTACAATAAATATTTATATTTATCAACATTAGTGTCTATAAAATCTAAATTCTTAAAATTTAAGTTTCTTTTCAATTTAAACTATAAAATATAGAATTAAGAAAAATACACTTTCTTTTTAAACTCTTCCCTAAACAAATATATTTTTAATTACATTTAAGGTGTTTGATGGTCATTTAATGTTCAAAAATTTACTAAAGGGATTCAGTATTTTTACGCCCATCAAATTTAGGTTGATGCTCAAATAACCAAGCACGATAAGGTTGTTATATATATATATATATATATATATATATATATATATATATATATATAATGTAACTATGATTCTAAAATATAATATTATATTAAAAATATATTTAATAATTCTTATTATATAAAATATAGTATACAACAATAAATATAAATATATTATATATTTTATACATAATATTATATTAATATATACACAATATTATATTGAAAATATATTTAATAATTCATATTATATAAAATATAGGATACAACAATAAATATAAATACACTATATATATATATATATATATATATAAATAATTTGTAGCGAAATACAATTGGTAGGTCTCATAACATTTGAATTTGAATTTAATTCAACTCCATGTATTAGAGCCAAAATTATATGCTTAGCTTTTGGAATAGTATTTATGTTACAATGTGTACCATCGACGATCGATCCCATGTGGAAGCTATACTTAGGAGAAACAAAGCATAATCAAATATAACTCTCAAAAACATCTTATCACCAGCAGTTTTAAATTTAAATCTATGGTTCCTATGATATTATTTTAGCTAAAGCAGGTTCTTTCCTGTTGGAGGTATCGACGATAATAAGGCTGCTAAGCTACTTAAAGAAAGTGGAAAATATGGATACGTATTGGTGGCCCAAAATGGTGGTGGGAGAGAGATTAGACCATATAAAGAAGATGTGGATGAAGTAGAACAACAAGTGGTTGGGTAAGTGGGACATCAGCTTGGAAGAGCGTCCTAACAATAAGGAGGAAATAAAAAAGTTTGTGTTAGATAAATTTAGGACTACCATGTGGAGAAAATAGATTAGATAGAAAAAATATCATTATATAAAAGAGTTCAATCCCATGTGGGAGCATGGTAAAAAGACTATGTGAGGGTGGCTCTCAAAGGCAAGTCTAGGAATTTAGTTGCCCAGTTGAGGATTGGGTCCTATCATCTTAGGTGTGAGACTGGAAGATGGATGATTCCCAAGGAAGATTGGGCTTAAAGACCCTGCATTTTCTACAACAAAGAAGTAGATGAAACTAAACGGCATTTCATCACTAAGTGCATTACCTATGCAGATATTAGAAGTCAATATGAAAATAATTGGATGGTGGACAACCGTAGTGAGTTATTTGAGGAGGCATGAATTCATAGTATGGTTGGTTTGCTAAAGAAGATTCATAGCAGAAGATTTGACCTTGAAAAGAGAATGAAAATGCCTTGATGGATTGTTTTTGGGGTCCCTTAGACTGATTTGCCTCTTGAACGTTATTAAAATATTTCATTCATTCATTCAAAACTTAAAATACAGGGAGTTACCAATGTCACATTATGAAAGAAAGTAAATCATTTAATGCTCGCTCTATACCCTAAATTATCTATCATGCCATTTTATTAACTATTTTATCCACAATTACACAATGTTTGCAAACTAAAGACAAGATAAATCACTAAATGACAAAATCAAGATTCGTGCCATATGTAAAGCAATACTTGAAAAATGGTGATGTTTTTTTATGAACAGTAAAGGAGCTCTATTATGGATGCCATGCACTCCAAGCTAACACAAGGAATATGCAAAACGGTAGGTGATCTTTGGACGAGATGGGCTCTAGGTCTCTAGTGGTTCAAGAATACATTTCGTAGGAGAGAAGGGAAAAAAAGGTGATAGAAGACAAGAAAATGACATGATAGAAAACACATTTTTAGATCTGATAGCACTAATAAATCCTATCATCTTGCACACCTATGAGAGAATGTGAGTAGTCGATTGCCGATTCCAGGATGATCCCTCTCCACTCTACTTAAATAAAATATCATTCATTTCAATGGTTAAATAGTCAATAGTAATTTTACATCTCATTCCTAATAAAAAGGGGTAAATATTTGTCCTATTTTTATTAGCCAAAATAAACTTCTGACTGTTGAAGTGGATGATAATATTAGAAATATGCTAAACTTGGAATGGGTAGAGGAATTGAAAGGAAAACAAGAATTTAAAAATTATAGATTATGCATTCAATAGTTGGTTGCACACATGTTATGTCAAAAAATGTCCCCTTGGGGGATTTTCCCTCCTAAGGTTTACCTCTCGGATCCTTTAGAATGCATTTAGGTCATCTTGCATGTTAATGGTGCCTCCTGATGAGAAAACTTTGAAGTTTCATGGCAAATGGGACCTAGGGGATGTGTTTATCATGAATCTTACCTAAAATAAGGGGAGGACTTCGGCACCTATTTTCTAGTCCTGCCCTATTTTAGGTTACGACCTATTTTTGTGTGTTGGTTATATGACTATTATTAGGTCCTAGGCTGACACCTAAAGTTTGAATTATGAATTTATTGGAAGGAAGTTGTATAGTTGCATATATAAGCATGTTTAATGATTCATTTGTAAACTAGAGATGGGCATTGTGAACTTGTGATCTTATGCTAAAGTGATTCAAGACATTCATTGTGTTGTAGAGCAATATTTTTTTGTTATTGTGTTTGTGATTGCAAATATGATTCCATCTCATCATGGCATGAAGAGCATCTTCCTTCCATGATATCGACACTACAAGACTTGAATATCTCTCTAGGGCTTGACCGAGGCAAGCCTCTAAACACTACAACCCCCAAGCCACTTTTCTATGATTGCAAGTTACAAGTTTCAGAAGCAAAAGAAGTGGAGTTGTAGGAAGGCATTACAAACTGTCAGAATTGTAGATCTAAGAAGAAAACTAGGGCTTGGACTTGGGCACCCACTCATTAGTCCTTGACTTTTCTGCACACCTAACTTTGAAATCTAGTATGTCTCTGGTTGTCATTTGATATCTCTGTGTGTGATCATTTTCTGTAATTTGTTTGTTTGCTTACGATTTCATGAAATTAGGGTTTTGAGCATAATTAGACTTAATTAAACAAAAAATTCACACAATTTCAATCTTCCCCTATGTTCCAATTGATAGGAGATCTGTAGTAGAGTTCTCTACTCAATTGAATGTCCTTTAATGTTTAGTGGTGAAAGGAGGATCAAGACAAACCCTTAAAATCATCAAACCCCATTGTCCATTGTCTTCTCAGCCCTTCTTTTCACATAAAACATTTTGGTTAACTGATGTTTTTAATGAATTTTTAACCTTTCTAAGTGTTGTACTTCAGACTTTCATTCATTCATTTTATTCTCATCTTATTGCATTTGGAAAATTACAAAAAAAATGAAGAAATTGGCATTTTTACCTTGCATTTCAAATAATTTGAATTACTTGCATTTAATTTCACTTAATTTTGGTTATTATCATCAGATCTGATTTAATTTACATAAATTTATCATTCATCATTCATTTACATAATATTTTCATGATTAAATTGTTAAAAATTGCTTGAAATTGTGCATTTTTTTCATATAACCTAGTTTTGCATTAGCTAGGGTTTGTAGTCAAATTATTGTTTTAGATTATACTACCCTTTGAAAACACTCATTAGGAATGATTTATAATTGTAGTGTTTCATCATAGTGGCTTTCTTGCAAAATTTCATGTCTATGGTTTGAAAACCTTGCATTTTCACTAGATTTGGCCTTATCGTCTCTCTAGATTTGCACTACAAGCATGTTGTGAGAAATTTTTCTGCATTATTTAACTAATTTTAGGTTTATTATCTTCTTCCCCTCCTTAAATTCCTTTCAAAACCATTTCTATTAGGCTTTTACATTGAAAATTGTTGAAAATTGCATATTTTAGGTGTATTTTCACTAGGTTTTGACTTATCATCACTCTAGAGTTGCACTATAGGCATGTTGTGAAAGATTGTTTTGTATCATTTGACTTTTCTTAGGCATATTATTTTCTTTCCCTCTTGAAATTTTTCACAACACCTCTTCTCTTAGTGATTTGCATTGAAAAAAGGTGAAAAATCAAGCATTTTGCATATTAAACATATTGTGATTCTTGGGGTTGTTCTATTAGTTTGTGCATTGAGTGTTGAATGTTATTGTATGAGTATTATAACTCACTTCCCTAATATAAATATCCCTTTACAAAGAAGTAGGAGACTCATGGGATCTAGTGCTCCTGAAGAAAATGGTATTCCTACCTTTGAAAATCCACTGAACACCTTCTTTACAAAAGGAGAGACACAAATTTTGCAAGACACTATACCTCACACAACCACTATGGAAGATCAATTATTTCATGATGTTGACGACACTATTGAGGTGGTAACGTATGTACCTAATGAGCAAATAAACAAACTTGATAAAGAGTTAGCTTATTTTCAAGCATTTGTTGAAAATGAAAGGATAGCGGAAGAAGCTATACCTGTGATTCACAACATAAGAGAGTTGATAAAAGAAGGAAAAGATGGTATTAATGTTATTCAAGGATTGAAACATATAGTACACAATAATCTCATGACAACGACTAAATGTGTGAATGGTATTAATAATATATTGTCACCGTCTCACACGCAAGTATTGGCACCTATACTGACTACAAGAATATCTACATTTACATCAATGATTTTAACTACTAATGCAAATGCTTGTAGTAATGCTACCACTAGTATTGTAGTATCTAATGGCACTAATTCACAAAATTGCAAAGCTATGGGATTCAACTATCAAAACTTGGCACCTAAGGTGACTTCTTCTATGAATAATCACTCTCAGCCACCTTCCACTTATCACTACGTTCAACCACCACTAAACTATTCACAACCTCTACTTATCACTACTCAGGCTCACTCACCTCCTCACTTTGGTTCTAATTCCTCACAACAAACTTCATCTCCCAATGATGCCATCTTAAACCAACTATTACAAAGCATGACTTCTTTATAGTAAAAGGTGACAAATCTAACAAATTCTTCACAGCCTAATATGTCAACTTAGCATGCCTGTAATCCCCTATCTTATGAAATCTTGAGAATTCCTATGCCTGAGAGGTTTGAAACCCCTCATTTTGAAAAATATGGTGGAAAAGGTGATCCTAATACTCATATGACAGCATTCACGACTATGTGTAGTGATTTTTACTTTGAAGAGGATTTGCTAGCAAAACTTTTCCCGCAATCTCTTAAGGATACTGCTTTAGAATGGTTTTATTCTTTACCTTTGAATTCAATACACTCTTTTTCGTAGTTAGTTGATCAATTTTTACAACATTTTCAAGCAAACATTGGACCTCAAGTCTCCTTGATTGATTTAGTTCATTGTAAGAAAGGTCTGAAAGAGAAGTTAACTGAGTTTATTAGTCAATATCAATCTCTCTATGCACATAGTCAGTATCAGATGAAGTATAAGGATGTTCAAAAGGTGCTTATTATAAATCTACAACCTAACATCTGTGATAAGATTCTCTTGATGAAGTATAACTCCTTTCAAAATTTATGTACTGCCCATCATGATTATCAACTTTCATCTAGTCAGTATGAAAATCAGAACTCATTGGCTCAAGTTGGTTAATCCATGGGTCCAAACCATCACAAAACAACTTTAAGAGGAATAATAAGAGTTTTATCAAGATTAATGGGCTGAATTCAAACAACTTTTCACAAGTGTCTTCTATCACTAATCTGAAGAAGGCACCATTTCAGCTAAGAAAGTTTACTCCGATATATGAACCCTATCATTCTATCATGAATCAAGATGTGAGTAATAACCTCATGAAGCTTCCTCTGATTAAACTATTGGATCCTAGTAGAATACAAGGACCTTATTTTGATGCTAATGTTTTTTGTCACTTTCATTGGCAACAAGGACATCATACTAAATGATGTATGCGTCTTAAACATGAAATACAAGACCTCATCAACTTGAATGTTATACAAGTATCAGGTGTGAATGGTAATGGAAATAAGTTAGCTGCTCCTCTGAATCAGAATTTATAAATTTTTACTAATCCTTTCCCTAAGCATATCGATAACAACATGTTGGAATAAAATATAGTAGTAGAAGATGGCTATATGGATTATGATGACATTGTGGGAATGATAAAAGTGGATAAGGAAAAGTTGAATAACCCACCTCGTCCATGGGGAAATGGTATTTATGCTGAGGTTCCTCCTCTATTACCCCTTCAAGGATTAGGAGATAATCAAAATACATCAAAATGACAAATGGAACAACCAAAGAAAGAGACTCTGACAAAAGAAAAGATTGACATAGTACAAGATAGTCATTGTCACTACAATACATAGAATCAACAAAATAAGAGAACTAAAAATTAGAAAAGAGCAAGATGGTTATCATCAGTTGGAAATAATAGTGATTCTCCTCCTCACAAGAAATGAAATATCTCACATACACAAGGATATGAGAAACAAGCACCACATGGATACCCTAAGAACAAAGAGCAATCTAAGGTGAACCACTTGAGCTTTGCACAAACTTGATAGAGCATATCTCCAAGATGCTCGCAAGTTCCAAATTCTAGACTAGTTTTACTTATAGGTAAGTACTCCTAACCCTAGTGGTCACCTATGTCATAGCATCATCGGTTTGTTTATGTGACCTCCCCTCTCGTGTTGTGTTCCCCCATGATGTGTTATGTCTTGTTTAGGAATCCTAGGATGACCCTTGATACTCTCGTAAGGTCAAAGATACTGGGAGATCGCCTCTATAGTGACCCTTCTTCTATTTGTATCATCATTCTTCTAAATTTCTTCTCCTCTATTTTCATTGTTGTGTGTTGTGTCTTATGGACATAGCATTGCATTTGGTGACCTGGGGGCACCCTCCTACGTGATTGTCCCTAAGGGACTTGTTTATCCTATCTTGATGTATTGTTTACCTTCCTCTAGTGGTTCTACCTAGTAGGTGAATGACAAAAAACATATTATATTGATACGGACCTACTGTCCCTTCAGTGAGAAATGAAAAAATGGACCTAGTCCATACATGACAATGGGGTTGATATATATTATCCAACACTTGGCTAGTAGAATCACTCAGTGTGATATATTGATGTTGTCTTATCACACTTACAAAACATAATAATATTGCTGCTCCGTGCACTTTGTCTATCTTGGATCTTGTTTTCCTTAGCTCTTTATGTGAATGATTATATGAATTGTTGATTATATTGATGCTAACACCTTTTCTTGTAGGAAATTGTGTGTTTGTGGGAACATTTGGCGATCGTAAAGTAAATGTCACCTCTAGGGGGCATGGGCTTTGCAAGAGCTCATGTTCCCTTGTGTGTTTTCTCGCTACCTTAACATGCTTGATATCAGCACATGATATCAACCACCTTAAGGTGGGGGCATATAAGGTAAGTTGTTTGATTTAGATGCTAGCAAATTGTGTTTGTAAATCTTGAAATCTATTGCAATCATTTAAGCCCTCTGTGGAGGTAGGATATCATGCATATCCTTTTTATTTTAAGCCCTTATGTTGAAGGCGTGAATGGTGTATTTCTTGAGGAGATTGCACATCCTATCATTCTCAAAAAGTACTCCAAGTAGGTAGGGTGCATCTGAGACTAGCCTAACCCTTAAGCGTGTCTTTGATGATTGTTGTGGCGAAGCCTAATCATCGGTGTGTGCATATAATGTGCTTGAGATGGCTGCAAACCTAGCAATTTAGGTTTCTTCCATCACTTATCTACCATGTTTTCTCTATGTCTTCCATGTGTGTGTATGGTGTGTTTGTTCTCAAGCATAGTTTCAAGACCGATGGCGATGAGCTCCTCCTATGCTTTGGGATTTGTATGACGTGTTTGTTCTCGAGTGTAGTTTCAAGATTGGTGGTGATGAGATGCTCCTACACTTTGAGATTTGTTTGGCATGTCTATTGCCCCTTATGTAGTTTCAAGACTGGTGGGGATGAGCTCCTCTTGCATTTGGGTTGTGTGTTTACTTTCCTTGTACTAGCATTTGCATTTCATATATGAGAAAATGAAAAAAATGAAAAAGAAAAATAATCATTGCATTCACTATGTTTTGCGTGTCTTCAATGTTGTCTTCTCTATATTTTGCATGACTGTAACTGTCTTCTCCATATTTTGCATGTCTGTTACTATCTTCAATGTGTTTGGTGTGTCTTTAGTATGCTTGGCATATTTGTTGTGTTTATTTACCTTACTTTAATGCATGTATTGACCTTGTGTTTATACATACATTAAAGTGGGGGCTAAATGTTATTCAAAAAATGTCCCCTTGGGGGCTTTTTCTTCCTAAGGTTTAGCTCATGGGTCCTTTAGAATGCATTTAGGTCATCTTACATATTAATGGTGACTCCCAATGAGAAAACCCTAAAGTTTCATGGAAAATGGGACCTAGGAGATGTGTTTATCATGAATCTTGCCTGAAATAGGGGGGACTTGGGTGCCCGTGCCCTAATCTTTCCCTATTTTAGGTCAAGACCTATTTTTGTGTGTTAGTTATATGACCATTATTAGGTCCTAGGCCGACACCTAAAGTTTTAATTATGAATTTCTTGGTGGGAAGTTATGTAGTTGCATATATAAACATGTTTAGTGATTCATTGGTAAACAACAGATGGACATTATGAACTTGTGATCTTATGCTAAAGTGATTCAAGACATTCATTGTGTTGTAGAGTAGTATTTTGTTGTTATTGTGTTTTTTATTGTAGATTTGATTCCATCCCCTCATGGCATGATGAGCATCTTCCTTCCATGAGATCTACACTACAAGACTTGAATGTCTCTTTGAGACTTGACTGAGGCAAGCCTCTAAATAGCACAACCCCCAACCCACTTTTCAATGATTGCAGGTTATAGGTTTTGGAAGCAAATGAAGTGGAGTTGCAGGAAGGCATTATAGACTGTCAAAATTGTAGATTTGAGAAGAAAACTAGGGCTTGGACTTAGGCACCACCCATTAGTCCTCGACTTTTCTGCACACCAAACTTTGAAATCTAGTATGTCTCTGGTTGTCATTTGAAATCTTTATGTGCGATCATTTTCCATAATTTGTTCGTTTGTTTACGATTTCATGAAATTAGGGTTTTGAGTATAATTAGACTTAACTGAACAACAAATTCACACAATTCCAATATTCCCCTATGTTCCAAGTGACAGGAGATCTGTAGTAAAGTTCTCTACTCAGTTGAATGTCTTGAATGTTTAGTGGTGAAAGGAGGATCAAGTCAAGTCCTTAAAATCATCAAACCCCATTGTCCATTGTCTTCTCCCTCCCTTCTTTTCACATTAAACAACACACAAGGAAAGAACATGCTATAAAGTATTGGTTTTAATTATATACGTGACCATGCTTATTACAACCATTACTAAAACTGGTCATCTTCATTCCATAGTTTTGTAGACGACAGTGCAAATGTGTGGACCATGTTAAGGATAATTAAGATTGTCTAGGAAAAGATAAAATATTTCTAGAGTCTTCCATAAGCTAGAAACTTCCATAAACTTGTTCTAGAAAAGAACATTCTAGGAGTTGTTCTAGAAAAGAACATTCTAGGTTTTAGTTATCTAGAAAGCTAGAAGCTTTCAGGCTTCAAAGATTCTATAGCTATATATATGTGATTGTAGATAGGTGTTGAACATAGAATTTTGGATGGAATGTAATTCATGCTAGATAAATATAATTTTATGAGTTATCTAACTCTACTTTGCCCTATTCTTCCATGTTTATTGTTATGTTTTGCCCTATTATTCCTTGTTAATGATTGTTGTTATGTTATATTGTAGTTTGGGCCAGATTTTTACATGGTATAAGAGCTAGGTTGAGCTAGAAATTTTTTCCCACCGGGCCATTATATTGTTGGAGTGATATTTGTTTGAAGAATTTTTTTTTCTACAATGGCCTCTACAAATGAGGTGTTGCCAATATTTGATGGAAGCAGTTTAACAGATTGGAAGATTAAAGTCAAGAATGCTTTAAGAGAAAAGCCTCTATGTAGGATAGTGAATAAAGAAATTGGTGAACCCCAAAATGAAAAAGAAAATGAGTTCTAGAAATGCAAGTTGGAGCAAGCTAGAGGTATTATTGGTAAAGCTTTATTCCCAAATCTCAATAGAAGATTTGTTGATATCTATAATCCAATAGAGCTATAGGAGAATTTAGAAAAAGATTATAAAGATGGAGATATTGCTAGCATGTTTATTATAGAAAAAAAATTGGTGAACTTAGATCCATTTAATTTTGAAAAAATGACTAATTACTTCAATGAAGTTACCTTTTTAAATGCCCAGCTAAAGAAAATAGGTGTTGACTATGCAAAAAAAAGATTTTCAATTGATTGCAATGGTTGAAAGTAAGCTTCCCTAGCCATACAAGGTATTTAAAGAATCAAGGAAAAGGGTTATTCAACTAAATCCCAATGCCCCTAGCAAACTTTTGAACATCTTTGTAAATTTGTTTTAGATGAAGAAGTTCAGTTATTAAAGAAGGATATATTAAGAAGAATCATGCATATGTAGCTAAGAGTAAATTTTCTAGATATGATGGAAAGAAAAATTGGAAAGGAAATAATAAATTTCAAAATAATGATGGTTCTAATGATTTTTTCTAGAAATGATGATGCAGAAAAGCAAGTAGGAAGAAAACCCATTATTTGCAAGTATTGTAGAGGTGAGAATCACATGGAGAAGTTTTGTTTGAAGAAGAGGGACAATGAAAGGCAACAATACAAGCCCAAACAAGAAAGGTTTAAGGATGGCAAGAAAGATAGACATAGCTTTATAGCCATCTCCCTAAAAAGGCAAGAGAAATCAAATGAGGAGGTAATTACTAGACCTAAACATAAATCTAGTGTTAAGGGGGGATACTTTTCTTCAGACTCTAATAAAGAATGGATTTTAGATTCAGGGGCATAATTTTACATGACTGGGGATAGATCTTTGTCTATTGATTTTTATGAAGGGAAGAATTCAGACCAAGAAATTACTATTGGCAATAAAATGAAACTTTCAATTTTAGGAACATGGATTATTAATGTAACAAATGGGTCTTTGAGAAATCTTTTATTGGTTGAAGGATTAAGGGTGAATCTTATTTTAGTATATAAAATTGCTCAAGCTAGATATGAGTTTGTTGTCACTACTGATCAAGTTATTGTTAGAGATAGAAAAGACCCAAGCAATATAATTGTTATTGGTAGAGTTGATCATAAAAAGAATCTATTTAAATTTGTGGGGTTTGTTGATGATGAATACACACTCTTATAACATAGCTTGTTATAATTGCAACACTCTTGGACACAAGGCACACAATTGCAGAATGTATCCTTCACATGATTTAAAAAGGTTGAAAAGAAAAGAAGGTATAAGGTTTGGAGAAAAAAAGAACCTGTAAAAGTGTGGAAGCAAAAACAGAGTCATGAGAAAGCAAATCCTAAACTTGTGCATCCTGCACAAGTTACATCATCACTTGAATAATTAATAGCATGATGTGAGGGGGAGTTGTTCTTGATATATCAATTATCCCCAAGAAGTTATAGGAGGAGATCAGTTGATGTCTATCAATTTGATGATCTTGTTTTGTTTATCATGCTTGTCTGATAACGATTGATGTGAAGTTTCTGATGATATTGAGTTTTAGTGTATGTTAGTAATACAGGTGTTCACGATAAGTGACATGTTTAGTGGACAAGATGTTGAAAGGATGTTCAAAGGTTCAGTTCACAAAGAGTTTGTTGATATTGAATAACTTGGTTTATGAATCATCCTACATTCTCTTCATATCATTCTTACAGAAGTTGAGTGTTCTTGTTAGTGAGATTGTGAAGTTTAAAATCAATTTAGATGTTCTCAAGATGTTTGCATATGTTGGCTCAGGAGGTTGAAATTGGAAGAATTTAATTCTTAACAATTGTCTCTGCATTTGTTTTTGCAAAGTGTTGTTGCAGGAAGAACTTGATGTTTAGTTTTGATGGGCTGATTTGAATGATAAAGTCAAGAGGCAGAAGTTCTTATTGATTGCAGTATGTTTTAGATGTTGTTATGTATATATCAAAATTGACTATGTGTTGTAAAAAGATGTGCAGGAACAACAGGATAGTCTTCATTTTTTTATGTCAAAAAGGGTGTGCAAGAGTAGATTGGTTGCAGGATGATAACTCATGTTGGAAGCCTGTGGCAAGGACATCTCTTTGTGATATATATTCTTCATGCTGATTTTTATTTATGAAAAGTGTAGTCTTTACATGAAATTTAATTTCTTATAATTCATATCAAAGGAGTCAATTTGATGATCATTTCTATTACTTTCTTGAGTTATGGAGGTTTCTTGTGGTTTAGAGATAGTGTCAAAAGTATGTGATAATCTGACATGTATCTTTGATGGTTTTTCATCATTAGTATATTTTAGGGAGTTAAATAGAGGATTGAATTGTCACTATCATGGTATCATGGAAGATTTGAAAAGGTCTTATCAAAAGTGGTCATCATATCATCTTGAGTTGGGAACTGTGTGTTGAGAAATCTTCATGATTTTTGCTTGCAATATGGTTCATCAAGTGTATTGATGTGTTTATGAAGTTGGTATTTGGTTGCAGAGATATGTTTTTTCTTCATCCTAATATTGGTATTGTGTCAAGAAGTGATGGTTATTCTTGTCAGGATAGTTGCCAGTGACATTTATGAGCAGTGATTGTTTGGGTATTTCAACACAAGGGGAGCAAATTGATTTGAGTCTTTGTCATCAATGTCAAAAAGGGGGAAAAAGATAAATTGCATCATAAAGTTTTGCCATCAATGACAAAGGCGGAGATTGATGGTGATAGGTTGTCATTGATATCAAAAGTGTGTTCAGTTGATGTTGCAAAGTTGTCATAGTTGTTGCAGGACATCAAGAGGAGATAGTTGTTCATTGTTTAGTTAGTTCACAGAGATGTGGAGTTGGTTTTATGTAATGCAGTATTGATGGTAAGAGTTTCTTCTTGTTTCAGGATGTCATTGATCAAAAGTTTGGAAATGTGATGTCATACATTTGAGGTCTCATGATGTGAATTTAAAAGTCATAGGTTGTGCTCAAGATAGTGGGATCTTGCTTTATGTTATGTTTACATGATGCTTGTTGATGGTTGAGGTCCATGTTTTTCAATGTCTCCATGTTGCACAAACAAGATGCAAAGTGTAGGTTGTGCTTCTGTCATCTTCATAAGTTGATATGTCTAATGCATGAGATTAGCTGTCAAGTAGGATGCTTTGCAGATGTACTCTTTGATATTTCATGGGGAACACAGATCAAAGGTTATGCTTGTTGTTGATATTATGTGTTCTTATGATCCTCACGTTGAGACAAGTGTTGGAACAAGTGCTTCAAGAGTGTTATGTAGTAAGTTTATGAACATATACATGCATGGTGTACATGACAATGGTTATTCTTCATTTATCACAGTTGGAAGGAAATGGGATTTGCAATGTTCTCAGTTATCCTTGATGATCATGCCATGAGAGAATCATGACACTCATATGTTGTTATGCTTCATTCTATGGTGGTCTCATTTGATGTTTGGTGGTCATAAGATGATAGAGTTACTGATGTTTTACACAGAGTTTGTTGATAGTGATTGATTGATCATGACAGTGTGTACTAATGCAGATTACAGTGTTGATTGACAGAGATAATATTATTGTGATATTCTTAAGGTTGAAATGACAGTGAGCTCTATTGATGATTGATATCATTTGCATTACAAGATAATTTGGTCTCAAGGTCTTTAAAAAGGTATATAGAATTCTAAATGCAAATCTTTATTCTAACTATTACTATACTAATGCACTTTTTGTTCTCAAAGTGTGTTGACCTACTACAGAAGGTAACTCTCACTTAGGTGACCTGCAGAAGGGTACAAACAACATATGTTACCGGCCCCTCCTCTCCTCACCACTGATGGAATCGGTCTTCATTTCTTGTGAATGGGGCAACAAAACTACTAAAGTTTTTATTTGATTTGGAGAGAGCACGATTTAAAAAATAAAAGACTTTCAAATCTTGTAAAGTGGGTAGACAATCTTGTAAAGTGGGTGGCAAATTGGTCTTAAAGTTTATCCCAAAAGAAAACACTTTTATTCATTGAAATGCTTTATTTTTATAAAGCATGAAATGCATATACGTGGGCATGAATGAGTTCTATAAAGCTTCAAAAAAAAATTTAGTATGTGGATAAAAGGCTTTGTATTTAAAGTTTAGAAATTTTTTTAATTTCTATTTAATTTGCTTTTTAAAAAGGCATGAGATCCAATATGGAAAGTATAGGAGTTTTTCAAGGAGTTTTTCAAGGAATTGGTTGATGCTTTTTAAAAGCAATTTTTTAGGAAAATCCATTCTAGTTTCTCTCCCATACAATTGAAGAGTTTAGTGAAGATTTTTTGTGAGAAGATTACGTTTTTGATGATGAGATTGATTTATTAATGAAGATTTTTATCAGAGAAGGTGAAAGGTTTTCATGAAGATAATTTTGTGAGGAAGATTGACAAAATTGAATGGAGAAGATTTATCTTGTGAGAAAATAAAGGATTTTACTTTATGAGAAAGAAAATATGGATCAGGGAGAAGAAGAAAATAAATGACATATTGAAGATTTATTTATTATTTTTGTTTGCAATCAAAGATTGTGTTTTTGCAGGAATATGAAGCATCATTGAAGAGATTGAAGGGAAGATGGAAGATTAAAAATTGAAGAAAAGATTTATATAGAAAAATTCTTCATAGCTGAAAATTATTATGGAAAGTAGATGAATATGAAAGTCATTTCATATTTAATGGTTTTGCAAGTGGATTGATATGTGAAGGGTTGCAGATCGATGATGAAGACAATTTTATGAAAATTATGTTTAAAAGAAAATACAGATGAATGTATAAAATGTGAAAAACCAATTTGTAATGAATGAGATATTTTTTCCCTCATCAAGTGAATTAGATGATTAAAAGATAAAATATCAGAGGATTGGAATGATGGAATATATGTTGCAAATGAGTTGATTTGAATGGTGCAAATTAGATTGAGCAACAATCACTTCTTGCACATGAGATTTTTAGTTCTGATTGATTGAGAAATGTTAGTGAGGCTTGTAGGTCGGTAAGACCATTTGTCAGTGAGACACTTACATCAGCTAGTGAGGCTTGTAAAGATAATTTCAAGGTTAAGCCAGTGAGGCAATTTTTGGAGTGGTTTTTCTACCCCAGGAGGGTTTTCTACTTGTGCAAATTTGTGTTATGTCTCATATTGTTTTCATCTATATGTGTGTATGTTAATACTTTGCTTATAAGGTTTTGTTCTCTTTCTTCATTCTCAGTCTTGTGCATAGGTGTTTAATAAATCAATGATATCTTTCTCTCCTTGTGCTTTGAAAGTTAAAGTTTGCAAAAAGATTCAAAAATTTACACAACACTGATTCACCCCCCCTCTCAGTGTTGTCCTGAACTCCTACATCCCATGTGTGATCCCTTCTCCCTATGCTCTCACACATATGTGAGAGCATTTGTGGGAGAGTGTGTAGATTTGTAGAATGTGGAGATGACAAGTGTCACACCCTCATTCTTGTGGGTTTGTGAGGAGGGTTATGTGGATGAAGGAGAAAGTGACAAGTGTCACCTTCTCCTTCTCATTCATTACGGCTTGTGAGCTAAGTCTGTTTATCTCTCTCTTTGAGAAGAGAGGAGGGTTCTTTCTTTTGGCATTTTTATGTTTGATTAGGGAAGGAGAGGAAGACTTGAAGAGACTTGAAGGATTTTGGGAAGGAACTCCTGGAGAACTCTTCAGCATCACCCTCTACTCTTGGAGCTTGAGAGGTATGCTCTCAAGGCTTCAAGCCTACTTCTATTTACTTTTATTTATGTAGATATGCATGTTTTTATGTTGGTTATGCTTTTGTGTTTTCAGTTTTGTGTTATGTGGGTTTTAAAAGGGTTGTGTTGGTGAGCTCTCCATGTGAGAGAGCTCAACTTTGTCATGGGTGAGAGAAGTGTGAACCTCCTCAGTTTCCCCTCATATTTTAGAGTAGTTTTTATGGTCATGGGCCTTATATTGAAGTTTGAAAAAAATGGTTATGGCAAGAGTGCCTTGTATTTGAAATATGAGAAGTTTTTATGGCAAGAGGCCATGGGTTTTGAGTATTATTGAGTTATTGAGTTTTGGATTTCCTTGAGTTGAGAGTTGTCCACTCTCTCACCCCTAAAACTCATTATAAAATGGGTTAGTATGTGATTATCCTTGGGAGGGAGTTAATGTATTTTATGTGAGTGATTTGTAACCCTTGTGTGTATGAACCTTGGTTATTTGAAAGGCCTCCTAGCTTGGGGGTGACCTACTTGTAGGCCTATGGTTGGGAGGTGAGTTCCCATGGGCTTGGTGAACTATATTTTGTGCTTCATAGGTTTCTTGGTGGCTCTTGGAGAAGATTTCAAAGTATGGAGGTTTTAAGAAGTTAATGGTTTTTGTTGTAAAGTAAGAGTCATGGCAATGAATTGTCTTATGCCTATTTAGGCTTGTAATAGTTTAGTGTTCTCATGAGAGTCCAATCTTCCTTAAGTTGTCCTTGGTGTATTTCAATTTCTTGTATACTTGGGTTATTTTTCAATAATATGAAAGGTTTATATGAGTTTTCAATATTCTTGTTCCAAGTTAAAATGATGTATGGTGTATAAGAAAATATATCTCTCTTTACCCTCTCTCCTTATATTAACAAAATGAGATGCATGGTTTGATTTCTTTAAAGAAAGGAAAATAAAGATGTATATGTATTAGTTTAATATGAGTAAAAAGGAAAAATAGATCTATACTTGCTTTAATGGTTTTTTTGAGTAAAATGAATAGGCCTTGTTTCTAAAAGAAAACTAAGTTATTTATGCCTTGGAAAAATGTTCCTATCCTAATTTTTGTATTGCAAAATATGTATATATAATTATATATTTATATGTGTGAAAATCTTATTAAATAAGCTTGTTGTGTTTTAGAGCTCACTGTATTTTATGATAGTGATAAACATTTATTAGGGCAGTGAGTTATATATATATATATATATATATATATATATATATATATATATATATATATATATATATATATATATATATATATATATATATATATATATATATATATATATATATATATATATAAACTTATAACATTTATTAAATTTATATTACCTAAGAATAAGTTATAAACATATTATATACAGTGAGTAAGTGGAATGCGAAATTGCATTAGGGTTAATTTTTAGTACTTATGTTTTTAAGAAAAGAGATTAGGGCATGACGTAGGTCACAGGGCCAAGCCCTATGACTGCACTGTGAGTCTTTGCTTTGGATTTGTGGGGGGGTCAGGAGGCTTTGTGGAGGGGGCGATGGAGCCCCGCCCCTCTCAATGTTTCACCACATCCATCCTTGAAATATGACATCGAGCGGCATTAACTTTCAGCCCTATTTATTACTCGAACATGATCGTTTGACCCAGATACAACCCTTTCTATTTTATTACTGTGTTTTGATCATTGCCTTTGGTTATATATATTGATCTGTGTGTGTGTGTGTTGTGCATCATATTTACTTGTGTAGTTATGTATAAAACTTGTTGTGTATACCTCTACTTATTGTGGTAGATAAAAATATATCCCTTTGTATATCTACTTCTATTAAACAATATATATATATATATATATATATATATATATATATATATATATATATATGTATATATATATATATGTATATATGTATATATGTATATATATATATGTATATATGTATATATGTATATATATATATGTATATATGTATATATGTATATATATATATGTATATATGTATATATGTATATATATATATATATATATATATATATATATATATATATATATACTTCTGTGATGATGATTTTTATACCCGTGTTTTCAAACTAAATTTCTCTATGGGAATTGTAAAAATAAAAAATAAACAAAAAAAATAAAACCAGAGAGCTATAATTGGAGAACTTAGAAAGCATTTAAACTACTTAGAATTTGAATATAAACAATAGAAAACTATTTTAATCCGTGAAAACATAGTAACCTATGCATGTAAACTTTTAGAGAATGGAAATAGACTTAGAAACCTAGAGAATAAATGTTAGAGAGAAAATTTTTAACCTGTAGAAATAAAATGTGAAAACAAATACATTAGAATATCTTCTTATGACAAGATACATTCCACTTGGGAAGGTACCTTCCCACTTGACCTTGCTTGAAACCTGCAACCAACCAGAGAGAAATCAATGTAAGTGTGAGGGCAAATGAGAGAATAATGTGATTTTATAATTCCTCATCTAGGGTTTGGAGCCCTAATATTTAGGAGATGGATTAATAAACTTAATTTGGTTTGTTAAAACTAAACCCACTTGGAGAGTGGGAGACTTTTTGAGTTTTGTGTGAGTGGGCACTTAATTTAATTATTTAGTTTTATCTATTGTGTCTTTTTTTAGGGGAAAGTATATTATCCTTGTGTGTTGAATTAATTAGACAAACCCTATTGTATTTATGATTACATTTTATGTATTAATTTAGTTATGATTATTTAATTGGATTAAATATTGGGAAAGGTTTATAGTTTTAAATTATGCATTTATTTTGATTAAATTTTGAAAGGGGTTGATGTGTAATTTAATTTTAATTTATTTTTACAACTCTCCCATAGTTGATGAGATGGTGTTATGTTGTTATAATAACTAGGGGAATTATTCTATTTTATCCTGTTATGCTGTCGAAATTTCCCTAGACTTAGATGGAATTAATTAATTAATTTAGTTCTTTTATTTACCCCTTTTTTGCATTAGATGCTTGATTAATTGTTTTAGGTTGAATTTGATTATGGCATTATTTTAATGTTATTTGTATTAGTTGATAGTTGCTCTAAGGTTAGATTTTGACTTATATTGAAATCATTCCACCTCATTTAGTGAATCCTAGGGTTGGATCCCGAAATAGGAACCAACCCTCTTAGCGTCGCTTCTCATGACACATACCCCCTTAGTGGCTATCACCTTGTAGGGATTGCAAATTGAGATCGCATTATTCTGATTGAGATTGACTTCCCTACCTCTGGGCGACGTGCCTAATGTAGGTTGCTGATGTAACCACACTATGTGTGTGTGTCACCGAGCGCACTTGATGTGCGCGAGGGGGTTTGTTAAGTCGGGTGGAAAAGTTTTTAATATTTCGTGTCATGACCACATGACAAATGTGAACATGACACGTGTGTTGAGCGTTATGACCACATGGCAAATGTGGGTATGACAGGATAATGGTGGTGAATATTGCAATTATGCATTTGAGTCATTTTGTGAAAATAATGGTATTAAGGTGCAAAGAATAGTTCCTTATACTCCTCAACAAAATGGAGTGGTTGAATGAATGAATAGAACTCTTTTAGAAATGGCTCGTTGTATGTTACATTTTAAAAGTTTGTATAATAAATTTTGGGGTTTGGTTGTTCTTGTGCTACATATATTATGAATAGAATCCCTACCTAAGCTTTCACAAATATCACCCATGAAGAAGCATGGAATGGTAGAAAGCCCTACATTGGGTATTTTAAAGTATTTGGGTGTATTGCTTAGGCACACATTCCTAATGAAAAGAGGGAAAACTTAGAACCAAAGAGTCATAAGTGTTTATTTATGGGTTATAGTGAAGAATCAAAGGCTTACATGTTATATGATTTGACAACAAAAAAAGGTCTTTGTTAGTAGAGATGTAAAGTTTGGTGAGCATTCACAACTTACAACCACTTCTTCTCACTCTACAACAACAAATGCTTCTAATTTTTTAGATATTTTAAAAAGAAATGGAGACTACATTGATGAGGATGAGGTGTGCACTACTATAAATGATGATAATACTATTGAAAATGAAGCAATTAATGCTTGTAATCAGCCCTTTTTTGTAGGAAGTGATGATGAAGAAGATGACATTTCAACTAGACAAAAGATAATGAGTGTTGAAGAAATATATAGGCAAGGCTCAAAGATCCAAGGAAGGAATGGTAGTGCTCTCATGGCCAAAGTATTACAAATAAACATGACCCAATCTCATATAAGCAAGCTAGAGGGAATAAAGAATGGGATCAACACATGAAAGAAGAATATGATGCATTGATAAAGAATAAAATGTGGGAACTTGTACTCTACCCCAAAGGTAAGAATGTTATTGGTTGCAAATGGGTTTACAAAACAAAATTTAAATCAAATGGTGCTATAGAAAAATTCAAAGCTAGATTGGTTGCTAAGGGGTTCAATAAAAAAGAGGGTGTTGATTATGAAGAAACATTTTCTCCTGTCATTAAAATGAATACAGTTAGAATTATTCTTTCTTTGGCTACAAGTCTTAGGTGGCATATTCATCAAATGGATGTTAAAAATGCTTTCTTAAATGGAGATTTATATGAAGAAATATCTATGGATCAACTAGCCAGGTTTTATATATCAACATCATCCTAATCTTGTTTGTAAATTAAAGAAGTCACTTTATGGTCTCAAACAAGCACCACGAGCATGGAATGAGAAGATTGACAAGTATTTTCAGCTACATGGATTTAAAAGATGTAAGTCAAATCAAAATCTTTATGTGAAGAAAGTTCAAGATGAGATTATTCTTGTTGCAATTTATGTAGATGATTTACTCATTGCTAGACTGAATATTGGGCTATCAATGATTTAAAATCAAATCTTAAAAGGACATTTCATATGAGTGATTTAGGTGAAGTGAACTATTTTCTTGAATTACAAGTTTGTAGATTACATAATGAATTGTTCATCTCACAATCAAAATATGCTTTGGACCTTTTAAAAACTTTTAACATGCTTGAATGCAAGCCAACATCTACCACATTTCAATCTGGAGTCAAGCTTACTAAATAATGTACTTCCAAGAGTGTAGATGCCACTTTATATAGACAACATGTTGGTAGCTTGGTTTATCTAACTCATTCTAGACTAGATTTTTTTTGGCAGTCAATCTAGTATCTAGATTTATGCAAACACCTAAAAAAAGTCATTGGTTGGCTACTAAGAGAATTTTACGATACATTTGTGGAACCATACACTTTGGTATCTATAATGGCTATAAGTCTTCAATTTCTTTGGTTGGATTTACCGACTCAAATTGAGGTTGTGATAAAGATGATAGAAAATCTACTTGTGGTTATGTTTTCCATCTTGGATTATGCCCTATTACATGGAGCAGCAAAAAACAAACAACTACATCATTATCTTCATGTAAAGTAGAATATAGAGCAACAAAAGAAGCATGAAAAGAAGCAATTTGGATTTGGAATCTTCTATTTGACCTTGGTTTTCTACAAAATTCTACTAGTACTATGTATTGTGACAATCAAAGTACCATACAGGTTGCAAGCAATCCAATTTTTCATGCTAAAATAAAGCATATTGAGATTGATGTTCACTACATTTGGGATCTTGTTCAAGAAACTATCATCAATCTTCAATTTTGTCTAAGTGAAGAACAAATAGCTAATATATTCACTAAGAGTATGACTAAAACCAAATTCTTAACATTAAGAGGAATGCTTGGTATGATAGAAGGTGAACATTAAGGGGGGATAGTAGTATAATGTTCCCCTCTCCTTTGTATTTTCTTTGTATTATTCTAGCCAATCTTAAGTGGGGATGTTAAGAATAATTAAGATTATCTAGGAAAAGATAAAATGTTTCTAGAATCATCCATAAGCTAGAAACTTCCATAAAGGTATTCTAAAAAAGAACATTCCAAGGGTTGTTCTAGAAATGAACATTCTAGGTTTTAGAGTTATCTAGAAAGCTAAAAGCTTCCGAGCTTCAAAGATTCTATAGCTCTTTATATGTGATTGTAGCTAGCTGTTGAACACAACATTTTGGATGGAATGTAATTCATGCTAGATAAATATAATTTTCTTAGTTATTTAACTCTTCTTTTCCCTGTTCTTCCATGTTTATTGTTATGTTTTGCCCTATTAATCCTTGTTAATGATTGTTGTTATGTCATACTGTAGTTTGGGCCTATTTTTTATAGACCAATGCATGTTGGATTATGTAATGTGCCATGTTTGTTCATCACCATAATGAAAAGAAGAAACAAGAAAGAAAAAAAAACACTTGGAAGTTGCTATCTATTAATATCAGCTATGAGCTTAGTAAACATCAAGTATCAACTTTTTCATCGACAATAAGAAGCCAATGCTCCCCCAAACTCTCTATGTCACAGTTTGCATTATAGACTGAGAAGTCTAATTTGTGTTGCTTATTTGTTCTGTGGAGCTAGATAGCAATCAATAATGAGGATTGGTGGTTTGATTGCATGTATTGCCGTGATTCTTTTGTCTTTGAGTAAAGAGAATGTGTAGCTCAATTCGATGCCTATTCGTAAACATCATCTATTTTGAGAGTCAAAGGTTAATTTTGGCCAATAAAAATAGGACAAATATTTACCACTTTTTATTGTGAATGAGGTATAAAATTGTTATTGACTGTTTAACCATTAAAGTGGATGATATTTAAATAGAATGCAATTTCCACGTATGTGTTCGTTATACCGTGAACGGTGAAAGCTTTGAATCTAAGTTAACTAAAAAATATTAAAATCCAACTTATTGTAGCCCACATGACTAGCAAGAATGATGCAAATTATTCGACAAAAATATGAAGTGGGATAAGAGTAGACTCATTTCATCATCGTTAACATAAAAGAACGTTGTTAAACTTCCGTCAGGATTCATACATTTCTCTGCATCTGTCATGGTTCAAAATGTATATTCAACTTTCTCTCTTGGCTGTGGTTCGGAGTCTAGTTTTTCGTTTTATTTCACTAAACGTGTAGACGCATAGATTGGCTGACAATTACATTTTGACGTGAGTATACTGTTTTCTTACCTTGTTAACCCATCTCCACCATCGTTCAAAAGGAAAGTGGTCCATCTCGATGCATAATTTGATAGACGATTAGAATAATATTGACGATAGAGATTTCAGATGCTCACTTTAAAAAAAGTTAAGACAATAAACCTTAAAGTGGAGCTACGCATGGGCTTTCCGGGTAAGAGAGATTGTAAAATAAGTAACACATAAAAGTGCACCTCAACATTGAAATATAGCAGGACTAAATCACATTTATCATTCTACACTTACACAAATTACCACAAAATTGAACAATAAGGTGAATACATCACATCTATCATACTACAATTATAAAGAATCTCACCATAAGATTGAATGATAAAGGGGTTAAATAATGTCTATCATTTTACACTTCACATAATTTCACCACAAGATTGAAGGGATTTAATTGCATTTACCATTAGCAAAGATAAATTTTGGATTATGATTAGTAAAGATAAAATTTGAAAAAAAAAAGTGGTTAAATTTGTCTAATATAAATTTGAATTTTTTAAAAAAATGTAAATCATAAATCCATAAAATTGTTAAATTAGGTAAATAGTGCTAAACAAAATTGAAATATTTATAAAAAGGCAACACATTTATAAACCACGATAAACTCATCAAAGTTAAACCACTTCCATTAAGATAATTTCAATAGATGAATTTGATATTATAAAATATAATCGGTTCTTAAAATTTCATAAAACTCAAGTCAACAAAATTCTCATTTATTTCAATAGACGTATGATTTTCTAAGTCATGAAGGTGGTGTCAACCAAATTTTGTGCTTTCCAACGTGCTCGATGGACTAAAACAATTACTTTATTTAGAAAATCTAAAGACTTGATAACTTTATACAGTAAATATAGAGACTATCTAAACAATATAAAATAGACGTATGATTTTCTCATCACAAATTCTGCATTGGGTAAGCATTTGATACATACACATTAAATATATCAAACTATGCATAGAAGCTATTGTATTCACCAATATGATTTTGATAATTGAATTTGGTTGTTGAGTTTGAATTTGAATAAATGAGTAGATATTCGATGATATGATTTTGATAATTGAATTATTTTGTAATAATTCTCAATGAACATGATTTAATTTTGATTTTGATTTAATTTTATTTTGGTTGGGAAGCCTTACACCATTTACAGTTTGTGTAGGTATTTATTGTAAATGGAGTTGGTGCAAGTGGTTGTGATAGCAAGTAAGGGAGATTATGTGATTGATAGCCAATGTAGTTGGGAGTGTTTTGTCTTTATGGTACCTTAAGTACCAGTAAGTGTGCACCAAGTTATGTAAATGTGAGCAGTTTGACTTTTGAGCCATATCCAAATGGATGGTTATTGTAAACATTAATTTTGTAATGAAATCAAAAAAGTGTGTATTTTATTTGGAGCACCACGCCCCCTCCCCCCCCAATTTGCATCAACTTGTCTTGTAAATGCAAGTGGAAGTACATGTGTGTTGTTCATTTTGTATGGTAAACTACACATGCAATTGTGAACATTATTGGTGCATTTGCAATTATTTATTAGGTTGGTTAATGTCATATATTGGTTATTTTTAAGGTTTTAATTGGGGGGTCAAGTGCGCAAGAACATAGCAGTTATTGGGGCATGGGCGGTAAGTGGATCCTTTCCCCTACTTGAAAAATACGAAGTCCAAGCTCACACATGGAATCTGCAAAACAGTAGGTAACATTTGGATGAGATGGGCTCCAGGTCTCCAATGGTTTGGGCATAGGTTTCACAAGAGAGAAGGGAAAAAAGGCGACGGAAAACAAGAAAATGGTGCGACAGAAAACACATTTTTTAGATCCGACAACACTGATAAATCCTATTGTCTTGCACGCCTCTAAGAGAATGTGAGCAGTTGATTGCCGATGTCAGGCCTGTCCCTATCACAGAGGGAACACCTTCAGTGTAATAAATACTAGCACTTGCACACATAGGAGGTTCAAAGAATACACTGATAGGAACAACCAAAGACTCTAGGAAATTTTCCGGCATGAATTTTACAGCGTGAGACAATTCCAAGCACTATAATGCTCACATATAAAAGCCTATGGGCTAATTAGAAAGATGCTAAACTCAGAATAGGCAGAGGAATTGAAAGGCAAACAACAATTTAAAAATTATAGATTATGCATTCAACAGTTGGCTGCACACGGTTTTAATTATATACGCAACCATGATTATTACAACCATTACTGAAACTGATCATCTTTATTCCATAGTTTTGTAGACGACAGTCCAAACGTGTGGACCAACGCATGTTGGATTATGTAATGTGCCATGTTTGTTCACCACCATAACGAAAAGAAGAAATTTTTTTAAAAAAAACATGGAAGTTGCTATCTATCAGTATCAGCTATGAGCTTAGCAAACATCAAGTATATACTTTTACAGCAACAATAAGAAGCCAATGCGCCCCCAAACTCTCTACGTCACAGTTTGCATTATCGACTGAGAAGTCTAATCTGTGCTGTTTATTTGTTCCGTTGAGTTGGATAGCAATCAATAATGAGGACTGGTGGTCTGGTTGCATGTATTGCTTGAGTAAAGTAAACGGGTAGTTCAATTTGATGACTATTCTTAAACATCATCCACTTCAATAGTCAAAGGTTAATTTTTGTCAATAAAAAGAGGACAAATATTTACCACTTTTGTTGTGAATGAGGTATAAAATTGCTATTAACTGTTTGACAATTGAAATAGATGATGTTTAAGTAGAGTACAATTGTCACGTTCTGTAAGTGTTCATCTGTACTGTCGACAGTGAAAACTTTCAATCTAAGTTGCTACATAATATATTAAGCTCCAACTTATTGTAAGCCACATGACTAGAAAGAATGATGCAAATTATTCGAGGAAAATATGAAGTGGGATAAGAGTAGACTCGTTTCATCATCGTTAACATAAAAGAACTTTGTTAAACTTCAGTCAGGATTCATACATTTCTCTGCATCTGTCATGGTTCAAAATATATATTCAGCTTTCTCTCTTGGCTGTGGTTCGGAGTATAGTTTTTCGTTTTATTTCGCTAAACGTGTAGACGCATAGATTGGCTGACAATTACATTTTGACGTGTGTATACTGTTTTCTTACCTTGTTGACCCATCTCGACCATCGTTCAAAAGGAAAGTGGTCCATCTCGATGCATAATTTGATAGACGATTAGAATAATATTGATGATAGAGATTTTAGATGCTTACTTTAAAAGAAGTTAAGACAATAAACCTTAAAAGTGGAGCTACGCATGGGCTTTCCGGGTAAGAGAGATTGCAAGTTGTGTTCCCTTTGTTTTCCCCCACATGTTATGTTTGCTCATTCACTTGGTGTTGCCAGTCGTAGATAACTTAAGTTATACCTCTTTATCATGAGGCGATCATCAATTGGGTATTGAGAGAGAGGTTTTTGGCTTGTGGAAGGTTTATTCATGGTAAGATGGCAACTCAATGCCATGGCGTTCTAGTGGCAGGTTTGACTTGGATGAGAGTATAGTGTATTGGCTAATGGTGGAGTGTTGAAACATGGACCAGATAGGACTCGAACCTAGGACCTTCCATTGGTTGCTGGAGTGCTCTACCACTGAGCTACTGGCCCCTCTTGGACCAGTCCATCGTCAGTCCGGGTGTGGCTTATTTCCAACATCAACACCCCCCCTTAAGCCACACCGCTCATGTGCTTGGGGCTCCTAGCCTGGACCTGGCTCTGATACCATGTTGAAACATGGACCAGCTAGGACTCAAACCTAGGACCTTCCATTCATTACTGGAGTGCTCTACCACTGAGCTACTAGCCCCTCTTGGACCAATCCATCATCGGTCTGGGTGTGGCTTATTTCCAACACCAACATGGAGAGGTTAGATTAGTAGAAGGTTATGCATCATGTTTCTATTACATCAAAGCAAAGGCCTTCCTTAGTTAATTTATTTCATGTGTCTTTATTTTAGTTAGCATATGATGCCTAGTGAATAAACCCTCTTCTGCATATGTGTTGTTCCATCTCTTGCAAGGTCCATGTTATTTATCTTTTGTATATGTGTGTAGGTGGTCATCTTAATGAGTATATGGCCTATGTGGTTGTGTATGTTGTGTTTCTCCATTGCTTTGTGTGTTAATCTAGACGGATCATGTGGACCCAGTTTGCATGGTCCATGAGCATTTTGTCCTATATTTCTAGCTACTAATAGTGGTGGGCTCAATGTGTCTTACAAGTAAAAACCTTGACTTTTCAAGGAATAAAAGGATGATGTCAAATAGCTAAGATGTGTTGCCTTCCCATTGCATTAGAGAAAAAGTTTCCATCAATCAATTTTCTTCATGTGGTTTAAGTTTTCCCACTCCATGCTATTTATTTGATCTATCCCACATGCATTGGCCATCTGATTTTGTTAGAGGTGCACAAACTTTAGACTTAATGTATTCATGTGAGCTATTTCTTTATTATATATGTGGCATGTGCATGGTGGTTGGTTATCAGCCTAATGATTTTAGTGTGAACAACATATATGATTCACCCATATGTAAAACAATTCTTTGGTACCATGTGGATGTGTATTGGTATTGGTGCAAGGGAACCTTGAGCTTTATTAAATTGGCTTTACGTTGTAGGTGGAGTGAGTATATGATATATGTGGTTAGTTCTTAACCAATTTTGTTGCAAAGCATCTCCCTTAGTTTTCTCCTCCCATGTTCTGTCAATGAGCTACTGTCAGACATTCTAGGACTTTGTTTTTACTAAAAATAGTTGTTTGTTCAACATCTCTATTTTTTCCTTTTATAACTAGATAGTTGTTAGTTACTTACTATTTTTGTTTTTATAGAGTTAGATTAGGATTAGGACTCTATTTTTGTTGTAGGGGAGATAGTGATTTGTATGTGTTTTGGAGTGGATGGTTTTCTATTTGGAAAATGTTTTTGTTTTTGGGTTGAAAAATAGAGATTTGAATAGATATTGCAGAATGTATTTGAACCATTCTTTGGCTAATTGTAAAGGTTTTGTATTATCTGTGTATTAGTTTTTTCTGATTAATTAAAAGAATAATGGTGAACTTTTTATTGTTTTTCTTATCCAATGAATAGAATTGAATTATGTTCTTTTAGTTCCTGCTATTCCAAAACTACTTAAAATTTATGAGTTAAGGAATAATAAATAGGGTATTGTTTGGAGTTGATTTGTAGGTTCATAGAACTGAATTGTAATAATTTGGTATTAGATAAAAACTTGAATGGCTCGGAGGGAGCTCATGTGGTCTGGGGAAGAAGAGGTAGGAGGAATTCCAGATGGAGAGGTGATGCAGATGATGAAGCTCTAAGAAGGTTGCAAGCCCTTGAGGCTAGGTTGACTCACGAGGATTCTGGGGAAGAACTAAAAGTTCAAAGGGGTCAAGGAGGAGCCATAGATCCCATAGAAATACTTATTGAGGCTACAACCAAATAAGGAACTAGAGTTATGGTCAAAGTCCTTGATTTTAAAGGTGAATTAAATCCAAAAGTGTTTTTGAATTGGATTCAAGAATTAGAAAATTACTATGACATGGAAGGAATGGAATAAACTAACCCATTAAGAGTAAAGGTTGTAGCATCTAAAATGAAGTCTCATTCTACTCTATGGTGGGAGAATCCCTAGAATGCTAGGAGAAGATAAGAGAAAGAAAAATCATACTAGGCCCAAAGATGTTAAAACATTTGAAAGCTAAGTCCATGCTTTTGGATTATTAGAAAAGACACTTTAAAGAATTCCAAAATCTAAAGCAAAAGGAGTTAACCATGCATCAGCGTATGCTAAATAATTTTTGAGGTTGCAAATCAGGGCTAATTTGCAAGAAGATGATGAGCATGTAGCAACTAGATACTTTAATGGACTTAGATTTCAACTCCAAAATGAACTAGCTTTTCTCAAAGTGAATACTATGGATGAGGCATATCAATTATCCTTGAAAGTAGAGGAAAAATTGAATAGGTTGGGAAAAGTGGAAAATAAAAGAGATGGCAGCAGTTCGAGTAGGGGTAGAGGAAGTTCCTCCAAATCAGCCAATGAAGAAGATCTAGAAAATAATGTGAATCCAAACTTCCAAGGGAGGGGTGGCTTTAGAGGTAGAGGAAGAGGACAACAATTTTTTGGAGGTTAGAAACTTTTGAAGTGCTTTATTTGTAATGATACCCATAGGGATATAAACTACCCTCAAAACCCCAAGAGAGTGATGGTGACTCAAGAAGAAGAATGAGAAAAAACCTTGATAGAAGAAGTTGAAGCAAAAATGGGTGAGACCTTGATGCTTAATAGAACCTTGATAGGTAGAGGCAAATAAACCTTCATAGATGATTGGACAAGAAACAACATGTTTGAAACATAATGTAAGTGTAAAGATAAGGTGTGCAAGGTGATTGTTGATGGAAGGTCTATTGATAACTTGGTAAGTATAGAAATGGTGCAAAACTTACAGCTTGCTTGTGTTCCAAAACTAAATCCTTATAAAAATTTTAGGTTGAAGAAGGATCATAGTTTGCTTGTGAATTAGTCTTGTCTAGTTGAGTTTAAAATTTGTCCTTATGAAGACAAGGTGTTTCGTGACATAGTGCCAATGGATGTGTGTCACTTGTTATTAGGTAGACCTTGGCTATATGATAGAAATGCAATTCACCATGGAAAAGAAAACACCTATGAGATATAGCATGAGGTTGAAATCCATATTTTGAAACATTTTAAAGGAAAAGGAAGAACTAAAATAGTAGCTAAGTTGTCTTTTCTTACAGTGGGCTAGAAAGAGTTTTTAAAAGAATCTAAGGAAGATATTTGTTATCTATTATACCCACTACAAAAGAAGAAATTAGATCAACAAACAATCCCATTGGAAGTGCAAAAATTGTTGCAACAATATTCTGATTTGATACCATCTAATCTACCAATTTGTTTGCCTCCTTTTAGAGGCATTACCCACCAATTGATCTAATTCTGGGTGCCAAACTTCCAAACTATGCTTCTTATAGGTTGCCTCCTCTAAAAAACAAGGAAATGAGGAGACAAATTACTAAATTAATGGAAAAGGAGTTTGCAAGAGAAAGCATGAGTTTGTGTGCCACACCTACCTTACTCTCTCCTAAGAAGGGGTAAAATGGAAATTACATATGGAATCTATAGCCATTAACAAAATCAATATGAAGTATTGATATCTTCTATCCATGATAAATGATTTATTAGATTTCTTGTCAAGTGCCAAAGTCTTCTCCAAGATCGGCCTCAGAAGTAGATACCATTAGATTCAGATTCATGAAGGTGATGAGTGGAAGATAGGCTTCAAGACCAAGGATAGATTATTTGAGTGGGTAGTGATGCCATTCAAATTGTCCAATGCTCCAGCTACCTTCATGTGCACCATGAACTAGGTATTTATATTACACATTGGTAAATTTATCATAGTCCATTTTGATGATATCTTGGTTTTTAGTAAAACTATGGATGAGCATGTAGAACATTTAAGAGTGGTGTTTGACATACTTAGAGCTAAAAGGTTGTTTATCAACCATGAGAAAAGTGAATTTTGCAAAGATATGTTGGTATTTTTGGGGATTTTTATTTCAACATATGGATTGAGCATGGATATAGAAAAAGTTAAGGTTGTTCTTGAGTGGCCTACTCCTCAAAGTATTACTAAGGCAAAAAGATTCCATAGATTAGTGAATTTTTATAAGAGATTCATGAGAAATTCCAGTGGCATAAGTGCACCATTAACTGTTTGCATGAAAGAAAAGGTCTTTACTTGGACAAAGGCAATTGATGTGAGATTTGAACAGATCAAAAGAAAGGTTACTAAAGTACCTATTCTTACTATACTGTAGACTTTCGAAACTTCTTATAGTTGAGTGTGATACTTTAGGGATAGCTATTGGAGGAGTGTTAAGCCAAGAAGGAAAACATGTAGTTTTTTTAGCAAGAAATTAAATGAAGATAAAAAGAGGTATACAATTAATGATAAAGAATTATATGTTGTGGTACAAGCATTAAATATTGGAGGTATAATCTTCTACATAGGGAATTCATTTTGATGATTGATAATCAATCCTTGAAGTATATAAATTCATAGGTTAAGTTATCCCACAAACATGTAAAATAGGCTTCATTCTTGTAGGCCTACACATTTGTTGTGAAACATAGGAGTGGAAAAACCAATGTAGTGGTTGATGCCTTAAGTAGAAGGTGTCATTTATTGGTTGTAATGAATCATGGACTAGTTGGCTTTGAAGAAATTAAGTGTTAATATACAAATGATTCATAATTTGGCAACATTTATGCAATTCTAAGTGGTGAAGACCATGTACAACTATGTGTCCATTTGAAGATTACTTTTAATTAAATGGATTTTTATTTAAGGGGTCTCATCTTTTCAATCCCCTTGGATCAAGGAGAGAAAAGCATGTGAGAAATGCACTCAAATGGGTTGGGTGGACACTTTAGAAGAGATAAGAATTTTGGATTAGTGAGTGAGAAATTATTGTGGCCTAATATGAGAAGAGACATGGACAAGTTTGTTGTTGTTTGCAAAGTGTGCCAAATATAAAATGGACATTAAAATCCAATCCTATACATGCCTTTGCCAATGCCAAATGAACCATGGACTCATATTTTCATGGATGTTGTTTTGGGGCTGCCATGAACCCAAAGGGGTCATTATTAAGTGTTTGTAGTGGTGGACCTCTTTTCTAAAATGGCTTATTTCATACATTATAAGAAGACAAATAATGCAAGTCAAGTGACACTTTTTTCTTTAGAGAACTCATGAGGTTACATGGTATTCCGAAAACTATAACCAATGACAGACACCAAATTTTTAAGCCACTTTTGGAGAGTCTTGTGGAGAAAGTTGTATAAAAAGTTTCAATTTAATTTTGCATACCACCCCCAATTGATGCTCAAACTGAGGTTGTGAATATAAGCCTAGGCAATTTATTGAGTTTTATAGTAGGGGACAACCCTCAATAATGGGATTTGGTTTTCCTATAATTCTAGCATAAATAGATCCATAGGTAAGTCTACATTTGAAATTGTGTATGACACAAATCCTAAGGGAATTATGGACTTAGTTGATTTTCTAGCAAACTCACATATCAATCAAGAATCTATAAATTTTGTATACAATATCCATGAGATACATAAACAAGTTAGGCACAAATTGTAGTTCATGAATGAACAATATAAGAAGAATGTCAATTTTCATCAGAGGAGAAAGGTCTTTCAAGAAGGAGAGAGGGTCATGGTGCATTTGTGCAAGGAAAGGTATCCCCAAGGTGCCTACAACAAGTTAAATCCCAAGAAGATTGGACCTTGAAAAATTATGAAGAAGATAATTGAGAAAGCCTACCTAATTGATTTGCTTGAAGACTTGAATATCAATCTTGTCTTTAATGTCACTGACCTATATTCATATTTATCTAGGGAAAATGATGGTCAAATGGAAGATGAGCAAATGGAAGATGAGCAAAATGAGAAGGAAAACAACAATTGGACCCAACACTTTCCAAAGAAGAAAAGAGATTAGGTTGAATGGATATTAGATACCAAGTTGGTGGCTACATGATCCAAGTCATATAAGCTATATTTTGTTAAGTAGGAAGGTCTATCAGATTCTTACAACTCTTGGATCATAAAGGTTGACTTACTTAAGTATAGTCAAATAACTTCGAAATGTGAAATTGAACCAAGATATTCAAATTTTCTAAGAGAAGGGGAGGATTATGTAGAGAATCTCCCTTAGTTTTCTCCTCCCACACTCTGTTAATGAGTTTCTCTCAGACATTCTAGGACTTTGTTTTTACCAAAAACAATTTTTTTAACAACTCTATTTTTGTCTTTTTATAACTAGATAGTTGTTAGTTACTTACTATGTTTGGTTTTGTAGAGTTATATTAGGTTTAGGACTCTATTTTAGTTGTAGGGGAGATAGTGGTCTATATGTCTTTTGGAGTGGAAAATTTTCTTTTTGGATATTTTTTTGGTTTTTCAGTTGAAAAAAAGAGATCTGAAGTGATATTACAAGATGTATTCGAACCGTTCTCTAGCTATTCATAAAGGTTATTTTTTATCTTTGTATTAGTTATTTTTTATTGATCAAAAGATTAATGGTGGAATTTCTATTGTTTTTATCATCCCATCAATTGAATCAGATTATAATGGTCTTTTAGTTCTTGCTATTCCAAAACTCCTTAAAATTTATGAGTTATGAAACACTAGAAATAGGGTAAATTGTTTGCAGCTAATTTACAGGTTCATAAAACATAATTGTATCAAATTTGGATTGGTCTAAGGGACCAATGGGCATTTAATCAAATGGGTCTACAAGTGCATGGTCAATGTCATGGTGTACAATGTGTATTATGTGGTAGGTTGGTGGGCCTAATTTATTTATATTGGCAAGGCAAGTGACATGCCCACATTCTATCATGTGAAATTTGTACTTTCAATTAGTTTTGTCTTGGTAGAGTGTTTTTTTCCTAGGAAACCTTTTAGCCAAGTCATTGGGATCCCCTCTTCACATCTTAAAGTGAGTTGATTTAGTTACCCCCCACTATATGATGTATGTTTCAACCATTGATCTAGCAAGGTATAACTATGATAGATGGGAACCATTGATCTCTAATCTTGTTTCAAAAGGGTTAATGCAATATTTGAGCCCACAAATACTTTAAAGGGATAAATGGCCATAACAAGGGTCATTAGCAAAACCTAAAGAGTAATATAGAAAGAAAATAATAGGTGAATAAAAAAGAAATCTAGTGACGCCCCTTAGATCTTGATGGATAATTACAAACTACTAGCAACAAATTTAGTGACTTGGAAAGTGAATCTAAGAGTTGTTCTATCACTATAGAGATGTGTGTAGGTGATTTACATGTGATCATATCTTGTATTCTTGTTAAGAGACAATTTTATACATTTGGAACCTAGCATCCATTCATTTTTGCCTATTTAGGCCTTACACACCATTTGTATGTAATAGAAGGTTTCAAGGTACCCTTAAAGATACTATGAAAAAACTTATAAAAGATTGTAGTGAAGTGAAATATGAAAGATAAATTCACAATAGATAGTACAACTATCTTCTAGACATGTGGATGTTGAATAACAGGGTAAACAACACAACAAAAATATTATCAATATAGATTTAATCAAATATACATGTGATTAAGCCAATAAAATTATGAACCAATGAAGATGTAAACATAATAAATGCAAACCATAACAATAGATTTATATGGAGAAATACTTGCATGAAAAACTCCACCACTAAAGAGACCCCAGCTTGTATTAATCTCAAAAGAGTCTACACTGATAAAATTACTTATCCCTTTGACAATAAGCTACTAGTATACTAGAGTACCTACAAAAGAACCTTCCAATCCAAGTCATCCCATACCTCTAGTATATACAAAACTTAGAAACTAGAAACCATCAAGTAGTATCCAAAAACCATAATTCAAAACCATGAGCCATGGAAAAAATCCAAATCCCCTATGGTCATTGTCAAGCATCTTGGAATAGTATGTAACTCCTCTTACACCTCTTACACATCTAACAACCTTCTTATGCATCATAGATGTCATAGATTCTATCATAATGGTCAAAGTGACCATGATCTCAATCCTAGGAACTTTGTGAGGGCATTCAATGTTTGTGTAATAACTACCAAAATGAGAAGATGCTTTATAACTCTCAATTTTTTACATTTTCAATGTGACCTCCCTATTCAATGCCTTCTTACACAATATCCCAAGTATCCCAAAGAATTAGTAATAAATATATAGTCCCCAACCACACATGGGTGTCCCATTTCACTCAATCCAACATGATTGGATAACATATATTAGTTATTATCAACATAATTAAATACAATTTGTAGACACCTAAAAATTGCCAAGACCTAATTCACTCAATTACCCCAAAAACCACGTCCTGATTCCTTAAACCATCCAAATATATACCTAAACCATCCTAATTATCCTTAATCTTGATTGATTCCCTAATCCTGATCAATTATTCCTTAATCATCCCGATTCATTAAATTATCTTGATCACCACAATTATCAAATCTAGATCTCATCAAATTTATCCTAATTATTCCTAATTTTCCCTAGTCCTAGTCCCCTTCTCACACATGATTTAATTAATTTATTAATTAAATCTCTCACCTAACTACCTAAAAAGTGAATAAAAGAAATAAATCTTTCTTTCATTTGTCACCACTCATCTCATAACTATCTCCTATAAATCTAAAAATTATTTAAATAAATCTCAATTATCCTACATCATTCATCTCTTAACCACTTCAATCTAGACTGATGATCTATCATCATATCTCCATCATTGATCATCCAACTTGTGAGCCTATAAATGGACCCTTTAGGGGCCATTTTCATCAATAAATCATCACTACAATGTCATGATACTAGTTTAAGCAACCACATCTATCAATTTGAGCATAACTATCATTTGGTACAACAGGAATTGAATTTGGGTAAATTTGTTGTTTATTCTTTTCTTTATTTGATTTCTTTTCTCTAACAGAGGTGTATAGTGAGCATGAAATGAGGTTTGAATGTTTGTCTTTGAATCTTTTTTTATTTCATAATTTGTTGTTCACATTTCTAGCATGCTTGGTGGAGCCCCTTGTCCCTTTTAATGTTTGTCTTGCAGGTGGTTTTGTTTTATTTTTGTAGGTTTTTGGTGGATTTCTAGAAAAATCTCAGGGCTCAACTTTCACAACAGGATTCTTGGGTCAAAACAGAAGTCATCGTTGTGTTCGAAGTGGCCAATAGATGAAAATTGCCATAAAACACTTGATATTTTGGTAAGAAAAAAAATTGCAATTTATTTTTATTTTTTGAGATTTAACCCTAGTATGACCCTAAATTTCTACAATAGTGATGAATAGCTTAAATACTCTTGAGAGAATTGTATACTACACTAAACTTAGAGATATGCATTTGTTTTTATTATTTAAAATCTAGTCTCCTCCAAATTTATTGCTTTTTGTACATGCATCTAATTGGAGGTACATACAATATTGCCAACACCATTCTTTCACACTTGGTCACATGGACAATCACATGCCTATTTAGTATATGGTTCTTGAGTGTAGTACCATTTTAGCTATTAAATGTAATAGGTATCCATTTAGTACAATGTCTAGTAACCAATTTCATTATCTAGCTACTTATGCAATACAATGTCAACTACATATATAGTATGTAACTATTGAGAGGAAATGCCATTTAGTTTTTATACAAATAGCTAATAGTTGTGTTTATACTTATTTATATTGCTACTTATTTGGATATTTTATTTTTTTTCTTGCAAGCTTTCAAACAAGAAACTCAAGGGAACATGGACTAGAATGATGTCTACTTCCATATCCATATCTCTTTTGGGTGTCTAAATAAATTTATTTTCATGTTATCTTAGATGCATGTTTTACTTTGACATGCAAATCAAAGTGAGGGGAAATATAATGGTGAAAATTTCACACTTGCACTTTTTCCCATCATTTTGCACTCACTTTAACTTGTTTCTCCCTAATGAAAGAACTATTGTACAAAACCAACTTTTTTCTCATAGAATTTAAAAAATAACTTGAGCTTGGATTTTTTATATTCCCTCTCTATTCATCCCTAGTGTCTAGACTTGATTTTTAATTTATCCATTTCTTATTGTGATTAGATTTGTAATAGTAGAAATGGTCTAGACTACTCTCACACTCACAAAATGATCTCCTTATTTAAAAAATAAAATTCAAATTTAGGCCTGATTTTTTTTGTCCAATTAATCGTTATGAGCTTATTCAAATCATGAAATATAGTTAAATTACATGCTAGGGTGTTGTATTTAAGGACAAATCCTAATTTTTAGAAAATTTAACAAACATATGAATTGAATATCTTCTAGCACACATCATGGCCATAAAAATAATTATCTAGTTATATCAACACTACATTATCATTGTAGGATACACATAATTTTTGTTGTCCTTGATCTCATTCCAAATTTGTTGACTTCACATTACTTAAATGGTTTGACACAAGGGATTGCCACATGTAAACGAAGAAACATCAAGACAATCTTTTATGTGGGAACAAATTGAATACTTCAAAGTGAATCAAAAGTGAAATTCTAAAAACTGAGCAAAGAGTGAATCCATAGGCATGCATAATATTCGTAAAGCTAGTTTAGATCTACACTATGACATCTATTCTACAGCCCAAAAGTGATCTCGATAAAAGAGTAAAGATTTTACATATTTTAATTTATTTGTTTGAATAACCCTAAATTTTGCTAGTGGTGATAAATAATTTAAAGGCACTAGACAAAATCATATCCTACATTAAATCATTAAATCTAAAGCTATATATTTATATCTATTATTTTAAACTCCAAACATTATTATCAACATATTTATATTTGAAATGTCTAATATTAATAATTAATCAATTAATCATAAAATATTTAAATATAAAAGTTATTTATTTCTTTATTTTTTTAATAAATTTGTCTAAATTAAATACAAACACAAACCTTCTAAATTAATTTATCACTACAATTTGACATATTTACACTGAAGGCATTCCCTTTATGAACCAGACGGGTTGACTTCGAGAATCGTCGGTCTCTATTGCTCATTTCGCGTGCAAGATAATTGAAGGAGATCTGGCCGTTCTTTTCATGTTGTCAGGAAAGTAATTTGCATGGAGCCAGAGATGGAGGCGTGTTTAGAATTTCTATTATATTTGTTGTTAGACCCAAGCTTTCTTGACACCTATATTTTACCAGTGCTTGTCATGAAAACGGAACCGTACTATCTCATACACTACTTTTTGTGATATGATGGCCCTCATTTCATGGAGAAAGCATAGCAGCCAAGGTTAAAGTTAGGGTTACCATTGCTTTCTTGTTTGTTCGTTGGTAATTTGTAAAAAAAAATCACTTTTCTGACTGTTGTACGTGGAATTTACCATCTAACTGTTCATTTGGATATGGATGGTTTGTGATCATCTAGGTGTCAAAAACACCATAAAATTCATAATTTCCTATTTTCTATAAAATCAAAATTGAAAAATTAAACCAAGGTTGCCATTGCCAATGTCTGAATTTGTTTGTTTCATTCTAAGAATTTTGTTTTATAAAACTATATTTTGAATTGATTTTTCTTTTCATTTTTCTAATTTTTTTTTAAAATAAGAAAATAGGTTTAGTAGGCATGAGTTTTCCACAGTCCATGAATTAAGAGATATAGTGCTTCTAGATTAAACTGTGTATGTTTTTGCATCAATAAAAATGTTTCGAATCATGCTCAATGATCCATCATTAGGAAGAGGACAATGTGTAGATTGGATAGCAAACTGGACCTTATAAAGGAATGAGAGAGGAAGATGAGACAAGGAACACATAACGAAAGATAGGAGGGGGTGTGTGAGCAAGAGAATAAATTAAAAATAAAAATAAATGCATACTCAAATAAAGTAAATTCACATAAGCCCAAGTATGAGCATACAATAATAGGGTTAGTTTTTTAAAGTAAGGGTTAATAGTTGTTATGTTTTTATTTAATAAACAGATATAATGTTTTTTTTATAATGCACATATTTCCAGTCGACTTTTTTGGTCCTCTGTAAACATACAAAGGTTTCATTTATCATTATTGTGTTTATTATATTGTACAATTATTGTAACTAAAACATCACTCATTCTTTACAATTTGTAAAGGAAATTTTAACTAACAATAAATTTAAAGATAATAGAATTTATTTTAAAGTAAATTTAAAAATATTATGTAATGATTGTAGTCTTAAGTTTATGGTCTGTATTTATTAGTGATTTAGAATAACTTATCTTGTGACTATAGATGGTCCACTTATCATTCATTGCATCTAGGTGATGCGTATAGGGTTGAAGCATGAGCACCTTCCCTGGAGGTCACACATTCCAATACTACTTTGACCCAAAATCAAGTTCACTTAGCATGCTACCCTACTTGCAAATCTAATTAAGCTCAATTAACATTTGTTCCATTTGCAAACCTTCAATAAGTGTTGTGTTGGAGTAGTATTAGGATGGGTAATCTCTCAAAAAAATTTGGTGCCTCACTTTTGTAACCATCACCATGATACAATGAGTGTTAAGTGGACTATTAATGACTCGAAACCAAGTAGTTAAATCTTGACAAATCATCATGGATAAGCATATGGTATAGTGGTTATCTTGTTGATTGAGAAGTAAGTGATCATGTGTTAAGTCTCATGGTTAGTGATACGTTAAGAAACCCCCCGTTAAAATGTATAAAAGATCCTAGTAAATCTTGGCCTAGTATATTAATTTTTTTGGTGAATATATGTTGATTCTCAAAAGAAAGAAAAATATGTGGAAAATCTATGCATTTTGTCCAACAAAGTTGTTTTTACTGGTAAATTATAGATCGATACATAAAAATAAAATAATTTATTTGACAAATTATCAATTGATTTGAAGAAATAAAATAATTTATTGGGTGAATTATTGATTGATTTAAAAATATTACATAATTTAAATGGTGGATTATTAACTTATTTAAAAATATTACATAATTTAAATGGTGAATTATTCTAACACAAAAGGGTAAAGATTAATTTATTTGGAAAATATACCTCTTCTAAAAGTTGTTGTACGATGTCATTAGGTGGTGGGACCGGAATCACATGTTTTTCTTTATATATTTGTTTGGCAAATTTTACATTGTTTGATGAACAATGATGAATGGCTAAAGCTTTATTCTGAGAGAGAAATCTAATTCACATACTTTTGGAGATAAAAGTTTTAGAATTCACCAATAATAATAAATAATAAAATCTACTAGAAATATAGTGCATTAAACAAAAAGAGAGGACTACATAGATAACCCATATTATATTAAACAAAACGAGAGGATTACATAGATAGCCAAGGTGCCCTAACACAAACCTTGAATAAAGTAGAAACTAGACAAAAAAACCTTGTAACAAAGGCATACACAGAAACAACTAGCAAAGAAAGCAAAAGATGTTAAAATTTAAAAAATAAGCTTAAAGATAGAATAGAAAATACCATCTTCAACTACTATCACTAGAGGTCTCATCTTCCACAACTTAAAGGGCTAAATAGCCCCCACAAATGCATCCCCTATCAACCGTCACCTGAAGAAGCATAAGCAATAGACCTGGCTCTTTGCAATAAACAGTCACATAAGTCCTTGTCATGTTTAATCAAGGCCTTGTCAAAGATTTCTAGTGAACCTCTAGCAAGCCCCCTACTTGTGAACTTAAGAATGCAATTAACAATCTTTGAATTCTCTAAAACAAGTATGTAACTAATTCCCCTTCCGATCTCTTCTATTGCTATCTTGGGCATACTCTAAAGACTTGATTCCATCATAAGTCAATGGTTCATCATTAAAGTTACCTCCCAACAAAACCATTTTCCAAGCTCATTTCTTCAAGATTCGTAGCAGTCACAATTTCTAAGCAGGGAGTGTGATTCCACCTAAATATGTCTTTGGTACTTGAACCACCAATTTAAAAATATATTAGATAAGTTCACACCTAGAGAGGCAAGGAACAATTATAGTCTAGTGCAACTACAAAAGGCCAACTATCTTTCATAGGTTCAAATTTTATTGTTCATGTGAGTATTGAATGACATTTATGGTTTAGCATATTTTTGCAATTATTTTAGTGCTTTAACTTAGTTTCCAAAAAAATACATATGTTTTCCTCTTTCACTTGGGTATTGTGTAGCATTTTGATATTATGTAATTCCATGATGATTAAACTAAGATGTTGTGTAGAATTTAGGAACACTCAAAAATGATTTTCTTATAATGAATTCTAAAACAAAATATCAAACCTGTTGTAGTTTACCCTCAAAACCATCTATTTCATGGAAACAAATCTTTGTATCTATTCCTCTTTTTCTCATAATCTATTCTTATTTTTCTAGGAAAATCTAGATTATCAGCCTAATGTTAGCCATGTCTAGGATTTTCTCCTTTTTGTTTTAGTTTTAGTTTGTGTACCTTTCCTACTTTATGGTTAAAAACATACCCCTGAGAAACCCAAAACTTTATCTTTTGAGAGAGCTACCCCTCTCAAGCATGGAGGAAAATCACTAATCTAATAGAAATTTCTCCAACTATGGTGAGCTTTGTCACTGCCCATTACTTTTCCTCTTTGAATTTTGAAGGTCGCATAAGCATTAAAAGTTTGAAATTTAACTAAAATTAATGGCTTAGACATTACTTTCTAGAGTCAACAGTTGTAGAAGATATATATATTAGAAAGTGCTTGCCTTTTTTATCCATCAATCCATAGAAGTTTGCAAAAGAGATCCATGTGGAGCAATCTACTTTGCCTTGATAGTAAAATCGAGGACTCTGGTAGATTGACAAACTTTGTAAAGGGCTTAAGAGACCATCTTTTAACCTATAGAAGTTAATAAGATTGAGACACATTGCATAATCTTTAAAAGAATCCATAGTCCAATTTTGACAAGTCATTACCATGGGCCCGCCATTAAAAACATTATTAGATGCCATGTGACATCCTTTGATACAGTTCTATAAAGCAAAACCTTAATGAGTGTCTTACAAAGCAATTTGTTTTGTAAAATTGAGTTGTTAAGAGCAATAAATAATGGGGCATATTTGTAAGAGTAGTAAAGAAGAATTTTTTTATTTCTTTTTAATATTAGTATTCTCAAAAAGAGAGTTTACAGAATATTTACATTATTTATTTTGTTCCATTTTGATTTATTGAATCCCGAACATCATTTGAATATTGAAACCATGTAGTTATGTGTTGTGTTGTTTTGTGATGGTACATAAAGTTTGTTGTGAATAAAAGGAGAAAGCTTCATAGGTGAATTAACAAGTTGGTATAGAAATGATAGACCTTCTTTTGGTTTGTTTGTGTCAACCAACCATTTACATGTGAAAGTTAATAAGGTAAACATATTTGTTATTTTCATCTATCTCTATCGTGAACAAAATGGGGATTTCTTGGACATCTAAAGTTTATTTAAAACATATTTTTTCATAATTTGTTGTTGATTTTAACATTACATATAAACAAAGGATATATTAATTAAAACAACTAAATCAAAACATTAAATGTAGAAAAATATGATTGTATTACTTAAAAGTTACATAGTAGTAATTTGTAAATTTGTACTAGTATTTCGTATATATAAAAAATAATGAATAACAACTAACAAGAATCATTTTTATGCAAAGAAAAGATCTTAAACTTATCATTACAATTAAATGTAAGTTTCTAAGTTGATTTTAAAAATTATTCAAGATAAATATTCTAAAAAAATCATTTATATTTATCTTTAAAAATATTATAACTTAATATATATTTTTATAACAAAATATTATAAAATGATATATATTATAAATGAGAATATTATATTATATTTCCCTATAGTAATTTTTTACAATTTTTGAATACTTTAAAGTGTCATATATACAATTATATAAAATATAACAAATCAAATCATATGGTCTAATAAATTTTAAAATTGTAAAATACTGTATCAAATTCCATGCTAGATGGATTATTAAAGTAACAATAACAAATTATATTCTTTTAAGAAGAGGATGAGGTCATGCCACATAGCCTCCCAACTTAAATGAATTTAAGAAATTAGCGAGAAAAACATAAAAGTCTCCTTTTTACAAACTATGTATACTTTGAATTTCCCACATGCAAAATAATGTTTTCTTTTATCCACACGGAACTCCTTTCCACATCAATTCTTTGCATACCCATTGCACACAAATATTTAAAATTGAGTTGGTAAATATTTTTTATCATCTTATCAATGGATGGCATATTACAACCATTTTATAAACTACAATTCTAAATTATCATTTCTTGTCTTTCAATGATAGAGATCCTGCAATGGCCTGTATAGTTTTTGTCTCCCAATTTGTTTATTAGGCCTATTACTACATACTTTTCATGATCTAGAGGTAGAGACATAGAGATAGGGAGAGAGGGAGAGAAAGGATCAAATAAAGAAGGGCAAAGAGACAACGAGCAAGCGAGCGAGAGAGAGAGAGAGAGAGAGAGAGAGAGAGAGAGAGAGAGAGAGAGAGAGAGAAGTACCAACACTTAGGGAAAAAAGTCATTCGCTTAAGGACCTAATAAATCACCTTTAAGACCTCTTTACTGTACCCATTGCACACAAAATTGTAGCTATCTCTAACAATAGCAACATCCCATCTCCAAGATTCATTGATTCATACATGGCACAACCAATACAATTAGAAACAATGCCACTTAACATCTTGAAAGTCCAACAAATGGAAAGAACACTTAGCATCAACTATTGTTTAAGTCTCACCTCATTTCACCACCATCCTAAAGTAGATGATCAATGTTTTCAAACATTTTGTTGTGAATTATTGTTATACTAGCTATTCAAAATCATTCAAAATGATATTGGTTCATTAGAGCAAGATATTATAGCCCATTGGGAAAGGATTTCAAATAGCTATGTTCCATGGAATTTGCACCGTACATCTCCAAATCCATTAGTAGACACTAATGATGAACTCCTTTTGATTAGGGACATACAATGCAAGAAGATATTCCTAATGAATGGAAAGTCTTGTCAAGTCTGTATCTAGGCCTGCCATTTCAATTGGATGGGCTCGACATGCTTGGGAAACAATAAGAGGACTAGTTAAGTGCACTATCACTTGCAAATAATTGACCAAAGAAAAAGGCAAAAAAAAAAGTTTATCATCTCCATACCTACTTTTACCCACTAATGAATTCTTTATTTTGTACTTGTCTACACTCCAATAGATTAGTAATTTTTTTTTTGTTATATACTAATGTTCCTCCAAATTGAAGATATTAGCAAAAACAAGTATTGAAAATTATGCCACTGCAATCTTTCAATGTTCAAATGATGGATTAACAACAACCATTCACCATCAACAAAATTGCCATGCTCTCTTCTCAATAAATTTCAATGTTTAATGTGAAATTATAAGAAAACCACTAATTATTTTTATTTGTTTTATCTAATAGATGAAATGAGTTTCATTGGTCCAAAATTGTTGGAGTATATTAACATTAGGTTGTGTGAAGCATTCCCCAACCATAATCAAATCCATTTTGGAGCCTCTTCAATCATCTCTTATGTAACCTTTGTTATTGTTAGCGTAATTAATACTGCTATTACATTGTAACTATCTATAATTACGCTCACAGTTATCTCCCATTAGTCAAAGACATTCCCATGTATGCTGCAACATCATATGGGGGAACAATCTACCAGAGCTTCTCCATAGTAGTAGTTAAATTGAGCAAGATATTCTACCAAATTCATCTAGACCCAACACAAGTTGCTTTCTGCGCTCTTCTCTCACATATAAGAAATGCAAGGAAAAAATTATAGATTGGAAGATTATAATGTCATGTTCAAGTTCTTCACTTACCTCTACTAAGCAATCATCTTTTTTATCCACTATACATTTATTTGAAACAAATTAGTTAGTATCATATTAAACATATGCTCCAGTCTTTGGCAGTGCTAATTGCCAAGTCCAATGTTGAGAAACTTGATAGGACATCATTCCCAACTCCAAAGGATGAACAACTTGAAGCTAATATCCTCTTCTGTATTAGCCAAGAAGTACTGCTATGTTCTAATTTGTGGGTGTAGGAAAGCCTTATGAATGGTGCAATTGGCTAGGTTAAAGAAATTGTATACAAAAATGACCAAAAACCCCTATACCTTCCCTTATTTGTTGTAGTACAATTCAAGCATTACATAGGCCCACCCTATGATCACACCCAACCAAAAAAATTCCCACCATCCCACTAAGCCATGGTTTGTGTCACCAAACACCTCTACAAATGGCATAGGCCTTAACATTACATAAATCATAGGTTCTAACACTTGAAAGGGAAACAATCAACATCAACAACATTGATCAACATGGACTTGCATTCACAACTATATCAAGAGCACGTAACTTTGTAGGTCTCTGAATATGAACCAGCTTCACACTCCAAAGATATGCATGCATGCAACATAGTCCATATGTTGCACTAAGAAAGCAAGAAGAGGACTAATTAAGAGCACTTTCAAATGGAAATAGCTAACCAGCAAAAAAAAGGTTTGTAATTTTTATAACTATTTATTTGTCCACAATGAAGCAATTCCCTCTTATTTACCATAATGTATTTTTACAATCATGTATACATAGTTATTTTAATCCATTTCTTTTTAATGCAGAAAAACAACGCATAAATCATAATAGGATAAGAGAGTTAAAATTATGGAGTGACAGTAGGCAATAAAAATGGGAAACAAAGATGTCAATTATTAAAACATAAATCCATATATTTTGGACTCTTTTCTCAAGGATACTAATATTAGAAGAAAGGGGAAAAAATCCTTTCTACTATTGTCACAAATAAAACTAAGTAAATTTACAAAACATTCATGTACATATGTAATTTTCCTACCTTTGTTTATATAGATAGGTCACAAGTATTCTGGATTTGTTGCTTAATAATTTTTTTTACAAATGAATATTATGGATTATGTTCTCAATATCAATTCTATACTAGCACCTTCTTACATTATAGATTTCAATATTTTGTAGAGTGTGCACATTCGTACAATATAGTATGTTACCCAAAAAAATTTACTATATTTGGTTTGATTTTTCACTTAGAACTTTCAATTCTAGTTTCTCTCCAAAAAAAATCATGCTCTATTATTTTTTTATTCCAATATTAACAACTTTTCAATGTTCATTGTGCAATCATCTAGAAACCAAGATAGATAAGCTTCCTTACAATCTATTTAGGAAATTTAATTCTAAAATGTAATTACTATTAAATTACATTTCTAAGAATAACTATGAATGGTTAATTGTTAACTATAATTACTATTATAATTTACATGTGACATACAATTTTCTACACGTTTTCGGCATACCCATTACACACTAAGGTGCGATTGCTAGGTTATATTTTATTGGAGAAAAAGGAATAGCTATAGATAAAGTTCCTTTTATCTTTTGTACTGCATACCAACTAAATTTAACATTAAACAATATTTTTTTCTTTGATTAAGAAAACAAAAAACAAAACCATCTAGACCCGTTGTTTAACATTTTTACTTGATTACTTGAATATGCATTGTGCCCCTTTACTTTTCCATCACAAAGCATGTGGTAGCTAAATGTATTATTATAATTTGATAATTATCTAAGAATATAACACTGTTAATGATGCACATTTCCTTTTGAAAGGAGGAAATGACTTTCGGTGTGCCTATAAAATATGTTAATGATGTTAAAATTTAGGAAGCTAAGAAAATTGCAATCTTTTGTTTTTATGGTACGTAGTACATATTCTATATTCTTGATAATATCATCTACATTCTTCTTCTTCTTTTTCTTTCTTTCTTTTTCTCCCACCTTCACTTAACATTTTGATACACGGCCCTCAATCTTTGATTGAAACTTGGACTGCTTCATGGTCTTTTACGTGGAAAGTCTTCCATAAATTGTGTTGGCACTTAAAGTTCTTACATCTAGATTTGAGATTTATTTTAGTTTAAGTTAACGAAGACAAGGTTTATAGTTAGTTAAAGTGTGAGTAGTTATAAGTCAATTAATAATAATGAGTGACTCTTCTACACTTTTAACTTCAAAACTCTAAGGAGGGTGTTATTAGAGGTCAATACAAGACAATTAAATAAAAAAAAGTAGTGCAATAAGTCATTGAGATAAACAAATACCCTATGTATATCAGCACCCAAAGGTTTGTCACTAGATGTCATTATACTGGCTAACTAATAGTAAGACCTGCAAACCTCTTTTAAAGAAGTACAAACAAGTTACATATGCAACCAAAGATGTAAACAAAAGTTTCTTTCCACAAAATGATTTCAGTTCAAGATATGAAATTTTAAACAAAAGATGTAAACAAAATGTCACTAGGGTCTACCACCTTATCACCCTCTTACCATGTGGCACATTACCATTCACTTGCACATAGACCACCTAAGATATACCTGCCACCATGGCTCGATATGACAGCATGGGCCTCCAAATACTCTTTGCACAAATTATATGAGCTTAGGGACTTTAGAAAAGAAATTGTATGCCCACATAGTAATAAGGGCCCAAGGAACCCAACCATGCGTGCCAAGAACCATTTAGTAACGAACTATTGATTGATAAAGCCATAGACACATAGGAGCAAAATATGATCATTCCTGGACATATAAGGCTATGACACATAAGCCAAATATTCATTGAAGCAACCACTTTACTCTTTACCATTGTTACCAACCTCATCTAACTCCTAACAGATAGAATGGTATGGGTTTGTCACCTGAGATATATGGTCAAGGATAAAATGCACCCGATGGAGTTGCATGGCCTTAGTAATATCATTTCACCATCACCAATAATGTTTGAGCATGTCACATCCCCATGCTACCTTTACAAAGCAATACTTTTGAGTTACATTGGCCCACTGCACATAGACCATTATGTTACTTAGCAAACAACAATATACACATTATGATATGAGCCCACTAAAATGTCCACCCGCCTGGATCTAGGCCAATAGAAACAAGATGTATAAGTAGATCATACCACCACATTGTATACACATGGCCAAATGGATAAAAGACAAAAGCCTGACTGAAGGCTTTGACCATAGCTATTCCACTGCATAATAGGTGACCATGTACAACAAGCACACGAAAATGAAATGTTACTATTCAATGACTCTGTGATAACAAAAAGTCACTTAAGTTAAGGTGACCACATACAAAAGGTCAATGTTCAAATACAAATAAAGTGTAAGAACAAATATAAAAATGACCCTGCCTATCAAGCAATTTTTTTGTGATGATTATCTATTTGAAGTTGCCTTTTAAATGTTAAAGCCTTCCATTTTAGGAAAATTATATATCAACTAAAAATATATATAAAAGAATAATTACATAGAAATTTTGACAGTTTACCTGAAATCTTGCCTTCCAAGTAATACAATCTTCATAAAATTTTAATTGTATTTTATGGCTAAAATATCTAAATACGACCATACGACCATCAAATGTAAGCCCTCGGCCCAAGGTTTTAACAAGACAAACAAAGCACATGGAAAATTATACATTGGCTGGAAAATACTACACAAAAGTAAAGTAGGACTAAAGCACTGGCAATACTACACAAAAGTAAAGGACTAAAGCACACATAAAGTAGGACTAAAGCACTCACAATACTACACAAAAATAAAGTGGGACTAAAGTACACAGACATAAAAATTAACAAATTGACCAAGAAACAAGAAAAAAAGTGTACAACGTCATATAAGGGAGAGGGGCCAATTGCCGCCCACGCCCCAATAACTGCTATGTTTTTAATCACTTGACCCCGCAATTAAATTTTTAAAAAGAACCAATACATGTAAAATACCAACCAAATAAATTAACACAAATGCACCAATACATGTTCACAACATTTGTACATGTTCACAAATGCACCAATACATGTTCACAAATGCACCAATACATTTGTAAATTAACCAATGAAATTAAGACAAGTGTACAAATGTGATGGCGAGCGGTTACCAGCACATCTGGTGCAGGAGCACCTACCTGACAGCTGGCCTCCATGAGGCAGTTAGTTTGTTTTGAGTCTTGCTAATGTTTCCAAGAAGGTCTTATAAGACCAATGCATGTAATAAGGTCATGTTGACCATACTTTACTATTTTTAGGTAGGTTGTTAGGACAACTGTTATGATGTATGTCCGGTTGGATCCTCCCAGCCGCTTGGAAGCTCCCAGCCGCTGGGAATCGAGTGGTAGTACTCGCAAGAAATCCTATTTATGTAGTAGGATCAGTTGGTATTGGATATCATCGATCATCGATCAGACTTTGCAGAGAGTGAGACAGAGGGAGAGACAGAATACTGTATTTGCATCTTTTGAAATCAAATAAAGAGATCCTGTTTGTGTCTATTCTCTGTTTTGGATTCCATTGTGTGATCGATTTGTTGTTTTGGTGGTTTCATGGATTTGCTGATCCATTCCACCGGTTGATTCGTCGAATCGGTGGAATGGCTATGTACAGTAGTTTAGGGTTTAGTCTGCATTTTGTGTTTGTTTGCATGCAGGTGTGCAGGATCGCAGTCAAAAGGTGTTGAGGACCCTAGCATGGGTATGTGCTAGGTCGTGCTGGTTGTTAGAGTCTGGAAAGTTGTCCAGAAAGTAGATCGGGTCATCCCAGGAGGTTCGGCAGATTGAAAATTCGCTAAGGTTGGAAAATTCGTCACAACGGCATCATCAGGATATTTCTGTGTATATCCTGCAGGTACTTCGGGTGTCATCCGAGTAAGTGGAGATGAGCATGATGCAATCGTTTGCATAAGGTGAATGTGTTTCGGGGTGATCATCATCAGGTGTTGTCGAGGAGGAGCGTATCGGCATAAGGTAGAAGATCGGGTTGACAATTCCTTCGCGGGCCGATAATGTTAAGTTTGGCTGACAGCAGGATATTGAAGGAACTGCATGTGACGTCATCGTCATCAGGATAATCGTCATCAGGATATCAGGGCAGCAAGATATTGAAGGAGCTGCATGTGACGTCATCGTCATCAGGATAATCGTCATCAGGATATCGGGGTGACGTAAGCATCGAAGGAAAGGTGCAAGAGGTTGTCGTCATCAGGATATATGGGAGGAACCGGATGTTCTATATCCTGCTGATGAACATGATGTTGAACATCATGATGATGAAGATAGAGGTTGGCGGTAAGATGAACAGTGAACATCAGAAGGATGTTTGCGCTGGCCGAATATGATGATGCTGCCGATAGCCGAATATGATGATGCTGCTGACAGACGAAGAGTCGAAGGTTTGTTTGCAGGAGGATATCGGTCGGCAGAGAAAATATGATGATGCTGACAGTGTTAAAGGAAATATGATGATGATGATGAAGGCTGTTAGACATATATACTGTATGTCAAGGTTTTAGTGTGGATGCCTCTGCATCATAGTGGTATCAGAGCTCAGCAAAAGGTCTGGGCTATTGTGTGTTGATTCTGTCACCGAAAGGGCAGAGGTAGAGTTGATTCTGTCACTGAAAGGACAGAGGTAGAGGAGTGAGAGGTTGACAAAATGCCTCCGAAAGGTAGTGGTACTGCAAGGGAATTGCAGGAGATGAAGGAAAAACATGCCAGAGAGATGAGGAAGATGAAGGAGCTTCCTGAAGCACTTCAAGCCAGGCTTGTAGCCTTGGAGAAGAACAAAAAGAGGGAAGTGGAAGACAGTGAATCTGAAGAAGATGAAGATACTGTTGAAGAGTATGAAGAGGTAGCTGAAGATCTGGATGCTGAAGACCAGAGATTTGCAAAACTGTTAAAGGCAGTGCAGAGTGATAAACCTAAGGTGAAGGTTGATGTTTCCAAGTATAATGGAAGTTTGAATGAAGTTGAGTTGCTGGATTGGATTGCTGCACTTGATAATCACTTTGAATGTGAAGATGTTGCTGAGGATCAGAAGGTAAAGATTGCAAAGACCAAGTTAGGAGGTCATGCTTTGGTATGGTGGGATTATGTACAATCCGAGAGAAGGAAACAAGGGAAGTCAAAGATCACTTCATGGGATAAAATGGTAGCAAGGATCAAAGGTAAATTCTTGCCCAAGGATTATGAAATTCAGATGTTTAAGAAGCTACAAATTTTAAGGCAGAAGGAAATGGATGTGAAGGCATATACTGAGGAGTTTTATAAGTTGAGTATGAGATCTGGTCATCATGAGAATGAGGTAGAAAAGGTGGCTAGGTACTTGGCTGGTTTGAGATTGAACATACAGGATGAGTTAGTTTTAGCTAACCCTAAGAGTGTGGAGGATTGTTACCAAATGGCAATCAGGATTGAAGAAAAGATGAATAGAAGACAAGATAAGTCCATGAGAGGAAGAGGCAGCAATATGAGGGGAAGAGGATTAGCCCCTACAACAAGGCAAACCAATGAGGGTCACGAAGACACTGGTAAAGGACAGGGACAGTCTGATTTCAGAGGTGGATAGAAAGGTAATAGAGGCAGATTTGGAAGTGGTAGAGGTTCTACTACATTTTCAAGAAAGTGTTACACCTATGGTGAGTTTGGTCATCCATTTTTCAAATGTCCAGAAAGCAAAAGGTCATCATCCAGAAATGATAGAATGAATGACAAGAGAGTACAACTTGTGCAAGAAGAGAAAGTAGAGCAAATTGTGCAAAGTTCAAACACTTATCAAGGAGATAGGGATCCTGACGGTTATGGATATCCTGAGGAGGGAGAAGCATTGATGCTTAGGAGAATTAGTTTGCAGGCATCAAAGGATATGATGCAAAGAAGAGCTCTTTTCAAGACCACATGCAAGAGCAAAGGTAAGGTATGTAAGGTTGTCATTGATACTGGTTCAACAGATAACATGGTATCTCAGGAAATGGTGGATAAACTGCATTTGGAAAGGATTCCACACCATCACCCTTACAAGGCATCTTGGGTGAGTGATAGTCAATCACTTTTTGTCTATGAACAGGCATATGTGGATTTTCAGATTGGAGCATATCATGATAGAGTTTTGTGTGACATTTTGCCCATGGAATGTTGTCACCTACTGTTGGGTAGACCATGGCAATTTGATAGGAGGGTACTGTATGATGGGTATGCTAATACCTACACCATCAAGAAAGATGGGAAGACTATTATGTTGATGCCATTGTAGGAAAATACTGCAGCACAGGGGGCAGCCAAAATCATTTTAGTGGGAAAGAAGAAATTTGTGCAGATGCCTATAGGAGCAGGCATAAAGGCAGTTGAGGACACTGCAGGGAAAGGAGTTGTTAAGGACAACAGGTTGAAGAAAGTTTCAGTTTTGACTGACAGAGGTCAGCAACAGGTTCAGAAACAGGTTTGCAAACAGCAACCAGTTGAGAGGAATGACAAGGATGTTGTCATAGTTGGGACTATTGTTTGTCCTATAAAGGTTGAAAGAAAGACAGAGTTGAACATTGCAGAAGTTCAAGAGGCAGTTCAGACAGAGGTTCTGGTCAGACAACCTGACAAACACAAGGTATGTGAGAGAAGGGCCTACATTGATAGGCATGAGGATTTACTTGCACGACAGCAAGTTACAGTTCAGAAGTCTTGGAGCAGCCAAGAGCCAGCAGAGGACAAAGCTGGAACAGGTCAAGACACTGCAAAGGCAAAGTGTAAAGGTGGAGGACTTCCACAACCTAACTCATGGGACATGAGTTCTTTTCTGTTGGGGAGTATGGTGCAGGAGCACCTACCTGACAGCTGGCCTCCATGAGGCAGTTAGTTTGTTTTGAGTCTTGCTAATGTTTCTAAGAAGGTCTTATAAGACCAATGCATGTAATAAGGTCATGTTGACCATACTTTACTATTTTTAGGTAGGTTGTTAGGACAGCTGTTATGCTGTATGTTCGGTTGGATCCTCCCAGCCGCTTGGAAGCTCCCAGCCGCTGGGAATCGAGTGGTAGTACTCGCAGGAAATCCTATTTATGTAGTAGGATTGGTTGGTATTGGATACCATCGATCATCGATCAGACTTTGCAGAGAGTGAGACAGAGGGAGAGACAGAATATTGTATTTGCATCTTTTGAAATCAAATAAAGAGATCCTGTTTGTGTCTATTCTCTGTTTTGGATTCCATTGTGTGATCGATTTGCTGTTTTGGTGGTTTCATGGATTCGCTGATCTATTCCACCGGTTGATTCATCGAATCGGTGGAATGGCTATGTACAGTAGTTTAGGGTTTAGTCTGCATTTTGTGTTCGTTTGCATGCAGGTGTGCAGGATCGTAGTCGAAAGGTGTTGAGGACCCTAGCATGGGTATGTGCTAGGTCGTGCTGGTTGTTAGAGTCTGGAAAGTTGTCCAGAAAGTAGATCGGGTCATCCCAGGAGGTTCGGCGGATTGAAAATTCGCTAAGGTTGGAAAATCCGTCACAACGGCATCATCAGGATATTTCTGTGTATATCCTGCAGGTACTTCGGGTGTCATCCGAGTAAGTGGAGATGAGCATGATGCAATCGTTTGCATAAGGTGAATGTGTTTCGGGGTGATCATCATCAGGTGTTGTCGAGGAGGAGCGTATCGGCATAAGGTAGAAGATCGGGTTGACAATTCCTTCGCGGGCCGATAATGTTAAGTTTGGCCGACAACAGGATATTGAAGGAACTGCATGTGACGTCATCGTCATCAGGATAATCGTCATCAGGATATCGGGGCAGCAGGATATTGAAGGAGCTGCATGTGACGTCATCGTCATCAGGATAATCGTCATCAGGATATCGGGGTGACGTAAGCATCGAAGGAAAGGTGCAAGAGGTTGTCGTCATCAGGATATATGGGAGGAACCGGATGTTCTATATCCTGCTGATGAACATGATGTTGAACATCATGATGATGAAGATAGAGGTTGGCGGTAAGATGAACAGTGAACATCAGGAGGATGTTTGCGCTTGCCGAATATGATGATGCTGCCGATAGCCGAATATGATGATGCTGCTGACAGACGAAGAGTCGAAGGTTTGTCTGCAGGAGGATATCGGTCGGCAGAGAAAATATGATGATGCTGACAGTGTTAAAGGAAATATGATGATGATGATGAAGGCTGTTAGACATATATACTGTATGTCAAGGTTTTAGTGTGGATGCCTCTGCATCAACATCGGTGAGGATGTATGGGATGACATGTTGAAATGACCATTTTTCGACCCATGTGCACATAACTCATCCTACAGGGAAATGTATAAGTGCCCAGACGCTGAAAGAATAGCTTTAAGCTATTCCGTCGCATACGGAAAAACCCAAAAAAAATCATCGAAATTCGATATGTCTAGCTATGTGCTTAACGCGCGCGAAGTTAGGGTGGGCGGCTAGTGGCCCCTCTCCCTTAACAAGACAAAGAAAAACCTCCTCGTACATACATAGATACATCTACAAGCACACCAATGGCCTTAATTTTAAATTTCTGAAATATATTATTACCAAAGAACCATAAAATAGATCAAAGAACCAAAGAAAAATGAAAAAAAAACAAAATGAGTATCATAAATTGCACCATTTAAAATAAAAATAAAAAATTGGTCCATTGTGAAATAAACATCCTATTGCCTATGGTTGCATACCTAGATGATATATTGTTGTAAAGTAAAAATATTAATTTTGAGACAATCGAATCCTGAAAATTGTCTGACGTAACAGCGAAAGTCGTAAAGTAAATGCCGTGTATATTGTGTTTACATGTAGATAAGAAAACGACATGCATCTGCTCAGACTTCTGGGTGGAAATTCTTCAATAAATGATTGTACTCGTATTTTCTTGTCCCTTGTGGAATAAGCATCCCCTTGCCTCTGGGTAGATAGATGAGAAAAAGACATGCAATGGCTCAAACTTCAAGCTGACGTAGAAAGTTGACACCACAATCGCATTAATAATTGTACGTAAAGTGACTCGATGGAAATGTTCTTTGTCGCACGTAAGATATCTGGAGACCATGATCGTAACAGTAAACAGAAAAGACTGAGAATAGTATACGTGGAATCTTTTCCACTACATATTTGGTTTACAGAGATATTCGAAACTTCATATTGAGATAATCAAGAAAGCAAGCTGTACGTTTGTTTCTGGTCATCGGTCACTATCCATGATAAGCTCAGTTAAGTAATAATGAAGCGATAAACAACGATAAACTCAGTTGGTATGATTGAAGTTATAAACATGTTCAGCCATTATTAAGCCAGACTCTTTATTGTTCACTTGTCTGAATTGGAACGATTCTCATTCGAGAAGCATCAGTGAGCTTTATTTACCAATCGGCATTACAACCAATGACGACGATTGGCAATCTGAGTGCATGTATTGTGTTGTTGATAGTTTCTTCATGGAGTGTAAATGGGCAGCTCTCTTCGACATTTTATGATAAGACGTGCCCCAAGGCACTGTCGACAGTCAAAGAAGCAGTAAAAAAAGCAGTCGCCAAGGAAAAAAGGATGGGGGCATCATTGCTTCGGCTTCACTTTCATGACTGCTTTGTTAATGCAAGGATTTAAACTCTTTAGAACTAGTTTTGCTTCTAGTTTATCAATGGAAGATCTTTTACTAAAATGTTTTAAGTCTACAGGGCTGTGATGGGTCGATACTGTTGGACGACTCGTCGACGATAACTGGGGAAAAGACTGCGGTTCCAAACAATAATTCTGTAAAAGGATTCAACGTTATCGACACCATCAAATCCAAAGTGGAGGCGGTGTGCAGTGAAGTTGTGTCGTGTGCTGACATTCTCGCCATTGCGGCTCGTGATTCTGTAGTTGAAGTAACTCTACTTCTATTCTTAGTGTTGTTTTGATTAGATTTAATTTGCCTTTTTAGCCCTTTTCCTATATAAAAGGATAAATAACAAACCCAATTATAAAGAGATGTTGCATACAGATGTACATTTCAATTTATAATTTATTGTTCACAAGTAATGGGATTGCATGAAAATTTTTATGTTAAAAAGTTTCTAAGAGCTAAAAATTTCAATAAATCACAGACCTAATTACAGGTCACAGCTTCAAAAATTCAGAATATCACAGATCTAGGGTATAGCTAGCTCATATCCAAACATGGATTTCACCTGACTGAGGAGAGACCCAAAAGAGTGTTGTATTAGTTGGAATAAACATAGATCATAGGAATAAGATGGTTCAAAAGGCATATTGATCATGATAGAGTTTGTGAACTTACAATTGACTGGGAAATGACACCTTGATTTATTTGGACACCTCTTAGTGCTTATCAGATTTATGTTTAGATAGATCTATCTGAAAATAGAATTTTCATAACTCTTTCAGTATTTTGCTTTTAGTTGCTGAGTGAAGAACAGTAGCTTGCTCTTGGAACCAGTTGCAGGGTGAAGAACAGGGGATAAGTAGCCTTGATTTAGCTTTTCTTCTCCACACTGGCATGTTGTTGTTGCTGACAGTTGATGATGTATTCATATATATGGATGTTTAGTAGACTCTTCTTTTACCTCTGGTCAGTAGCAGAGATTGAGCTGCATTGTTGGGTTTTCCACCAGCGTTATGTCTGAGCATTTCCAGAACTAGCATCCTTTTTAAACTGCTGTTCAGCTGTTTGTATCAGTCATCGCAGCTTCATGCTGCTCATACTCTGCATTGATTCGGAAGAACTTAAACCTGTATATTGTAAAATGTACCCGCAGTCGAAATCCTGCCGACAAACATGTTTGTCTAAATCTTGTCGATAGGTCGAAAACATTACAGGTCGAAGATATTGCAGGTCTGTAAAACAAGCCCACACAATTGCAGGTCGGTCGAAAATGCCGAAAAAAAGTCAGCACACAACATGCCGACTGTTTACCATAGGAACATTGATTCAATACCAAAAAAAAAAAAAAAAAACTTGTTTATTGTGGCAGTCATATAGAGATAACTTACTTGCTTTTACGATGATTAACGATGTTCTCCACAATGCATCTAATTGTTCTACCACCCATGGATATGGATGGAGCAGCCCATCTTAGGTCATGCTCTTATTTCCACTTTAGTGGAAAAAAAATTACCAGACAGTTAATGATTCATTTATGTGAGTTATAATAGGGCGGCGGTTCAATTTTACCATTTTCCAGGAAAATCCATATTGCCTTGGGTGAAAATGTACTTCTAGCCCAAAACAGTGCGTGCTGCAACATATAGTACCTTGGAATTGCTGTTCATGTGTTAATTCAATTTTCTTATTTTTTATTTTTAAATACACTAATTTACTTTTTATTTTTATCTTCTTGTAGAATTTGTAGTGGTGCATTAATTTTGTTGTCTTGGATTTCTTTTACTTGTAGCATACCTGTATCCCACTAGATTTCTTTTATTTTTATTTGGATTTTATAAAATAAAAATAAAAATTCACTTGGGTTTTCTTTCCTCATAGCTATCAGTGCCCAATAGCAATTAGCAAATGCTCATTATTGCTTTCTGTTTTTTTTTTTGGCCATGGGTCAAGATAGATATAGATGAAGAATGGAAAGAAAGATGAAAGGACTGTTTTATTTGTATATGCACTTCCACTCAAAAGAGATCAAAGCAGGTCACTGGAATTTCTAGCACTGATGATTAAAGAGGAGGATGTAGATGATTTCTTATTGGGTTAATACCTTTAATCTAATATACTAACATCTTTTGTTAATGTGAGACATTTATGGCATCATGTATATAATAGGAAATGTAACCTCTAGTCATTTCCCACCTCTAAATATTTATTTATTTTATTATCCATTCTCTCTGTGTGGAAGATATTAAGGGAAAATAAATCTAATGTTGAAAGTGTTTGTGACTGCTAGTTGGGAGGGCCATCATGGACAGTGTTGTTGGGAAGGAGAGACTCCACTACTGCAAGTCTAAGTGCTGCAAACACCAGCATTCCAGCTCCCACTTTTAACCTTTCAGCACTCATCTCATCTTTCAGTTCTGTGGGTCTTTCTAAAAAGGACCTAGTTGCCCTTTCAGGTAATAACAAGCATTGAACATTAGTTTCTTACAACATGGATAATTATTTAAGCTTAGATGGATTAACCCTGAATGCTTTATTTAGGTTCTCATACAATTGGCAAAGCTCGCTGCACCACTTTCAGAGCTCGCATCTACAACGAATCCGAGATAAATACTTTATTTGCCACTTCTCTTAAGGGTAACTGTCCAAGCGCCAATGGCAGTGGTGACAATAATCTTGCTCCCTTAGATGTCCTCACTCCCACTGTCTTTGAAAATAACTACTACAAAAATCTGAAAAGCCAGAAGGGACTTCTCCACTCTGACCAGCAATTATTTAGTGGAGGGTCTACTGATTCTCGGGTTACAAAATATTCTCTTAATCAGGAAACCTTCTTCAAAGACTTTGCAACTGCCATGGTGAAGATGGGAAATATCAAGCCTCTCACTGGCACAAAGGGACAAATCAGAAAGAACTGCAGGAAGCCCAACTAAATAATTCTATTAGCCATTATTATGCCTTATTTATTTTTAATCACCACTTAATGAAGCTAAGTGACATAATAATATTTAATTACTATGTGTGGAAAGTATATACCGTAGAGCTGAAATCTATAAAGGCATTTGCTTTATGTAGTTTCAACAGTCACATCAAAAGTTGGAATCATATTACAAAACGTCTCTTCTATTTGCATTTTTTATTGTGATGGTCTACGACTATAGCTGCTGCATAATGACAACAGAGATCTGTTGTACTGAATGAGACATAACTAAGAAGCCGCCGCACAAGAATGGCTAATTACTGGGTAATTTCTTTGGTCAAAGAAGGATAGATTGGCAAACAAACGGCAGCGGCTACGGGGCATTCAGAATGGCCATTTAATAGAATTTGACCATATTTATTAATTAATTAAAATTTAGAATACTGTTGTATTCTAAATTTCAATTAATTAATAAATACGGTCAAATGGCCATTCTGAATGCCCCGTAGCTGCTTCCCAAACATATACTATAAAGCTGATATCATTTTTCGTTTGTCATAATAAAGGGAATAATAATAATATTAGTATTTAATAATCGTTAAACAACATTAAAATAGGTGGTAATTTATCAAGTTAATATCATTAAGTTTTCCATTCTATTTTTATAATCTATATTTTTAAGAAATTAACCACCTATTTTAATGAATCATGGATCATGAAGTTCCAGGCAGGGTATTCAAAGTTCATGTACATAAATATATTTTTTTAAAAATAACCAGTTATTATTATTATTAAAAGAAAAAACTAGTTTTTTTTTTAAAGGAACTGCCATCAAAATCATGGTTAGAAGGCAACCAATAATCAAGAATGCCAGCTGCGCTGGAGCCCACGCGCCCACACATGTGCAGGACGCTTACTCCGCAGTTAATGTCCCTCCACCTCTGAATCTTTGCAGAAAATATCCACCGCAGATCGGTCAAACCCGTAATCTTCCATACTTTATTCACATGCATAGAAAATAAGAAAAAACTGAAAATTCTCACTGAAACTCACGACTAATTGACCACGAGCGAGATTTAACTTAATTAAAAGATTAAACCCAAAAAATTTACCGAAATATTGACGGTAAAACATTAAACAGAAGAATGAGTTAGTTGCAATCATGGATTTAAGTTGAGAAACAATAACTATATCAAATATGACCTAAGAAATGACAATATTCATACAATATTCATCTACATCATCACAAATTCATAGTTTATAAGAAACATAGAAAAAGCTTAAGCATCTAAAGTTATAAAATTAGTATTAGAAGGGGCCCCAATCATTAGGGTTAAGCACCTTCCAAGTAGTCTCTTTCCATCATTCACTAGCACATGGTAACAAGTTAGAATGACATCTTCTCCCTCTTTGGGGCTTTCTTACAGCTATGAATCTTGAACACCAATATATAGAAATTGAGAACTCCTTGGTAACAAAATGGCAAAAGCTAGGTGATGAAAGTTGCCTAGTTGCTTGGGCACCCACCCATGGACACAAAATAGTGTTATGTAGTTAGAAGGCATCCCTTATTATGATTAGTAGGTGAAGACTAGCCAAAAGGAGAACCTCTCCACTATTTTTGCAAGGAACACTAATAGGATTCTAAGCATCCATGTCACTAGCCTTGGCAAGGGGATTTGTCATAGAGAGGCAAAGAGCGCTGGACCCTAACAACAATGCAAAGATTATTCCCCCAATGATTAGAAAGGGTTTGAAGATGGTGCACCCTAAAGCCACTTTCTTTGGCTAAACTTGAATTTGCATGAGCATAATAGAAACCACCAATGACTTGGAGTAAGTAGCAAAATTGGAATCAACAACATTATTAGCAAATATAGTAGCATTCCTATCTTTTAAGATACGAAAAAGAATCTCTAGTCTAAAATCATGTTATAGTTAGAAGAATTTAGGTTGAAATTTGGCTCCATTGCGTGACAAAACATTATGCCAAGTAAATGACTTTAGTCTAAAAGGATTAAAACAATCATGAATTCATTGCTAGGCCATTTGTGCAAGAGAATAAAATGAAAATAGATTCAAGAAAGTTTTAGGTTACCTACAAAGCAAACATTTGAAAGATGGTGGGCAATGTGATCATGAGGGAAGACCACAGAGATCTAGCATGTGAGAAAAACCAAAAACTATGCAGGATGGACTCAACCTTGCCATAGAAGGGGCAAGGGGGAATAGGATTTATCTAGGGTGGATGGATGGATGTTTGTCTCTTCAATGTGGTTGTTGGGCAGCCTCCTTTTTGTTGGGTTGTGTTTTGTTTTGTTGGTGCTTCATCTTTAGACAATTTGTTGGTTTTTGGGGTCTCATGGTTGTTGCTTAGTGTAGTTTGTTAATTTGTAGCCATTGTTGGTTGCTATTGCAACTATTTTTTACAAAATGACTAAAACTTGTGACCGAGGACATGTTGAAATAAGGGCGGACAACTGAGAGGGGGGTGAATCAGTTGTCTCAAAAACTTTTATCCTTTGTTGCAATTAAACTTCTTTACCACTTATTAACATATGAATGATATAACCATGAAAGCATGAATCAACAACACATGAGCAGAAACAAAATCAGCATAGATAACATTAGGATTTTTACGTGGAAACCTGGTTAAGGGAAAAACTATAGTGGGGGTTAACCCACAAGAAATTATACTCTGTTAAAAGTATTACAAATGGGGAAGGCACATGCCTTTAAGGCGCACTGCCCAAAGCTCACTACTCCAAGAGGATCATTGCCTACAGAAATGATTACAAGAAGATTACAAAATGTTTGAACTAATGAATAGCATCTACCAATGCAACAATTCAGTTCTAGTTAAGCACATAATACTGATTTTACACACTTCATCCTTCTCTACCCTATTTCACTCTTTGGCCATAATCTGAGCTTAGATCTTCACCTTCGCACTTCTTTCTTCCTTTTTCACACTTACTCCATCATCACATCGCAATCACACACCAAAACACTCAAATCCATCGGCTATATATATCTGCATCAAGAAATTCAATCAATTGTAGTCAGCTTCGAGAAAACTTAGAACATTTATTAAGAACTCTACTCTGCCAGTTGAATCCATGCACAAACAACAACGCGGACCAAAAACTTGTGTTCTCAAATCATCAATCATGTCAGCCAATACCACTGATTATCACAAATTGCTTAACCAACAACTTTTCTTCATCCGGACCAAGATCAAATACTAGCTCGACCTGTTCTTCTTCTGATTGTATTGATTAACTGGAATCCTATCCTTATAACTTTTGAATCCTTCATCACCAGAGGCTAAATTTCTAAATTTAGATAGTCCTAAAAATCCTTATCACTCCCTCAAATCCACAGCACACTGTGATTTACCACCGGAGAGATCTGGACCAAGATACTGGACCCTGTCACATGCTCTATTTCTGACTACCTAGATTTAGACAAATCTTCACTTTGACTTCCGGTATGAACAAATCATGTAATGTGGATGTGTAAGATAGACTCATTTACCATCAATGACAACACCTGTCATGTGTAACAATGTCTCTTACCAACAATCTCCCCCTTTGGCATTGATGGCAACACTTAGTGAAAAATGACTAAGTGTCAAAACAACTTCCCCTTACTATGTACACTTATGCTTTTCACTGTTCTCCAGTGCTCCCCCTTTGTTGGATTCCTCATTTTTCACTGCTCTTCACTCCCCCTTTGACATCAATGGCAAAGGGTGGGATCCATAAACCAAAATTTATGCAAAAAAATTATGTACAAGGGTCAAAACTCTACATACTTCCGCATACAGTTCTTAGGCTTTGTTCATCAGCAAAAAGATATCACCAAAAATGTTTTTCAACTTTGTCAATTCACTGTCCTAGTTCTCTTAATACTGCCTAAGATAGATATGTGCCCACTGAACAAAAATTTCAATGATTCTACCTTTTGAAGGTCAGTAGGATCACTAGTAGCAACTGCTGCTTGGGACTCTGCCAATATATCATACATAGTTTCTAACTTAGGGGAGATCAGTCCCTGGAGCTCATCCAATCTGCCCAAAGTTTTGGCCTTTTCCTTTTCCAAATCACTCAATTCATTCTGGAGACTCACTACTTGGCATTCTTTGGTAACGATAGACTTAGTTAAAGGATTATATGTCTGAGATATATTATATAGTTGGAGCTCTATGTCCTTAATTCTTTTCTCAATATCCTCAACAGCTTTAGATATATTTAGACAAAACTTATAGATCTTTACACCTTCAGATAGGGCATTTTGAATACTCATTACACTGATATCAAGCCCAAATCTATCATAGCTAATTATTTTCTTTGTCTCAGCAAACCTTTTCTCATTGAATTCATTTTTGACTTTAACTTCTGCAGACTTCTCTAGAGTTTCAAAATGAGAACTTACTAAGTTTATTAGACTTTTCAACTGGCCAGAGGGAGATGCTGATGAATCCTTCTGAAATGTTGGCATGATCTTCTCCAAAATCCAAGATGCAAGGCTAAGCAACTCGCTATCTTCTATGTGAGACTTTAAGATATCTTCTCTTGCCTTGGCTTGAGCAATAGAGGCCAATTTTATCTTTTGCACCGTTGCTAAAGTATCAAAATTGATTGGACCTTGTATTATGTCCCGATCTTCTTCAATTTGTTTATCTCTTTCCAAAATTTCTTTCACTGCTTCTGCAGTGTCTCTTGCCCAAAATGATGTTTTAGACTTGTGCTCTTCAAGGCCTCCATCTCCTCCCTTTTGAGAGTTAGCCATATTGTCCTGCTCATTATTTTCATTCCTTTTCTCTGCTTTTGCCTTTTCTGCATCTTTATCAGAAGCATTCTTTCTTTTGTCTATCTTAGAAATATCTTCTACATTCTCTTCTGGAGGATTTGGTGTATCCTCAGTGGTAGTTTTATCAAGGTCCTCAACATCTAGAATGGAGGAGTGAATTCCATCATTAGTTTCTTTTACTTGTTCTTCTTCCATCATTTCTTCATCTTCTTTATTTAATTCTTCTTCTTCCAGAATGGGGCCATCATCTACTCCAGTTTGTTGCTTATTTTTCTGTTGTTCTTCATCATTCAGAATTGATGCATCCTCAGTATCAACCAGTTCTTCTATAACCACATAAAACTTGTTCTTGTCCAGTGCTTTCCTTAGAATTTGTTCAGTTTCTTGGACAACTTCCTCTATATCTCCAATCATCAACTTATTCATCCAGATTTTGCTTCTAAATTCCTCTTTGACTTCTTTATAAAATTTATCTACTTCTTTTCTGAAGATCACCAGACATAGACTGGATAATACATGTTCCCTTAACTCTAGATCTTTTGCTTTAGTAGCTTCTTTTCTTAATTCCAAAATGTGTCTTAAACTTTTGGGAACTTCTGACAAAATCTTCACTAGAGCTCTGTTGAATACATTTAGGTACTTCACAATGGCATCCTCTAAAAGTTTCTTGTCATCATCAGTGTAATGATTATAAAATTTAGTTAATGGCTTTAGATTCCCATCTACAGTGATTGACTTGATGATATTTTTCACAGAAGGAGTAGGCTTCGCAACATCAGCCTCTAACTTATGCCTTTTATTTTGCTTTTTGTTTTCAGAGGGCTTCTCCTTAGACACTTTAGCAACTTTAGTGCCTGATGCCTTCAACTCTTTGACCACATCATCTGAGTCAGTTTCTTCTTCATCCACTTTCTCCACACTGACATATGTTCTTTTTCTTTTTACCTTTGTTCTTTTTCCTTCCTTACCGGAGGATTTTTCTATAGTTGTAGAAGGTGATGCACCACAAGTTAAGAATGTACTCCTTGTAGTTCTTGGATTAGAAGAGGATTCCATTAGAACACTTCCCTATTCTCTTTCCTGCTTCTTCTCAACTTTCTCTATTTTTCTCTGTTTTGTCTCACAGCCTCTCTTGTTATACCAATGCTTTCAGCATACATTTTAACTTGCCTTTGAATCTTTCTCTTAGATTCAAGCTTCTGAAGCTCAACATGTAGCTTTACATGAAACTCTTCATAAGTCCCAAATCTCTCAACAGAATCATCCTTGGGTTTTCTCAAGAGATGTTGAGCATACATATCCAAAAAAATTCATCTACCTAATACCCCATGGGCATGACCCAAATAGTTTTGGGTTCTACTGCTTCCATTAAGCACTGATCTTTGTCCACCATGAAACATATTTCATTCTTGTATTTCTCAACAATTGATTTAGGGATTCTTTCCCTAGAATGTATCATATTCTAAAAATTCTTGAAGTATCCCCAGATTGCAGTTTTCTGTGCTTTAGAGTCACCAATGCTGTGTAGATGATCTCTTATCTAAATAGCAACTGGCTCGTCATTAGTCTAGTGCACACCCTTTATTCCAGGCATCTCATTCATGAAGTAGAAAAATAGACATAGAACCAAAGTGCCATATTTAAAGGTGTTTTTCTTGTTTTTCTTGATTTTATTCAAATTCTCAATTAGTTGGTTCTACAATAACTCACATAGGTCATAATCTGCATTTTCTTTTAACATTTGGTATGCAGCATATATGGTCGTTCCGGAAATAGAGTTCTCCCTGCTGGAGTGATAAATTTTGTAACCAATTACCATTGAAGCAAACTTAACATCGAGATCAATAATGTCATTGATAGTCATTGCCCTTTTATCGAATATGGCACCGGGTGCATCAGTTACGGTCTGGTTCTTCAAAGATTTTAGCATGGGTAAACCACTGGTGAATTTAACCCAGTTACAACCCTGATAGCCTCCAAGTTGTAATCTTGAATGGTTTTACTAACCACATAAACTCATCATGCACTCGGCTCAAGACATATCAAACCCACTCATTCTCATCGAATGTCAGAAAATTAATGACCTGTAGAAAATGTTTGCTTTCTAGGGCTTTGTATTCTGGTTTCAAATCATAGTTATCATCCCTTAGGTAGTTCTCAAACAAATCCAGCAATTTTAGGTTCCCAAATTCATCTACGCTACTATGGATGTATGCCCTAATATCCTTGACATGCAGCACTCCATGTGGGACACTAGAAAAGGCTCCTAATGGGTCGACTTCGATGGACTTGAAAGGATGTTTCTTAAATTTTTCCCTAGGTCTCTCAGTGATATTCACAATAAGAGGAGTAGCCATCTCAAAAGATTACGAGTTCAAAGCTTTGTAGAAAAATACCTTTTTCTTCCACGGAATTAGGGTTAGCTGATGAATTCACTGGTCACACTTCAAATCTTAGAATTTTAGCTCAGATGCTCTTCTCCTTGTTCTCTTCGAATGCAAAGTGATTCAAATGATGAAAGGATGACCTTTTATGCTCCGCAAAACCTAATTCTCCATTGTAATAAATGTGTTGCCCTAACTTCATCCGGTTACTCTGTTTCTTGATGCAGTTTCTCATGGTTCGCTCCACAAATCATCATATCCACTTCTTTTCTTCTGGAAATCCTTTCAAATGATCTGCAATAACCTAAATTATCTTCTCTCATCGTGCCAGATTCAGGCACCCACTTATTGGCTAGGGGAAATAGGTTTTCAATGCAGCTCCCCCTAAGCTAGAGCTCCTGATTCAATTCCTGGAGGAGTTATCAGCATCAGATTTTGGTGCAAACCCATCACCATCATTTCTTATGCTTTTCTTCACCCATGTCTTGTTCATTTCATTCTGGATCTCATTTACATCAACTTTTCCCTTACCTTTGTCTTGTCTCTGCTCATCCAATTTTCTGTTTACCACACCTCTTCTTTCATTATTCCTGCTTCTGCAAAATCTTGCAATATGACCAGATCGGTTACAATTGAATCACACAACATTTGTTTGCCCATTTGATTGATTTCCTCTTGATCTGCATTGATTAGCCATATGTCTAGATCTATTGCATGCAAGGCATTTGCCATTGAAAGAATTGTCATTTCCTCTATTGTTAGAGTTATTCATTAGCATACTTTTGCATTCATTAGATCTATGACCATACCTCTTACACTTGAAGCATTGACCAGAGAAGGATGGACCACTTTGATTTACTCTGCTTCTGTACTGAGTAGCTAGATGCCAAATTTATTGCAACTAAAACAATTTCCATTGAAAGATGGATACCTTTGTGCATTAGGCTGTCTTACCGGAGGTCTTCTAGGTCTGTTTCTCCCATTCCTTGATTGAGAATTTCTTTGTCTGGATCCAAAGCTTTCACCTTTCTCATACCCAAGACCATGCTTATCATCAGCCTTCTTCTGATAGTCAAGCAACAACTCAAGTTTAGCTAAGCTTATCTTGAATTTCTCTTTATATTCATTTGCAACTTCTAGGTCATGTTTGAGAATGACAATTTGCCTTTCAAGTTCTTCCTCATTGTCCCTACTTTCATGTAGATCAGATTCTAGATGGCCAATTATTCTATCCAATCTGCAGCATTCTTCTATTCTTTCTTTTAGAGATTGATTCAGTTTTTCTTCAGTCTTCTTCCTTTCTTCAATTTCCTTGGTTAGCCTCATTACCTCAGATTCCATCTCATGTTTTAGGACAACAACTTCTTTTGCTAACTTCTCACATTCCTCTATTTTCTCTTTCAAGGCCTCATCCATGTTATTGTCTTCATTCTAATTTACTAGTTGAAGAAGTAGCTCCTTCCTCTTTTCATTAGATTTGCTCAATATTTCTTTTAAGATCTCAATGAAATCTTTAGGATCTTTAAGGTTTTCTTGCAAATCTCTGATTTTTGCTTTGGACAGGTCAAGATCATCTAAGGCTACTTGTAGTTGTTGATTGATACCATCAGAGTGCTTGAATGAACCCATTTGAAAACACCTTCCCAGATCTTCCTCAAACTGTTAAACTTCTTCTAAGGAACCTCGCTCTAATACCAATTGTTGAAATAAGGGCAGATAACTGAGAGGGGGGGTGAATCAATTGTCTCAAAAACTTTTATCCTTTGCTGAAATTAAACTTCTTTACCACTTATTAACTATGAATGATATAACTATGAAAGCAAGAATCAACAACACATGAGCAAAAACAAAATCAGCACACATAACACCAGGATTTGTACATGGAAACCTGGTTAAGGGAAAAACCACAGTGGGGGTTAACCCACAAGAAATTATACTCTGTTAAAAGTATTACAAATGGGGAAGGCACATGCCTTTAGGGCGTACTGCCCAGAGCTCACTGCTCCAAGAGGCTCATTGCCTACAAAAATGATTACAAGAAGATTACAGAATGTTTGAACTTATGAATAGCATCTACCAATACAAAAATTTAGTTTTGGTTAAACACAAAATACTGATTTTACACACTTCATCCTTACTCTTCCTTATTTCACTCTTTGGCCATAATCCAAGCTTAGATCTTCACCTTCGCACTTCTTTCTACCTTTTTCACACTTACTCCATCATCACATCACAATCACACACCAAAACACTCGAATCCATCAACTATATATATCTGCATCAAGAAATTCAATCAACTGTAGTTGGCTTCAAGAAAACTTAGAACATTTATTAAGAACTATGCTCTGTCGGCTGAATCCATGCACAAACAAGAACATGGACCAAAAACTTGTGTTTTCAAATCATCAATCATGTCGGCCAATACCACTAATTATCACAAATTTCTTAACCAACAACTTTTCTTCATCCAGACCAAGATCAAATACTAGGTCGGCCTATTCTTCTTCTGACTGTACTGATTAATTGGAACTTGATACTCAGATGCTTATAACTTTTGAATCGTGCATCACCGGAGGCTAAATTTCTAGATTTAGATAGTCTTGACAATCCTTATCACTCCCTCAGATCCATAGCACATTGTGATTTACCACTAGAGAGATTCGGACCAAGATACTGGACCTTGTCACATGCTCTGTTTCTAACTACCTGGACTTAGACAAATCTTCACTTTGACTTCCGATATGAACAAATCATGTAATGCGGATGTGTAAGATAGACTTAGTTGCCATCAATGACAACACATGTCATGCGTAATAGTGTCTCTTGCCAATAGGACATCAAAAGGTAGCCTTGAGCTAACTATTATTTTGGGTTTTTTGTTGAAGGATATGCTGATGTGGTTGTGGTTGAAGTTGAAGTACATATCTGAGAGGGATCATCACTCATCTTTTCCTATAGAGCAGTAGTTGTCAAATGTCTAATTAACATCTGATTGTTGTTCTGCCTTGTTTATGTTGTCGTTGTTCTTACAACTGTTTATTTTATATGTTTTTTTTTAATTTGCGTTATCCAATATAAAAAAAACAAGCATTTGGGTTTAAAACACTAAGATGGATTAACTAGTTGGAAAATAACTAGGGTGAAATAAATAACTACACTAACATGGAAAATCCAAATCTAAGGTTTGGGTGTAATCAACCAAATTATTTCAAAACATTTTGTCAAACAATTTAATTGTTACTTATTCTATGTACCTCCTTTGTTCTTAACCTAATTCTCAATCCTTGTCCATGGTGTTGTTTGAAATGTTTTAAATGATATCATGTCAAAGTTCACACACTTGGATTTGCATCAAAGCATACTATCAAATAGTTTATGACCTTTGCAGTTTCTTTAGAGAATAGTCCATGTACCCATTCATATAGGTTGTGACCTATAGAGTGCTCCTCTACCTTGTGGCATTTAAATCACCACCTAATAATGGTCACTCTAGTTTGAAGGCAATATTTGAGGTATATGAATCACCTCATTAATACTCATAGATTATCAACTAATTCAAATTGCCCCACCTACCTAGTAATGTAACTACAAGAAGATGATGGTTCTTAATACCCAATGAACTTCAAGATTTACCTCCTTTGATGCCCTTGATCTTAACATTGGTATGTGGGTAGATATTTTGGAGATTTTTCTCAAAAGATTTATGGGCTCTAGGTTCATCCTATGCAAAATCTAGCATTTCATCTTCCTTTTAATATGTCTTTTGACGCCTCTATTTTGGAGTTCAGATAAAATAAACACTTTGCAGTTTGCAAGTGCTTTAGGACACATGAAGATGGGAGTCCCCATTTATAACTTGCATTGAGAGGGGATTTTAGGAATCAAGAAGTACTCACAGTTTTCAACTTTAGGACCTAGGAAATATTTATAATTTTGCACTTTAGGATCCAAGAAAAATCAACACTTTGTGATCTAGGAGTTGGGAAAATTTTCACAATATACAACTAGTAGTGCAATCTAGGAATGAGGAAAGTTTCAGCAACTTGCAATTTATGCTTCGAAAACCAAGGAGAATTTCTAACTTTGCACTTTAGTTAAAATTTTCACTTTACATATTGACCTATAAAACCTGAGCAAGGAAACATCAGTATTTCAACACTTAAAGAATATTCTCAAAACTCAAATTTTAAATTTAAATTAAAAGATTTAATATTAAATTTCCATTTCGATTCAAAAAAATTTAATTTTAAATTGATCAAAAAAGTTTAATATTGAATCAAAAATTAGTGTTCAAATCAAAATTCAAATATTAAGAAATAAGTTTAAATGTCTTTCAAATTTAAACTTTTAAAATTTATCAAAATGTGTCAAAGTTTAAATTTAAAATAATTGAAATGAAACTTTTTAATATTTGAAATTTGAATCTTTTTTGACACAAGATGTGACATGTGAAATGACATGTGACAAGAAATATATTTGCAAAATATTACAAGGAAGAACCACTTAAAACACATTTGCAAGTACAAGAAAGGTTGTGACATAATCTACAACATGCAATAATTTACCAAAATGTGACGTGGTGACCTAGTGCGATGCTGTAATAAAGTGCGATAAAACATCAAGGCGACAAAAGCTAAAATGCAACAAAAGATCATCGAAGAAAATTGAGCATGATCATCCAAATAATTAGTCACACATGACTAGGAGGGGTCCTAGGAATGCAATGTGACTCAATAGGACTCATAAAAGGAAGGGTCCCTAGTTTGGTGAAAATAGGGGCATGTTGTGAGAGGTCACAACAAATACCTACCCCCCTAAACAAAAAGAATAAAATACTTTTAAAATTAAATGCAAACTTGAAAATCCTCAATGACCATGCTGAATTGCAACATTGATTAAATCAAATTGCTTTTAGAAACATCATCCAAACCAACTGATCCAAATATATTCATAATGGAAAGATTACCTAGAAAATAGTTTTCAAAATCAATATATCTTGGCACAAGGTAAGTGCAAAAAGTTGGGGGGCCAAAAAATGGCCAAAATTTTTTTAAAAAAAATTAAGACATAATGTGAATGCGTTATGGTTTAGTAATGATGAGCCTAAGGCTCAACAAAACCAAACCATAATGTGCTTGCATTATAATGCAAGCGTGTTATGTTTAATTATATATATACAAAAAGAGCATTTCTACTCATTTCATTTCTTTTATTCTCCCTACACCTGCAACCTGCAAACCCCAAGGAGCATGCTCACATTTTTGAAGACCTAATTTGACACCAAAATCTCACTAATTCATCGCCAAAATGTAGCGACGATGTCGAGAAGGCCAAATGAGTGAGTTTTAATTATTTTTTTGTCTAAATTTATTTCTAAATAGGTAGGTTTGAGTTGATTTTTGATTTAAATTTCCTTAATTGTCAGAAAATGTTAATGCACCTCCTCCTCCTCCTCAAAATCCACAAAATACAGAATAGGAAATACTTGCCGAAGAACAAGCTGAACAACAAACTCCTCCATCCATTCCTTGACATGCCCCTAGAACACAAGAAAATCTAATGGGGCAAATTGAAAACAATAAAAAAGAAATTGAAGACATAATTGCAAGGTTGAAAGATCCTTCAACTTCAACCTTGCATAGGTCCATGCTTGCTCAATCTCTTGAATCTATGTTATCAAATGTAGATTCAATTAGCAAGCAAATATCTAGTTGTCTGAATAAGAGGAGAGAATTTAGAGAGTATTATGCAGACAAGCTATCACATCAAATTATAAAATTAGACTTGTGTTCCATTTTCACAAACCCACAAACAAATCAACCTCCACCCATTACATGCAAGAGGTTCCCTATCCATTGGTGCAACAACCAAGCGATAAGGGACAATTTTAGGCAGAGGTGGTGGATGGTTTTTGACCATCCTCCATGCAATAATAATGAGGTCCCATAATACTTTTTAAGGAAACTCTACTGCGAGTTTGTCCTCAATAAAGTGCCAAAATATTTTAATATGAAGGAGTTTCAGGGTAGAGGTGGGGGGTCAGCACAAGATAGACCAGGGGCACGTGTTGACCCATAGTGGCCAGTGAGACAAGTAATCAACAGGCCAACCCATGAGCATGTGTCTATCCCTTCCATTGTGAAAGAGAGTGTTGATGTCGAGACATTTCAGTCGATTAGTGCCTTGACCTAGAGCATCATAGAGCATGCCAGTCCTGCAGTACAATGTGGGTTGGGAGATAGTGCAAGGAGTAGGGTTCCACCCCATCCTTGTCAGACTTGTGGGTCAGCCTATGGTTATGACCCCATGGATAGTCAGGACATAGGTGCATAGGCTACATCTATAACTGAGTAGATGGTGATGATAGATACCCTCTTGAGTGAGACTTTTGGCCTTGATAGTCAGGTAAATATTAGCAAGTTCATTGAATTTAATTTATTAAATTTCATTTTTGAAATGTAAGATTAAATAATTTAGTTTGATGATTTTGATGAAATTTCAGGGTCATATCATTGATGCAGTTCTCAGCAATACTCCACCTACATTTTACACTATGACATCTACTGCCGAGGTATGTAACTAGTAAGCAATTATAAATATTACATGTGAATAGCATTGTTATATGAATGGTATTCTAATATCTGATTTTGGTTGTTGAATAGGTTAATCTTGGAGATTTCACAGCAACACCTGCCAGTGGTGGTGTAGTTCAAAGCTTCACTGAGGTAATAAAATAAATAGTTTAACTAATGAATTGTACTTATTAGATTTTTGTATTTTATATTTATATCATTGATTACATTGCATTGCACATCTTTCAAACTCAAAGCATTATTAAACATTGCATAACTAATAGTTAGATGTTGATAGATGACAAATTTTCATTTATAATATAGTTAAATTTGAAAAAATGGCTCAAAGAAATGTGCTCTCATGGAATGCCATGAGAAGTAGATGCATAGACAAGGACATCACCATGAGACCACTTTTCTTTGAGTCATCTTTTCAAATAGCTCACTACCTTGTCTATGCTACCACATTTTCCATACATGTCTATGAAAGCTTGTTGATCTGCTCCACACTATTCTTCGACAAATTCTCTCTAATAATCTCATCCAATTACCACCAATTAGACCCCAGGACATGACACCAGAGAGGGGCATTAGCCTATGACATCTTATATAGCATATGATTGACTCAAACATCATCTAGGTTTTAGGTATTAATTATGGGGGCAACAAGTCACCCCTAACCAAAATCTTCAAATCTACACTAACCCTTTCCCCTACAAACTTATGTCAATCCTATCGGCTCAATTTCTTCCATCCCTACATCTATAAGAAAGAGCTATAGTATACCACCAAGAGAGAAAAATCTTCACTATGATTATGTGTATTATGTGTCTAGTTCTATCATAGTGATGAATTGTTGATAATGAATATCATAGTGTGCTTTATTGTGTGTACTTCCATGTTTAGGTGAACATGTGTGTATGTTAGGAACCATGACTTGCATCACTATTCTAGTTTCATAATTGAATAATGTTGTTTTATTTTCAGATGATGCAGGCTGCGGAGATACCTCCTGAAGTTCATAGGGCAATGGAACATGGTGTGTCCACTGTGATTCATAGCTCCATGTCATTGATGGGGGTATGAGGCAGATTAGTAAATTTCAATTTACATTCATTGTTATAGTTGTTTATTTTTGAAAAATCAAATGATTATTGATTTGAAGTTTAATTTCTATCTAGATGGTTTTTATAGGACATGACATCACCATAGCCTAATCCTGCTACTAAGGCAAATGAGGAGGCAGATTATATGGTAGTGGTAAGTGATTATTTTGTTAAATGTTTCATTTTTTTATAACATGTAATTTCTATATATTAATGTCTATACTTTTTATTGTAACAGCTACAGATCCATGAAGAACTAAATAGGAGGAGTAGCCCTTGGGTTCATAGTAGACTGCCCTCATACATGTCTCCATCCTCCCAAAGATCAAAGGTTGCTCATGATCTATTCCCTTCACTGAACAGAGGGGAATGAATGCTTATTGGGGTACTTTGTTATATGCCTATATGGCATTTGTGGATATATATTTTGTATTGCATATAGGAGATATTGATGTTATAGGAGGAGTAGCCCTCGGGTTCATAGTAGACCGCCCTCATACATGTCTCCATCCTCCAAAAGATCAAAGGTTACTCGTGATCTATTCCCTTCACCAAACAGAGGGGAATGAATGCTTATTGGGGTACTTTTTTATATGCCTATATGGCATTTGTGGATATATATTTTGTATTGCATATAGGAGACATTGTATGCCTATATGGCTATTTTGTATATATGTTATACTTATATCGATAGATATTGATGTATGCATGTATGGATATTTAGTTAATACAAATCTTTTTTATTGATGGCGTCCATATTTGCATTATAAACCCATGTTTCAATGGTTATTTGTAGATGGTTATTGTAGACACCTAAAAATGTCTTCTACCATTGAACCGACTCCTGACATCCCGAAACATGTCAATTTCCCTCCTAACCAATTAATTAAATTTTTATTTAATTAATTATCCCTTCATTACCCTATTTTCTATCATATTATCCCCAAAATTGAATTAATTTCATTAATTCAATAGTCTAAAACCTTAGCCAATTATCCCTTCATTACCCTATTTTCCATCATATTATCCTCAAAATTGAATTAATTTCATTAATTCAATAGTCTAAAACCTTAGCCAATTGATTTAATAAATATGCAATATTTATTATTTCAATTTCCCTCTATCCTAAATCCTCATATCAACCTCCATCATCCTCATATCAACCTTTACCCTCATATCAATCACCATCCCCTTACACATCCATGCCATCATACTTATCCAATCAACCAATATCTCTAACTTATCCATCCCCCAACCTTTGTCATGCTAACTTTGATCAAGGGAACACCAATCTAGCACACCTTATCTCTGAAATCCAAAGCTCATATCAACAACCAAATCCCCCATCTCCTAATCCCCATCCTCCAATCCCACCATCACCATATCTCTCCAACCTTATCAACCTTAATCCATCACCTTATGTATCTCCCAATCCACCAATCCCTATCACCCATCCACTATCTAATCCACCATCAAATCTTCCAAGTCCCAACACTCTCACATCCAAAGAATCCTTGTGGGATTTCTTCCAAAGAACATCACCAAGCAAAGCAAAGGAATCCCCCACCCCTCCAACACCATCATCTAGTCCAATACCTATCCTTGAACCCATCCACGAACCATCACAACCTAATCCCATCACCCACATATCTAATTCCAATACTAATCCCACACCAACCACCATCATTATCCATCCATTATATTACTCTTCAACCCATACACTCATGAAGGATGCCATCCATTGGCTATTAGCAAGGAATCAAACACCCTCATGTAATCCAACACCCACCAAACCTCTTGAACAATCTCCTATCACAACTCAAGAACCATCATGTAGCCATGTTCAAGAACATATAAGCCAAACACCTATTGCATCCATCCAAGCACCTATCACATCTATCCAAGTCACTCCCACTTCTATCCAAACACATGAGCTATGTCAAGAAACAAATGCGAAGCATGTTGAAACATCAATCCTTTCTCCTAATCAAGATCTCACCATCCCATCTAATCCCATCCCCGATCCCCTCCTATCTATTGGTCAACATATTGATCTCACACCATCTTCTACCACCCCTTTACCATCCCCCATGAATCCTTCACCTCCATCTACCAATCCCATCCCAAATCTATCCTCCTATTCACTTGGAAAAAACACCTTCATTCGTGGTAAACCCCTCGTAGGAGGTGAACACCTTCCATCCACCACCTATCTTTCTCCAACAAATAATGGACTCGCGTCTTGTTTCCAAAGCACTAAACATCCCATCGCATGTCGCATACTCCAACACATGAATTACCAAGGCAAAGGCTTAGGCCTTCATGAGCAAGGCATCTTGGAGCCCATCCACACCACATTTCATCCATCTTCACATGGCCTTGGCTATACATCCCAAGACAAACAAAATGAACATGTTGGTACCACCCACACACCTTCCAAAATCCATTCATCTAATCCCACACATGGTGCATCTCATCGCACCCCCAAAGCATATGTTGCCATCCCTCCTCCATCATCCTATCATTTGTAAAAGCATGTGACCATCCATCTTCCTCCATCAAATTTACCTCCACTACTTCCAACTCCAAATATCCCTATTAAATCCACTTTACCTCCTATCCTACCAACTCCTAATATCCCCATCCTCAAATCTCCTTATCCATTTATCCAAAAATCCACTTTTAACCCCTCCACCCATAAACCCCCTAAATTTCCCAATCAAGACCAACAAAAGCACACACCATCCCAACATGAAGCTCCCATCAAATCCATGGGATTCAAAAGTAATAATTTGAATGCCTCAATGCATGAAGCAAAAAAGCCTAATGATATTATCCCTTCCAATCAAAATGAAAAATCTAAAAGGCTATCAAAGCCCACACCATCACAAGAAAAAGCAAAAACAAAAATGGTGTGGGTCCCCAAACAAAGATCATTCAAATCTAATGAGGTATCCACCTCCCAATCTACCCCACAATCCCAAGCATCCCACTCCCCATCTAAGAATCCCCCAACACCTAAGTCCATTTGGGTCCCTAAAACCCCAAATCGATCATACAAAAATCCCCCATCCTGATCCTCATTACTCCCAACTCCACATCCAAAGTACAAGCTTCCAAATACATCACGGTGTGTGCAACCATTGGTCTTAGTTCCCCTCCATCACTTAACATTCCCACATACCCCCATCTCTCCATCTTTCGTTCACTATACTACATATCTTCCCCATCACATTCCTATGGTTCATGCTTTTGCATAATCCACATCATAATCCATTATCCACCATCCATTCTTTCTTCTCCTATCTTCCAACAATCCATGCAATCATAATCCATAATACTATCCAACATGGGACCATCTTCTCCTTGCTATGGAAACAGACGCTAGAGTCCTCATTCCATCAAAAAAGCAAAAAAGAAAAAAAATTTAAAAAAAAAAGAAAATAGTAAAGAGAAAAATCTGTCCAATGGTGAAAACCACTCCTTGTGGCGCCTTGGGCAAGTACCATGATGAAAACCCCTTGTGGATGTCATGCGTAATCCCTTCTCCATCCATTTTGTATCCCTACACTTGGGGGGAAAACCATATCCTTCATCCACATCCATAACACCCTTTTGCATATCCTATCCATGTATCCTTATCCTATCATATTCCTATCCACCATCCCCTATTTATCCTATCATTTCCCATCCATCCTATCCATTATATCTTGCTTTTACCATCTCCCACCTTAGATCTTGATAAAGATAAGGGGTAAAAATATCAACAACATGCTTTGGAGACCTCTTGACATACTTCCTTTGTCAGTATATCATCCATCCACCTACTGCAAAATCCATCCATTCAAGCATGAACCCATCATGCAAAACCCTAAGCATTGGGCATATGATTCCTTGCAACCTAGCCCTTGGAGAAAATCCTTATCCCCATCTCTCATCCATCTATCTTGCAATCCATCTATCATGAATCTCCTCTCTATCACCTTCCACTAACAATCCCTCCACCTACTTATCATGTCTCCCTACTAGATCCTTCATCCCCCATCCTACACCTTATCTACATGTATCTATCCATTTATCACAGTCTCCTATCCATTATCTTTTCATCGCCAATCCCCCTATCCAACCCCATCACCTTCACCTCTAGACTTGGTGTTCCCTTGTCATTGGTATCTAGCGCAAAGGCTAGCCACATGAAACCCAAGGCAAATAAATCATGCCCTTTCTACAAAATAAAAAAAAATCCAAAAACATCACAAAATCACAAAATCCAAAAACATCACAAAATCAAAAAATCCAAAAACATAAAAAATTCAAAAAAATCCAAAAACATCACAAACATCAAAATATACCAAAACAATCGAAAACACACAAACTTCCAAAAATAATTTATCCATCACAAAATCAAACTTGCTCCATCACACTCTCATCATCATCACATTTATCATCATCCCACATCATCATCACATTTATCATCATCCCACATCATCATCACATCTATCATCAATAAGCTTACACTAGATCCAAGCATCGCATCACCTATCAAAGCATTGTCCTTAATCAAAATCCTCAATTATCAAATCAGCATCAATCACAACTTGTCACCATCACATCTTGAGCCAATTTTACAACATCATCCAATCATCTATCAATTCCTGCCTTAGGATATATCTTTCCTACGATAGGCAGAATCTATCAAATCATCATCCATCTTGGCAAGAGATACAATGGCTACTTGTTTGGTTCATTGGTCTTTTGGTTTTTGATTTTTATCTTTTGTCCTATTCGAAGATCACATCAAAGCTACCTTGATCTTACTATATCATGGTATGTGGCGAAAACATCTAGAATGGGGCACAGTCTTGCTTTTGTATGCTGTGCTTGTGGGTTGGTCTCATTACTCCAAGCTAGTATTCATATCTTGTTGATCATAGGGTCGGTTCTAGCAAATTGACTTCGTTATGCATCTAAGGTTCATCATACCTTTTGTGTACTAAGGACTTATTCTATGAGTCCCCTTCCCTCGTCTAGACAAGGTTGTACTATCTTGGGCATGCATGGGATCATCCATTTATTTGCATGTCTAGTCCATGCAACTGTTGGATAAACATCATCACCTTGGTCTTCTATACCTCGGTGAAAATATCCACTTTGCTATATCAAACCTAGGATTGCTCTAAATCATTTTCAGCACAATGATCATCCACCAATCAATCTCCCAACATTATCACACTTTCATCTCACCTCTTATCCTCCAACCACATCTACCAATCTGTTCCATCCATTTTGCGAGCACAACCATGTTCTTGCAACCCACCTATCCTCTCGAGGGGGCATCACCCTTACCAATTATCCCCAAACCTTACCCTATTCTTCTAAGCCAAAATCTTTTTTCTATCCAATCCAACTCTATGTTTTAACTTCTTTGAAATGATGTTCCTTAGCCGCAACACCATCTCAAAGAGGGGCAAATGTAGACACCTAAAAATATCTTCTACCATCGAACCGACTCCCGACATCCCTAAACATGTCAATTTCCCTCCTAACCAATTAATTAAATTTTTATTTAATTAATTATCCCTTCATTACCCTATTTTCCATCATATTATCCCCAAAATTGAATTAATTTCATTAATTCAATAGTCTAAAACCTTAGCCAATTATCCCTTCATTACCTTATTTTCCATCATATTACCCTCAAAATTGAATTAATTTCATTAATTCAATAGTCTAAACCTTAGCCAATTGATTTAATAAATATGCAATATTTATTATTTCAATTTCCCTCTATCCTAAGTCCTAAATCCACCTCACAAAATCTACCTCATCTTTCCACCTCATCTCTTCCACCTCACCATGTTGCACATATAATTAAATATTCTTAATATTTAATTAGCTAATCTCCTCCATTATCTAAAAATAAATCTTTAATTGAATTGTCATCCACTAATTTAATTCTTAATTCAATTGTTCCCCACTATCCTCCACTATTGAATTCTGAATTCAATTATTCCCCACTATCCTCCACTATTGAATTCTTAATTCAATTATTCCCCACTATCATCCACTATTGAATTTTTAATTCAATTGTCCTCCACTAATTGAATTAAAAAAATTAATTTGTCATAATCCACTCTCATTAAAAATGAATTTTTAAATCATCCACTATGAATTTAAAATTCACAAATAATGAGAGCCCTTGATCTCAACTCTTGATCCTCACCCTCCATTCCTTTTTCAAAAATCTATAAATGAAACTCTCACCCAAGCCATTCATAACAACTTCTTCTTGCATCAAAACCATGCCCAAATTTCTCTCAAATCTCTAATCTATCTATCCTCTAATCCTTCATCTACATTTGTGTTGAAAGAAAGAGCAATCCACATTTGAATCAAATACGGTTATCTAATCTAGGAGCTCTTGGGTGCAAGCTTCCTCCTCCCTTGATGAGATTGGGTCTTCATGTGAGGTATAACTTTGTGTTTTTATGTAATTAGTTTGTGTTTTCACTTCATTTTGATTTCCTAATCTACAGTTACTTCAAATATTTAAAGTCCAATTGTATTACATAGGATGTTTGTTGATCAAATAAGCCAGCTATTGTTATTCAAGTATCACCTAAACCTCATTTTAGAACTAAAAGATAAAAGTTGTATTTAAAATAAAAATGAATCATCATGTTGAATAGAAAATATTCATATTCTTTATGAGTTGCTCAATTGAAAATATTTCTTAATTTCATATTATTATACCACATTGGGATGCAAAGAATATGTTTGTTGTTTTGAATAAGATAGTCAAAATCATATGCTTATGAGCACCTAATGACCATTGTGGTTATTAAATGTAATTCCTCTTGCATATACGGCGAGGTTATGAGAGTACATTGAGTCTCACCTAATTTTAGTATGCAACATAACATTGGGGCTATAGGCTTCCATAAGTCATCAACAATCAAATTCAAGGTTGTCATTGAAGTCAAAGGGTCAAGGTTGTTTGTCATTGATGTCAAGGTTGATATCATGATGTTGATAAGGTGATACAGTGATTCAAGGTAGGTGATAGTCATGAGGTGCATGATGTTGTGAATATGGTTTTCATGATAAGGTCTCTCAGTTCATGTTGATATTGCACAAGACAAACATGGTTCATATGATGCAAGGTTCATGTTCATGGTGGATGTGGTTTTGTTCATGCAAGGTTTTGTTGTGAATATGGTTTTCATGATAAGGTCTATCTTGGAAGGTTGATATGATGCAAGGTTCAAGTTCATGGTGGATGTGGTTTTGTTCATGCAATAAGAAGTCAGAGAAGACACAAGCTTTCATAATCATAATTCAATGTCATCATCAAGGAGAGTTATATTTATCAAGGGGAGTCATGAGTTTGATTCGAATGTGAAGTTTTTCATGTCTTAGAACCCTAAGCCTATGATAAGTGTCATACTCTAATGTCTTTCTTCTGATGTCCCTGAGGTCTGTGAAATGTCCTAGATATCTCTTGATGAAAGTTAGAATGTTTGAGTCTTTCTTATTAATAGTTAGGGTTTGCATATTGGACATTAAACCCTAAAAAGAATCTACTTTTCTTAAGACTTTAAAACCCTCAATTGCTTGTCATGTGTAAAGTGCACTTTTGTTTTAATTTAATATTGACTTATAATCACAGGTTACTATCACTTAAGTCAACCTACTAAAGGGTCTTTAAGTCATTAGTTCACCAGCCCTTCAACCTAACTCAATCGGCCTCTCAGGTAAACTCTCATAAGCCCGAGTGCCAAATCATAATCGAAGGTCATATTTAATTGATATGAAGGCGGGAAAAAGGATTGGAAGGTTAGTATTTAAAATGAATTTGGAATACAAATATTCATCTCTATGTGGTTGAATTTGATGGGTATGCCTTTATAAAAGGCTAAAAGACAAGTTTATGTAGGATATCATGGTATTTGTAGTGTTTAAAGATTGAAGACTAATTAGTGTTTGTAGCTCAGACTATTTTGGCATGTTTGGGTGTGAAACATGACCATGCCTAGCCTAAACATAGCCATCCAGACATGTTGGAACTATTAGTTTGGCTGCACGAGGAGAAGAACAAAAGTTACACCCTTTTGAAACTGCTTTTGATAATTTTTGGGGTAGCAGAAAACCTTTCACCATGGGTAAATGCCTCAGAGATATAAAAAACTGAGAGAGGTTATTGTAGAGGGACCCTACATGATTGTGTTTCCTTAGATAGAATGTCTCTAAGTAACACGGTTTCCAAGTAACAACTCATCAAAGATTGCTGCCTTTTTGCACTTTGGACTCTTCAGGGATATTGCCAGTACAATGTAGCTCAGACTGTTTTGGCATGTTTGGGTGCAAAATAGGACCATGTGTAGTCTAAACATACCCATCTAGATGTGTTGGAACTATCAGTTTGGCCACACGAGGAGAAGAACAAAAGTTACACCCCTTTGCAACTTTGCACTGCCTCCTTCTGATGATTTTTGGGGCAGCATAAAACCTTTCACCATGGGAAAACACCTCAGAGATATAAAAACTAAGAGAGGTTATTGTAGAGGGACTCGACGTGATCATGTTACCTTAGACGGAATGTCTCTAAGTGACACAGTTTCCAAGTAACATCTTGTTGAAGATTGCTACCTTTTTGCACTTTGGACTCTTCAGGGATATCGTCGATAGAATGTAGCTTGGACTGTTTCAGCATGTTTGGGTGAAAAACAAGACTATGGCTAGCCTAAACGAATCATCTAGACATGTTGGAATAGTCAGTTTGGTCGCATTAGGAGCAGGACGAAAATTACACCCTTTTGTAACTTTACACTCCCTCCTTCTGAAGATTTTAGGGGCAGCAGAAAACCTTTCACCATGGGTAAATGCCTCAAAGATATAAAAAACTAAGAGAGATTATTGTAGAGGGACCCTATGTGATTGCGTTGCCTCAAATAGAATGTCTCTAAGTGACACATCTTCTGAGTAACATCTCGTTAAAGATTGTTGCCTTTTTGCACTTTAGACTCTTCAGGGATATCATCGATACAATGTAGCTTAAACTGTTTCAGCATGTTTGGGTGAAAAATAAGGCCATGCTTAGCCTAAACGTACCCATCTAGATGTGTTGGAATAGTCAGTTTGGTCGCATCAGGAGAAAGACAAAGTTACACCCCTTTGCAACTTTACATTGCCTCCTTCTGACGATTTTTAGGGCAGCAGAAAACTTTTCACCATGGGCAAACACCTCAAAGATATAAAAAACCAAGAGAGGTTATTGTAGAGGGAACCTATGTGATCATGTTGCCTTAGATGAAATGTCTCTAAATGACATGGTTTCTGAGTAACATCTCGTCAAAGATTGCTGCCTTTTTGCACTTTGGATTCTTGAGGGATATCGTCGGTACAATGTAGCTCAGACTATTTCGGCATGTTTGGGCGAAAAACAGGACCATCCTAGTCTAAACATACCCATTCAGACACGTTGGAACAGTCAGTTTGGTTGCATCAGGAGCACGATGAAAGTTACACCCCTTTGCAACTGTACACTGCCTCCTCTTGACAATTTTTGGGGCAGCAGAAAAGCTTTCACCACAAATAAACTCCTCAAAGATATAAAAAACTAAGAGTGATTATTGTAGAGGGACCCTATGTGATCATGTTGCCTTAGAAAAAATATCTCTAAGTGACACTGTTTCTGAGTAACATCTCATCAAAGATTTCTATCTTTTTGCACTTGGGACTCTTCAGGGATATTATTGGTACAATGTAGCTCGAACTGTTTCGGCATGTTTGGGTGAAAAAAAAGACCATACCTAGTGTAAATGTACCCATACGGATGCGTTGGAATAGTCAGTTTGGTTGCATCAAGAGCAGGATGAAAGTTACACCCCTTTGCAACTTTACACTACCTCCTTCTAATGATTTTTGGGGCAGCAGGAAACCTTTCACCACAGGAAAACACCTCAAAGATATAAAAAATTGAGAGAGGTTATTGTAGAGGAACCCTACATGATCGTATTGCCTTAGATGAAATATTTCTAAGTGACACAGTTTCTATGTAACAACTCTTCAAAAATTGTTATTTTTTTACACTTTGGACTCTTCAGGGATATCGTAGGTACAATGTAGCTCAAACTATTTCGGCATGTTTGGGTGAAAAAAAGGACCATGCTTAGCCTAAATGTACCCATACAAATGTGTTGGAACTATCATTTTGGTCGCATCAAGAGCAGGACACCAAAAATGCAAAAATGCAAAAGTTGCTTTGTGCAACTTGACAACATTGACACTTTTTTGCAACAAGACTCAAAGACTCAAATTGACTCAAAAACATATGAAAGGATCTTAGAAGACCTTATTACATACAATTGACTCAATCAAAACAAAATTTCACTTTTTGACCCCTCTTGGAGGCATGACAACCTGGGTGCCCCTACACCATTAGTGTAACTGAAGTCGATAAAGTTTTCCTATTAAGAAAAAGAGCTTCCCTTAGCTTCAAGAAATATGAATATTCTATATTGACAAGGCCAACCACGTGAAGGTGGAAGCTCATGTGGCCTCACCTAAGACCTAAGACACATGTATTCTAGTAGACATAGGACACCTAAGACACCTATTGTATAGTATGTATCTAGATTTTGTAGACATAGTAGACCTAAGACACCTAGTCTTTATACCTTATCGTAGTCTAGACCTAAGTCAACTAGACATCTAGATTATAGTTCTACCTAAGACACCTATTATGGTAGACCTAGTTGACATATAGTACCTACATAAGACACCTAGATTAAATTATAGAAGACACCTAGATTATTCTAGATTATACCTTATTCTAGTCTCTAGAAAGGTTGTTGATACATAGTATCTACCTAAGATACCTAGATTAGATTAAATACCTTTTTTCTAGTCCCTATCTACTTAGTTGACATATCGTATATACCTAAGACACAATTAGAGACACCTATTATCTAGTTAGAAACCAAGACACCTAGAGACACCTATATTTTATATATTACCTAGATTTTATACATTACTCTCAGAATCAACTTCATCCATCACTTAGGTCTAACCCCATGAAGCATAACATGATGATGTAAAAATGTGTATATGTGTAAAAATGTAGCAACAAATAAAAAAATACAAACCTTACAAATTAATGTGCATACTTACAACTCAATGTAACATGACTTTACAAAATCAATGTGAATACTTACAAATTAATCCAATGAACCATCTGATCTAATCTACTCTTTATTGTGTCAAGTATTGCCTCATGGTCAGACTCACGTACCTTTCGCAAGGTCTTGTTCAAAGGTCTACCACGATATTGTATCAAATGAACATTGGATGCTATGACAAGATTCAAGTAATGAAGAATCTTTTGATGCATGTCAAAGTCTTGAAATAGCCAGACATTAACACTCTTATGTGGGTACTAAGCCATGTTCCAGTAACAACCACTGAGCCTATAGGGTATTCGATGTTTTCTCCATCTGTAACTTGGGCCTCCAATTTCTTTTTGGCCTCAACATGACACAAGTAATAATCTGTTCCCTCTTTGTTATCTTGATCTACAATAACTGCATATACATGCCCTACATTGATATGTGTAGCAAATTAGATGAAATTAGTCAACATTACAAAAACACTAAAAAATAAGATGACTTAGGAATTTCAAAAACTATGCAAATAGATATATTACCTAGTTGAACTAGATCTGATATGTGGTCAAATTCAACTAATAATTCCATCTGTGTTAGTTCCAGTGTCGCCGGGGGTCGATACATGTCAAGTGGGCTAAGATAACGTAACTGCTATTCATCAACCCACTCCTTTGACTCGCACTCATCCTAGGCTTGAATTGTATAGGAAGAACAAAAGCATGACATCTTTTGCATATGGATACTCCATGAACCTGCAATTGAGCTTCTAAAAGAGTGCATCTCACTTGATCTTGTTAGTGTAGAACAGTCATTATATGGTGCAATGTTAGTATCATCTATCAACCAAAAAAATTTATGAATTGAAGACTTACCTTCATTACCTGGACACATAGAAGCATTACACCACTCGATGATCAATTTTGCATCTGTCAACTTTGTATTGTCTTTATACTGTAACTCTTCTCGTGCTATGGCTCTTTTGATACATGCTCCCCTTTTCCATGCCCAATCTCACAAAAGTTCCACATATACTAAATACCTATAAAATTATGCCTCCTGCTCAGCCAATAGAAATTCTGTGAGTTCTTGAATTGTGACGCACAGTTATCCGACCATATGATATGCTGACTGAACGATATACCCCTTCTAGCCAAATCATTGTAGAACACCTGAAAGCAACCTTGTATGAACTCTGTATAATGTGTATGATCATCACTGATATAGAAATGATACTCTCTTATGATCTTTATGTCATTCTTTGTACTATCATTCACATGAATGAATGCGATGTGCACAAATATAAAAACATGTGTGGAGTTGTAATATTGTGATTGCACCTCACGTTGTGGCTATAGACTATAGTTCTCTTCAAAGTCAATGATTGAAACAATGCTACCAACTAGAAATGTGTCCTTGCATAACTTGAATTGTAAGTCCAACCATCAAGCTCTATGCGCATGTCTTGCATACTCATACACTATGTTGTCACAAAATATAGGCATAAACTAATACACTAGAATCTTTTCAATAACCAATTCACACCTCTTTGCTTATTTACCATCTTTTGTACTGTATACCACTGTTTTATACTTGCCGAACTCTACTAGTTCATTTCCAACCGCATGTGTTCTTTTCATATGTTTAAATATTGGCATACGTTGCAAGCCACCGCAATGCTAAGATGTGCCATCCAAGCATAATTTCTTGTAGAATATTTGATCTTTCTCTCTATCACATGAAATTCTTGATATGAAGTCTCTTGAAAATATTGGTGCGGTATGTATGCCATAACCCTGCAAAACATTATTAGTATGCAAATCTAAACATATAGACTGATAAACATCAAAATAGTTAGAAAATTCAATATGTAATCTACAACAACAAGTAGTGCATGTGTGATTTATCTTGACATAGAAAGGTTTTATCATTTCAAAATATCTTTGACAAATTTTAATTTGAGGATACTTCTCTAGAAATTTACCAAAAAACTTTGTTTGGGTCATATCCAAAAAATGCTTTGGATGTGGCTCATGGTTCTGACTACCGATTATCCTTCTTATCACATCCCTTTGATTTAGAGACACCCTTGTGTAATTCTTCCAAAATTATTCAATTAGTGATCTCAATGCTTCAACAATTAGTTTATCTTTTCATGGTAGTCTCCCCGAGAACGCCCATAATTCATTGGTATTAATTCTTTGGTGTCTTCCAATGGCTCTTGATAAATTTTTCCTATTAATTCTCAATTCTCGACTCATATTTCTAATGAGATGATCTTTCCTCGTTTGACTACTTACTATAGTCGATTTAATCACACGCTGTGTTGTATTACTATCTTTTGTGTGTGAGGTGTTACCCACACTCTCATACACACTCATTAGATTCTTGACAATAGATTTTTCACTTGAAGCCTCTGATGTTCTCAACCCAAGAATCTTCATGATGGACCTATACTTTATACTTCGCATCATTTCAATGAATAGTTGACATCTTGCAGTCTCATTTAACTTTTCAAAGAATAATCTCCAAATCTTATGAGCATATTTTCTACAAGTGCATTTTGGAATCTTACCTTCCATTGGCTGCAAAATATTCTCATCAATATCAATCAAATACTTTGGCTTTCTATGCAAAATTCTAGGTGGTGTTAAGCTGGGTAAGTTCATCTCAACATTAGGAATTTCATCAATATTTAAATAAGATGGGCTAGATGCCATACCTTCAATCGAAGATGGAATAGATGACATACCTTGAGGTTGAGGTGGGAACAATGGCATACCTCCTTCATCACATGTGAGTGATAATGTACTCTCAACTTGAGATGTAGTAGATGGTGTCCCTACATGTTGACTTGCGGTAAAGGACGTGTCTCCAACTATGGTATTCAAATCTCTCATAGCATGAAGTTTTTGCATTCGTTCTCTTTGTGATGGTTGTAGTTCCTCTTCAATTGGCATGTCTTCATTTATCGTGTCCAATTTCATCTTCTCACGAAGTTCCCTCATAGCCACTGCTTTCTTTGCATTCTTAGCTTCTATATCTTCCTGTGTTGGTTTAATTCTTGATCGTTTCCTCGGCATGACAGAGAATTTTTTTGTAGCATGATAAAGAGACCAATATCAGTTCCTAAGAAATGAATCCATACAAATAACTAAAATATGTCATTCAACCTTTCATAGTAAATGTACATACAATCATGTAAAAGAGTAAATGCCACTCAACCAAAATAGGTACAAAGCATACAAAGTAAATTATTGCAGCCATACAAAGCATTATTGCACAATGTTATTGTAGCCATACAAAGCATTATGTTACAAAGTTCATTTCAGTCCTAGATGAGGATAAGGTCAAAGGAGAGTCACCTATTGAGGGTACAAGTGAAGAGTACATGGGACTTCATGCTTGAAAAGGTTGAGGCAGACCCAATTTGACATGTTTATTGTCTTGGTTTGAAGATTGGAAGCTTGGAGATCAAAAAACCTATAGTGACCTATTTGCACAAGCCTGATTAAGCCTCTTGTCAAGTGGGATAGTCAATTATGGAATGATGAAGGCATTATGACATGATGAATTATATGATTCATGAAGACACTGATGGAGATCCATGGAGAAAACCAAGGAGGACAAGATAAGACACCAAATTTGTGAAGTTGCCAATGGCAACAAATTTACCACCTAGTTGTCCTTAACTAATCCATGATTGCAAATGTATGTATTTTGGCTTCTATTGACTAAAAGTGACTTATTTATGATGAATATAATGCTTGTAATTGTTAAATGTTAAATTACTAAAATTCAATCATAATTAATATTGCAACACTACAATCTATAAGTGTTAAATCACATGTCTTCTTTTGGTGAAAAGTGATGCTTTCAAGTAGGGTTTTGATGAAAGAGCATTGTTAAAGTTTGGATGAAGGTTTAGATCAAGAAGTTAAAATTTGGAATTGAGAAGGTATTTTGTTGGTACTAGGGCTACTAGGATTTGGGTGGCTTGTGAAGGAATAGATAGCAATTGAAGAGTGTAGACTTGAGTAAGGGTTTAGAATGGTTGTGTCTGAGTTCCTGAGGGGTAAGAAGACCTCTAGTAACCTTGTTAGGTTTTGAAGTATTGAAGACCCTCTTTATACCTTTATATAGGGAGATTGCTTGAGAGGAAAGATTATGAAATTTGAAGACACTATTGGTATGAGCCCTTTTGATTGAGTTGAACCCTGCCTTTGCATCACATACCTAGGATTGTCATAAAAATCATTAGACTAATCTCTATAATTTAGGGTATTGAATGGTATATAGTTGATCAAGGTAACCACCATCATGTGCTAACAAAGGACAATTAGGAAATTTTGAAATATTGTTGTTATGTGCATACAAATCATCATGAATAGGTGCATAAGGAATGTCCTAACCAAGATATGTGCATACAAATCATCATGTCTTGTGCATACTTGTATGATCTTGGCACCTATTCATTTGTATTTTAAATTTTTAATATGAGAAGATAATAGTGGGATTGTATTTTTATTATGTTGTAAAGATTTATTCTTGTATAGTTTGACATCATGGTAGGTTAAGGTCTTTTTATTACACATAATTATTAAAGAGCCCAAGTGTAGAAAATATACATGGCATCATGTGAGATTGTAGATTGCTTTCTTGATTGGGAATGTGTCTATTTTAATTAATGTTGACCTTTGAGAATCTTTTATTATGCATACCATGAACTAATTTAAAACATAGTCTATTATATAAACACAAGATATGTATACATAGTCTTTTATTATGCATACTGGATACAAGTGATATAAACATGTATGATAAAGCATGATAAACTAATTCAAATAGAATTAAGGAAAATGTAAAGAACATGCATGTAAAGACTTGACATACCTAAAAATAGAGATTCAAATGGAGAGAGTACCCAATTATGTATTGTTTTTTTTGTACTTGCATCAAACACCTCAATAATTTAAGTTTTTGACCACTTGCTTCCTTTTCAATGTTAAATTGAATAACACTCAAATATAATTAGTAACAACAATACTATTAACCAATCTATAATGTTAAATTCCTAAAATTGAATCACAATTAACATTGCAACACTACAAAAGTTGAAACTTGAATAGATATGTATCAAATTTGATGTGAAAACTATGTTATTTCCTCCTTCTCAAGTTGGAAAAGCAGAAAAGGTGGTGGAAAGATCATGCAAAGGTGGTAGAATATGTAAAATGTGCATGTGAACTTCCCAATAGCATGAACACACTTCTTTTTTGTCAAAACATGCACATAATCAGCATGAAAACAGAGCATGTGGGCTTGAATCACGGGGGTCCAGGCCTTTTTACCATTTCTATAGTAGGAAAAAAGGTGAGTACGTTATAACGTGCTCACATTTTGTCCTGCTATAGATTGATCCATAAATATTTGTGCCTATCTCACCTTTGATAGCACCTTTGCAATATCTCACCTCTAGTTCCATTAGCTCATGTTCTATCTCTCACCTCTTTATATCTCACTTATCTCTCCTCCTCACCTCTCTACCTCTCCCCTCTCTATGTCTCTCAGTCACTCCTTGTCTACCTCTCCATCCATCCTTAGCCATCTAGGTCTCACTTAATCCTAAACCCTAAAGCCTCAACCCTCAAACCTTAAACCTTAAATCCTAAACCCTATCCCTAAACCCTCAACACTTTACCTTAAACTCTATCCCTAAACCCTCAAAATTTTACCTTAAACCCTATTCCCTCAACCCTAAACCCTAATCCCTCAACCCTAAACCCTACACCTTATCACTAAACCCTACACCCTATCACTAAACCCTAATCTCTTAACCCTTATCCCTAAAGCCTCAACCCTCAATCCTTAAACCTTCAACCCTAAACCCTATCCCTAATCCCTATACCCTTGACACTATACTTTAACCCTAATCCCTCGACCTTCAACCCTATCCCTAAACCCTCTACCCTCAATGTCAAACCCTAATCCCTCAACCCTTAACCCTAATCCCCAACCCTAAACCCTCAACACTATACCTTAAACCCTAATCCCTCAATTCTAAACCCTAAACCCTAATCCCTCAACCCTCAACCCTAATCCCTCAACCCTCAACTCTAATCCCTCATCCCTAAACCCTAAATGCTATCCCTATTCCTAAACCCTTAATAGACTCGATACTATACCTTAAACCCTAATCCCTTATACCTAAACTCTCCAACCCTATCCCTAATCCCTATACCCTTGACACTCTACTATAACCCAAATCCCTTGACCCTCAACCCTATCCCTAAACCCTCAACCCTAAAACCTCAACCCTCAACATCAAACCATAATCTCTCAACCCTTAACTCTAATCCCTAAACCCTAAACCCTATCCCTAAACCCTAATCCCTCAACCCTCAATCCTGATCCCTCATGCCTAAACCCTAAACTCTATCCCTATTCCTAAACCCTAAATGTGCTCGATACTATACCTTAAACCCTAATCCCTTATCCCTAAACCCTCCAACCCTATCCCTAATCCCTATATCCTCAACACTCTACTTTAACCCTAATCCCTCGACCCTCAACCCTATCCCTAAACCCTCAACCCTAAAACCTCAACCCTCAAGCCTCAACGTCAAACCCTAATCCCTCAACCCTTAACTCTAATCCCTCAACCATAAACCCTAAATGCTATCCCTATTCCTAAACCCTCAATCGGCTTGATACTATACCTGAAACCCTAATCCCTTATACCTAAACCCTCCAACCCTATCCCTAATCCCAATACCCTCGACACTCTACTTTAACCCCAATCCCTCGACCCTCAACCCTATCCCTAAACCCTCAACCCTAAAACCTCAACCATCAACCCTCAACCCTCAACATCAAATCCTAATCCCTCAACCCTTAACTCTTATACCTCAACCCTAAACCCTATCCCTAAACCCTCAACACTATACCTTAAACCCTAATCCCTCAACCGTCAACCCTAATCCCTCATCCATAAACCCTAAATGCTATCCCTATTCCTAAACCCTCAATGGGCTCGATACTATACCTTAAACCCTAATCCCTTATCCCTAAACCATCCAACCCTATCCCTAATCCCTATACCCTCAACACTCTACTTTAACCCTAATCACTTGACCCTCAACCCTATCCCTAAACTCTCAACCATTGAACCTCAACCCTCAACCCTCAACATTAAACCCTAATCCCTCAACCCTTAACCCTAATCCCTCAACCCTAAACCCTATCCCTAAACCCTCAACACTATACCCTTGTTGGCAAGAGACACTATATGGATTCATGGTTGTTTTCATTGATGGCAACAAAGGTCATCCCACATATCCGCAAGTCATGATGTGTCTCTACCGGAAGTCAGAATAAAGAATGTTGTGGTCCGGTGAACAAGAACAGAGCATGTGGCAAGGTCTGACAGATTGATCCGGATCTCTTAGAGGAAGTGTCTTGGTGCAGTGCGGATTTGGGGAAGTCAAGAGGACTACCTTGAGTGGTATATTCCAAGGATTTAGCCTCCAGTGATGGACAAGGAAAAAAATATGAATAGTTGAGTACCGGATTCCTGAGAGACAGTGAAAACAGAGGAAGAACTGACTGACAGAGTATCAGACTACTTTCTGGATGTGTTACTATTGATCATAGAGGTTGTGAAGGCATGAATCATGTTTGGCCGACATGATTAATGATATCTACAAGTATATGCTTGATCCGCATTGCTTGGCGAGGAAGGATTCAGCCGACAGAACAAGAGTTTGTAAGAAACTAGACTGTTCCGGATGCCGACTAGAAAGGTGATGAAATTACTTGTGCGGATATATATAGAGGATGGATTTAGTTGTGAAGTGAGTGATGATGTGAAGATATATGCGAAGAAGTACAGAACAGAGCAGAAGTAGCAAGAAAGATCCGATATGTGAAAGGATAGCAGAATAAAGAACAGAGGAAAGATGAAGTGCAGCAGATCAGTGTACTGAGCCTAACCGGAACTGAACTCCAGCATATGCAGATGCTTCCAATCAGTTCAAGACTGTGATTCTTATCACTTTGTAGACAGTGTGTCTTCTTGTAGGCAGTGAGCCCTAATTGGCAAGTGCCATTTTGTAAATTCCTATTCTTCTAACAGAGAATAATTTTTTGGGTTAATCACCCCGTGGTTTTCTCCCTTAACAGGGTTTCCATGTCAAAAATTACTGTGTCATGTGTTTCTTATTTCATGGTAATGTTTTTGTGTTTGATTCAATGCTGCATTAATTAATAAGAAAGCTCAAAAAGGGAAATAATTAGGATAACTGATTCACCCCCCCCCCTCTCAGTTATCAACAATTGGTATCAGAGCTAAGTTCCTCCTAATAGAGCCTAACAGCTTGAGGAAGATCTGGGAACTCAAATGGATGCATATGGTTTAAGGGAGCAACTCAAGACTGCCCTTGAGGATCTTGAACAGTCAAATTCTGAAGTCAATGAATTAAAAGAAAGACTCAAACAGGCTGATGAATTCATGAGAGAATTAAAAGACAAATTAAGTCTCTCTATGAAAAAGAGAAAGGAGCTGCTCCAACAGTTGGCAAGACAAAGTGAAGAAAGCAATACAAATGAAGAATTGACTGAGCAAACCAAGTTATGTGAAAAATTATCAAAAGAAGTCATTATGTTAAGACATGAAATGGAATCAGGAACTATAAAGTTTACTCAAGAGATTGAAGAAAAAAGAAAGGCTGAAGACAATCTAAGACAATCTCTTAAAGAAAAATCAGAAGAATGCCACCAGATGGACAGGATTATCAGACATCTTGAATCTGATCTTGAAGATGCCAAAGATAATGAAGAAAAACTTGAGGATCAAATTGCCTCTCTCAAAAGAGACCTTCAAACAGCAAATGAATATAAAGAGAAATTCAAGATAAGTTCTGCTCAACTTGAAGTTCTTCTTGGAAGTCAAAAGAGGACAGATAACAAGTATGGTTTGGGATATGAGAAAGGAGAAAGCTCCGGAGCCGGTCAGAAGAATCTTGGATCAGAAAATCCAAGGAGCAGGCCTAGAAGACCTCCGGTAAGACAGCCAAATGCTCAAAGATATCCATCCTTCAATGGATACTGCCACAGCTGCAACCACTTTGGTCACAAAGCTAATCAGTGCATGAATTAGATTAATTCATCCTTCTCTGGACAGTGCTTCAACTGCAAAAGGTATGGACACAAATCCCATGAATGCAGAATTATGCAAGTAAACAAATCATTCAAAGGTAGATGCTTTACATGCAATAGAGTAGGTCATATGGCTAATCAATGCAGATCAAGAGGATATCAGTCAAATATGCAAAGAAATGTTATTTGCCAAATCTGCAATAGGTCCGGTCATAATGCTAAAGTCTGCAGAAACAAGAATCAGGACAAAAGAGGTCTGGTGTATAATCAAAATCAAGACAAGGGTAAACAAAAGATGAATGCGGATGAAGTTAGGAATCAGATGAGCAAGATTTGGGTGAAGAAAAGTTCAGAGAATGTAGAGGTTGGATCCGCACCAGACTCTGGTGCTGATATTTCTTCCAAAAATTAAAAAGTGAGCTCAGGCTCAGGGGGAGACTCAAAGAAAATCCTGTTCCCCCAGCCAAACAAGTGGTGCCGGATGTGGCACAAGATGCGGATTAAAGGGTTTGCAGATATGAGTCTTGAGATGCTTCAGTCAAGTTTTCAGAGGTCCGCATGGAGTTATGAAGAAGCTGTGATCGATCAAATAAGACCTGATCAGGGAGATGCTCTGGTATGACAAAGGATTACAAAAAGGTCCGGAGAGATCCGGAAGTGCACTATCTTGTTCTGCGGATTGGACAGAGTGTTTGGGATGTTCGTGTAATATGTTACCTTGATTTATTCATGATTGAAAGATCCGGATGATATTCGCAGATCAGGACTAATCCGGGATACTCCAAGCTATCCAGACAAGGCAAACCGGAATAATGTAGGTGAAGCATTTATTGCAGACAGATATTAGGGTTCGCGGAGCAATATAAGGGATTTCTCAAAAGTCATTTGCTCATTCTGCACTCAAGAAGAAGCGAATAGTGGAGCTCTGCAACAAGATTCATCAAGCACACCAAGGATCTCCTGCCGAAGTCATTGCATAAAGAAATCAATCCAATCACTCCGTGCAAATCGAAGGCGCATAAGGTATTATCCGTTTTTCATTACCTCACTGCAAATCTTTGAAGAATGGCTACTCCAAATATAGTTAAGATCTCTGATAGACCTCGCCCCTCATTCAAGAAACATCCTTACAAATCATTGGAGGTAGATCCACTAGGAGCCTTCTCTAGTGTTCCTCATGGTGTATTGCATACGGAAGATATTAGGGTTTACATCCATGCGAATCTTGAAGACTTTGGAGAATCAAAACTGATGGATATCTATCACAAACAATTGATAGATGACTCCTTTGAGATCAAACCTCAGTATAAAGCCATCCAGGACAAACACTTTGCACAGTGCATTCATTTCCCCTGTTTTGAAGAAGATGAATGGGTCCGGTATGTACTAAGTAGAGTACATGACAACTTCCTATGGTTGAACCAGCCCTTCAAGATCACCAAAGATGGAATTAGGGCTGTAACCGGTCTGCACTCATCCGGTGGTTTACCTGTTCTCAAGTCTGTCAAAAATCAGACAGTTAGTGATGCAACCGGATCCAAGTTTGACAAGAGAGCTATGACAGTTGATGACATCACTGAACCGGATGTTAAATTTGCAGCTATGATAATTGGTTACAAAATCTATCATTCCAGTAGGGAAAATTCAGTACCGGGAACTGCAATCTACACAGCTTATCAAATGTTAAAGGAGAATGCAGACTATGACTTGTGTGAGCTTCTTGTGAACCAACTCTTTGAAAATCTGCAGAAGATCAAGAAGGACAAGAAAAACTCCTTCAAGTATGGCAATCTGATCCTTTGTCTCTTCTTTTACTACATGAATGAGCTTCCCGGATCCAGTGGATGGGTATGGCAAAATGATAGACCGGTTGCCATCCAAATCAGAGACTATTTGCATGAACTTGGGGATGCCAAAGCAAGAAATACAGCTCTATGGGGATACTTCAAGAACTTCCAAAGCATGATGCATGCAAGAGAAAGAATACCCCAATCCCTTGTAGAAAAGTACAAAGACACAGTATGCTTCATGGTTGAAACAGATCAGTGTCTAATGGAGGCAGTAGAGCCAAGGACTGTTTGGATAATGCCCATGGGGTATGAAGTGGATGAACAGATAGTAGAGCTGCATGTTCAACACATGCTAAGCCAGCCCAAAGATCCTAAGGCAGAAAGGTTTGGAACCTTTGAGGAACTGAGTGTAAAGTTACATGTAGAACTCAGGGAACCGGAGATAAAGAGGAAGGTAAGAAAAGAAGTTGAGCATATTGCTCAAGGCCTACGCATCTCAAAAGAGGCACTTGATGCCAGCCGGGAAAAGAGGAGGAAGGCTGAGGAAGAAGAGAAAAGTAAAGAAAGTGTTCCGGTTGAAACTCCCACCCAGACCAGATCATCAAAAAGATCTGCACCTCCCTCAACCAAAAGTTCAAAACCTGAAGTCCAGGCATCCGGTAAAAGATCCAAGACAAAAGCCACAAGGGCTTATAAAAGCCAAAAGGATGAAGAGGAAACAGAGTCAGATGAGGGAGTAAAAGAAATAAAGAAGCAGAAGAAGAAAGGATCCGGTAAACCCTCCTCAGGACAAGACAAGGATGAAATGGCAGAGGTATCTGTTGAAAAGCCCACTCTGTCTCTAGAGAATGTAATCAAGTCGGTCACGGTGGATGGAAACCTTCAACCAATGACTGAATCTTATGATGACTTCAGTGAGGCTGACCAAAAGACTCTGCAGGAAGCCACAGTCAAATATCTGAACATATATAATAAGGCTTTCATTGAGATCATATCTCTTATTCCTAAAAGCCTAGAAAAGGAATTGGAAGTAAGAAAGAACAATGCTCATGCAAAAGATCTTGAGATCCGGGAGCAGATAGCTATTCAGCTATATCCTCAAATTGATCCCAAGACAATGAACATAATCTTCAAGGACTGCAAAGATGAGTTCAGAAGTAAAGCCAGGATGAATCAACTCATGCTTGGTGAGACTGACAAAGTGGCCCAAGAGACAGAAGAGATCCTCCGGAAGGCCTTCAAAAGGTTCAATCTTCCTGTTGTAGAGGACTTAGGTACAGAAACAGCTGAGGACTTGGAACCCTCTGCTCCAGAAGAAGTGGCCTATGAACAAGCTAGCATCTCTCCTCCGGTTTCCCCTACAGTCTCCGGATCCAAAGAAGAAGAGAAATTACAGGAGAAGGAAGCAGTAGTGAAAGACAAAGAGGTTGACAGTTCCAAGACTGCAGAAGAAAAGAAACATCTGTCTCCGGCAAGAGACACTGCACAAACTGTTCAACAATTTTTGAGCAAAGAAACTTTAGAGATTGATGAACCGAAGCTTCTAAAAGGCCCATTCGACTTTGACTCTCTCTCTCCGGTACAAACAATGAAGATAGCTTCATTTGCAAATGCCAAGGCAAATGAAAAACTCCTGAAGTCTCATATGGAAGACTGTGAGTTGATAGAGGCTGCTTCCAGAGTACTTGTAAAGATTATGCCATCAATCCAGATAGATCCGACAGCCTCCTCTTCCGGTAATCTAAAAACCTTAGTCAGCAGTGTTGATACACATTTTGATTCTCTAGAAAAATCAGCTGAAGAAAAGGTCCGGAAGGAATTTTTGGATAAAAGATTTTCAGAAGTATTAGAATTAATCTCTAAAGATAGGAAGATTGTGAGCATTGGAATAAAGAGCTTAGAGAATGCTCTTAAGGATGGCGGTGACATCTACAAATTTTGTATATCCTGGTCAAAGGCAACAGCAGCAATTGATAAGAAAATAAAAGAGGAACAGGACAAGCTACAAAGCTTATCTCAAAGTTTTGATCCTCTCTCTTCCTCCATAATAAATCAAGAATGTCAGACTATTGCAGTCTTGAATGAAATAAAGAATCTTGAGAAGGAAAGGAAGAACATCACTAACCGGATGGGAGAACTTAGACGGATTATAATCCCTAAGTTGGAAACTATGCATGAGACCATCAGTGATGCTCAGACCACCGACCAAACAAATGATCCGACAGATCTCAAGAGGGCAGAAGCTTTTGCATTTTTGTTGAGTGGTCACATTTCAATTTTGGATAGAATGAAGCAAAGTTGGGCTATAGAAATGATCCAATTGCAGACATCCTTTGCAGACATTCTTCAGTATATGTGAGTATGTAAATATGCGGCTATGTATAGAAAATTTTTGAAAATTTTGATATACGGACCCTACCCTTTGCCATTGATGTCAAAGGGGGAGTGAGGAGCAGTGAAAAATGAGGAATCCAATTAAGGGGGAGTTCCGGAAATTGTATATAAAGACAGAGCATCAGCAAAGGGGGAGCATAGTGTAAACACTTAGTCATTTTTCACTAAGTGTTGCCATCAATGCCAAAGGGGGAGATTGTTGGCAAGAGACACTATATGGATTCATGGTTGTTATCATTGATGGCAACAAAGGTCATCCCACATATCCGCAAGTCATGATGTGTCTCTACCGGAAGTCAGAATAAAGAATGTTGTGGTCCGGTGAACAAGAACAGAGCATGTGGCAAGGTCCGACAGATTGATCCGGATCTCTCAGAGGAAGTGTCTTGGTGCTGTGCGGATTTGGGGAAGTCAAGAGGACTACCTTGAGTGGTATATTCCAAGGATTTAGCCTCCGGTGATGGACAAGGAAAAAGATATGAATAGTTGAGTACCGGATTCCTGAGAGACAGTGAAAATAGAGGAAGAACTGACTGACAGAGTATCAGACTACTTTCCGGATGTGTTACTATTGATCATAGAGGTTGTGAAGGCATGAATCATGTTTGGCTGACATGATTAATGATATCTACAAGTATATGCTTGATCCGCATTGCTTGGCGAGGAAGGATTCAGCCGACAGAACAAGAGTTTGTAAGAAACTAGACTGTTCCGGATGCCGACTAGAAAGGTGATGAAATTACTTGTGCGGATATATATAGAGGATGGATTTAGTTGTGAAGTGAGTGATGATGTGAAGATATATGCGAAGAAGTACAGAACAGAGCAGAAGTAGCAAGAAAGATCCGATATGTGAAAGGATAGCAGAATAAAGAACAGAGGAAAGATGAAGTGCAGCAGATCAGTGTACTGAGCTTAACCGGAACTGAACTCCAGCATATGCAGATGCTTCCAATCAGTTCAAGACTGTGATTCTTATCACTTTGTAGACAGTGTGTCTTCTTGTAGGCAGTGGGCCTCTTGTGAGCAGTGTGCTCAGGCAGTGAGCCCTAATTGGCAAGTGCCATTTTGTAAATTCCTATTCTTCTAACAGAGAATAATTTTTTGGGTTAATCACCCCGTGGTTTTCTCCCTTAACAGGGTTTCCACGTCAAAAATTAATGTGTCATGTGTTTCTTATTTCATGGTAATGTTTTTGTGTTTGATTCAATGCTGCATTAATTAATAAGAAAGCTCAAAAAGGGAAATAATTAGGATAACTGATTCACCCCCCCCTCTCAGTTATCAACAACCCTAAACCCTAATGCTTCTCTCTTGGATAATGAAAATAAAGTCTGTAAAACTGCAGTATTTACAATCAACTAGCAAGAGCAAATGTCATCCATTGAAATTAGGAAATGTCCTTGAAGTGCACCTTAACTCTTTAGATTCATGAGTTGTCCTTGCTTGTATCTCACATCTTGGGCCATATTGTGCCTTGTCAATTCTCTGAGTTTCTAGCTCCATCAGTAAAACTTTCTAGTTGAAGTGAATATTCAAATTATATGGCATGTTTTTCTAGCCCATTTGGGGTTCATTATGTCAATAGGTGTACACACTATGAGAAAAGCTTTGCATCTGGTACATCCACAGTGAGTAATTAACAGTTGAAATCAGAAGGATGATCATTATGAGAAAATCTTTGCATTGGGGTACATCCACAGTGGGCAATGAATGGTTGAAATCAGAACCCCTGATCAACATCAAGTGAACATTTTTTTATTAAGATTTTTTAAAAAGATCAGCATACTTTCTCCACCTATTTGCTTGAATTTAAATCAGGGCCATAAAAATCAATCAGTCTTTTAAAAATAGATATTAGTAACTATACATTTTAGATATCAGTAACTATACATTTTAGTACCATTTCTTTCTTGATTTTCTATTTTTAATTAACTAATTTTTGTTTGTTTTAGACAAAATATTACAATCCTTGTGAAGATCTTTTCTTGTATAATTTTCTCCTTTTATCTTTGGCCTATCTTTTCCCTCCTAGAAGTTCTTTTAGAAGGATCCTTATTTTATCTTTCGATCTATATGAACTCTAAACATAAATCTATGTTTCTTGTTGTCCACTTGCTCAAAGATGCAAATGTCTCCTTCCTTGATATTATTATGACATACAAAATATGCCCACCCCACACTTAGGGCAGGTATATTGTTATGAAACAGGCAAATAATCTCCCATTATTTACTGGCTCTATCCACAAGAACTACTAAACTTTTTTCTCTTGGTAATTGTAGAGGACATTCACCTATTTTTGGCAACTCTTATATTCCCAAACCATTAAAAAAACTAAGTTACTTTAACCCAATAAATAGCTGATTGCATTGATTTAATACTCTGCTATTAAAGCTTACCATTCACACAAATGTAGATGTTCATATTATAGAAGACTGCATTGTATTAGACTATTCTAGAGATCCCTCAGAAAAATGTAATAACAAAACTGCTTTGCCTTATGTTAGCTTACAATTAAACCCATTCTTTTTGACACTCTTATCTTAATAAAGTAAGAGTAATAAGAATAGAAAGCAGAGAATTTGATCTTACTAGTATGCATGGTCAGTTTACATTCCCTCACTTCATTTTCATTGAATAAAAGGGTTTATCTAATTTGAAAGGTGGGGTAGAGTTCACTGTCATGTGATTTTCTAGATGATAGGGTCCATAATGTCCAGGGTTATTCAAAGAAAGGCCTATAACAGAATTAAGTTTTTGTTATACCAATCCTCTTGGTAAAGCTACAATTCAAATTCCTACTTTGAAAGTTGAAATAAATTAAATTAGACTTACAATTTTGAATTTATTCCATTGCTTCAACAACATCATTATCTTCTTCATTAGAAACCAATCCAATCAGCAACTTGATGCCCATTGGTTGACTTGAACTGCATCCTTTGTTAGAAGAAGGGCATTTTTTATCTGTATCAATGTTGGTATTCATAAGCTGAAGAGCATTCATATTTTTCACACACCCTGTTCTTTGAAATATCTTAACCTTAAAATATGACTTGAATATGTACTTGAACACAACAAAATCTCCAATCTCCATCCCATGATGATTCACAAAATTTTCCCAACCCTGCCTAAATTCCATTTTATTTATGGTACCTCGTAATTGTGCATCCCACTCCTACCCACCTGGGCTTTGCAACACCATATGTTCATCTATGTTGTCTATAAATTGTGAAACAAATGTAGGAGGAATGTGCTGCCATAAACACATTACACAATTAGATTTTACATGTTCTTAACAGTGTACAAGAAATAAAAGAATGAAAAATAATGTATAGAGTTACCAGTTTTTGTGTAAAGTCTCCAAGCATAATTTTGAAGAAGGAGGCACACCTGGATTAAACCAATTCATTCAGCAACTTACTACCCATTGGTTGACTTGAACTGCAAACTTTGTTAGAAGAAGGGCATATTTTATCTATATCAATGTTGGTATTCATAAGCTGAAGAGTATTGATATTTTTCACACACCCTGTTCTTTGAAATATCTTAACCTTAAAATATGACTTGGATATGTACTTGAACACAACAAATCTCCAATCTCCAGCCCATGATGATTCACAAAATTTTCCAAACCCTACCTAAATTCCAGTTTATTTATGGTACCCCCTAATTGTACATCCTACTCCTGCCCACCTAGACCTTGCAACACTGTATGTTTGTCTGTGTTGTCTATAAACTATGAAACAAATGTAGGAGGAATGCACTGCCATAAACACATTACACAATTAGATTTTACAAGTGCTTAATAGTGTACATGAAATAAAAGAATGAAAAATAATGTATAGAGTTACCATTTTTTGTGTAAAGTCTCCAAGCATAATTTTGAAGGAGGCACACCCATTAAACCAATTCATTCAGCAACTTGTTGCCCATTGGTTGACTTGAACTACATACTCTATTAGAAAAAGGGCATCTTTTATTTGTATCAATGTTGGTATTCATAAGCTAAAGAGCATTGATATCTTTCACATACCCTGTTCTTTAAAATATCTTAACCTTAAAATATGACTTGGATATATACTTAAACACAACAAAATCTCCAATCTCCAGCCCATGATGATTCACAAAATTTTCCCAACCCTACCTAAATTCTAGTTTATTTATGGTACCCCCTAATTGCACATCCCACTCCTGCCTACCTGGGCCTTGCAACACCATATGTTCATTTGTGTTGTTTATAAACTATGAAACAAATGTAGGAGGAATGTGCTGCCATAAACACATTACACAATTAGATTTTACAAGTTCTTAATAGTGTGCAGGAAATAAAAGAATGAAAAATAATGTATAGAGTTACTAGTTTTTGTGTAAAGTCTCCAAGCATAACTTTGAAGAAGGAGGCACGCCCATTAAACCAATTCATTCAACAACTTGCTGCCCATTAGTTGACTTGAACTGCATACTCTGTTAGAAGAAGGGCATCTTTTATCTATATCAATGTTGGTATTCATAAGCTGAAGAGCATTGATGTTTTTTACACACATTGTTCTTTGAAATATCTTAACCTTAAAATATGACTTGGATATGTACATGAACACAACAAAATCTCCAATCTCTAGCCCATGATGATTCACAAAATTTTCCCAACCCTACCAAAATTCTAGTTTATTTATGGTACCCCTTAATTGTACATCCCTAAACCCTAAACCCTAATCCCTAAACCATAAACCCTAATCCCTAAAACCTAAACCCTAATCCCTTATCCCTAGACCATAAACCCTATACCTAAATCCTCAACCCTCAACACTTAAACCTTAAATTTTAAACCATTTCCCTAAACCCTCAACCCTCAACACCATACCTTAAACCCTAATCCCTCAACCCTAAACTTTCAACCCTAAACTCTATCCCTAATCCCTCTACCCTCAACACTCTACCTTAATCCTAATCCCTCGACCCTCAACCCTAAACACTATCCCTAAAGCCTCAAACCTAAACCCTAATCGCTTATCCCTAAACTCTAAATCCTATCCCTAAACCCTCAACCCTCAACCTTAAACCTTAATCCCTTAACCCTAAACCCTAATCCCTCTCAAACCTTATCCACCCCTCTCCTCCCTTATCTGCCTCACCCCCATCTCTACCCTCCTCTACCCTCGACACTATACATACATACATATAGGCATACATATATATATACATACATACATACATACATACATACAAGCATACATACTTACATGCTTAATAACCTTGAACATAAAACAATCCAAGGGGGACATAATGTGAGTGCATTAGAACGCACTCGTGTTATGTCAAACATGACAAACATTGAGCAAACTTTTGCAAAAGAAGAAAAAATGCAAAACAGAACATAACACAAGCACGTTATAATGCACTCACGTTATATTTTGCCTTGGGAATCCCAATCCTTAGGCTTGGGATTTGCTTTGGATTTCCAACCCAAAGGCTTGGAGTGCATTCCCAATGTCCAGAGATGTGTTTTTGCATATTCTACAAGATTTCACATAATTTCATTTGTGCTAACCCTTAGATTTGCACGTGTTTCAAGGTCAAACAAATCGAACACCTGGGTAATGTTAGGCTTTCTCTTCGCTATTTAATGATGGAATTTTTTTTACATTTTGACAATGTCAAGCCTTTCATCTTTAATTTCTTTTGTTTGTGTGTTTGTTTTTGGGCAAAAACCAATGTTTGGTCTTTTTTTCATTGTAAATTAACCGTTCATAATTAAAATTTAAAAAAAAATACATTTTTAGAAACTAGACTCCATTCTACACATATTAAAAAAAAAATTCAATTAGTTTTCAAAATTTATAGGGGTAGCACGGCCAAAATTCTATTTTTCAGGATGTGTCCACTTTGAAAATTAGTAAAAAATCAAATATTCATTAAAAAATTATCAGAAAAATTGGGCATAAACTACATGTTGTTAGCTAATTTCTCACTTAAGTGATTTTAAAAATACCAAAAAAAGTTAACCTTTTGAGGGAGCCACAAAACATGCTATGTTATGTTTTTTCGACAGAAATAACACCAATTTATGTGGCTCCCTCTTTTGAACCCCTTAATCTATATCATTTTAAAAAAAAATTAGTAGTTTAGAAAGTAGACTCGGAGCACTACAAACATTGTTTTGGTTGTATCTCCAAATTTTGAGTGTAGCTATGCTCAATTTCTCATCCAATACTAGCATTTCTTGATTTCAAAAAAAAAGTGGCCACTTAAGACCCCTTTTTGGCCCCCATCTTCTTGCACTTACCCCACACAAAAAGGTATTCATTCCAAAGTCAGAGTATGTCAATTTTATAATGATACTTGCATATTTTCATCTAAGTGTACAATGATTCATTTCCTTCTTTCACCTACAAACTCACCTAAGATAGCTTTAGATCATGTTTTTAACATTTTTATCATTCATATAGGTAGAGGTCATCCTTAGATATGAAAGTGAATATCATTACACATGCTTTTATTGATTACTTGGGCCTATCTAGGTATAGCTCTATTGGTAGCTAGGCATCTATAGCCCTAACTGATATACCTAAGTCACCCATAATAGATGAGATTTCTATTTATATTATGTAAAGGTCATCTTTAGATATGAAAGAATGCATCATTACACATGCCTTTATTTATTTTTATTTTCCATTTTTTTTTACTTTCCTCATCTTGTACACATTCAAGTCCACATCTAGGTTTGAGTCCACTAAGATAACCAATTTTTCTTTTTATAAGAATTAATTTTTGAAACTTGATATCATAATTGTAGTTGCTTTTCCAAACAGATTTAAGAATATTTAAAATGTGAGGAGTGATGGATGCAAAGTACAAGATACATATTTGCATTGCATCCACTTCCTTCAACATGAAAATGAATCTACACATATGAATGAAAAATTAATGAAAACTACGCCCTCACAATTCAACCATCATGAATGCAAAAGGAAATATAGTTAGCAAAGATATTCAGAAAGTGCACTTTGAATCAAGATACAAGTCATATTGACCATGTTAATTAATAATTAGAACCTTAAAACAAATTGACAACAAATAAGGAATGGAAACCAACAACTAGCCAACATCATATCAATGCTCCAAAAAGCCAATATAGGAAAAAATCAAATAGAAAACCAAAACCAAAAGAAAAGAAACAAGCCAAAATTTCATACCCTACCCTAGTGATACAAGCTTAACAAATCAAGAATATGAGTAGGGAAGCCCTCATTTTTGTAATTTTTTACATTGTTCAATATTAAACACTTAGTCAAGTTACATTCCTAATTACTACAAGTTTGTCTTTATACTAAAAAAAAGAGTTTGACCATTTTAGGTTCATATTCTACATGATATTCAAGAAAAAATAAAAGTTGAAGAAGCTCGTCTTTCTCATGCCAGATCCCCAAGCAAGTTTTATTATAAAAATCCCCATAATTAGAAAAAAAAACATACGGTTTGGTTTATCTTTTATAAAATTTAAGGATAAACCCTTTTGATCAATTATAATATATTTTAACTCATTGAAGTGAGGATTCATATTTTGAAAATTATAATCAGTTTTGGAAGTGATATATCATAACTTTCATTTTTATTACTAACAAAACAAAAAAATTAAGATGAATAATACATGTGAGAGGAATTGGAAAACTCTTATATTGTGATGACATCCATCAAGGATGTATGTCTTCCATCATTTACTTCATGCTCATCCAAATATATGTTTCTCCATCCAAATCTACACATTCATTAGGTACATGCAAGTCACACACAAAATCAAAAGTCTACATTGTATCAAATGAATTTATATTAAGATTTTTTTTTTCTTTTCACCTACTTGCTAGTTTTTAGAATTTGAAAGACTATTATCAAGATTTTCTTTATCATATGAAACATCATAATCCTTATGTACAACCAAATCCAACTCGGTAGTGATGTATCCAATTTTTTGATTTAAGATCACTCTCATCATGCACCAAAACTGAATTGTTATAAAATTTAAAATTCATTAGGAAAGAATCAATCAAATCAGATTCATTAGATGAACAATCACTTTCCTCATTTAACTCAAGATTGTTATAAATTTTAAAGCCAAATAAGGATAAATTATTTGTATTTCTCAATGGAAATCTCTCATGAATCTCTTGTTCCAACCTACTGTTGAGATCTTCCAACTTCGAAACAACAATATTGACTTTAAAACAAAGTAGCTCAACCACGTGAGTTTGAAAATTCAAAACAAATCAACAATACCTTTGCTTTATCCCGCACTACTAAAAGAATATGACTATTTATAATTGAAATAGGTGTTTGTGCTCAAATCTTCAATCAACATTTTATTTTATTGCATACAAGCATCTATTTCATCTACTTTAATTTTTCTAATATCATTATTATAAAATTCATCATTACATACCTTAAAATCATTGTCCTCAAGTGTAATTTAGTAGTTCAAGTTGTTACCTCTTCATGTTGGTGTGTAGTTGAGTTATCCACCAAATTAAAGAAGTCTCAAAACTCATGATTTTCTTCTATTTTTCTAGTTGAAATGTGTTCTTGAACTTCTTCACTTAATGGAACAACAATATGCTCTTGACTCTCATGTTCCATTCTATTTTCTTAGCATTCATCATTTCTTTGAGATTCATGTCAAAACTTATGATGACTTTGACACATGTTATTCCCCATGCTTGTTTGTATTATGTAGGTGGCACTTGTCGGGAAAAAATATTTATTGAAAAGTGCCAAGATATCCAAGGACTTGCATATCATGATTCAACTTGTCAATTGACCTTTGGATGTCCAACTCAAAAAAATACATGACTAGTTGGGATGGTTCAATGTGTTGATGATTTTCTTCATTGTTGTATGTTGGAATGTCTCTAATTTTAGTGTTGTCACTATTCTCTTCCTTCATGCTTAAATCCACTTGATTTTCATGAATGTTGTTTTCAATAGTCTCAAAATTTGCCTCATTAACTGCATTGTTGGGTTCATCATCGAAGTCATCACTAGACTCAAGTGGATTTTCTTGTGGCATCATTAGGACAACAACATGATTCATGTTAGATACCAAAGTAAGAGCACAAATACTTGGTTGGTTACCTTGTTGTGATTGTTGCAGTGTCAAACTTGGATGAGGGTAGTTGCTTTCTTGCATGCTTAGTTAAATTATATATGTACTTGGTTGATGACATATTGAATTTTGTAGTGGGCTGCAATAAACATGGATTTGTATACAATCATTCCTTGTATCCAATCCATAAAGTTAATGGTTCATTACATCAATTTCTTTTGTCCTATACATAATGTCAATTTTTCTCGAAGCTTGAAAAAAGCATTGAGTTGTTGAAATGTACAAGACAACTGAGAGGGGGGGTGAATCAGTTGTCACCAAAAACTTGACTTCTTGTGAACATTAACATATCAATCACTTATTCACTGTTATTCAGATTTAATCATGAAACCATGAAATCAGAAACTCAACACAATAACACATTCAACACATATGAGACACAAGTTTTTTACGTGGAAAACCCTATAAGGGAAAATTCACGGTGGGTGTTAGCCCACAAAGTAATATGTTATAGCAATACCAAAAATTAGAGGCTCACTACCTTAGGGCTCATTTCCCAAAATGTTCATTGCCAAGATCAGCTCACTACCAAGGGGTGGCTCACTGCCAAGTGTTGGTGAAATGATTTGATAGCATCTACTCCATGCCTAGATTTAGTTCCATTAAAGCACAATATAACTCCCCTACTCTGCTCTTCTTACACATGTTTACTTATCTTCACATTTTTGCCCAAGGACATCTTTTTCGCAACTACATTACATGTTTTATACAGTTCATCAACCTTGGAATGTACATCAAGGTCGGCATTACATTCATCAACCATTGGAACAATCTCCAAATCCGGCATTACAAAAATATATAGAAATAGGTCTGGACCTAAACTAAGTTTGCTAAGGTAAAGATGTATGCAGATCATGTTATGCCTTAGCTAGGACTAAAATTTAATCCTCCATGCCATGACACACTTCAAGAATCTTCAATGTATCTCCACAAGAAGTGAAAACAACCAAGTCAACGTCTAAGGCTAGTGTTAACATTAAGTCTTCTAAGAACAGTCTTCATCCATGATCCAAATTTCTCTTTGCGGACCAATCCAAAGGTAGGAACATGATCAGTAGACATCAAAAAGCACATTGTAATCACCAAGAACAACTATACAATCTCTAATCGCTCTGTCAAGAAGATTCTTCAAATCGGGGCACATAAACAACACTGTCAGCTACTGTCATAAAGAAAGATGGCTTGTGGACCACCAAATCATGAACCATTAGAGTTGAAGGCACTTATCATCATTTTAGACTTAACTCTAGAACTGCAGACCATAATACTTCAATGCGGAGGAATGCAGAGCAAAATACTTTCTCCTTGTCACCACTGAATGTATAGAAAAAATAGTTTTTACTCTGGTGAACACAACTCACTCAAATCTTCATACTGGAGGCTTAAACTTGGAACATAGCATCTTCAAACATGCCTCTAAACAGCTTGCAATCCACAGACAAAGATATTCATTCTTCAAGAAATGTGGAGCAAACTACTGGACTGTTATGTTGTAAACAAAGAAACTCTTATATACTCTGTTTCCACCGGAGGAGTAAATTTTCTCAAAAGCATTTGGTAACTCAATATTAGGTTCACTTACTCATTATCTCCAACACTTATATAAACCAATGCAAAGCATCTAACTCATTACAAGCACGCATCAAAACAAGAGCATAGTTGACACCAATGACAACACAGATATGTTGACATCAATGACAACATCAGTTAGGCACATACTTGCAACATGAGTAAGTTGATCAATATGCTCACCAAGTTGTCTCCTTGTTGCAAATTGTAGGAAGGCTTCTTTTTCATCTATGTTTTGACTAAAATTCTTCAAGAATGCCTCCTCCAAATTTGCCCATGAATGTATGGAATTTGGTGTAAGGGATGCATACCAATGAAGAGTTGAATCATGAAAAGTGTTGAGAAAAAGTTGACAAGAAAAACCCTCATGGTTATTCTAATTTTGAATCATCAAATCCTTACAAATCTTGACATGTTCAATAATATTTTTCCCAACACTAGGGGAGAGGATAGGTAGCCAATTACATTCCTTTGTGAGAATATGAAAAGCTTTGGGCATGCACATAAGATTTACCATCATGAAATCAACCCCTAGTTACTTTATTGACATTTGATGAAAAAAAATTGATTTCCAATCAATTTTCAGAAGATAGACAATTTGGTTGTGTTTTAATTTTGTTTTTTTTTGCAATTTTATAACTTTTTTTGAGTTTTCCATAATGATGAATTTTAGCATTAAATAATGAGCTATTCTAATACTTTGTTGTTCTTCCCTCCTTCTAGCACCATTTATGTTGATGTGGTTTTTGACACACCAACTTACCTATGCATTGTGAAGAATATAGGGTGGAGTGGCAAAGGTTCCCATACTTGAAAGGTGGTTGGCCTCAAGAGTCTTTCATACATTAATTGAGAGGTTCATTAGAATTTCTTAGTTGAAGAGAACTTTGGTTGGTCTGTTCAAGGGGCTACATTGAGTAATTAGGAGTTGCTGAAATGAAATAGAGGTTCACTAAGTGAGATTTGTCAATAATTAGCCATGCAAACACTCTATTTTATTGCAAACTGAATTGTGATCTAATTTATTTGACTTCACACAATTAATTTTTATCATTAGCATTGCTTTGAGATTGATTAAACATTTAAAACAACATTTTATCTTTTGAAATCAAAATTTAATTCCATTAAATTTGAAGGGCTGTTTGTTAGGGAATTCAATTCTAAATTTTAATAACAATAAATGTGTTAAAACTTTATAGGATCTCGATGTGGCACAAGGAAGTAAAAAAATCAATCTAAATTATGTCCTATATGACTAAAAATTTACCATAAAAAATAAAATTAATCTACCACTCTGATGTAAAAAAATGCAGAATGGAAGAAAGGAAGAGAAGGGTAAAGAGAAACAAAAACAAGAAAATCTAAACTTGTCCCTAATCCTCTCACATGCCATTTGGGAAATGGACAAATTCAACTCAAACGAATCCCCATTGGACCCATTTTAGCAATCCCAATGTGACATGATGCAATATTTGAAGGACACGTGTGTGAATGTTAGCAAGTTTCAACTTGCACTAATGTGTTTAGTCAACCACATAGAACACCCTACCATTAGCAGAGCATCAATGGCATAAACACATGTTGATATTCATAAACACTTATTGAATTAAATGTGTAAGATTAGGAAGAAAATAAATAAATTTTGAGTTGGAAAACACCATCAAACAAAAAAATACAGGATAATTGGAGCAAAATGATGTATTTTATTCAATTCAAAGTTTTCCAAACCCTAATGGGTTTTCCAAATATGAGCAATACATGAGTACATATAGACAATTTGGATGGGAAGGCAAATGACCCTTCCCTGCAAATTGGTCACAAAATGACAAAAAATTATTCAAAAATGAAAAGTCATTGGACTTGCCTTTTTATTCCACTCCTTCCCTCAATCTATATTTAAAATAATTTTCCACATTTCAAATTCAAGAAAATTTGTAATTTCAAACTGCTCATATATTCTTACACATAATTCATCCTATTATCCACTTTGCAAATAACTTGCATTTCAATTTCCTCTGCATTTTCAGATGCCCTGCATTAATTTCACAAGATAGCCTAAAGCTCATTTAACAATTCCTGCACCAATCTTCTGCTCATCATTTTCAAGTGTGTCTCTAACAGTATCAACCCTTGAAGCATACCCTCCACCAACAACAATGCCTTCCTCATCAATTGTCTTTGTTGCATTTAAGGTGACCTCCACTCTTAAATTCTTTTCCTTCAAATTGATATCTTTTTGTGCTCCTACCTACCTTTGGTTCAAATCAATTCCAATAGTTTGTAATCTCTTCCTCCCACTTTACTTTCCCTAGTTTTTATTTGTGATGACTACCCTAGATGATATTAACCTGGCAACTGTCATATGAAAGATCTTAGTAGCTAATAGTAGAACTGCAACTTAACCAATTGCATAATACCGATGATATTTAAGCCCCACATCTATTAAATAGCATGAATATTCTTCCCTTTCCTACAAAAAGAGAAAAAATATGAGGGCATAGTAGCAAGACAAGCTCTTATACATAGATAAATCTCATCAATATCCATTGTGTCATACACAAGAATGGACCACCTACCTTGCTCAGTTTCTCTGATTCACAAGTGGTTCCAACTACCTTGTAGTTAGTTCTATTATCTACCACAATGGTGTTCTATATAGTCTACAATAATAAGGTACAACAGATTTTGATTTATGGTACTACAAGACCAAGATTGATATAGCATACAATAACAATTTAAAAAGCAAGAGAATGACTTTTTGGGATGGAAGAATGTTTAGTTTGATTGTGTTGCTTGGGTATACTAAATTCTTGTCCAAGCAAAGGGTAATTTGAATGTTGTTTGTTCCATTTTTCCCCAATCTTCCTTTGGTATCCAATAGCACAACCTAAGATACCCATTGAACTTGAATCATGTAATCCATTCCCATTTGCTAAGGCCCTATACAGTGTATATGAGCTCATTACCAACCTTTCCACACTCTCAAGATTAGTTACCAACTATTTCCTTATCTCACACAGATGAGAAGTCATTGTTGGGATTAGGTGTGTCATACACCTTGCAAGTTCTAATATTTGAAATATTTATTTATTTATATTTTGGCAATTTATTTTTTATCATTTAGTGTCATGGAAGTTGCTAAATGTAATTATGACAACTTGTAAGGTGTGTAAGAGTTGCTAAAATGGAAAGAGCTTGAAAAAGGAAATTACAATTGGAAACTTGAAAAGCAAAATTTTAGGAGCCAAAAATGGAGTGCCATATTTGGAGAGTCAGTTATGATTTGAACTTAACTTTCTATAATATGGTGGATTTGATTCTCCATGACTAGGCATTGTAACTCATGGTTTTGAGTTTCTATTTTGGTGGTTTCCTGTATTGGAACTCCTATAAATTGAAGGCTTGAGGAGAAGTTTGTGAGGAGAGTTTTATGCAGGGTTATGTTGTCAATTTTTCCTCTAGAGGAGCTAGATATAAATCTCCATGTTAAAGCTTTGAGCCTGCAAGTGTATTGTAACATGTTTGTTGTTGTAGATTAATACATTGGTTCGATGCTTTGGAGTGTGGGGTTTTTTACCTGAAAGGGTTTTCCCCACGTATATTGGTGTCTCTTCTCTTCTGTCTATCTTTCTTCTATTCTTCTTCTTTTCATGTTCTTACAGTGTTAATTTAGATGCCGTTATGCTACTGAAATTTATTTAGATCTGTAAACTACATTATCTTTTCTCTAAGGGATAATGAGATGGGAAATCAACTATGTCTATTTCTGCTTTAAGGGCATAGTACTATGTGCTTGCATCAAGTTATTGAATATCTGTTTAAGTAAAATATAGGATGCTATAAGTTGCATGCTGGGTTCTCCTTTCCCTTTCAGTCATTGCATTTTGGATAGTAGCCTTCAAAATAATCATCAATAACATAGATGGATTGTGATGTGCATATGCTATGAGTAGTCATCTCTAAGCATTTCGACCATCTTCATCTAATGCCAAATTACCTAGAAATGTTTCATTTCTTGACAATGCTTGCTATTAGTCACAAAATTACCTTGAATACCACTATCTTAATTGTTATCAGCTTCATCCTCTCCTTTCAACAACTCGTTGTAATAATTCTCTATCCTAAAAACCCTTGTACCACAAAAGCTTGCCTCTCTTCTTTTTTAAGTCATAGGTACACCTCCTCAAACAAGGATTTCTAATTCCTCTTTCCAAAATCATGGCTCTACATTTGAAACTTTAGGGTTAATTATATTTATAGTGACAACATCAATTAGTGTATCCTCAACTAAATATTACTCTAGATTGCCTATTGATCCACATCATAGAACTCTTCCTCTATAGAAGGGAGTCTACTTAGCATGCTCTTAACCTCTAGTGTGATCCTCCTCCATGTTGGATTTTATAGTTTTCTTTGTCCTGTCTCGCATAGTCTACTTTATATAACTTGCCTAAAAATCTCATGTCCAAACTACCATCAATATCCTCTTTTCTGGTAGTAGTAATAGGCTTTCCATGAATGGAATCATCAACTAATCTTTGGAAGCTTTCATTTGATGGAAAATCCAAGGCCAATGTTTGGGTGGAACCAAACAAATTATTTCAAAGCTTTTTGTCAAATAGTTCGAATGTTGCCTATGTTGTGTATCTCCTTTTGTCCTTGAGCCAATTCTCATGCCTTGTCCATGGTGCTGCCTAAAGCATTTTAAATGATACCATGTCAAAGTTCACACACTTGGCTTTTCACAAAAGCATACTATCAAATGGTTTGCATCCTTTGCATTTTCTTTAGAGAATAGTTCATGTACCCATTCATATAGGCTACGACCTGTATAGTGTTCCTCTACTTTGTGGCATTTAAATCTATACTAGTCACTCTAGTTTTAGGGAATTATTTAAGGTATTTGAATCACCTCTTTAATACTCAGAGATTCATCAATTCCTTCAGATTACCCCAACTTACCTGGCAATACAATTACAAGAGGGTGATGGTGTTCGGTATCCAACAAACTTTGGGCTTCACCTCCTTCGATACCCCTTATCTAACATTGGTATGTGGGCATAGATTTTGGAGATTTTTCTCAGAAGAAACTACGTCCTCTAAGTTCATCCTATGTAGCATTTCATCTTCCTTTGAATAATGTCTTTTCATACCCCTATTTTAAAGAGTTCAAATAAAATAAACACTTTCTACTTTGCAAGTTATTTAGGGCACTTTGGGATGGAAATGGAAATGGATCCTTTTATAATCTACAATGTCCGGTGACCTGATTTTGGGTCTACAGGTACATTATAACATATGAGATGACCTCATTCTCCCATATGTAGGAGGCATCTAACTATGCTTCTAATATGAGGCATACATACCCTACCCCCTGTAATTGAGAAGTATTTACAATTTACAATTTTAGGGTCTAAGAATTATTTACCATTTTGCACTTTGAGAGTCAAGAAAACATCAACACTTGACAATCTGAGAGTCTAAAAATGTTTGCAATCCACAATTAGTAGGAATGGGGAATGCTTACAATTTTGGGACCGAGGAATTATTCACCATTTTGCACTTTGAGAATCAAGAATACATCAACACTTGACAATCTAAGAGTATAGAAAATGTTTGCAATCCACAATTAGTAGGAATGGGAAATTATTTACCATTTTGCACTTTGAGAGTCAATAATACATCAACACTTGACAATCTAGGAGTATAGAAATGTTTGCAATCCACAATTAGTAGGAATGGGAAATTATTTACCATTTTGCACTTTGAGAGTCAAGAATACATCAACACTTGACAATTCGAGAGTCTAGAAAATGTTTGCAATCTACAATTAGTAGGAATGGGGAAAGTTTTTGCAACTTGCAATTTACACTTCAAAAACTAGTGAGAATTTGCAACTTTGTACTTCAATTAAAATTTATAATTTACACTTCAACTTACAAACCCTAAGCAAAGAAACATTAGTATTTCAACACTTAAATCATATTCTCAAAACTCAAATTTTAAATCAAAATTAAGAGATTTAATATTAAATTCCCATTTCAATTCGAAAAACCTTAGTTTTAAACCGATCAAAACTTTTTAATGTTTAATCACAAATTAGAATTCAAATCAAAATTCAAATTTTAAAGATTAAGTTTATATGTCTTTGAAATTTAAACTTTTAAAATTTATCAAAATGAGCTGAAGTTTAATTTTGAAATAATTAAATTAAGACTTTTTAGTATCTAAAATTTGAATGTTATTTGACACAAGATGCTACATGCAAAATGGGATGCAACAAACGAAATATATGCAAAAATGTGACAAGGCAATCCCATACATGTGATGCCACTTAAAACACATTTACAAGTACAAGAAAGATCAGGACATAATTGACAACATGTGACAAAATATTGAAATATGACATGACAACCTAGTATGGTAGTGCAAATAAAACACCAAGGCAACAAAAGTTAAAATGCAACAAAAGATCATCAAAGCAAATCAAGCATGAGCATCCAAAAAATTAGTTGCACATGACCAAGAGGGGTGCTAGGAATGTAACATGACTCAACATGACTCAGCAAAGGTAGGGTCCTCAATTTGGAAAAAAAACATGAGCATGTTGTGAGGAGTCACAATAAGACTTGTGTAACAATGAGAGACTATTGCAAAATAATTAAGCACTATTATGCAACAATTAAATTTCTTGTATATCTAACTCTTCAGTTGTTGTGTAATAGTACTCAGTTGTGACTTCTCCACACTTATTGTGTTCATATAATAATGCCATTAAAGGTTGCATGCATACATTATTTTGGGCATTTTATTTCACATATTTTGGGGCTTTTAACCTGTGCAACATGCACACTTTGTATGTGGAAAGTAAATTAGTGGTAAATTTTTCATATGCCGCTATCCATTAGCAAGTTAGTGGCAAGTTTGGAATGTATTTATGTAAGTAAAATAGAGAATTCAAGTGAAACAAAGTGGTGTGTATGCCTTGGGTAGTGTGGTAGGAGTACTATAGTAGTGGCAATAGCACTCAAAATACTTAACTATGATGGGAGTACAACCATATCATAGAAACTTAATAAGTAAAAATTTGTTGACCATGGGATATGAAATGGAGGTAAATAAGGGTGGTAATGTTTTTTATTTCCAATAGAGAAAACTAATGTTGATAATGTAACTCATAATTCAAGAAAAAATTAATTTTATCAGCAAGACTCACAAAGAGAGAGAGTTGTACTAAGTTTGATATATTTCTTTTTATTTATTTATTTAAGATAAAGTGACGCACATATCAATTGTTTAGAGGTTTTCCACCCCCATCCATTGAATCCATGTTCTTTGGGACCAAAAGGGCACTAATTGGGGAGGTGTGATCTCAAAATGGATCCAATTTTATAGTTCATGGAATGCTTCTAGATAGTGGCCTACTTCTTTGATGCTCAAGAAGGTTTGGATGGTATTTGACATCTTGGAACATTATTTGGTAGAGAAGATATCATTTTGGGTTTGGTTGTTGTCTCCATTAGCCTCATAAATTTAGTTGTGTTTTAAGAGCAAGTATATCAAATTTATGTTGCATCAAAAGTGGAATATGATTTCATATTTATATTCCTCTTGAAAAGTTATGCAATTATAAGAAAATGAACCTCATTTTGAGTCTGGATATGTAAAAGTTATGGATTCTTGAGGAATTGGATTAGATAGGGATAATGAGTGGCAACTTCATTAGGGAAGTGGTGAACATGTATTCACTAGTCTACAAAAAATACAAATTCATTACTCACTAGTCCATAGAAACTAGTGAATTCATTATGCTCAACTGTGAGCATCTTTTGCCAATCCAAATTCTTTCTTGGATTCCTCTTCCTTTGTAATGGTTATTTTATCTTCATGCATGAGAACCTGTAAATAACATTTTTGATGTGAATTGAAGATATGGATCTTGTAAAGACTTGCGACTTAATTTTCTAGAGCTATTTATGAGTGTTATCACATAATTACTATATTTTAGATATGAAGTTCTTTGGATAGCTACAAATTGATCTTGGGGAGAGCCTTTAGTTGAAAGTAAGGACTCTTAGATAACCTAATAGCTAAAATCATGTGTATATTTCTATTTTGTAGTATTTAAGTGTGTGTGACTCACATTTTGTTGGAATTTTTATCCACAAGGAGGTTCTCCATGTTAATTCCTTTGTGTCTCCATTTTTATGCTTTCTTATCTCTCTTCAATGTTAGGTCATTGTTCAAATTAATCTTGTGCAACTAATTTAGTCAATTTTTACTCTCATAGTTTAACTTTATCTAAATCATATAAATTGACGATTATGTGAGAGGAGTGTCCTTCCTAGTTTGTGGATCATTAAGGCCTAATCAAATAATTACCCTAGAATCAGAAACTAACTATGTTTCACTCCAATTTAGTTCCACATATGGTGCACCTAAGCTCTATGCTTTCAAAAGTGAACTAGTGTGCGGACCAAAACCTATAATTGGGCACTCCATTTTGGCTCTATTATCTCCATTCAAAGTTTCCTTATGGCATGTCATAACATATGTTATAATTTGGTCAACAAGTGTAACTCCCTCTTACAACTCTTATGCATCATAGATGCTCTTACATTTTTGATGTGGTAGGCCCAAATTTTACAGGTCGTAACTTTTGATCTAGGAATCTGATTGAGCCCATTATTTAAATTGAATATCTATAGGAGATACATGCCACCATAACTCACTTGCTTTAGTTAAAGCTCATTTCAAAAATATTTTGGGGCCAAAATCAACTTTTAGGGCCTTAAAAATTACATTTTTGTGTTCTATGGCCTAAAAATTACTTTTTTTTTAAATTCTTAAGAATAGGATGCAAGGTTGAGATACCTTTCCTAACATTCTCTCACTTTTTGAACACCTTGCAAGAGAAAAGAGAATACCAGCATTGTCAACTATCTACTAGGAGTTGAGAGACCCATAATATTTAGTGGGCCTTTCAGTTGTGCTATGTGCAAAGCAAGCGAAGAATCAGTGGACCATTTACTGCTTGGATGCCCATTCTCTCAAAGAGCGTTGGAGATGGTTATGTGCCAAACTTGGTTGGGTCGGTGCCCTACCTAATGATATAGTAAGCTTGTTCAAATCATGGCCTCTATTGTACAAGAAGGCTCTATACTCCAGCCTTTGGATTGTCAGTCCCACACTCATGGTGTGGGAATTATGGAAGGAGAGAAATAGGCAGTTGTTTCAAGATCAGGAAATGGGTCTACAATCCTTCTTAAACAAGGTGAGAGGCACCGGTGGTGGAAGTTGCCAATAGTAGACAGAAGGATCTATATTCGAAGGTGGTCGAGTTCACAAATTGGGATGCGAAGATCATGAATGCTTGGTTTGGGTTGAACGTTCCTCATCTTGTTGGTCCAGGTGGTGCCAGATCTTTGAGATTAAGGGAGTAGGTAGTTTGGAACGCCCCTCAGATGGGATGGCATAAACTCAACTTTGATGGCACTTTGAGGGGTAATCCCAGGCCATTTGGAGGTAGTTGCATTATCAGCAATTGGGATGGAAGAATTATATGTAAGGTGGCTAAATCTCTTCCAATAGGGATGAATAATGCAGCAGAATTTCAGGCCTTACTGCTGGGAGTTAGGAAATGCAAAGAGTTAAGAATTGAGCAATTGGAGATGGAAGGAGACTCTTTGATAACTATTAATGCCTTGAGGAAAGGCAAGACTCCTAATTGGAAACTCCAAAGTTTTTTGGATGCAGCTCTGGAAATCTTACAATAGTTCAATGCTTTCTCAACTGGTCACATCTACAGAGAGGTGAACAATGACGCTGACAAACTTGTAAATCTGGTGGTGGACGGGCTTAATGTAGCCGAATATCCTATTTAGGAAGCAGTTTGATCAAGGCGATTCCAGAGCTTAGGCATGGCTTTCGGGGGCTGGAAGTGTCTCTCTTTGCTGCCCAACGAGGCATACTTGGGTTTGGGATCATTCTTCACTGTATTGTGGTCCTGTGTGACCCGGTAGGATGGGTGTAGTGGTGTCTAGAATGACACAAAGCTGAATGGGCTTGGCCTGTCAAATAAACTTTTGATGTAATCTCTTTGAAATTTTAATTAATACAATCTTCTCTTACGAACTAAAAAAAAAATTAAACTTGAAAGAGGTAGCACATCCCAATCCTTACCATGTTTCTTGGTTATTGAAGGGTCAGCAGATGAGTGTGAGAGAGCAATGCTTGGTTGCATTTCATATTGGAGAATATGTAGATAAGGTTTGGTATGATTTGATTCATATGGATGTGTGTCATGTGTTGTTAAGTAGACTATGGTAGTATGATGTGTTGACCATCCATGATGGAAAAAAGAATGCATTCACCATCACTAAGGGTAGAAAGAAGTTTAAATTGCAACCACTAAAGGTTGAGGAAGAAACTACAAGAAGCTAAATAATGTTTCTATTGTCCAAACAATTTCTAAAGGAGATTGAAGAGTTGCAAGAATTATATGAATTGGTTGTGAAACATACACCAATGGAGGAAATTAAGCTATGTCACTTAGAGGACCTAGAGGTAGAAGCACTACTAAAAGAATTTCAAGATATCATGGATAATATAATACCAAAAGGATTTCTTCTAGTGTGTATCATTTTACATTATCTATTTTAATCCCAAGATCAATTATTCGAGATAAGGCATTGCACAAGACAAGTCCTAATATGAGCACAAAATTTAACAAATAAGTGGAGGAATTGATGAAGAGAGGTTTAATTTGGGAATGTATGATCCCTTACATTGTACCTACTATACTTGCGCTAAAGAAGGGAGAGTGGAGGATGTGTACTCACTCCCATGTTATAAACAAGATTGCCATCAAGTATAGGTTTCCAATACTATGCATGGATGATGTAATGGATTGTTTGAGTGAAACACACTACTTTTCCAATATTGATCTCAAGAGTGGTTATCATTAGGTCAGAATCTACAAAGGAGATGAGTGTATTACCATGTTCCTTGCAAGTCCAAATTCATGGTTTCTTGTTTTCTCGGTAGCCCTATGTTCATAACTAGTCTGGGAAAACACAATTAGGGTTTCATTTTTATGTTTTAGGACTTATGTCCTAATGTCTTGTCCTAGTCTTGTTCGCTAGTTTTATGCAATTCATAGTCTATGGACGTGTGAATACTATGGCCCTTTATATCATAGTTCAATGTTAATCTAATGGACTCGCTGTGATTAATTTATCAAGTTCTTAAAGAATGGTTGCCTTGAACCCAAATTATTTGGACATCTATATTATTATTGTTCTACCTATGATTTAGAGAGTTAAGTTGTGTGTTCATGGTGCCCTAATTGTCTTCTATGCCTTTGTACACATTTCTATGGTGTCATGCATTCATATCGCTTTACCCACGCTACCCATTATAATTCAATATTGACCTTATGCAGCTCGTGACCTTTAAACTTTAAGCTTTATACTTCCTTTATTGCCTACTAGTGTCATTCATTAGGTTCTTTCCTTCATATAGTGGAGTGTGTTGAAGTAGTCACCCAACCACTTATCACTACCCACTGAGCTTTGCTTTTATCTTCGCTATGCTCTTTTTTTCTATCTTCACATTGACTTGCAATTCCTAGTAGCCCATTTGTGTAAACAGAGCCTTTTATTTGTCATTTTTTCCTTTGCAATTCATTACCTATCCATAGTGCCTGCATCATAACTTGCCACATGTTGGCTTCCAATTGCATAAGGATGATTGCCCCCTTTAGGAAATTTTCTTTTCTCAAATTAATTTTGCCTGCCACAATATTTTGTGGATCTCCCCTTCTTCACGTGCATCATTGATCTATCTGCAAGGTGTGGTGTATTTAACCACAATGTAAATGTGTGTAGACTAAGTGGGAGCTACGGTGTATTGTGGGCTTGCGAAATGCGTTTCCCTTTTGGAAGCCACTTTCCTAATTGCGAAAGAGTCCTTTGTTGACTTGGGCATGTAGGGTTACCTTGAGCTCGACGAGTTTCATCTACAAAGAGTGTGGCGACACTCGGGACCAATGAAGATTCTATTTTTCCATTTAAGGGTGTGTATAGGCTTGGGAAGGATGTTCCGGGTAGTTTCTAAAAAAGCATGCTCTATCTACTTGCAGCTAAGGTTTAATAATTTAGGCACATGTAGGGTGGTTCTTCTCTTCCATGATCTATGTGTTTTCCATTTGTGTGATAGGATTCCCAATGTACACATGGTTGGTTATTTCACTATTTGGATGATTAAATGATTTGAGACAAGAGAGCTATGTGTATAATAAAACATTTGTATAGCTAAGAACAAAGTGATGAGCTATGGGCTACTTGTGCAATTTTGTGGAATGTAATGTGGAGATTACTAGTTAAATTGGCATAGCTAGAGAATTCTTTTGTGTGTTTTAGTCTTAGATGTATTTTTGGGTGTCAAACATTTGTTGTAGTTTTTAATTTCTTGTACTAATGCATATTCTAAACTGTTGAGGATTTACATTACATATAAGGTTTACATGGATTTGGATGCCTCCAAGGGTTTCATGTATGTTTCATGAGGTTCACACAATCTTTAGTGCTATACTTGGTGGCATGATTATTACATGTAATGAATTGACTTGGACTGAAGATGTAAAAGTTCTTTGATCTTTCTTAAGGAATCTTGAATCTTTTTAGTGCAATATATGGGATATATATGTTTCCCCAAGGATTTTTCAAGGGTTTTTGGTCTTTGAACTCTTATAATACTTTTGAACTACATTTAAACAAGTATACATCAATGATTATATGAGTTTGATGTAATCATGGTTTGTTGTGTTGTTCTTGAGTCATATTATGCTAATAGGCAAAGGTTTTACTTATATGCATGTACTTGAGATTGGAAGCTTGAGTCTACCACCCAATTAGGATCAAGGCTCTAGTCTCTTATAGTCATTTCCTCTACCACACCAAACTCAAAAAAAAAGAGAATAATATGTTCACACTTGTTTACATTTACTAGTTCTTTTAGCTTACATAACCTAGTGCTCATGAACTTTGAACTATCATATGAGAGCCAATACTAGAGAAATAATAAAGGGTTATGTATTGCTACACATGTTGACATTCATGAATGAAGTGTGTTATTGTGATGCACATATTAATGGGGATAGAGAATTTTCTCATGTTTTGTTGTAGAGATAACATGTGTAATCTACTCAATAGAGGTCATGTAGGCCTTCATATGGCAACCAATATAATGTGTGCATAGTGATAGATAATTGGGGTTCAATTATATAGAGAGTATAGTCGTTGAAGGCCTAACTATATTGTTCTTAGTTCTGAAAGTCTCTCGTGAACACCCTCTTAGGTTTATCTAAGCTTGAAGAGTAAAAGAGCTACCCTATCTTGTGAGTTAGTCCCTAACTATCCACTACTTAATCATAGTTTCAATTTATTTGTGCTAAGTTGAAATATCCCAAGCTTAATATTTAAGTATGTCCTATAGGGTTTGTGGAGACACATTTTTTATTACCAATAGATTACTAATAGATTGGATTACAACATTTAGAATAAAGGATGGACAATATGAGTGGCCAGTCATGCCCTTTAGATTGACCAATGTGACAACGAGTTTTACCATAGTTGAGAAAGAAGAAGTTGTGTATAAACCTAAACAAGTGTAGTTTTATGCAAAGGGAGCTACTCTACTTAGGATTTGTGATATATCAAGATGGATCTAGAGAAGGTTATAGAAAATTTTTAGTGTCTTTTACCACAATATTAGTAAAGGCCACAAGTTCTCATGGGTTGGAAAGTTTCTACTAGAAATTCATCAAAAAAATTAGAAGGATATGCGCACCTTTGACACACTACATTCTAAAGTGTAGATTTTACTAGATAGATGTTGTGGACAAGAGCTTTTCTCTTATAAAGAAGAAGGTGATGGAGGTATTAGTGTTAACACTTCTAAACATTAAGATTTTTTTCAACCTAGACTACAATACCAACGACAAGACCATTAATGTTATTATGAGTCAAGAAGGTAAACCCATCACTTATTTTACTGAGAATTTGAATGAAGCTAAATAAAAGTACTTAATCTATGATCAACATTTATATGTGATTGTTCAAGATTTATGAAAATGGAGGTATTACTTATTTCTAAAGGAGTTTGTAGTGTATACTAATCATCAAGTGTTGAAGTTTATTAGTAGTAAATCAAAGTTGGATTATAGGAACATGAAGTGGGTATCTAGTATTTGCAAGGATTTTCTTTTCTTCTCAAACATTAAGTTGGTGTAACTAATAGGGTGGTAGATGCCTTCAACAAAATGCAAGCATTGTTAACTACAATGAAAGTGGAGTTGGTAGAAGTTAAGATGATGAAGGATTTATATGGCATATATGTAGATTTCATAGTTGCATGGAGCCCTATATTGGAGGTAAGGGTTCTCTTGAGAATTACTTTGTGTAGAAAGAATATTTGTTTAGAAGGAGGTAGCCATATATCCCATAGATTTCCATGAGAGAGAATCTAATTATAGAACTACATAGTAGAGGATTGGGAGGACATTTCGGTATAAGAAAAATAATGGCCACACTAGAGGAGTGATATTTTTTATATTCTAAAGGGTATTACCTAAGATATAAGATTGTACAAGCCACTATCAATTCCAAAAAGGCCTTAGGAGTAACTTTCCATGGAATTTACCCTTGGATTACCAAAAAATTGAAGGGACAATTACTCTATCTCTATAGTTGTTGACATGTTTTAAAAAGTAGTGCACTTCATTCCTTGTCAAAATTTGAATGATGCTTTCATATATATATATATATATATATATATATATATATATATATATATATATATATATATATGTTCTTCAAAGTAGTGAGCTTACATGGGTTGCTACATAGTATCACCTCAAACTTGGATACTAAGTTCCTAAGTCATTTTGGTATACATTGTGGAAGAGATTGGACATATAGTTGAACTTTATTTTGGCATACCATTCACAAATAGATGGTCAAACATAGATTGTTGACAAAAGTTTGGGAAATGTCGTAAGGATCTTGGTAGGAGATAGAGCAATGCAATGGTATTCTTTATTGGCACATGCTAAATTTTCTCTAAATAACTCATTGAATCAATCTATAAGAAAGACCCATTTTAGATTGATTATGCAACATCTCCCAAAAGTGTTACATAATTTTTTTAAGGTTTTTAAGGAGAATGCATTAGCATAGATACTAAAGACTTTTCACAAGACAAGAAGGAACTACATGCCCAAGCCAAAGAAGTAGTTGGAGAAAAACAATGGTCAGTATAAGGCAAGTGCAAATGAGCATATAAGAGAAAAGACTTACTTAGAGCATGAGTTATTCATGGAACATTTAATGAAGGAAATATTACTTAGAGAAACATATAATTAGTTGAAGCCAAAGTAGATTGGCCCTTGTAGAGTGTTGCATAAAATTCCAAAGAATGATTATGAGATAAAATTAACAAAAGGTTTACATATCTCACAAATATTCAATGTCACTAAGTGTCAAAGATTTGAGGATGTAGAAAAAAATATGTCAAAACCATAATAACTAGATTGGAGGTGGTTGCCAATAAGGGCATGGTTCGGTGGTTAAGTCGCTTGGTTGTAGTGGCGGCCACCAGAGTTCAAACCCCCGCTGGGCCAACGAGCTCGCATGCTTTACACCTTTTCTAGGACAACGAGCTCGTGGGTTTGAAGTGTTATTGCTAGGGGATGAGGTTCCCCATGTTGTGGACTCACCAGTTCATTGCTCCAGGCAAAAGCATTCACGTGGAGCCGGAGGGCTTGTCGCACTAGTGTCGTCGGTCACGTTAAAAAGTTTACCAGGCCAATTTGAAAGAAACAAAAATATTGGAGGTGGCAAGTTTTTGAGAGGCCAATAGATAATATAAAGTAGATTCTAAATAAGTGCTTGAGTCAAAGAATTAGGAAGAAGCATTATAAGGAGTATTTGGTTTGATGGAAGGGAAGGAGATGAGATGATGATACTTGTATTGAATGTCAGGAACACTGAGAGGGGGGGGGGGGGTGAATCAGTGTTCTATAAATCTTTTCATGTACTTTTACTTTTAACCATTTCAAAAGAATAATCCAATAGAAGCAAAATATACAACTAAACATCATCCACAAAAGCATGACACATAACACCAAGATTTTACATGGAAAACCCAAAGAGGGAAAAACCATGGAGAGGATTAGCTCTCATAAATATATTGCAATCTTTACAGAAATGATGTTTAGGCTTGGTCACTCCATGGGCCTAGAACATGCTGGCTTACAACCATGAAGTACAACTAAGTTTAGCAGGCTCACTGCCTCAACCCTAAACCTAGCAAGATTACAATAAGAGTTGTTAAACCCTGAGGGCTGTTAAACCTTGAGGGCTGTTAAACCCTACTGGAGGCTCACTACTAGCTTACTACCTTGATAACAAAAACTTGCTTCCAAACAGATCACACATGATATCTGAATACTACTTCAACATCTGCAACTATGCTAGAGTGCAGTCATTTAATAACTGAATTTTGAATCCCAAGTCTTCATCGTTGCTGATCCTCTAACTCTGCTCCACTATTTGAATCTTTGCATCACACACATACTTCACACCCCACACACACTTAACCAAAGATCATCATTGTTATATATATATATATATATATATATATATATATATATATATATATATATATATATATATATATATATATATATATATATATCCGCATCATGATTTAATTTTGTAATCAGGTCGGGATCCAAGAGATGAAACGTGTACATGAAAGGATGTACCTTGTCGCTTAATTCAATGCACTATGGGTCACATAGACCCAAAACTTCCCCCAAACGTGTTCATATAGGTTGGCTCAGATCATTCAAATACATGCATAGATCTTTCACACAATATCCTTTCTTCACAGCATGATTTATCTCACCAGTCAGCTTGTTCCTCAAAAGTAAGCTTAACAGGTTCATCTGCTGACTTGCAACTTCTACTGTGGATCACAAAACAACTTCCAAATCATATCAAGGAATCTTCACACATTCCCAATCTTATCCTTAGAACCGTAAGGCATCACATCATCTTGTAGAGAGATGTGAACCATCAGAACTTAGACTCTATCTCTGTCAAACTCTGTCAAACACTATGCTAGTACTTAGCATCTTGTAGCTATCCTTCTAGTGAATTTCAGATTTCCTAACTCTGGAATAAGACACTTCATATACATTTTTACAACACCTTACAACCGCATAGCAAAATACTTATCTGCGAAGGAATACAGACCACTGCACTATGCCCTGTTCACTATTCCTGCTATACCTTCGCTTAACCAGACTTAGACATTTCTCCAAGATGACTTCCGGAGGAAGTCAAGATATAATCTCTGAGTCATAACACTATTAGACAATTGAGAACATCATACCTGAACCGCATTTCTGGATCATCATCTGCATAGGCATACTATCCAGCTTACTGTCCTCATACTTAGCCATTTTCTGTCAACCAGACCTGGAATCTAATATGTTCTTTTGGAGATATCTCTTCCTGTCATGGTGATAGAATCTCTGAGCCTTGTTGCCATCAATGACAACATACAAATCCATACCAGAGTAGTGTCTCTTGCAAACAATCTCCCCCTTTGGCATTGATGGCAACACTTGCTAAAAAATGCCTGACTGCTCCCCCTTACTATATACACTATACTTTCTTACTCCCCCTAAGATGATTATCTATTTTTCACTGATCTACTTCTCTCCCTTTGACATCAATGGCAAAGGGTGTTGATCTGAAACCAAAAATTTGTCAAAATCCCAAAAATTAATGAACTCAGCCGCATAAGTACAAGTGTAATCTACATGTATTTGAGAATGTCATTGAATAAGTTCGTGATCTGTGCCCACTCATTATTCCAACCTTTCTGAGCATTATCCAAAATTTGAATGTGTCCACTATAGAGAAAAGCTAAAGCTTTTGCCTTATTGAGATCAGAAGGTGTGCTTACTTGTATAGCTACCCTAGCCTCAATGGTAAGATTTGACATTGAGTCCAATTTAGGGCAGACTAGTCTCCTTAGTTGTCCCATTCTACTTTTTATTTGATATTTTTGCTTTAATAACTTAGTCAAATCATTGTGGATGTGGATGACTTCTACTTCCTTATTTCTAACTGATTCTGTTGCCAGATCAAAATTGATAGAGACGTCCATCATTCTCTGCTCCAGCTTTTTGATCTTTTCTGCAATCTCCTGAGTAGCTTTTGGCCAGGATAGGCAAAGTTTGTACACATCTCCAGCTTCTTTCATAGCTCTTTGAATGTTGGATATTGAATTGTCTAATGGGATCTTGTTCTTGGCTATCATTGTCTTTAATTCTTCCAGTCTTTCTCCTTCAAATTCTTGCCTTACTTTTGTTCCTGTAGATTTATCAAAAGATTCAAACTGATTACTTACTAAATTTATTAGTCCCTTCAAATGACTTGATGGGGGCATGCATGAATCCCTCTTGTGGGTTGGCAATAGCTTCTCCAAAATCCCAGATGCTTCTATTGTCATATTTTGCCTGGCCCCAAAATATTATTGTGCCCCTCCTATCAAAGAAATCCGGTCAGAGAAAGCCTAAATAGAAGAAGGGAGGTCTTATCCTGCATTTCCTCATGCTTTGCCTTGCAAAATTTCCCAAAATCTTGCCTGGAGTATCCTTGCAGAAAATCCAAAAAAACCCAGAAGTCCTTTGTCTTCAAGTGCCTTCCATTACAGATATTTCTCAGTTTTATACTTAGTCATTATTGTATGTATCTTTGTATGTATATCTATTTGTATCACATATACAATCACATATACAATTGCATATGCAAAGGAAGCTACAAAAGACATATCGGTGATAGTTTTGTGTATTGGCAGGACTTGGTTTGTGGTCTCGCCAATAGGCTGATGCAGATGCAAGGTTAGATACAAAGGGAGATACAAAGACACATCGGCGGGAGATTTGTACATCGACATGACTTAGCTCAAGGTCTCCCCGACAGTCTAATGTATATGCAATATACAAGGCGAGATACAAAAGTGAATGTACATGGGTGGACCTGAGGGAAAAATGCAGTTGGTTTTAGATGCAAAGGCATATGTATGAGGTTTTGTTTGTATATTGCATTGCAAAGCAATATACAAAGGCAGATACAAAGGGCAAAGATACAATCTAGACGTGACTGGAGAATTGATTCTGGCAGACTTCAAGATGGGGTCTGCGGTTGTATATCACATATACATGATCAGATACAAAGTGATATACAAAGGAGCAAGATGCAGTCCTGGACGGTCTGAACAAATTCCAATTTCCTTCATAAAATGTTGAGATCCACTTTTGCATGCACATGCGATTGTATTGCATATACAAGGGCATATGCAAAGTGATATACAAAGGCTCATCGACAAGAAAGTTGTATATCAAAGAGACGCTTTCTGAGGTCTCTTCGATAGGCCGATGCACATGTAAATGCATATCGATGGGAAATATGCTTATCGACAGGACTTGGTTTGTGGTCCTGCCGGTAGGCCGATGCACATGCAAATGTATATTGGTGGGAGATGGGCCTATTAGTGAGACTCAACTCAAGGTCTCCCTGATAGCCTGATGTATGCAAAATGAAGAGTAGAAATAGTGCAACGGTGGGTCCCAGTAACTCAACAGTCTATTTTGCGGTGATGGAGCCACAGCTTGAGGATCCAATGTAATGATGAAACATGTCAAGATGATTCAAATGGTGATACATAAATGGATACAAGGGACCATTGGTGACACTTTTGTATATCGGTATGACTCAGTTTGGGGTCTCCCCGATGGCCTGACATATACAAAGGAGGATGCATAAAGACATATACAAAAATTGCATATGCAAAAAGCGAATGAAGAAATCACATAAGCATGAAGTTGAACAATTTGAGGGACCTTGTATGTAGCGAAGATGAAATTGATGGCCAGTCTGCATTCAGTCAGGAATGGTCACCAACTTTAAGAATGAATTTGCAGTTTTAGTGACAAGACATCTCAATGGCTGATTTAAATTTTGCAGGGATCCCTCAATCACAAAATCGATGGAATGCAGAAAATTCAAAGGGGCTCGAGGACTAGAAGTGTTGTAAAAGATTTATTCAGGGGTGACCTATCCCATTGGCCATCAATGCAGATCCTATCTTTCACCTACCTCTATTCCAGATCTTTTTCTACCATGAATTATTGTAGGTGGATGTCCCTTCTAGCTGAGATACTTTCTGACAAAGCCATGTGGGTGAAACCCAAGGATGACAGAGCAAGTTAATGTAGCATGGGTGGTGGTTCTTGCTTGTTGACCACTCTTCCTTCTTCCATTGCTGCTATAGTGAAATAAAATGCTATATATACATGTGAAACAAATGTATTGCTATTGGTTGTTCTTCTGGGCTGCTATAGGATAGAGGATTTTTGGAACCAGACCTCTGTAATGTAATTACAGGAGAAACTAGATTTGATGGATTGTGCTCTTATGCTGAGCCTCTCATGTCTCTAGTTTTGTTCACCAATGAATGTAATTGGTTGTTCTGCATCTACCTCCTTGCATTATTCTCTATTTTGTAATGGCTATTTGGCCTCTATAATCAATAAAAACTGGTATTTTGCCTCTCTTTTATTATTTTAGTGCTGTGTCTACTCTTTGGATTAGTGTGGGCTATGTATTGTGGGTAAAATGGTCCCTTTCATTCCCCCATTATTCTGTCTTGACCTCTATTAGGATCAATATAAGTCTGTGTAAGTATTTCCAGCTATGAGATTATTATTGTGTTGATTCAGTTGTAGCCAAACACATTTAAATCTAGTGTATCACCCTTTCATTTCAGTTTCCTTCTAACCATTTTCCCCTGCAGCATTAGCACTAGGTTTAGATATATTTATCTAAGCATTAGGCTTAGAATAAGGAACCAACCTTCTCTAGAAGTATGATCTCAATTTGCAAAGTCCCACACTTTTGAGATCATTCCCATTGTGTCATTAGAATACTTGGACTCTCTCCAAGAAGGGTCTAATTCTAGGTGACAATAGTTTTTGGCACACCCGGTGGGACATATTTGATGATCCTTATCATTCATTAAAGAGTTCTGGTGTACTCTTTAGTGCATCTTGTCATTTAGGACAATCTCTCCAACACCATGGTGAATCTACTGAACAAACCTGCTGGTGAAAGTAGCCCAAGTGCCTAAAATTGCATCAAAGATTAGGATTTTGGTGGTCTTCCTGCTCTACTAAGCTTTTAGAAGCACCTCAATCACCTGGCAACTCCCTCTCTAGTATGTATCTAGTTTCTCTCCAAAGCAGACCTATTACCCTTGTTTTCAAGGAATGTTTGATACATCCCTACTTTTTAATGCTCTAGTATGGCAAGTGATTATGAAAGTCATGATTTTTTCCCTCCATCAAGAATAGGCTTCCATATACCCAGCATATTATTCACATCACTATCATGATCCAACCAAGAAATAAACCATTTGTGGCCTTTAATGGTGAAAGCCCTCTCAACCTTGCACAATATAATGACATCCCTATCCTAGCTCTAAAGGCTATTCCCTTTTTCAATAGTGAAAGTGCTACTACACCTGATGAGCACATCTAGGACATTGCCAGTGTATGCTCCGTTCACAATGTTACTCAGGACAATGTCACTGTGAGGTTCCTTCTTGCTTCTTTGAAAGGAAAGGTGCTATAGTGGTATAGGGGGTTACCTGCAGGATCAATTCAAGAATGGGCTGATTTAGGAACAAGGCTTTGTTAGCGTTTTAAAGACAAGAATGACCATTTGTCCCTGATAGAGAAGCTGACCACCATTAAAAGGGCTCCATATGAATTTATGGTGGATTTCAATTGCAGATTTCAAAAGACTTGGTACAGAATCCCACCATTGGTAAGACCTTCCCCTAATGCTACCTTCTTGTATTATTTGATGTTCCTGAACAGTGATATCATTGTCATGATCCAATTTTTAGGAGGAGATGTGTTACCTGATGCCTATGAGGTAGCCATTAAGGCATAAAATTGTTTGATTTTAGCTAGAAAGATTGCTCCCAAGCCTCCAATGCCATTATTTCCAGAAGCCCCAATCATGCAACCAATTATGGCACCAATTCCTACACCTAATGTGCCATACCAAGTTCCTAATCAGCCCTATCCATTCAGCTACCAGCCTTGTCAGGGGAACAATCAAAGACAAAGTCATTCGAACTATGCTAGGCCCCTGTACCTCATGAATTCAACTACTACAAATATACCGAGAAGGCTCATTCCATTTCAGAGCAACTTAGCCTAGGGTAATGAGGGACATCATTCATGCAATCTATCAGTGGTCCTAAAACAACAAATTGGACATAGCTAGCAGGCTATGGTGGAAAAAAGATAGATGTAGACCAAGTGTGTGTTTCTAAATTGGGAAGCAGATGAGGTTTCTTTGCTTCATGAGCTACCTGGTTATGATGAAGATGAGGAGGACAAGAAGCTAGTTGTGGATATGCAGCAACAAGAGAACAATGAAAATAATGACAAATTGTTGCAGGTTGAGGCCCAGTTTGATAGTGAAATTCCATCCCATAAAGAAGAGCATATGAGTAGTCATGTACTAGAAAGTACAAAGGACTTGGAGGAGGCTCATTTTTGGGATGAGATTGATGATTTTTGCTCAAACTTGGATAGTAAATCAATGCCTCTAGATGAGGTAAACCATAAGTAGTTTGAGTAGATGAAGGATGTAGTAATTCCTCCATTTGAGATCCAAGAACCAGAATATTCAGATCCACAACAAAAGGTTGCAGGATCAGAACATAGATATACATGCAGCAGTGATGATTTGCATGTCACTTTAAGGGGATGCCCAATTAGGCATCTAGCCCAGCTAGAGACACATTAAGAGGAGTCACCACTTGTCATGCTTACCTCTAAGCATGAAGTTGAGCATCAAAATGGGTGGGATTAGCCTATTTATTCACCACAAGACAATAGCATCAGCAATCAGTCCAGGTGGATAGGTGAGTTTATCTCCATTTGGGGGGGGGGTGTTTTATCAATTTGTCATATGCCCATCCCTCACTCACCTCTTTTTTACTACCCACATGCATGAGAAACATTGTAAATTGTTAAGGAAGGGCAGTTACTTTCAGGAACTAGTTAATGGCTTTGTTTAAGGTCACCTCTGACTGGTTAGTTTCGGATTAGAGTAGGTTTCATTTATGCTTTAGGTTTCCTTTCAATAAGTGCTCTTGCACAGGCTGCATTGTCATTATGAGAATGCAGGCCTCTCCCCTTTTTTTTGTGTTCTGGAGGCAGGTTTCTGTTGTGTTGACCTTTTTCATGCCCCTCTTTCTTTACTCCATACCCAATGGATACTTAAGGCCACTGATCAATTTGTTTAGTAGGCAAACATCCCCGAGAGGTCACCAAAATGTTGTCATATTTTGCCTGGCTCCAAAATATTCCTGTCCCCCTCCTTCTATCAAAGAAATCTGATCAAAGAAAACCTAAATAGAAGGAGGGAGGACTTATCTTGCATTTCCTCATGCTCTGCCTTGCAAAATTTCCCAAAATCTTGCCTAGAGTATCCTTGCAGAAAACCCAGAAAAATGTAGAAATCCTTTGTCTTCAAGTGCCTTCCATTGTAGATATTTCTTAGTTTTATACTTAGTCATTTTTGTATGTATCTTTGTATGTATATCTATTTGTATCGCATATACAATCGTATATACAATTGCATATGCAAAGGAAGATACAAAAGACATGTCGGTGACACTTTTATGTATCGATAGGACTTAGTTTGTGGTCCTACCAATAGGCCGATGTAGATGTAAGGTTAGATTCAAAGGGAGGTACAAAGACACATCGGCAAAAGATTTACACATCGGCATGACTCAGCTTAAGGTCTACCCGACAGTCTAATGTATATGCAATATATAAGGCGGGATACAAAAGTGAATGTACAAGGGTGGACTCGAGGGAAAAATGCAATTGGTTTTAGATGCACAGGCATATGTATGCGGTTTTGTTTGTATAGTGCATTGCAAAATGATATACAAAGGCAGATACAAAGGGCGAAGATACAATCCAGACATGACTAGAGAATTGATTCTAGTAGACTTCAAGATGGGGTCCGCAATTGTATATCACATATACATGATCAGATACAAATTGATATACAAAGTAGCAGGATGCAGTCCTAGACCTGAACCCAATTCTAATTTGCTTCATAAAATGTTGAGATCCGCTTTTGTATGCACATGCAATTGTATTGCATATACAAGGGCATATGCAAAGTGATATACAAAGGCTCATCAGCGAGAAAGTTGTATATCAGAGAGACGCTTTCTAAGGTCTCTTCGATAGGCCGATGCACATGCAAATGCATATCGATGGGAAATATGCCTATTGGCAGGCTTGGTTTGTGGTCCCGTTGATAGGCCGATGCACATGCAAATGTATATCGATGGGAGATGGGCCTATCGGTGAGACTCAACTCAAGGTCTCCCCGATAGCCCAATATATACAAAATGAAGAGTAGAAATAGTGTAGCGATGGGTCCCAATAACTCAGCAGTCTATTTTGCAGTGATGGAGCCATAGCTTGAGGATCCAATGGAATGATGACACATGTCAGGACGATTCAAATGGAAATATAGAAATAGATACAGGGGGCCATCGACAACACTTTTGTATATCGGTATGACTTAGTTTGGGGTCTCCTCGGTGGCCCGACATATACAAAGGAGGATGCATAAAGACATATACAAAAATTCCATATGCAAAAAGTGAATGAAGAAATCACATAAGCATGAAGTTGAATAGTTTGAGGGACCTGGTATGTAGCGAAGATGAAATTGATGGCCAGTCTGCATTCAGTCAGGAATGGTCACTGACTTTGAGAACAAATTTGCAGTTTTGGTGACAAGACATCTCAGCGGCTGATTTAAGTTTTGCAGGGATCCCTCAAACATAGAATCGATGGAATGAAGAAAATTCAAAGGGGCTCGAGGACTTGAAGTGTTGTAAAAGATTTATTTAAGGGTGACATGTCCCATCTGCCATCAATGCAGATCCTATCTTTCACCTGCCCCTGTTCCAGATATTTTTCTGCCATGAATTATTGCAGGTGGATGTTCCTTCTAGCTAAGATACTTTTTGACAAAGCCATGTGGGTGAAACCTAGGGATGTTAGAGCAAGTTAATGCAGCATGGGTGGTGGTTCTTGCTTGTTGACACTCTTCCTTCTATTGCTACTATAGTGAAATAAAATGCTATATATACATGTGAAACATATGTATTGTTGTTGGTTGTTCTTCTGGGCTGCTATAGGATAGAGGATTTTTGCAACCAAACCTCTGTAATGCAATTGCAGGAGCAACTAGATTTGATGGACTGTGCTCTTATGTTAAGCCTCTCATGTCTCTAGTTTGGTTCACCAATGAATGTAATCAGTTGTTCTGTGTCTATCTCCTTGCATTATTCTCTATTTTATAATGGCTATTTGGCCTCTATAATCAATAAAAACTAGTATTTTGCCTCTCTTTTATTATTTTAGCACTATGTCTACTCTTTAGATTAGTGTGAGCTATGTATTGCGGGTAAAACGCTCCCTTTCATTCCCCCATTATTCTGTCTTGACCTCTGTTAGGATCAATATGAGTCTGTGTAATTCTTTCCAGCTGTGAGATTATTACTGTGTCAATTCAGTTGTAGCCAAACACATTTAAATCTAGTGTATCACCCTTTCATTTCAATTTCCTTCTAACTATTTAGTGGAAAATTGGATTTGTTAATATTTTAGTGTTTTAGTGTTTAAATCCTCCTTTCCACTTTACATTCAAGGACCTAGGGTCGAGTGGCGAGCACTATCATACCCTAGATTCACTGTGAGATGTAGGGAAACTTGGATTAAGGTGTTTAATTGTAAATTTTCTCTCTCCTATGCTCAATTAACCATTAAAACCCTAATTATCTAAAAACATAAGTAAACTGATGATTTACAGAAAGTGCTTCTACAGATGGAAGAAAAATTCCAAATTACAGAGTACCTATTTTCGGGGACCTGAGGCAGAAAAGTCAGAGACACAGGAATGGGCACCCAAGTCCAAGGCCCTATTTTCTGTCTGGATCTGGCAACAAGATCTGTGACCTAAATCTTTTGTATCAGAGATTTTCCTAACACAGAACTTCAGGGACTAGAGAGTAGGTGCCTTAGTCTAGGGGGTAGATTTTCTTCCTTTCCTACACTTCAGATACTCCAATATGCTCCTCTGCAAGTCCACTCAGCCCAGCTCCTCAACCTGTAACCTACAATCATGGAAACTTTGGGAGGGGGTTGTGGTGTTTAGAGGCTTGCCTCAGTCAAGCCTCGAAGGACACTTAAGTCTCCAAACACCATTGTCAGATAGAAAGTGCATACCCTTGTGAGGTAGAGGCATAAACCAAAGGAATTGATAATGAAAACATAATATAATGTCACCTTGTAGTGAAGATATCATGGGAGGAAGATGCTCTTCATTCCATGATGAAATGGATGCTCAAATCTGTAAATACAAACACACAAACCACACAAGTGGAAAGCTTTGAATTACCTTGAGAACACTTGAACATCACAATTGCCATCTAGTTTACAAATGAATGCCTAAATAAGATTTTATATGCAACTACAAGCACTCCCTCCAAGATTTTCATAATTCAAACTTACCGTGTTGGCAAAGAACCCAAATAATGGTCATAAACTGACACCCAGAAATTGGGGCTGCCCCAAAATAGGGCAAGACTAGGGCGCAGGTGCCCAAGTCCTCCCCCCTATTTTGGGTAGGGTACAGCTCAAGGGGTCCTCCTAGGTCCCATTTGTCATGTTACCTAGGGCTCATTCCATCAAGATGCCAAATTATGAACTAAGATGTCCTAAATGCATGCAAAAGACCTAGGAGCTAAACCTTAAGAGGGAAAATCCCCCAAGGGGACATTTTGCAACGTTACATTTAGCCCCTACTTTAATGTATGTATAAATGCAAGGCCAATACATGCATTAAAGTAAGGCCACAAACACAACAAACACACCAATCATGGAGAAGACACGCCAATCACATAGAAGACAGTACCAGGCATGCAAAATATGGAGAAGATAGTTACAGTCATTCAAAACACAGAGAAGACGGTCAATACATAGAATACACATTAATGCATGGAAGATAGGCATGATTTATTTTCATTTTTCTTTTCTTTTTTTCTCATATATATGAAATGCAAATGCAAGTACTGAAAAATAAACAAACCTCCCATAATACAGGATGCACTCATTGTACAGTTCTTTGTATATATGGGGCAACACACATGCAAGAGACGCAAAACCTCCCAAAATGCATACTGCATATGGGGCAACAAACACGCCAAACAAAATGAGCATGCCAAAATACACACACTTGAAGACATGGAGAAAACATGGTAGAAAAGTGATGGTGTGTTCCCTATTTCTAGGCTCATCACCATCTCAGGCACATTATAGGCACACACCGATGATTGGGCTTTGCCACAACAATCACTAAAAACATGCTTAAGGATTGAGTTACTCACAGAACCACTCCCCACCTCCGTAGAGGACTTTTGAAAATGCAACCCCACCCGTGTCATGGAGATGCCTTACAATGAAAAGGAAGCATGGCATACCACCCCACCCATGTCATGGAGAAACCTTACAGTGAAAAGGATGTATGAGCTCAAAAGTATACAACCCACCCACATCACAGAGATGCCTTACAGTGAAAAGGAGGTATATGCAATAGATTTCAAGATAGATAGATTGATTGCAAACAAAATCAGGATACAGGAAGTACTCATCGCACTAGTGTGCACCTAAGGACAAGCACATTGCTAACATCTACAATAGACAGCTTACCTTATATATGCCCCCACCTTAAGGTGGTTGATATCAGTTATCGATATCAAGCATGTTAAGGTAGGAAAAAAACACACAAGGGAACATCGACTTTCGCAAAGCCCATGCCCCTCGGAGGTGACATGTACTTTACGATCACCAAATGTTCCCACAAACACATCCCTACAAGAAACATTTTAGTGTCTACAACATTAATGCATATGATTAACCACATAAAGAGATAAGGTTATACAACGAATTCAGAGTTTGAGGATAACCATGGGGCTATATCATGAAGCTCTCCAAATTGAGTACCACCGAGGCTAGATTCAAAGACAAACAAAGCTGCATAGAGCAATAGTATTGTTAAGGTTTGTAAATGCAATAAAAACATCATGAAATTCACTACGTAGAAAGCATGAGTGCTTCCACTAGCCAAGCGTCGGATAATATATACAACCCCATTGTCATATTAGGAACTAAGTCTAATTTTTGATTGCCCTCGAAAGGGACACTAGGTCTGCATCAATATAAATGTTTGTCGTCATCCGCCCACTAGGTGGAAACACTAGAGAAAGGGAAACAATAAATAAGAGAGGAGAAACAAGTGTCTTAGGGATGGTCATGTAGGAGGGTGCCCCCAGTGTCACCAACCATGACACTATGTCCGTAATACACAACACACAACAATGAAATCAGAGAGAGGCAATATAGAAGAATGATGATACAAATAGAAGAAGGTCACAACACAGGCAGTCTCCTGGTAGCTCGGACCTTATGAGAGAATCCAAGGTCATCTCAAGAGGCCTAAACAACACATAACACATCACAGGGGAAGCACATCACAAGAGAGGGAAAGGGTTAGAGATACTTACCTGTAGGGTCTTCATGCTAAGTCTTATCATCAAGTAAATCATCATCATCCTCCCACTCCCTAATGTTAGAGGAAGGTGGGATATAAGGTATCACAACCCAATTCATGTCTTGCTCATCATGTTGTTTATTTTTAGGATCATGTTTGTTTGGTTTAATGTTAGGATCAATGTTTTCTTGTTGAGAGGCAAGGTAAGCTCATCGCCTTCTCTTCCTCCCTTTTGCAAGTTAATGTTGTTGTGCTTTACGACTTAGTTTTTGTAACTTAGGGCTTTGCTTTGTTATGGATTTTTTTGTTGTAGAGGAGGAAGTACCATGATTAAAGTTCACTTGCCTAGGTGGGATGTTTTCTTGTTGAAGCTTACTAGCATGCTTATTCTCTATCCTCTTAGTGATGTCTAAATGCCTTGAATATTCAAACAAAGGAGGGACATTAAAGGTCTTCTCTTCCTTAGTGAAATCCAAGGTATCTAAACAATCAACTAAAGGAAAAAGGTTGGTGGGATGATCCATAGAGGTAGGAATTTGATTATTGTTAAATGAATGCTCATTTTCTACCCATAGAATGTTCTTTGTTAAAGGGAGCTCTTCATTCACTAATGCTTCATCTTGGCCAGGGAGAGTAGTGGAATTACTAAAACTATCCCTAGTCTCGTCATTTGAGTATTTAGTTATAGCAAAAGTAGGATAAATTATGGGATCATCATCATGTCTTTCCTTACTAATCATGGAGAAGAACTTAGTTAAGCTTTCTAATATCGTAGGATGTTCACTCATGAGGGTTAAAAATTGGTCAAAATCAAGATCTTTGATAAATGCATGTAAAGATACCATTGAAAAATGACATGAAGGTGCCATTTCAATTTAAGATCAGATTTTGAGAAGCTTTTCAAATTGATGCAAAAGACAAGTGCAAAACTATATGTAAAAATAGTCTTAAATGCTTGATTTTTTGTACTTTTTCAATGTAAATGAATGAAACAAAAGGTGTTGTAAAATATAATATCCCTTGCTAGTTTTGACCTCAAAATGCTGATTAGAGGTTCAAGGAATATTGTCAAACACTTCTGATGTAAACCCAATGCTTGCTGGTCTGTGTTTTCAGTCTGATATTTTTGCTTGATAATGATAGCTGTGTACTCTAAATGCTCATAAATCCAAACTACAATGTCTAAACATTAATCTAAATGCATATATGACTTCTTCTTTTTTTGGTATTTTAAATGCATATACATGAAAATTAGACATGAAATGCATATCTATAGCCAATTGGCATTTTGTCAAACAATTGGCATGCAACTACTATGCTGATCATGTATGCTATTAGATGGACATTTCATCAGACAAATGGTATGCAACATATATCTCCTTTATTGAATTTATTCCCAAGTATAATGTTGCTATGAATTTGCCAAGACTAATTGGCTTACAATGATGACTACAACAATGACAAATCTGATTCTGAGTTATCACTTACAGCAGCAAAATTAAATGCCTAAGATGACAATGCAAACTACTAACAGTTGCAAGAAAAACCTGATAATAGTGAAACCTAATGATGTTAAAGGAGAATAAACCAATATCCAAGGAAAGGAGTCCCTTCCAAACCCAATTTGAAACCTTCTCCCAGCTGTCCTATTCACTCCTGGACTGTAGTGTTACTATTCATGTATTGTAGCGCTACTGTAGCAAATCACTGTAGCTCTACTGTAGCAAATCACTGTAGCGCGCACTGTAGCGTCACTGTAGCGCTACTGTAGCAAATCACTGTAGCGTACTGTTCATGTCACTGTAGTGGCACTATTCACAGCACTATAGCAGCGAATAGAAAAACTTTTGATATGCAAATTGATACCTCCAGACCCTTAGTTAATACTACAAATTTAAGCACAAATGAAAGGACTGAAGTATCCCTTCCAATTTGCAACCCTTCGGAGGATATTTCACCACCTCAGTTATGCTGATCTATGGGAGTTTTCGTTCCCAAAGACCAAATATGCAGAAACCCTTGGCTCCACAAAACTCATCAAATGCAAATGACAATAATAGGATGCCTGGAAGCTTGCCTTGCCCCTTCTTTTATACTTTTTTCAATCCCACTTCAAGAAGCTTCTAGAAAAATAATATTATTTTATTTTAGTGACTTTATGTAATAATATTTATTTAAGTCACTTTAATAAATTAATTAAATATAAGGTCACTTTATAATATTTATTTATTTAATAACCTTACAAATAATTAATTTAATTATTATCTCCCTTATTTTTTCCATCCAACTGAATCCAAGAAACCAACCATCGACCAGGTGACTGCCTCAAGAAGACCCCCTAACCATGTACATTAGCCTACGAGGGTCAGGAATAGGCTAAACCATCTGCAAACAACATCAGCTAAAAAGGGGACATTACAGTCCGCCCTCCTTGAAATTGCTTGTCCCCAAGCAATCTTGGCTACAAAGATAATTCTCCCCACCTGGATCCTAAGGGAGGATCTGTGTAATGTCCCTGCTGTCACCAAAGAGCTCCTGTAACACCTGCACTAGCACAACTAACTGAACCTACTGAATCAAATTAACCCCAACGCTAGATGTCTCAAGAGCATAAGCATTAAGTGGAAGCAACTCTGAATACCGACAATGTTTGCTTCCCATAACTGCGCAAGCTAAGCTGTCATACACACTATCTAGCATATACGCAACTGAGCTATGCATCTGAAACATATCATGTACATAAAGATCAAAAGTACAACTGCAAGTAATCACCCTCATATACATGCTGCAAAACTCAACAGTGAACCCTGATTGGAACCCTGATGCACACAAAGGATTCCTCAACATACTGGAGAGTATCCCACAACTAATGCCTGGATCCCAAATGAATCTATAAGGAACTGCATCAAAATCTTGCTAAAAATAGTTGCAGCCATAGAACCTACCAAAACTCAGCAAACTGTGCAATTCTGTAGCTGAAATAAACATATCACTTCTGATGTCAATCCTTGGGTCCCAGTGCCAAACTGGAAGTCCGTCACAAAGCGCACTTGTTGACTTCCACTGTACCATTCTACATAAACCACTGATATCTCACCAAGAGTGGTGGAACACCTCATCAAGACCAAAATAGAGTGATAAATCAAACACATCACCACCAGGATCCCAAAATAGAATCAGCAATCCACTACTAATGACAACTGCACCATACTGTCTGCAACTGGATCACTAATATGCCAAGAGGCTACTCCCTAATACTGAGACCTGTGGGTTATGGACCCAAACAACTGCCAGAAAAGATGAGTATCTCCTAACTCATCTGCAAATGTTGGTGTCCCCACAATACTCCAACTGCCAAAGCTAGAAAAAGAGTGCTCCTGACACCAACTCATAAAGCCAGTTGCACTAATCAAAGCAACTGTGGAGGGTTGATCCCTCTCAGCATCAATAGAAGTGGATATCTATGCTCTTCCCTCACGAGTGCACCATACAACTGCCTAGCAAGCATGAAAGCACAACCTCTATCCTCTGCCCAATTCCTATGGACGTGCTGATTAACCAAGCCATCATAGCTACTGCCCCCATAATCATTCTGTAACCATGTATCTGTGCGAAATCTCTGTGACATAGAAGTAGCAAACCTTATCAGATACATAATAGCATGATGGATAACTGACTGCTGTCCCTACAAGTAATTCCTCCTACACAACTGAGTCAGGTACTTGCAGGCTCTAGTTCCATCTTCTGTAGATGGCAACTCTTCATCCCACAATGGATGGTATAAGCCCCCCATCAATCCACATCGATGCATCAACCAATCATCTACATGTGAACTAAAAGAAAGGTGATGAACTCTCCTCACTATGTAGTCATGGTAAAAATTACCAACCTCCGTCAATAGTTGACCATAATAGTCCTGCTTTGTATCCCTTGACATGGAACTAACCTTAGGGGAATCAAGTGTATTTTTAGATTCATCCCTCATTTGAATAAAGAGTCTTCTAATGTTATCTATCCTTTCTTGTCTTGCTATGTTGATGAGATTGATCTTTTCTTTCACTTTTTGAAGATGCTGTCTTGCATTGGCAGCCACTAATCTAGCCTCTTTGGCTTTTTGCAACCATTCTTCATTAATTTTTTTGGACTTCTTTACCTCTTTGATGCCAAAATATACAAAATCAGTCCTCTTATCCTTGATATCTTCATGTCTACCAAATGGTGTAGGGCTGCCATCAATGGGTGATATCATATCATTGGCTTTCTCATGATCACAAGCTCCTATCTCACAAGAATGATGGAACATAATGCTGCTATCCTCAAACAAATTAGTGATGACATCATGCCATTGTAAAATGTCTTCTTCATCATGTGTATTGAAAACACTGGTGGCTGCTCCACTAAGCAAAGAATCAACTTTCACATCCACCTTAATATCTTGGACCTTCAATGGACTTTCATATGTACAAATAACATTCATGGAAGCACCATCTAATTCTTTACCATGATAGGATGAAGCAATGCTAGACTCACCTAATGAAGCATTACAAGAAACCATATCTTCATGTAGCTGCTCTAATGTAACTGGTTTGTCTTCACCCATCACTTGCTCTTCTTTTCCCTCATTTCCTTGTCCCTCAATCATATGCACAACACAAGATTCTTGCCCATCCAAAGAGGCTGCAATAGAAGACTGATTTTCTGATTTCTTTTGTGAAGCATGAGCCAAACTCAACTCCACATTCAACTCCTCAATATGATTTTCTGCCATAAGGAGAGCCATTTGAGAGTCTTCCAAATATTTTCTAGTCTTCACTAGCTCTGTGGTGAGTTGATCAACCTCTTCCTCTTTCCTCTTCAATGCATCTGAATATATGACACCCAATTCAAGTAGGTGATCTCTATCGGAAAGGAGAGTTAAATAGTTATTTTTCATAATCTCCATGGCTGTCTTAAACACTTGCAAATCAAAAATTGATGAAGCCTCTTCAACACTTTTGTGTCTCCCCTCAAGCTGGACCTTCCATAGATGAATTTCCACCATCTTGTGGGAATGATCAAAATGGGACAGCGCTGTAACAATCTTATCTTCACCAACCTTTAGTTGGTTCTCCAAATCAGACTTAGGGACCAAGGAAAATTCATTAGTTGAAGTTGTGGGCTGCCAATGGAGAGCTTGCTTCTCATCAAAATATTCTTCTAAAGTGTCCTCATGCTGGTTTGGAACTAGAGCAGCAGTAGTTCCCAACCCTAACTCCTCATCATCCCTCCAAAAAATAGACTCAATGGATGATGAATTGCTAACCTTATGCAAAGAGGTAAGATCACTCTTAGGACTATCAAAAGAGTCCCCAATCATAACCTCCATGTCACCAACTAGGAGACTCGTGCAACCTTGTCCTGTAGGATCCACTGTTTCATCCTCTCTACCTTCTGTAACATCAACTGGGTGAAGATCAACTGAAATAGACCTGATCTCAATACTACTGGTCCATACTTCACCTGTTAGTTTTCCCTCTGGATTTTCATGAGTGCATTTAACATCAGCCCCAAAGGAATCATTAAAAGAATCCATACCATTGCTATCCTCCTGAAGAGAAGATGGAACCTGTAACCCAAAAGAAGGCATCTCCTAATCATCACCTTTGTCCATTTTGTTCTCCATAGGATCAGCTGAATGCTGGTCACTAACTGCTGAAAATTTATTGTAGAGGTTTCTAGATACTTCACCTGTAGAGACCTTTTGTTCCTCCTTTTTGTTTTGTGATGTAGACCCCTTAAAAATGGATGCCATAAACCGAGCTACTTTGTCTATGTTTGCAAGGTGTGAAAACAATTCATTCATCGTCTTCTGATTTTCATCCAACTTATTCAAACTTTGTTTAAGCTTCTCCATATTCCTGTCCCACTGCTTCTGAGTAATTGAAGTAACCATGATTAACTAGCTGATTCAATGTCCAATCTACCCAATAGGATGGCAAGACAAAAGCTTTGATACCACTATAATATCCCTTGCTAGTTTTGACCTCAAAATGCTAATTAGAGGCTCAAGGAATATTGTCAAACACTTCTGATGTAAACCCAATGCTTGTTGGTCTGTGTTTTTAGTCTGATATTTTTGCTTGATAATGATAGCTGAGTACTCTAAATACTCATAAATCCAAACTACAATGTCTAAGCGTTAATCTAAATGCATATATGACTTCTTTTTTTTTTGGTATTTTCGATGCATATACATGAAAATTAGACATGAAATGCATACCTACAACCAATTGGCATTTTGTCAAACAATTGGCATGCAACTACTATGCTGATCATGTATGCTATTAGATGGACATTTCATCAAAAAAATGGTATGCAACATATATCTCCTTTATTGAATTCATTCCCAAGTACAATGTTGCTATGAATTTGCCAAGACTAATTGGCTTACAATGATGACTACAGCAATGACAAATCTAATTCTGAGTTATCACTTACAGCAACAAAATTAAATGCCTAGGATGATAATGCAAACTACTAACAGTTGCAAGAAGAACCTGATAATAGTGAAACCCAATGATGCTGAAGGAGAATAAACCAATATCCAAGGAAAGGAGTCCCTTCCAAACCCAATTTGAAACCTTCTCCCAGCTGCCCTGTTCACTCCTGGACTGTAGTGTTACTGTTCATGTTACTGTAGCACCACTGTAGCAAATCACTGTAGCGTGCACTGTAGCATACTGTTCATGTCACTGTAGTGGCACTATTCACAGCACTGTAGCAGCCAATAGAAAAACTTCTGATATGCAAATTGATACCTCCAAACCCTTAGTTAATACTACAAATTTAAGCACAAATGAAAGGACTGAAGTATCCCTTCCAATTTCCAACCCTTCGGAGGATATTTCACCACCTCAGTTATGCTAATCTATGGGAGTTTTCATTCCCAAAGACCAAATATGCAGAAACCCTTGGCTCCACAAAACTCATCAAATGCAAATGACAATAATCGGATGCCTGGAAGCTTGCCTTGCCCCTTCCTTTATACTTTTTTCAATCCCACTTCAAGAAGCTTCTAGAAAAATAATATTATTTTATTTTAGTGACTTTATGTAATAATATTTATTTAAGTCACTTTATTAAATTAATTAAATATAAGGTCACTTTATAATATTTATTTATTTAATAACCTTACAAATAATTAATTTAATTATTATCTCCCTTATTTTTCCCATCCAACTGAATCCAAGAAACCAACCATCGACCAGGTGACTGCCTCAAGAAGACCCCCTAACCATGTACATTAGCTTACGAGGGTCAGGAATAGGCTAAACCATCCGCAAACAACATCAGCTAAAAAGGGGACATTACATAAAAATAGTCTTAAATGCTTGATTTTGATCAGCGGAAGCAAGTTATATGTCTCATATCAGTCCAAAACAACAATAAGATCCTTCCCAAAACACTATTGATGCAAATCCTAGATAATGCCAAGTTAAAATATAGTGAAAATATGTCAAAATAGGCACTTTTTTCACCAATACTCAATGCAAAAGGGCACAACAAAGGGTGTTGTGAGGAAAATGATGATGTAAAATAAATAATATTAGTAATAATAGCCACTTGATTCCAAACTACCCAATAGAACACACTTTTAGTGCCACTTAAGGTAAAACCCTAGTGAAAATATAACAAAAATAGGCTATTTTCACAGTTTTTCAATTCCAAGACCTAGAAAAAGAGATGTTGTAATGAATATTAGGAGCTATAGAAAATAATATCAATGATATCAGTCACTTCAATCTATAAAATTGATCACAACACACTTGGAGTGCAAACTAGGTCAAATCCTAGGGCAAAAATAGTCAAAATATGTAGTTTTTTGCTAAATTTTCAATGTAAGAGGCCAATCAAAGGGTGTTGTGAAGTTTTTTATGAAGGGAAGAAATTAATTACTCTGGTAACAAGAAATTTGTGCAAAAATACTCTTCACAACATGCCTATGATGCAAGTTTAGAGAGTCGATAAGGCCAAATTTAGTGAAAATCGTTGTTTTTGAAGCCCTAGGTTTTAGATCTTGACACAACATGATATGTGAATGTTTTGAAGTCTAATTTATGATGAAAATGAATTAATCTTAGATCTAAAAATGATTTTCAATCTTTAATATGCAAAATGCCAATTCAAATCTAATGAAAATGTATAAAAATTGCTAGTTTTGTTAAAATTTTGAATGCAAAAATTCAAATATTTTAAATCTAAATGCAAATTTACACTAAAATTTCAGGCTAAAACCAAATTAAAATTTGAATGAGCCTCTAAAATTAGAAAAAAAATCTGAAAGAAGATTTTGCCTACTAACCCTAGATTTTGGAATTACTAAGTTATATGAAAATTGTCAAAATTTCTACAAAAGCCTAGCAAATTAATGATGAAAATGCAATGAAAATTTCTAAATTTTTGTGTTTTTCTGTAGTTTATATAAGATCTGATACAAAAATTATGAATTAGGAAAATTTAGAAAGAATTGATGCAATTTACTAAGCCAAACAATGCATTTTTTTTTTAATTTTTCAAAATTTTCAATTTTTTTGCATTTTTCTCAATGTAATAAAATGAAAGACCATATGAATGAATGAAATCAATCCAAATATGAAGACACACACTTAGAAAGTTTCAATTTATGTTCAAAAACATGGGTTCACCAAAATGTTTAGTGGAAAATTGGATTTGTTAATGTTTTAGTGTTTTGGTGTTTAAATCCGCCTTTCTACTTTACATTCAAGGACCTAGGGTCGAGTGGTGAGCACTATCATACCCTAGAGTCACTGTGAGATGTAGGGAATCTTGGATTAGGGTGTTTAATTGTCAATTTTCTCTCTCCTATGCTCAATTAACCATTAAAACCCTAATTATGTAGAAACAAAAGTAAATTGATGAATTACAAAAAGTGCTGCTACAGATGGAAGCAAAATACCAAATTATAGAGTACTTGTTTTCGGGGACCTGAAGTGGAAAATTCAGGGACATAGGAGTGGGCGGCCAAGTCCAAGGCCCTATTTTTTGTCTGGATCTGGCAACAAGATTTGCAACCTGAATCTTTTATATTAGAGATTTTCCTGACACAGAACTTTGGGGACTAGGGAGCGAGCACCCTAGTCAAGGGGGAAGTATTTCTTCCTTTCCTGCACTTTAGACACTCTAATATGCTCATCTACAACTCCAATTAGCCTAGCTCCTTAACCTGTAACCTACAATCATAAAAAATTTGGGAGGGGGTTGTGGTGTTTAAAGGCTTGCCTCAGTCAAGCCCCGGAGGACCTTAAGTCTCCGAACACCGTTGTTAGATAGAAAGTGCATGCCCTTGTGAGGCAGAGGTATAAACCAAATGAATTGATAATAAAAACACAATATAATGTCACTTTGTAGTGAAGATATCATGGGAGGAGGATGCTCTTCATTCCATGATGAAATAGATGCTCAAATATGCAAATACAAACACACAAACCACACAAGTCTGCTCTTGCAACACAATGAAAGCCTTGAATCACCTTGAGAACACTTAAACATCACAATTGCCATCTAGTTTACAAATGAATACATAAACATGCTTTTATATGCAACTACACGCACTCTCGCGAAGATTTTCATAATTCAAACTTACTGTGTTAGCAAAGGACCTAAAAATGGTCATAAATTGACACCCAAAAATTGGGGCTGCCCCAAAATAGGGCAGGACTAGGGCATGGGCGCCCAAGTCCTCCCCCTATTTTGGGTAGGGTACAACTCAAGGGGGTCCTCCTAGGTCCCATTTGTCATGTTACCTAGGGCTCATTCCATCGGGATGCCAAATTATGAACTAAGATATCCTAAACACATGCAAAAGACTCGGGAGCTAAACCTTAAGAGGAAAAAGCCCTCAAGGGGACATTTTTCGATGTTACACTAACCCTTTTCCCCTCAACATTAGCACTAGGTTTAGATATATTTCTCTAAGAATTAGGTTTAGAATGAGGAAGCGGCCTTCTCTGGAGGTTTGATATCAATTTGCAAAGTCCCACACTTTCGAGATCATTCCCATTGTGTCAGTAGAATGCTTGGACTCTCTCCAAGCAGGGTGCAATTCTAGTTGACAACAACTTTATCAATCAGATTACTGTCCTCAGTAAGAGATTTCAACAACTCTTCTTGAGCCTTTGCTTGAACAATTGAAGCCCACTTGAATTTCTGTTCCAGAGACATTGTGTCTAGATTTATTTGGCCCTGTAGTAAATCCTATTCATCTGAATTATGTTTCTCTTTCTCTAGTAGTAGTGTCTCTTGTCACTTTTTCTTCATAAAGTGAGACTTCCATTTTATGTTCTCCTTCAATTGTGGCTTCTGTAATGGATGAGATCCTTATTCTTTTTCTGGGACTAGATGCTAGTCTCTCCTCTTCAGATCTCTTGTCTTTCCTTTCTAGAGTGCTTGTGAACTCGGATCCTCCTAATTTGGTTTCTACCTTACTTAATTGTTCATCTAAGGTTCTTTCTGACTGTTCAGGTTCCATCAACATTCTGGAAGATAATTTTGAGAAAGTCCTAAATTTGTCTTCCTTGGGATCAGTAGGATTGCTTAGTAGTGTATCAACTAACTCAGTCAAGACATCTTCTGCAACTTCATAACCTAGTGTAGGGATCCATATAGTTCTTGGTTCCACAGCTTCCATAAAGCATTTATCTTTATCCACCATGAATACAATGTCCTTTTCATACTTTATCACCACTTTTTTAGGTATCTAAAACCTTCTCACCATTTTCTGTTGAAAATCTCTTAAATATTTCCACAAGATTTTATTTTGTATATTTGCATGACCCAAACTCTGTAAATGATTTCTTATTTGAGTAGCTATAGGAATGTGGTCTATCTAGATAACATTTCCTAGACTAGGTAGCTCCTTTAGATAGTAAAAGAGTAAACATGTAATCAGTGTTCCATATTTGAATGGATGATTAGTTTCTTTTGCCCTTTTCAAATTCTCCATAAGTTCATTTCGAAGTAATTCACAAAAATCATAATCAATATTGTTTTTGATCATGTCATACACTATGTATATAGCTGATGTAGACACAAAATTTTATTTGTTGGAGAAGTATATTTTGTATCCTATAATCATTGATACAAATCTGATAGCCAGATCCCTGATGTCATTCACTATAAGGCCATTCTTCTCAAGTTTGGCTCCTGTTAGCTGCATCACCACATTGTTCTTCATTTTCTTTATGCCAGGAATCCTTCCGAAGGAGATCATACTGGTTACTACTTTAATGGCTTCTTTGGTTATCAAATAGGGTTAGAACAAGTTTGACCCATGCATCAATCAGAATTGCGGGAAAGTCCAGACAGGTGTCAAATTTATTTTCTCCTAGGACTTGGTAATCATCTTTCAGCACAATGTTTGCAGTCATCAGTTTGTCCAAATATAGTTTGCCTAACTTCATATGGTCATATTCTTCTAATCTAGTGTGAATGTATGCCCTGATATCTTCCATATGAAAGACCCCATGTGGAGTAATTGAGAATGCCCCTGACATATCATTTTTCAGTAATTTGAAGAATTGTTTCTCAAACTTGGGGCGAGACATTTTTCCTATCTCGATTACATGAGTAAACATTTTTCTAGACAGTTTAATTTTCACAGTAGGGTTTCAAGTTGCAAATACCTCTTTCACCAGAGTAGGGTTTCCTTGATCTGAAATTCTCTAAACCCTTCAAATCTTGGTTGTTGTGGCACAAAGTCTATTTTGATCTCTCTGAGTACTTGATAGCTTCAAGTGTAAAGTGATTTGAGATTAAACAAGTTCCCTTTTATCCTCCACATGACGTGACCTAAATGTCATCAAATGTTTATTTCCAAAAAGCTACTAAAACCTTTCACTGTAGATCATAGTTGATTAGGATTGCTTCGCAATATACCACATTGACTCCTTTTCTTCTGGATCTTCTTCTAATAGGTGTGCCGCATCAGATTCCATGATACATCTTCGTGCCGTATTCTAGCACCCAATTTTTGGCTGGGGGATTTGAATTTTCTACACTACTCCCCCTGAGCCAGAGTTCTCAATTTACTTCTGGAAGAGGTATCTGCACTGGATACTGGTGCAGATTGATCTCTAACTTCAATTACTCCTTTCTTGATCTATACCTTGTTCATTTCTTTCTTCATTTCAACTAGATCAACTTTCTCTTTTCCCTTGTCATTTCTCTACTCTGTTTTCCTTTCTTCAAAGTAGTGATTTCTCTTCTCATTCCTACTTCTGCAAAACCTTGCAACATGTCTAAAATTGTTGCAATTGAAGCACACCACATTGATTGAATTTGATCTGCATTGATTAGCTGTATGTCCAAATCTATTGCATGCAAAACACTTTCCATTGAAAGATTGACTATTACTAAAATTTTAAAGATTTGTTCTTACCGAACTTCTGCATTCATTTGATCTGTGTCCCATTTTATAGCATGCATTGCACCTAATAGGATTCTGAATTACTTTACTTTTGTAGAGAATAGCTCTATGACCAATCCTATTGCAAGTGAAGCATTTACCTTTGAATGACTGATCATTTCTTCCATTGTTGAGACTTTTCTTGAACTGATTTCTACATTCATTCACTTTATGACCAATTTTCTTGCAATTGAAACACTGACCAGAGAATAATGGAGTCTTTTGATTTATTCTACTTCTACACTAAGTAGCCTTATGACCAAACTTATTACATGAATCACAATAACCATTGAAATATGGGTACCCTTGAGCATTTGGTTGTCTGACCCAAGGTCTTCTAGGTCTTCTTCCTTGATTTCTGAACTGGTATCCTTTGTTTTTCCTTGGCTCAGTGCTTATTTGCCCGGAGTTTGAACTTTCGCCTTTCTCAAATCCTAGACCATGTTTGTCATCAACATTCCTTTGGCTAGCAATCATTTCATCAAGCTTTGCAGTACTTATCTTGAATTTTTCTTCAAAACTTCTTGCCTTTTCCAGATCTATTTTTAAACTTATAATTTCTTTTTCAATTTTTGCACAATCTTCTGATCTATTTTTCACAATCAAGTTTAGATCATCTTCTACTTTTGTTCTTTCTATAACTTCTTCTTTCAAATCATTTAGGGCTTCATTTGCTGATAGCAATTGGTCATTGACTTCTTTGTATTTGTCTTTGAATTTCTTGACTTACTCTTTTAGCTTTAAGATGCATTCATCTGCTTGTTGCAAGTTTTTTTTAGATCCCTGACTTTTTCTTCAGAGTTTTCAAGATCCATAAGAGATGCTTCTAGTTGATTGTACCTTTCATAAATTCCATACCTTCTTGCTGCCATGATCACACAATCCCAGATCTTCCTCAAGATGTTAAACTTCTTCTGAGGAATTTCACTCTGATACCAATTGTTAAATGTCAGGAACACTGAGAGGGGGGGGGGGTGAATCAGTGTTCTATAAATCTTTTCATGTACTTTTACTTTTAACCATTTCAAAAAAATAATCCAATACAAGAAAAATATACAACTGAACAACATCGACAAAAGCATGACACATAACACCAAGACTTTATGTGGAAAACCCAAAGAGGGAAAAACCACGGAGAGGATTAGCTCTCATAAATGTATTGCAATCTTTATAGAAATGATGTTCATGCTTGGTCACTCCATGGGCCTAGAACATGCTGGCTTGCAACCATGAAGTACAACTAAGTTTAGCAGGCTCACTACCTCAACCCTTCACCTAGCAAGATTACAATAAGGGCTGTTAAACCCTACTGGAGGCTCACTACTGCCTTACTACCTTGATAACAAAAACTTGCTTCCAAATAGATCACACATGATATCTAAATACTGCTTCAGCATCTGCAACTATGCCAGAGTGCAGTCATTTATTAACTGAATTCTGAATCCCAAGTCTTCATCGTTGCTGATCCTGTAACTCTGCTCCACTATTCACATCTTCGCATCACACACATACTTCACACCCCACACACACTTAACCGAAGATGATCACTGTTATATATATATCTACATCATGATTTAATTTTGTAATTAGGTTGACATCCAAGAGATGAAATGTGTACATAAAAGGATGTAGCTTGTCGCTTAATTTAATGCACTATGGGTTGCACAGACCTAAAACTTCCCCAAACATGTTCATATAGGTTAGCTCTAATCATTCAAATACTTGCATAGATCTTTCACACACTATCCTTTCTCCACACCATGATTTATCTCACCAGTCGGCCTGTTCCTCAAAAGTAAGCTTTACAGTTTCATCTGCTAACTTGCAACTTCTACTGTGGATCAAAAAACAACTTCCAAATCATATCAAGGAATCTTCACACATTCCCAATCTTACCCTTAGAACCGCAAGGCATCACATCATCTTGCAGAGAGATGTGGACCATCAAAACTCAGACTTTGTCTCTGTCAAACTCTATCAAACACTATGTTGGTACTTAGTAGCTTGTAGCTATCCTTTTGGTGAACTTCAGATCTCCTAACTCTGGAATAAGACATTTCATATAAGTGTTTACAACACCTTACAACTGCATAGCAAAATACTTATCTGCAGAGGAATGCGGACCACTGCACTATGGCCTGTTCACTATTCCTGCTATACCTTTGCTTACCCAAACTTAGACATTTCTCCAAGATGACTTCAGGAGGAAATCAAGACATAATCTCTGAACTTCATAACACTTTCAGACAATTAAGAACATCATACTTGAACTGTATTACTGGATCATCAGTTATGGAGGCATATTGTCCAGCTTACTATCCTCATACTTAGCCATTTTCTATGAACCGGACTTGGAATCTAATATGTTCTTTCAGAGATATCTCTTCCTGTCATGGTGATAGGATCTCTGAGCCTTGTTTCCATCAATGACAACATATAGATCCATACCAAAGTAGTGTCTCTTGCCAACAACTTGCATCAATAAAAATGAAGTGTGTTAGTTGGGGTGGCCATAGTACCCTCTTTCACTTCCTTAATTTTGAGAACCATGCTCAATATTTGTCACATGGGATGTCTAATGCAAGAGCATCTTAGAGGTTGAAGAATCCTGCATCACCCAAATACTCCCTTTTAATTTTCTTTGTTTTGAAGCATTTTGGCATCCCACATGCCTACTATTCTTTCCATAGAAGCTAAATATTTCTTTAAATTTGTTTTTGGTTGACATCACAGTTCTAGAAATTAGTAATCTTCACTACAAGTTGCCATAATTAGACACATTGCTTTCAAAATATAGATTATGATATTGTAGAAGGCTAATAGACATTCCCACATGAAAATTTTATTATTTGTTTCCTTGTAGAAAGTTGTGGCACTTTGTAATGCCTAAGAGAACCCCCTTTAAGATTTCACATCAAATTTTGAATAATGCACCTATTATAATATTTCATGGTAGTCCCATGAATAGTTAAAGAGGAAGGATCATAGTCTCTAGTTAGTGGCATACTGTCACTTAAATAATCCACTATAAATAAGAGAACAAGTTCCTTGGAGAAAGGTAGAGCAAAGGAAGATATGATGGAATAGGTGATCTTAGGATCTCATAGAGTTGTAATACTGGCTTATAGCCCATTGCCATGTATAATTGTGGCATGCACACTTATTGTTGAGTTTTTTACGACATTTCATGTTAGAGCATTTACTAAATCTACGTCTATTGTGTACTCTAATTAGTATTTATTATTTGTATGTTTTGGGTTGCACGTACTAAGTATATATCATTGGATCTTCTATCTATGACTACATAATAATATAATTAAATACAACATATAACACAAATTGATGCAAGTGGGACTCCCACCTGCTAAGGCAACACATAAACTTACAACACAATATAAATTTAAAAATAAAAATCCATGATTTATTTTATTGTAATTGAACTCTCATACATTCAACAGATTACACAAATATGAAATATCAAAACTACATTCAAATTCATGGCCTTCAATGGACTCTCTCTCACAAATCTACACACATAGCCTTCATGGCTTCCTCTACAAACAATCGCTCCTCACCTCTACACCCTTCCCATGGGCTAAGATTTTCCCTCCAAAATTTGTTCTAAGAAATCTCCCTATGAGAAATTTCTTTCAAATCAGCAATCACATTTATTTTTATTCACTTCTCTACAATGTTTGGCCTTTCACCTTCTCTTTTGCACCTACCCTTCCCATAAATTTACGCCTTTTCATTTGATAAATGTCATAGCCTCAAAAGAGGCTTTTCCTCTTCCATAGGTGTCCCATATTTCTGCTATAGAATTTCATTAAAATTCATTTTAAACAAGGCACCTCTTCTCCTTTAGTCACTGGAAACTATATAACCTTTCACCATAATTTCTATCCTTTTTTAAAAAATGCCTCTTCATACTTTTCGTGTGTAAAAAACATTAAAGGAGGAATAAAAACCTAAAAATTTATCACCTAAACCACCTTAATACTTTTCCATAATGAAATAGTTAAATTTTGGTGACTTTGCATACGCAGAATCAGGTGCCGAAAAGACAAATAAATGAAAGTTCTCTGTTTTACCTAAAAATTTGTTGAAAGGTGTGTTATGACCCCCTCAGGTCCTTCGCAGAAGGATTTTGTACCAGCCTTCTAGAATTATGAAATTTTAAAATTTCCCTAAACCAGCGACACACTTTCAGTTTTAAAGACACAAATTTCTACCATTAATTTCTCTCAAAGGTGAAATGTATGACTTCAATTCTTTTTGCACATTGGACATGGTACCTCCAAGAATTCCCTTGGATTCTACTTTATCTCTTATGGATGTTTGGGAATAAATTTTACAAAACTGCCTACAGAGTGTTGAAACTGCGAATCGACAAAAGTTTGATTCTTGCAATTTTGTGCCAAATTTCAAGTTACGTGATGCTGAGAGATGCCAATGACCACCAAGCCAAAATAAAACTGAAAAGGGTAATCCCAATGTTGGAGTAAATATGGTTTGACATATTCACCTATGCTTAAGTTTACTTAGGCATCCAACCTTATTATTTATTAATTAGGTGCATATTTGTTTTTAGTTTAAAATCATTTATCATTTCGATAGTTGGACTATTGGATGCCTCCACCCGATCATTCCTTGCCTTTATAAGCAAGGTTCTATACATTATTCTGCATCTCACATCTCAATCTCATTTTAATTATTCACTCATTGGGTGAAATATTTCTCTCTCTATGAAGGTTTATTTGCAGGTTGTGCTCCTGGGAGGTGGTTCACACCTACATGGTATCAGAGCTGACTATCTGCACCTCCTTCCATTTTGAGATTTTTCATCAGTGAATTGGTGAGATTGAGATCATATTGCCTGTATTTTCTGGTAGAAAGATATTTTTTAGCATTTGAAATTTTATAAATTCCTATTTTGCCTATTATTTATTGAAATCTACATCATACTGGTCTGAGATGTTTGCATTGATTGTTGTTTCATTTTGAAGGAGATGTTACCAAGATTTGTTTTATTGTTGGAGGCTTTATATCGCTGATTTTATATTTAATCTATCGTTTTACCCTGCCTGTGGCACAACCCAAGTTCTACCTTCACAGAAGGTGTGATCTTTGAACATGGCCTCACAAGATTAGAGTCCCACATAAGCTTGCATACTCCTCAGTACATCCTGGTGCTCACATAGGCCTACATACTTCACGTCCAATGTGATGCTCACATAGGGTTTTCTTAGGCATTTGGAAAGCATTGCTCACACTAGAGGAGGCGGTTGGAGGTATTTCAAAGCTGACAAAGTAGGCCATTGATTGGGCAATTCAAACATATTTGATGAATACTTAATAAGTATTTGTAAAGTTTGCAACAAAATATTTGATGTTAGGGTTTCCATCTTGTGTGCAGCGGAAGTAGTGGGCTCGTCCACGACTCCTTTTAGACGTTGGATTGGGACTTTAGTCCTACATTTGCATTGTAACACGGTATTTTGGGTATTGAAATAGCTAATTACACCTTTGATAACTGTGAGCAAGGTTCACATGGCCATGAAATGTGTCTCTCACATGTGGTATGTGAGTTTGAAGTGGTGACTTGCTTGTGTGGAGACAGTTGTGATTTGACGCTTAGTGACTCGCACTTGGTGATTTGGCGCAATCATCTCTAGGGGCCCAAATTTTATCCTCCGCTCAAGAAAGTAGTCACATGGGCAACCAAAATTGAGCCCTCAGGTGGTTGCTGGTGCTTCCAAAGTGCCCTTTATAGGCCTTTTTCATTTTTGCATATCTTTTCCAAATGAAGGCTGATTTTCGCAAACCACATATCAACGAAAAGGTATTTTCATCACCTTCACAGTGGTTGAGATATTTCTCACATATTTTTCTATTTGATGGTGTTTTTAATCTATTGAAGTTTGATCTTAGTTTTGCTAATTAGTGTGAAAAAAGGGGTTGGTTGTTTATACTGTGAAGAATATTTGTTGCATTCTCTTGTTTCATTATGGATTTGCCTAAAGTAGAACTTCTATCTGCAACAAATTATCTTAAGTGGAAATCTGATATGGAGATTTTGTTGTTGAAACTAAAGTTGCAAAGGATTACTTTTGACCAAGATCCTGAACCCACAAGTGTTGTAGAAAAGAGGAAATAGTTTGATCAAAGAGATGAAGCTCTTGGTACTCTCATTATGTCCATTTCTCTTGACTTGAGATATCATGTGTTATCTTGTAATCATCCTAATGATATTTGGACTACCTTAGAGAACCTTTTTGGTAAGCCAGATAAGATGAGGAAATTTCATTTGGAGAATGAACTAATAAATCTTGATCCTAGACATTTTGACAATATCTAGGACTTCTTCACCAAGCTTAATTATCTCATATTACAGTTGTTTGAATGTTGGGTTAAAAAGAAGATGAGTAGTTGATTCTATCTACTCTCTCTAAGTTAGGTCCTGATTATTTTGTATTTGTGTCTGCATTTTATGCTACCATAGATGCTCTAGGTAGTGCACACAAAATATCTTCTCTTGATGGTTTTACAGCTCAACTCACAAGGGAACAAGCAAAGTTGGCACAAATGGGCACATTGACACCTATGAGGGCTCAAGCACTTCTTGTAAAAGATCCTAAGGCTTCAAGTGGCAAGGACAAGAAATAGAATAAGGATTCTAAATCTCAAGATAAAGTTAAGGATTCTCCTTCACAGCCTACTCCTGAGACCAAGACCTCTTCTAAAGAGGAACCATCACAAAAGAAGAAGATCAAATGTGCTTATTGGAAGAAATCTGGACATGATGAGAATAAATGTTATACTAAGAAGATTGATGAGCTTACTCACCTTCCTCAAAAGAACAACATCCCACTGCCCTCATCAATGTCTCCTTCTTCTCCTTCTTTTTCTTCCAAATCACAATCAGCAGCATCTTCATCTACACAGGGTTTACAATTAGGATGAAAGGTAAAGCACTCTTGGCTTCCACTATTCCTTAAAATGAGAGATGGCTTCTTGATTTAGGTGCATCTCATCATATGGCATCTTCTATGGATATGTTCACTTCTTTTGAGCCTTGTAGTTGATCTAACATTTTGATGGGTAATAATACTTACATGAAGGTTTGTGGGAAAGGTTCTATTGATATGGGTGAAGGATCTTTTAATGATGTTCTTTGTGTACCCTCTTTGACCACTAATCTCCTTTCAGTTTATCAAATTATTGATGGTGCACAAGGTAAGACAGTTGAGTTCACTCTTGATCATGCATACATTCAAGACATAGAGACTAGAGATATCATTGCTATAGGGGTGGTGGATCATGCATCTCGTTTGTATTCTTTTTCTCATTTTATTGATGATGATGCTTCTTTGGCCAATGTTCACACCCTTCCATCAAGGGTGTGAATCATGTTTGTGAGGAGAAGTTTGGTCACTTGAATCTTAGTGTTCTCAAGACTCTAGTGTTAAGCTTCCTCCTCATTCACCTCTTGCGTCTTCAGATTGAGTTCTTCTCTTGAGCAGGTTGATCATGGTGTTCTAGATCTTGCTTTTTGGGATGAGTATTTGGCAAGTATTTTAGACTTTTTTTGTAGAGTCTCATCTTGCAAATTTGGGAGACATACTTGAGGGGATTTCTCACCTCTTTGATGAAACTTTTAGCATGACTATTGATTCATCTACATTGTCATTGGAGATTGACATTGATGAGTTTCCTTTTTCACTTGATTTGTCACATTTCATGGTTGAGATTGATCATGTTTATATGGTGGCTTATTTGAGCATAGAGACTCCTTAGTCTTCAGAGGTTTTTATTTGGAGACTTCCCTCCTCCTTCCTTTAGTTGGACACAAAGTGGCTTCTTCATCATTCAATGGACTTGTTTCTTCCTAAGGGGAGAGGTGTTTCTTGTAGGCATTAAATCATCTTTTGTTTCCAGGTATACTTCATCAGCATTAGAGCTTCTTCATTATGAGGGGATATAATGTCTCTCTTTTTCCTTCCTATGGGGGGATCATTGATTGTATATACATGATGTATGTAGTCCTTGAGGGTGTTAGTGAGTCATCCATGCATCATCTTTTATTTTCTCTCTTTTAGAGAGGAGTTTTGTCCCACATGATTTTCTCCTTTTCTCTGGTTTGTGAGAGATTGCATTGCATTTTGCATTGTAGTGTAGCCGGGACCCATATTGCATCTTGCTCATATTGCATAATAGACTTCTCCCTAAGTTGCACTTAAGGGGGGGTGTTGGAGTAAATATGGTTTTACATATTTACCTAGATGCTTATGTTTACTTAGGCATCCAACATTATTAGTTATTTATTAGGTGCTTATTAGTTTCTAGTTTAAAATCATTTATCATTTCGGCAATTCAACGATTGGTTGCCTCCACCCAATCATTCCTTGCCTTTATAAGTAAGGTTCTGTACATTATTCTGGATCTTGCATCTCAATCTCATTTTAATTATTCACTCATTCAATGAAATATTTATATCTCTGGGAAGGTTTATTTGTAGGTTGTGCTCCTGGGAGGTGGTTCACACCTACACCCTCAATAATGAGTCCCACTTTTTGGCCAAGATGGACAGTGATATCAACATTTTTTACTAAATCTTCACTTTTTGAGACGTATAGCAGCTAAACCATTAATAATTTGGAGATGATGAAAACTAGTGATTTGTGGTGATTTGTGTGTAGATTTTATATATATATATATATATATATATATATATATATATATATATATATATATATATATATATATATATATATATATATATATATATATATATATATGAAATAAATCATGAATCTTTCAACATCTCCTTTAATAACTAGTTTTTAATAGTAAACAACATTTTTAGAAAGTAATGTTTATGTCGTCCAACATAACTTTTTTTTCTAGAAAGGATAAAATTCTAATTTTTAAAATATAGATTTTTAACATCAATATCTAGTGCATGGATATTTTTTCATAATTTTTTGTTACATATATATTTTTTAATTAATTTTTAAGTCAGGGTAACTATAATTTGGACATAGGTGTATGTTGTCAAGCATAACTTGTTGTGTATATATCAAAATTCATTTTTTTTGGTGAAACAAGGCCATCAATACCTAGTACACAAATATTTTTTAGAATTTTTTTCTCTATTTTATTATTTTTCCGCTTGTGTGGAATAGAGACATTGATGTTCGGTGAAAAACCTACATTCACTAAAAATATAAAATAAATATAAAATCAAGTGAAACATATTCAAAATCATACTTTTTAGAAAGCTTATACTAAGGGCTACATATTTACAAAATATAATTTCTAAATGACTTCATTTGATCCCCCAAAAGGTGAAGCAAAATTTGTTTTTGTCAGCATCTTGATAGGTGTAGAGGAGACTCCATCGAGGGTGGTACAGTCATGGTCAGAGGGTCCATAGAGTGAACTGTCCAGGTCATGTAGCAATAGTAAACACAATGGAAGCAACTTAAATATAAAATGCAATAGAAGATTCAAATACTCAATACATCATGGATTCAAAATACTTATATGCTGGCAACATGCTGTCTACAAATTAAGGCTCATAGGCCTAATTACAGATTAGAAAGATATGGCATTGAAGTGCCTCTTCGAAAAGAATTCAAACTCTTTCTCAACTTCTAATCCTAAACTACTTTCCTATGCATCTAAGACATGCTTATATATCATCTTCAATCTCAATAAATCCTTTGTGTCAGCCAAGGAAGAGGTTACAATCTCCAATGAAGGTGTAATGTGTGAAAATGGGTAGGTCAGACTTAAACAGTTGGTACTCCTCCGCGAGTGAATGAAACATGGTGCAGATCTTAGGGAAGGTCAACCAGGGCCCAAACTATCTTGAATGATGTTTCATTTATCTCCATAAGTCATGAAAGTGCTCTAAGAATCTTCTCCTTTAGATGGCTACTCTTTATGCTTTATTCTATGAAAATAGGTGATCTTCTGGTAGCGATATCTTTGTAGAAACTGATCCAAATGATCTAAATTTTGGATATGTTGTGCATGATGATGTCTAGATTCTAAGACTTGCTCCACAAGATCTGAAATGATAATGCAGCAAAATATAGACCAAAATACTGAAACTACTTTTGACTATTTGGACTGGAATGAATTGGAAAAGGAAAGAAATAAAAAAATGCAAATATTTTTGGTTGATGTAGGATTGCTTTGCAACCTAGGATTCTCCTACATCAGACACCTGAGGTTGTTGAAAAAGTGAGTCCCTCACTTTACCGGGGCTAGGGGAAAACCAAGACGGGTCACCTCAGCTTGAGAAATCCATGATAAATCTTCTTCTGATCTGCCTTTCCACTTCATAAGTTATTCTTTGTATTGCTTTCCTCTGGTGTTGCATCCAATTTTGTTGTCCAAGATGTCTTCTATCTGCTCCGGTAGTTGCTGTGGTAACTGATTCTTCAAATCATCTTCAATGTTGTCACTAGATTTTGTTTCATGATGCTGATATAGGTCTGCGATGTCGAATATAGGTGATATACCCAATGTCTTTGGTAGCTCCACTTCATATGCATTTCTTGAATTGAAAATTTCTTGAGTATCTTACATGGTCCAAACTTCTTCATCTTCAACTTATTATATGTCTCCACTGGAAATCTCTCTTTTCTCAGAAATAACATTACTTCATCACCAATTAAATATTCCTTGTGTCTGGACTCTTCTCATCTTATTGCTCCTTATACTTACTATTCATCTCCTCTAAATGCTTCTTAACCTAATTATGTACTATTTCCATATGTTCTGCAAATTCTTCTCCTTCTGCACTTCTCTTATTCTCCATACTGATATAGATCTCTCAACTCTGCTACTCCTCTAGGGTTTACTCCTGTTACAACTTTAAAAGGTGTCTTTTCGGTACTCCTATTCATTGAATTATTGTATGTAAACTCTTATTATGATAGGATTAGATCCCAACTTCCTATCTTCTCTCGTACCAAACATCTCAACAAATTTCCCAAACTTTGGTTTACCACCTCTGTCTATCCATCTGTTTGTGGGTGAAATGCTAAGCCAAACTTTAGGTTTGTCTCCATCTTCTTCCATAATGTCCTCCAAAAGTATTCAATGAATCTTGTATCTCTATCTAAAACAATGCTCTTAGGTAATCCATGCAATCTAACAATCTTTTTTAAAAATAGGTCAGGGACATGCACTACATCAGTTGTCTTCTTACAAGGTATGAAATGTGCCATCTTTGAAAATATGTCTACCACTATAAATATAGAATCACGTCCTCTTTGTGTCTTTGACAATCCTAATATGAAATACATGCTTATATGTCTTCCCAAGGTCTCTCCGGTACTATCAAAGATTTGTACAACCCAATATTCTGACTACTCCTTTTTGCAACTTGACATACTCTACAATTCTGCACAAACTTCCTTACATCCTTATATATCTTAGGCCAAAAGTAATGTTCACTTACCAAAGCCACTATCTTGTCAATTCTAGAATGTCTTGCTAATCCACCACTATGCTTCTCCTTGATCAAATTGTCTCACATCGAGCTCCTAGGTATACACAACTAATTTCCTTTGAACAACATATCCTCCTGAATGAAGTAGTCCAACCACTTACTTCTATCTATCACAACAGGTTCCTTGCATGCTCTCCATGGTTCTACAAAATCAAGATCTTCATCATACATATGATTTAGTTCCTCAAAACATAATACTTCAACTCTCATCTCTGTCAGAAAGTTCCTTCTTCTACTCAATGCATCAGCAACTTTGTTTGACTTCCCACTTCTATGCTTCAGTACAAAAGTGTAACTCTACATGAACTCTACCCATCTCATATGTCTATGATTTCACTTTCCTTAACTGTTCAAATATTGCAAAGCTTGATGATATGAATACAACACAAATTCCTTAGGAAACAAGTAATGTCTCCACTTCTTTAAGGCTTGAATTATGGCATAAAATTCTTGATCATAAACTAAATATCTTCTCCTTGCATCATTCAACTTCTCACTGAAATATGCTACTGGTCTACCTTCTTGACTTAACACTGCTCCTATTGCATTTCCACTTGCATCACAATCTACTTGAAATACTTTCTTGAAATCCATTAATGCTAAGACTGATTGCTCTGTCACTTTCTGCTTCAACAAATCAATTTTTTTATCTGCTCCTAATGTCCACTTAAAATCCTTTCTATCACCTCTCATTGTCTTTGTCATAGGTGTGCATACTGAACTAAAATTTCTAATGGACTTCCGGTAGAAACTAGCTAATCCATGAAATGATTTGACTTCTCCAATGCTTTCAGGTGTTGGCCATTCAACAATTTCTCTAACTTTCTTAGGTTCCATCTTCAATCCTTCCACAGAAATCACAAATACCAAGTATACCAATTCTTCCTTCATGAGACTACACTTCTTGATGTTTATCAGCAATTTCTCCTCTCAATCTCTTCAATACTTGTCTCAGGTGCCACAAATGTTCTTCCTTTGTCTTACTGAAAATCAAAATATCAGCCAAGTATACAATAGCAAACTTACCCAAGAATTTATTCAAAACTTCTTTCATCAATCTCATGAAAGTACTTGATGCATTTGTCAATCCAAAAGGCATCACTAACCACTCATACAATCCTTCATTTATCTTAAAAGCAGTCTTCCATTCATCTCTTTCTCTGATTCTGATTTGATGGTATCCACTTTTCAAGTCTACTTTTGTAAAATATTTTGCTCCACTCAAACAATCCATAATGTCATCCATCCTAGGAAATGTGAATCTATACTTAACTGTGATCTTGTTGATTGCTCTAGAGTCTATACACATTCTCCATTCTCCATGCTTCTTTGGTGCTAGCACTACAGGTACTATACAAGAGATTAAGCTTTCTTTGATCAAACCTTTCCTCAACAACTCTTGTATTTTTCTATTCATTTCTGCATTCTCTACTGGTGTCATTTTGTGTGCTTCTTTGTTAGGCAAACTAGCTCTAGGTATAATATCCATGTGATGACTAATACTCCTGATTGGTGGCAATCCTTCAGGTACATTATCTAATATGATGTCTTCATCTCTGTCAACAATTCAATTATCTCCTTTGCCCGTGATTATCCAATTTATGTACTTAGGGTTCCATGCTTCTTAGGAATCAAGGCATAACACATATTCTCATGTCTCAAACCATCCAAAAATTTCATTCCATCTACCAAATAGATTCTAGCATTCCCACATACTTCACTCTTAGGTTCATCTTCCAAAGGTATCAAGGTGATTTTATTTCCATTAGATGCTATAGTATAGGTAATCTTTTTCCCATCATGTATAGATTTTCTATCATATTTCCATGGTCTACCCAACAATATATGACATACATCCATAGGCATAATATCACACAATACTTCATCATGATAAGATCCAATATGAAATTTAACCAAACATTGTTCACTCACCAGTACCTTGTGTTCATCCTGAATCCATGCTATCTAATAGGGTTTAGGGTGTTTCAATCTCTCTAGGTTCAGCTTAGTCACCATGTCCTCTGAAACGAAATTATCAGTACTACCACTATCAATTATTACCTTACAACATTTACCTCCTAATTTGCATCTAGTCCGGAACAAACTTTTCCTCTACGGTAGTTCCTCATTTGTCTCTACTTGAAATAGTGCTCTCCTCATGACTAATGATTCTCCTTTCTCTAGTTTTCCAACTAAATTAGGTGATCCAATAGGTTCTTCTACATAAGCTACTCTTCCATTGTTCTCTATCTTCTTGCTTGTACTTCCCTGATGACATTCAAATGATCTGTGTCCTCCACCTCCACATTTAAAACAAGTTCCTCTAAATGTTCTCTTATCAAATCCTCTTCCATCTCTTCTGTATCCTTCACTCTGATAAGAATTATGATGTCCTCTACTATGAAAAGTCTTGTCATCTCTCCAGTATGCATTGTTATCTCTATCCTCTTTCTTGAATGTACTATCTTGTTTGTTCTTCTCTATAATTGATCTTTCTCCTCTGGAATATGTTCTACCTCTTTCAAATTTACCTCCTCTCCCTCTCTGTCTCTGCTTATGCTTCTTATTCAACTTTTCTTCAACTTTCAGGACAAACTAATATGCTTCTTCTATTGTTGTCATCCTCACCAAACTCAATTATTATTAAATATTCAATCTCAGTCCATTGATATATCTTGCCACTTTCTCCTTGCTAGCTTCACTATGTCCTATCCTTATGATTATCTTATGAAATTCTTTAGTGTACTCCACATATTTCTCCTTTTGTCTCAGGTTCTGCAATCTCTTCAATAATTCAAACTCATAGTCTGCAGGTATAAACTGATTCTTCAACTTTGTCACCATTCTATCCCATTTTATGATATTTTCTTTTCCTCTTTTGTTTCTATCCAATTGTACTTTTTTCCACCAAATAGCAGCATGTCCCTTCAACTTAGTCTTTGCAAATTTCACCTTCTCCAGATCTTCAATTTCTTCATATTCAAAGTATTCTTCCAAGTCATTTATCCAATCAATCAATTCCTCTGGATTCAAAATTTTAGTGTAATTTGGTACTTCCACTCTAGGTCTTTTTCCAATCTTTGAAATAGCTCTCAACATCTTCACTTGATATGATTCTTCTTCTTCTCCTAGGGTTTCTTCATTTTGATCAACAGATTGAAATTCTTCATCATCATCACTTTCAACATTAGGTCGAGGTGTCAATCCTCTTTTTTGATCTTCTTCAACAACATCCAATCAAACTTTCATTATTTTCATCATCTCCATCATCTCATCCATTCTTCTAGCCATAGTACCAACAACAGGTATTCTCCTTGGTGGCATCTCTTCCTACGATCAATTGTAACTACCTCAAGTTCAACAATTGGGCTACAAGGTGACAATTGCCTTACAATCAATGATCGGTTGACAACACAGGTAGTCTACCTCGGGTTTAACAATCTATTCACAACAAGATCTTACAAAATGCCTTCACAAACTTCACTCCCAAAGGATTCAAACTTCGCTTTGATACCACTTGGTGTAGTCACGGTCGAAGGGTCCACAAAGTGAACTGTTTAGGCCGTGCAACAATAGTAAACACAATGGAAGCAACTCAAATATAGAATGCAATAGAGATTCAAATACTCAATACATCATGGATTCAAAATACTTATATGCTGACAACATGCAGGCTACAAATTAGGGCTCATAGGCCTAATTATAGATCAGAAAGATATGGCATTGAAGCGCCTCTTTGAAAAGAATTCAAACTCTTTCTCAACTTATAATCCTAAACTACTTTCCTATGCATCTAAGACATGTTTATAAATCATCTTCAAGCTCAAGAAATCCTCTGCATTGGCCAAGGAAGACGTTACAATCTCCAATGAAGGTGTAACGTGTGAAAATGGGTAGGTCAGCCTTAAACAACTGGTACTCCTCTGCAAGTGAATGAAACATGGTGCAAATCTTAGGGAAGGTTAGCCAGGTCCCAAACTATCTTGAATGATGTTTCATTTAGCTCTACAAGTCATGAAAGTGCTATGAGAATCTTCTCCTTCAGTTGGTTGCTCTGTATGCTCTGTTCTGTCAAAATAGGTGATCTTCTAGTAGAAATATCTTTCCAGAAACTGATCTAAATGATCTAAATTTTGGATATGATGTGCATGATGATGTCTAGATTCTAAGTCCTGCTCCATAAGATCTAAAATGATAATGTGGGAAAATGCGGACCAAAATACTAAAACTGCTTATGACTGTCTGAATTGGGAAAGGAAAACAATCAAAAGAAAATGCAAATATTTTTGGCTGACGCAAGATTGCTCTGTAACCTTAGATGCTCCTACATAAGAGGGTTTGAATTATGACTAGGGGGGGTTCTTTCCAAGGGGATTTGATCCAATGCAGTTTTATCAAACCCTTCAATTAAACCCCTTTAGATGGAACCCCTCAAGGTTTAAATCATTAATTTTTTTAAAAAATATGTGATTTCAGACAAAAATCAATGTCCCATAAGTGTGACACACTATTATGACAACACCCAAAACCAACCTAAAAATGTTTTTAGGTCATGCCAATTGTCAGTCCGTGTAGATGCTCTTGCATCAGACACACAGGGTAGGAAAATTTTGTAAGTAGGACTGATAAAATGGAGTTGAGTAGTGGGAATACTCTTTTAGGCTGGATGCAACTTGTAGCGAACTCCATTGTTGAGTCATGTGCATCTAGCTAGAACATTTGCCATCTTCCTCCAACAACTCTACTCACCACTCTTCCCTTCTCTCATGGATTCACATCCACCATGCACCATCCTCTGGCAAATTTTTTCTCCTCTCCTCTCCTCTTTCATGGGATCCAACCCACCATAAACCGACCACCTCCACTAAGTTTCACCTATAGCATTCTCTACCACCTCTACAAGCAAATATGCATTATCCACACACCAATCTATACCTACATAATCTCTTTTTCTTTCTACATGCATTAACTCCTTATTCTCCTCAACAACATGTGAATTTATAACAAAAATTTTAGCACAAAATTTAGAAAAACTACACTCTACCTCTTCAATTTTTGCTGCTGCAACTTGTGTTTCCTCTTCTTTCGCTGCGATGTACATCTTCTCATCTTCATAAGCCACTCCTCTTCTATTGTCAAAATTTGTGCTAACAAATCATCATCTTCGTCATTAGCTGCAACCACATCCTCATGCTCTACTATTGCAATTTTTTTCTCCACAAATGCATCCTCTTCCTCGGCAACCTCTAATGTCACCTTCTCTTCATTGCTCACTTATTTTTTCTTTCTCACCTTTTCCCTTCATCTCTACTATCCCTTTCAAATATCACCTAGCTTTCTGCTCCTATTCATCTCATCTTTTCATCTTCTCTCTCACCACACAAGCACTGAAATTCCAAAAGCCTTTCCGAAGGAAAATGTCATTTGTTTTCTCTTTGTCATTTTAGAAAACACTTACCACACACTATGCAACCTGCATTCACAACTTTCTCTGTGGCTTCCTAGCTCTCACTTTCTCAGGACTCCTCTCTACCTACAACAATCTTTTGGTCTCTTCACAACCGCTTCACTCTTATTGCAAGTCCTGGCATAGGTTGCCTCATGTTCGATGCTCTACCCACACACTCAAGACCTTTGGCTCTGATACTATTTGATGCAAGTGGAATTCCCACCTATTGCTGTAGCACATAAACTTACAACATAATATAGATTTGCAAATAAAAATCCTTGATTTATTTTATTGTAATTAAACTCTCATACATTCAATAGATTACAAAAATATGAAATATCAAAACTACATCCAAATTCATTGCCTTAAATGGCCTCTCTCTCACAAATCTGCACACATAGCCTTCATGGCTTCCATTACAAACAATCACTCCTCACCTCTACGCCCTTCCCATGGGCTGAGATTTTCCCTCTCCAAAATCTATTCTAAGAAATCTCCCTATGAGAAATTTGTTTCAAAACAACAATCACATTTATTTTTATTCACTTCTCTGCAATGTTTGGCCTTTCACCTTCTCTTTGGCACCTACCCTTCCCATAAATTTTTGCCTTTTCATTGGATAAATGTTGTAGCCTCAAAAGAGGCTTTTCCTCTTCCACATGCATCCCATATTTCTGCTATAAAATTTAATTAAAATTCATTTAAAACAAGGCACCTCTTCTCCTTTAGTTGTTGGAAATTATATAACCTTTCACCATAATTTCTATCTTTTTTAAGAAAAATGCCTCTTCATACTTTTTGCGTGTAACAAACATTAAAGGAGGAATAAAAACTTGAAAAAATTATCACCTAAACCCCCTTAATACTTTGCCATAATGAAATAGTTGAATTTTGGTGACTTGCATGTGTGGAATCGGGTGCCAAAAAGACGAAAAAATAAAAGTTCTTTGTTTTGCCTAAAAATTTTCTGAAAGGTGTGTTATGACCCCCTCAGGTCCTCCGCAAAAGGATTTTACTCCATCCTTCCAGAATTATGAAATTTTAAACTTTCCGTAAACCGGCGACACACTTTTAGTTTTAAAGACACAAATTTCCAACATTAATTTCTCCCAAACGGTGAAATATATGACTTCGATTCTTTTTCCACACTGGACATGGTACCACCAAAACAAAACAAAACTGAAAACCAAACCTGAAAATGATTTTAGGTGATGCCGATTGTCAGTTCACTCGGATGCTCTTGCATCGCAAATAAATATAAACATAACCTAGGTCAACTCCTAGTAGATAATAAGAGGGAGATGACAAGGTCCAAATTTGAAATTTGAATTTAAAAGTTTGATATTTAGATGCATGACTATCGAAATGACTTAGGTGAAGTCTACACCTATAGATTTAATCCAAGGTGGTGAATGGCAAATCTAATGATTGAAACCAATATCGAAGGATGAATAATAATAGAATCAAAATAAGATTTGGTTATGATCTAAATTCACACAAGAATATTGTAAAATTATATATTACAAATTGCATTAAAAACACTTTAATTAAAATAACCCAAAACACAATATCTTTCCTCTAAGTGGAGAATAATATGATAAACCACTAGTAGAAACCAACCACATTTGTTTTATAAATATTGATAATAATGAACTCCCATTAGAGGTCCCCTTTTTATATTGCCATACAAGCCATGATAACTACTAATATATTAGAGAGATCACAATGGAAAAAAAGATTGCGTTGTAGTAATAAGGAAATATTCTAATGGGGTAATATACAATATAGATTGAAAGCTTAAGCTTAAGTAGGTAAGACTAATTGATAAATATGGAGATCTCCATAAAGACAACCCAAGTATAAATCCTACTCAAGAGACAACGAAAGGTGTTTGCTCTAACTTATATTTAAAAAAATGGACGCCTTTACTAAATTGATCTTGGATGGAAACACAAAATCTTATTACATGACCATATAGTGCGTGAATAATATCAATGTTATTTGGGTTCCTTTGACGTAAAAAGATAAAATAAATATTAGAAAATTTATACGAGTAAATTAGAAAAATGTACTCTATATATATAGGTGAACAAGTATATATATATTAACAAGTACATAAATTTTAATATAAGTACATATAATGGTTGTTTAGTAATGGATATTAAATCTGAATTTCTTTGTGTTAATTGAGTGGATTCTTAATAAATAGAATCTTTTGATTGAGTTGGTACTTGATGAAAAAATATTTTAATGTACTCATCTTTCACTTGTAGTCCCAATTGAAGTAGGTTTTTAAAAATAAAACAAAATTGAAATATTAAATATAATTAATAAATTGAGTCCAAAGAATTTTTTGTTTTGGTTAAATTAATCTCTTAGTAAATAGAATATTTTGATGTGCTCATCCCCTTTATAACGTCACTGATTAGGGCTAATTAATTCTCAAATTTACCAATTTAAAAATAAATACATAAAATCCAAGCAATTGAAAGTAATTGTTAAAGATGGAATATTTTCACATTAGTAACATAAGTTTAAAACTTGTTTATACACATTCAAGGTGGAACTGAGCTCACTTGTTTCTAAAACACAAACACCTCATTTTGTTTGTGGAGGGGAGTTGAAATCTACTTGTTAGCATTACAATGTAAGCAAGAGTTGCAAGCAACCAAGTTCTTTTTTGCTGCTTTTTTTTTTCATTTGTAGTTAAAGATTTGATAGTTAGAAATGGTTGTAAAACAAAGGAGATTTGAGCAAGGACCTGACAGCGAATATATTAATATTTGAAATTTATTAAATGTTTTAATTAATTTCCCATGAAGAGATGAGTGTATATTTGATTCATTACTTACTAAGATGTTTAATACAGAAATACATTAGTTTATTGATGTGATCCTATTAAGCTTAGCAAATTTTGAGAACTATTTTTATTCTAAATTTGAAAGAACGTATTATAGGAACTTATTTCTTGGCCTTTTTCACCAAAATGAAAATATTTGTTGAAGTTTAATTTAAAGAGGGATAATATTTACATGTCCAATTATTGTACATTGTTTAACTCTAAATTAATAATTAAGATAATCATAACATTAAATTTTGTAAAACAACTTTATCTAATTCAAATTGTAACCCCACCATAGTTTGATTTATCACTTCTAATTATTTACTAATATTAATAACCTAAAATTGTTGGTCATGTACATGTCTCATAACCAAAAAGATCAATAAAAGAATATTACAAAGAGGAAAAAGTACATTCTATGTTAATTTAATTTTAATAATTATATTTAAGGATATTTATTTATTCATTTTGTAATCATCTAAAAGTGTGTTAGTTTTATTCAAATGAACCACCATGAAATATTTACTAGAACATTATAGCAATATTATTAGGGGATTACTTCAACATACATGATATTAGGTCCATTGCATGCTTATATGTTATCTTCTTGATTTTTTATTTAAAGTTATAAGGCTAGTATGTTAGGGGTCTAACTTCAGGGTAATGTGACCCTTGTAATTGAGTAGATCATTTAGAGTTGTTTGTAAACATTATTAGTTTTTGTATATATTCAAATATTAAAAGACTAAGGTGAAGAAATTCCACTAGTCAACAATATGGTACATCATTTTTATTGATTTTATATTCAATTTCACACATCATGTTCAAGTCCAAACTCACAAAGATCATGTTTACACTAGCATTAATAAATTAGAGAGAAGTTTTCAATTTACAAATTTTTAGTCATCTATCTAATAAAGCCCTAAAATTTTAAACATATTCAACTTCACTTCCACACATTTAAAATTCAAACAATTATTATATAGGGGAATTCCCACCAAATATCAACCCATAGGACAAACAAATATTATTGCAGAAATCTCTACCCTATACACTGATAGAGGGAGAATTACATTTAATAGGGAGAGATGACATTATCAGAAGGGTAGTTTTTGAACACGAAAGGGAATATATACTCAGGGAAGCCCATGAAGGGATATTAGGAGGACATAACTCGAGAGAAGCTACCACAAAGAATGTAAAACTAGTAGAACTTTGGTGGCCAACTCTCCATAAGGATGCAAAGAAATATGTTAAATAGTGTGATATATTTCAAAAGGTGGGAAGACCTACTGCAATGGATGAGATGCCCCTGAGACTAGTTTTGCCCCAAATACCATTTGAAAAATGGGCTATAGATTTCATAGGACCAATCGACCCTCCAACAAAATACTCAAAAGCAAGATTCATTATTACAGGAGTGGAATACTTAACAAAATGGGTGGAAGAAGAGCCAACAAGAGATTGCACAACCAAGACTACCACAAAGTTCCTATATGTGAACATAATCACAAGGTTTGGCTACCCATTGAGCATAACCAATGATCAAGGAAAATACTTTATAAATAACGTAATTGTAGAACTCTTGAATGGTTTTATGATCACCCACAACAAAAGTCCCCCATATCATCCACAAGATGATGGCACAAGAGAGGTACTCAATAAAATTATAGGAACAACATTGACAAAGATGTGTAATGGAAACATAATAGATTAGGACATCAAAATTCTTGTTGTCCTATGGGCATATAGAACATCATATAAAAGAGAAACCAAGTTTACACCATTTGAGCTAGTATAAGGGATGGATGTCATGTTACTTGTAAACTTTATTATCCTAAATTTTTGTACTGCACTAGCCTTGCAGTTAAGAGAAGAAGATTCATTAGAACAAATAATAGAAGATCTTGAAAAACTAGATGAGAATAGACTACTAGTGGTATACCACCAAACCCAGAATGGAAAAGACAAAAAGCCTGACACGATAAGAATTTATGCGATAAAAAATTCCAAAAGGATGACTGGGTATTTTTATATGATAGAAAATTCAAGAAACAAGGCAAATTTAAAGTCTGATGACTAGGACCATATTATATTGACAAAAATTTCACATCTAGAGTAGTCAGGTTGAAAATGATTGATGGAAAACCCTTAACAGGGTATGTAAATGACGCCATATTGAAACACTACCATCAAGCAGTAGAATAAAGAAAAAACTCAGCAAAACAAACTTGTATCATATGTAATATATGTATGATATTTACAATAAAAGTTTTACCATTGGACAATGAACCCACATAAAGTAACGGCTATAAAAGCCTGTAAAAACACAAACATGAAAATACATTAAATGAAAATGTCAATAGTACAATTATAAAAGGAAGACCTCAACATTTCTTTGACACCATTTTGCACTTTGAGCATTTGTGAACTCAAAATGACATTTCAAAGAAAAGAAAACCCTAGCTATGTGTACAAGACAATGATGGTGGCGCTAGTTTTTGTCGATGTCTCTGATTAACCTTGCCCAAAATATAAGGAATTTCCTTACAAGGCAATGGAGATTGATCCAGATGGGGCTTTCTTCACCATCCCACCAAATGTTGTTGGAATAAGGTGCCATTAACCTTGTAAATTCCAATATTGTATTTTATTCTATTTATTATTTGTTATTTGTAATTACCCATAAGGGAATGAGGTAGTCTCATTGAAAGTTGTAATTTCAGAGTTACCGACCACAGTTACGAAGTGACATTTACTATTGGCAAATATAAAAACTCATAGTAAATGAGGATAGGCATGCTCCCTTGAGGAATATACTATTTTTGGCATGTTTGACAACTATCATAATGTTTGGTTAGTAAATCTATGATAGTTGCAAGTTGTCATAACATTCTGAGATTCTGTGATGCATATGACGAATATGTTAGTTGTATATTTGCTATATTTAGCCCAAGGTTCCTATCTTAGAAAGATACTCTTTTTGTGGAATCTATGATGGTTATGACGTGTCATAAGATGCTATAAGAGGCCAGATTTAGTCTTGGGCCCCCAACCTTTGCATGGCTATTTTTGGACAAGTGTAAGATGCTTGTAAGATGGTAATTAATGTTTACAGGTTGAAGAATCTTAGGAGAGAGAAGGTGAATGCCTAAGATGAGTTAGAAAATGTTTCTATAAGTATTTTCCATGTATTTTGTTGCTGCAATACCGATTTTAGGAACTCAGGTGCTGCCGGAATGCTGTTAGATTGAAGATTGGTGGAGAGAGTTGAAGTGTTGTATTGTAAATCATTTTTAGAATAATACAAACATTGGGCCTCTTTCCTGTGTGGAGTTTTTTACCTGAAAGGGTTTTCTCCACATTAAACATTGTGTTATGTGTTCATATTTTTGATTTTGCATTTCTGTGAAGTATAGTTTTGTTTCTGTGTCACAAACTCTATTAATAACACACAGTTAAAGATTGTTGAAAGTTATCTTGAATCAAATTTCTATTGAAGTAGTATTGCTTTCATTTCTAACATCTGGTATCAGAGCTTGGCCAGCTTTGAATCTTGGGTGGTAGTGTGGAAGCTGTAGCTGCAGTGGGAGATTTGGTTGTATTTATTTTGTAGACCTTGTGTTGTTATTATGGCTGCATCCACCATTGCATCAACCTCTCGAATGGAGATTGAGAAGTTCAACAGAACGGGGTATGAGTTGTGGAAGCTGAAAATGGAAGATTTGTTGGAAGAAAGAAACCAATGGTTGGTTGTTCAAAAAGAGAAGAAACTCGATGATGTCTCTCAAGATGAGTGGGATACACTGGATAAGAAGGCACGGGGAACCAGCCAGTTCTGTCTTTCAGACTCTGTCCCATTGAATGTCGCAAAAGAAGAGACTGCATACAAGTTGTGGAAATGGTTGGGTGAGATCTATCAAGCCAAGAGTATGGTAAATAAACTTTATTTAAAAAGAAAATTATTTTCCATGAAAATGCGAGAAGGTGAATTAGTTGCAGAGCATTTAATTTTTTTAATTTGTTAGTGAGTCAGTTTGATTCAGTACATGTTGAGGTTAGTGAGGAAGATAAATGTATCTTACTTCTTTGTTCTTTACCTGAGTCTTGGGAGAATGTTATATTTTCTATCACTACTAACCTCACGGATCCAAAGTTGGATGCTCTTGTTTCAGTGCTACTGTCACAGGAATTGAGGAAGAAGAGTTCAGAGAGTTTAGGGGATACTCTTAGTGTCAGGGGAAGGTCTAAGGAAAGAGGACCTAAAAGAGATCAGAAAGGTGCTAAGGACAAGTCCAAGAGCCAGTCTAAGACTCCTGGTAAAAAGAACAGAGTTAAGTGTTGGAACTGCGGTAAAAGGGCACATGTGAAGAGGAGTGCAGAAACCCCAAGAAATAGTGGGAGAGTGCTTTAGATAAGTCCTTGAATGCAGGTGAAGAAGTTTTACTTTCTGCATGTAGTCTTGTTTCTAATGATCATTGGTTGGTTGACTAAGGATGCTTATTTCATATGACTCTGCATAGGGAATGGTTCTCCTCATATGAAGAATATGATGGAGGTAATATCTACCTTGGTGACAACTCTACATATCTAATTGTCAGGAAAGGAAAGGTATTGTTGTGTTTCAGTGATGGGAGGATTAAAACCCTCCATGGTGTTTTGCATGTTCCTGGATTAGCTAGAAATCTGATTTTAGTTTTGAAGTTGAATGATTTGGGAATGCATGTGACATTTGACAAGCATGGCTACAAATTAGTGAGAGGGAACTTGGTGGTAGCGAAGGGGAAGAGATTCAAAAGATTGTTCAAGTTTGAATCCACTATAGTTTATAATGCCTCCTATGTATCTGAGGCTAATACTAAAAATGCATGTATGTTGTGGCACCATAGATTGGGCCACACAAGCAATAATGTATTAAAAACTATTAAGAATAAAAATTTGTTGGATGGTTTCTCCTATTCTGATGAGAACTTTGATTTTTGTGAGCATTGTGTGTTTGGTAAACAAAACAAAAAATCATTTCCTTCATGAAGCAATAGAGCAAAAGAGAAGTTAGAAATTATTCATATGGATGTGTTTGGACCTATGGATAATGAATCTATCAGAAAATCTCATTATTTGTAACCTTCATTGATGATGTATCCAGATTTACATGAATTTATTTTATGAAGCATAAATCTGAAGTTTTCACTAAGTTTAAGGAATTCAAAGTCTTAGTAGGGAACCAATCAGGTTTAAAGATAAAAATATTAAGATCTGACAATGGAGGGGAATATTGTTCTAAGGAATTTGATAAGTTTTACAAGCATGCATGTATAATCAGACAAAAGACAACTCCATATACACCACAGTAGAATGGTGTTGCAGAAAGGATGAACTAAAAAATTATGGAAATGGCTTGAAGTATGCTTAGTGATGCACAGTTGGATAAATGGTTTTGGATAGAGGCTATGTGTATTGCTTGCTACTTGATAAACAAATCTCCTTGTAAGGCTCTTGATTCAACACCTTATGAAGTGTGGATAGGTAAGAAACCTTTTGTAGGAAGAGATGATGGCTTTAGGCTCTTGTAACACCTGGGATTTTTTTTGTTTGCCCAAAGGAAGAAAGGCCATAGGTTTTAAGTAGGTTTTCAAGAAGAAGTTGTAGGAGTCTAGGACAACACTGAGAGGGGGGTGAATCAGTGTTGTGTAAATTTTCAAATCTTGTTGCAAACTTTAAATTTCAAGATACAAAGAGAAAGATATCATTGATAAACATATGCTCATAACTGAGAATGAAGAAAGATATCAAAACCTCATGAGCAAAGTATTAGCATACACCCATACAGATGAAAACAATATGAGACATAACACAAGTTTGCATGAGTGGAAAACCCTCCTGGGATAGAAAAACCACTCCAAAACTACCTCACTGGCTTTATCAAAAATCTCACTGATTACAATGTTTAGAAACACCAACTTTAAGGAGCACCAACCCCTAATTCATTTAGAAGCACCAACTTCAAGGAGCACCAACCCCTAATAGAGAACAAACTGAAAAGTGTGCAAGAAGCGATTGCCACTCAATCTGATTTGCACCATTATATAACTTGTCTTCTCTTTTGTATATCTCTGTTTCATTACACTCAATCTAATCTGCATATTAATCTCATGATCTCTGATTATTTCTGCATAAGAATTCACTTGATGCATTCAATTGCATATTGATGATCTTGTCAATCTCTATGTCTGTATTTGATCTTGTCAGTATCATTCAAATTGTCTTGAAATTTTCATTTGAATTCACATCCATTTCAACTGTATTATTTTATCATTGATCTGCACACTCACTCACACACCCGTCAATGTACCTGAAAAACCATTATATACAATTTGAATGTCTTTTCACTTTTATATCCTGTATGTTTCATCCCTATGCAATTATGAAGTTGCATCAAAATAACCCTTCATATTCTATGATCTGAAGAAAATGATTTATGATTGAGACCTTTCAATTTCCTTTTCTCAAAGAAAATTAAAACAATCACAAAAATTCATCTTCATAAAAAAATTGAAGATCCTTTCATCTTCTCAAACAAAATCTCTTTCATATTCTCCAAATTCATGAAACCAAAATCCCATTTATATTTCCTCTTAGAGATGAAAGAATATCTTTTCATATTTGAGACCTTTCATTTCAATTCTCTTCAATTTCCTAATCATTTGCCATTTTTAAGATCTCACACAAAAATTATTTTCTTCATCTACAAAATAATATCAAAATGAGCCTTCAATCAATCTGCAAAATAAGAGTTAGAAATCATATTTATTTTTGCACCAATCTGCCCTGAAAATATTCTCTTGATATTCCTACAAGAAAATTTAATCATCAAACTCTTTATCTTCTCTTCAATCCATAAAATTTGTCTTCAAAAAAATTTGTATCAAATCTACCTTATTCTCAAACAAAGCTCTTAAACTTCATCAGAAATATCTTCAAAAGATAATCTCCTGCAAAATAAAAAATCTTTTCAACTTCTTCTCTTCTCTTTAAGAAAAATCTTCTCCTTCACAATATTCTATATCAAATCTGCCTTCTAAAGAAAACTTCCATTTATAATGCACCTACAGAAAAATAATAACCCTTCAATTTCCTTTGCATTGCAAATATTTATTCATCTTCTGTGCAAAAGAAAATAAATGATGTCCACCATAAAAATGTCTTCATTTTTCTTCATACCCATTCAATTCCCTGTCGGAATCTCTTCAATCTTTGATATTCTTCAAAAATATTATTCAATTTTTTCTTCTCTGTACTAAAAATTTCTGTCTTAAAAAAAATTCTTCAATCTGTATCAAACAACTTTTCAAAAAAATGTTCCACCTGTTCAATTTCATCTTCTCATAAAAATCTTTAATCTGCAAAATAAAATATCTTCAAGAAAAAACTTCCATGCTTCTCTTCATTTTCTTCTTCCAAAAAAAACCATCTGCAAAATAAAAATATTCTCAAAAAATTTTTTTAACCTTCTCATCAAAATAAGAAATATCTCTCAAAATAACTTCCCTTCTTTTTTAAAAAAAAAAACTACTCCTTAATATTCTTCGTGCCATGAAGGAGAGTTTAAAAAATAGAAAGAAGAAAAAAAATCTTCATAAAAACTCCCACAAAATCTCCCACAAAAATCTCCTTAAAAATAGCTTTAAAAATCTCCTTAAAATCTCCTTAAAAGTAGCTTTGTAACTTCACATTTTTATTTATGTCATAAAATATGGCATTTAAAGGGGATCAACAAAATAGGATAAAAATTAAACTTTATATATTTAAATATTCAATGCTTTTGCTCCCCACTTTTTAAGCATATAAAGTCCACTTTATTTAAATAAAGCAATTTGAGCTCTCCTTCCAATTTGCTCCCATTAAATATTGATCTTCAAATATATTTGGATGCTTTTTAATTAATGGAGCTCCCATTAAATAAGGTTCTTCATAAAACAAAGTCCTTTGAATATTTAAACAAGTTAGCATTTCCTGACTTAGCCATGAAGCAACATATCAACCTGAAGTATATGAACAACTCCTATCAATACCAACACCTTTTTGACATCAATGACAATCTACTTTCATCGATCTCCCCCTTTGTCATTGATGGCAAAACTACTTTTCTTTCTCCCCCTTTTTGACATTTGATGACAAAGGCTATTATCTCTCCATTATCATCCTTCATACCAACCAAGAATTGAAATACTAGTTAAGGCACTGATTATTTTTCAATTTACTGTCCAAAACTTTTCCTGAGAGCTCTGAGCTCTTTCCATGTTCATCTGCATATTGAACAACCATAAAAACTTGAGAGCAACAAGACATCAAACAATCATGTAAGGCGTATCAAACCAAGCACCAAACCACTGTTACAAGCTGCCCATAGACTGCACTATACCACTTCTAATCACAACACAAATTTGTAGATGAAGATGAAACACTGACATCAATGAGATTCTCTGATTACTTCCTTTAACAAACTCCTGAACCAACACTTTTTGACCTGAAATAACAAATCTCCAAGATCTCCCATGTGTTAAAGTTCACAAACAAAACACTACTCAGAAATACCATTAGTAAACACTGACAAGACTAATCAACACAACTCAACTCAACTCAGCACTTATCCACTTCCTGAATTAGTCCTAACAAGAAATACCAATATGAGCATGAAGAAAACATATCTCTTTTCAAATCTCCCAAGATAGTGACAACTCAATCTTCTGATTAACTCCCCCTAAGAACAACTCCACTTAAAGATGTTATAGCATGATCATAACCATTATAAGAATATTGAATTATGAACACTTTGAAGGCATAAACTCCTATTAACCTTTCAACAAGTAATGATTTATGATGATAGCAAACCTGAAGCCAACATATGACAAACCTTTTTGAACATTACCATTTGCTATTGCTGATTCAGAACATACCTTTAACTTCCTCTGATGAAATGCAGGATATCACCATCAATGTCATAGCTTGAAGAACTTCAACAAGGTAGTTGATATGACCATCAAATTGACTTCTTTGATATGAACTATCATCCTGCAACCAAATTGTTTTGACACCTTTTCTGACATGACAAAGACTGAAGACCATCTGAACTAAATGAAGATTATCCTCCTATTCTGTACAAGACACTTTTCACACCAAAATGTCAATTCTGATATATTCATAAACACATCTTAACAAGAACTCCTGCCCCTTGACTTTATCATTCTAATCAACCCATCAAGACTAAACACCAAGTTCTTCCTGTAACAATACTTTGCAAAACCAAATGCAGAGGCAAGAATTATGAATTGACCTTCCTTGCCAACATATCTTATTTATGATAAGAGCTTCTTGAGAACATCTTAATCATATAGATGATCAAGATACAAATAGTATACATATACAACATGTATACATATTGAACCAAAGATCACCTGTACCACTATCACCATCATCAATTATATGAATAATATCTTAGCAACCATTAAACATGTCACTGACATACACAACATCAGATCAATTGATCTCCTGTAACTTCTTGGGGATAAAAGATAGAACAAGAACAACTCCCCCTCACATCATGCTATCTGTTATGCAACTGATGATGTAACTTGTGCTGGATGCACAAGTTTGGGATTTACCTTCTCATGACTTTGTTTTTGCTTCCACACTTTTACAGGTGCTTTCTTTCTCCAAACCTTTTCTCCCTCTCTCCATTTCAACTTTTTCAAATCAGGTGGAGCTTTCCTGCAACTATGAGCTTTATGACCAAGAGAGTTGCAATTATAACAAATTATGTTGTAATCACAACCAAATGACTGATAATATCTTTGAGCACTCATATTAAGCTTCCATGCAGAATCATACCTTTTACAATTTCTTTGTATATGTCCAATATTTTTGCACTTGTAACAAATAATGTCAGTATTCCTTTTCCTTCTGCAATTAACTGATTTGTGTCCAAATTGATTACAAGTATAACAAAAACCACTAAAAGAATAATTTTACCTGTACATGTATGCTTGTCTTACAGGAGCATTTCTTCTAAAATTTCTTCTTCTTTGATTTTGCATTTTGTTTTCAGTGGCAGCATTCAAATCAATCTTCTTTCTAGGTGTCTCTCTAGCTTTTGAACATTCTCCTTCTTCAAAACCAAGTCCAATAGTGTCTCCATATAGTTTTTGTTTACCAAGCATCTTATGTAACTTGCTTGTGCTTTCTTCAAACTCCTTATACTTCTTAGATAAAGCTTTGAGACCATCATACTCTTTTCTCAGATTGATATTATCACTCTCTAGTTTTAGATTCTCAATCCTTGCAACTTCAAGGTTATATATTGAGACATCAGCTATCCTCTTAGCTTCTTCAATTTCTGATTTCAAACTGACAATCAATTTATTTGATTCACTTGCTCGATTCTTCAAGTCTACATTCAGGTTTCTAGCATCTTCAAGATCTGATAGTGTTTTGTCTTTTAAATCTTTTTCTTGCTGCAACTGCAACATTAATTTCTAGTTTTCTTTCTTATACTTCTTGAGCTCACCCAAAGCATATATAATCTCTCCTTCCATATCAATTTCACATTCTTGTTCTTCATCACTTATAATCTGATCTTCTTCAAAATCTGATTGAGTCTCATCTCCTTCATGTGAAAGATTTTCATCATTGTCACTCTTCTCAGATAATAAGTTGTTTTCTTTTTCAGGTGTACTACCTTGATAAATTTTTATCAATCTCCTCCACATATCCTGAGCTGTAACACAGTCCATAATTTTACAAGAAACATCATTAGACAGTGCAGATAATATAACCTTCTTTGCAATCTGATTACATTCAAGGGCTTCTTTGTTATTTGCAGAGTTAGAATATCCATTCTCAACAGACATTAAAACATCATATCCTAAAGAGGATAAATACACTTGCATTCTAACATACCAAACTGAAAAATTTGAACCATTAAATTGAGGAACTCCTGAAATTTCTTCTTCTAATACAATATTACAATCAACATGAAGAACATCATTATCAACTGACTTTATATCAACATCTAGATTTGATATGGATGATGTCTTTTGATCAGAATGAAGCTTGACAATTTTCTTGCTCTTATTTCTTTTGCACTTACCCATTGAACTCCACACATAGGACCTACCCAAGCTGATTAAGCTGCAAAAGGGAACCTTGCTCTGATACCAATTGTAGGAGTCCAAGACAACACTGAGAGGGGGGGTGAATCAGTGTTGTGTAAATTTTCAAATCTTGTTGCAAACTTTAAATTTCAAGATACAAAGAGAAAGATATCATTGATAAACATATGCTCATAACTGAGAATGAAGAAAGAGATCAAAACCTCATGAGAAAAGTATTAGCATACACCCATACAGATGAAAACAATATGAGACATAACACAAGTTTGTACGAGTGGAAAACCCTCCTGGGGTAGAAAAACCACTCCAAAACTACTTCACTGGCTTTATCAAAAATCTCACTGATTACAATGTTTAGAAGCACCAACTTCAAGGAGCACCAACCCTTAATTCATTTAGAAGCACCAACTTCAAGAAGCACCAACTTCAAGAAGCACCAACCCCTGATACAGAACAAACTAAAAAGTGTGCAAGAATTGATTGCCACTCAATCTGATTTGCACCATTATATAACTTGTCTTCTCTTTTGTATATCTCTGTTCAATTACACTCAATCTAATCTGCATATTAATCTCATGATCTCTGATTATTTCTGCATAAGAATTCACTTGATGCATTCAATTGCATATTGATGATCTTGTCAATCTCTGTCTCTATATTTGATCTTGTCAGTATCATTCAAATTGTCTTGAAATTTTCATTTGAATTCACATCCATTTCAACTGTATTATTTTATCATTGATCTGCACACTCACTCACACACCTGTCAATGTACCTGAAAAACCAATATATACAATTTGAATGTCTTTTCACTTTTATATCCTGTATGTTTCATCTCTATCCAATTATGAAGTTACATCAAAATAACCCTTCATATTCTATGATCTGAAGAAAATGATTTATGATTGAGACCTTTCAATTTCCTTTTCTCAAAGAAAATTAAAACAATCACAAAAATTCATCTTCATAAAAAAATTGAAGATCCTTTCATCTTCTCAAACAAAATCTCTTTCATATTCTCCAAATTCATGAAACCAAAATCCCATTTATATTTCCTCTTAGAGATGAAAGAATATCTTTTCATATTTGAGACCTTTCATTTCAATTCTCTTCAATTTCCTGATCATTTGCCATTTTTAAGATCTCACACAAAAATTATTTTCTTCATCTACAAAATAATATCAAAATGAGCCTTCAATCAATCTGCAAAATAAGAGTTAGAAATCATATTTATTTTTGCACCAATCTGCCCTAAAAATATTTTCTCTTGATATTCCTGCAAGAAAATTTAATCATCAAACTCTTTATCTTCTCTTCAATCCATAAAATTTGTCTTCAAAAAAATTTGTATCAAATCTACCTTATTCTCAAACAAAACTCTTAAACTTCATTAGAAATATCTTCGAAAGATAATCTCCTGCAAAATAAAAAATCTGTTCAACTTCTTCTCTTCTCTTTAAGAAAAATCTTCTCCTTCACAATATTCTATATCAAATCTGCCTTCTAAAGAAAACTTCCATTTATAATGCACCTACAGAAAAATAATAACCCTTCAATTTCCTTTGCATTGCAAATATTTATTCATCTTCTGTGCAAAAGAAAATAAATGATGTCCACCATAAAAATGTCTTCATTTTTCTTCATACCCATTCAATTCCCTGTCAGAATCTCTTCAATCTTTGATATTCTTCAAAAATATTATTCATTTTTTTCTTCTCTATAATAAAAATTTCTGTCGTAAAAAAAATTCTTCAATCTGTATCAAACAACTTTTCAAAAAAATGTTCCACCTGTTCAATTTCATCTTCTCATAAAAATCTTTAATCTGCAAAATAAAATATCTTCAAGAAAAAACTTCCATGCTTCTCTTCATTTTCTTCTTCCAAAAAAAACTATCTGCAAAATAAAAATATTCTCAAAAAAAACTTTTAACCTTCTCATCAAAATAAGAAATATCTCTCAAAATAACTTCCCTTCTTTAAAAAAAAAAAACTACTCCTTAATATTCTTCTTGCCATGAAGGAGAGTTTAAAAAATAGAAAGAAGAAAAAAAATCTTCATAAAAACTCCCACAAAATCTCCCACAAAAATCTCCTTAAAAATAGCTTTGAAAATCTCCTTAAAATCTCCTTAAAAGTAGCTTTGTAACTTCACATTTTTATTTATGTCATAAAATATGGCATTTAAAGGGGATCAACAAAATAGGATAAAAATTAAACTTTATATATTTAAATATTCAATGCTTTTGCTCCCCACTTTTTAAGCATATAAAGTCCACTTTATTTAAATAAAGCAATTTGAGCTCTCCTTCCAATTTGCTCCCATTAAATATTGATCTTCAAATATATTTGGATGCTTTTTAATTAATGGAGCTCCCATTAAATAAGGTTCTTCATAAAACAAAGTCCTTTGAATATTTAAACAAGTTAGCATTTCCTGACTTAGCCATGAAGCAACATATCAACCTGAAGTATATGAACAACTCCTATCAATACCAACACCTTTTTGACATCAATGACAATCTACTTTCATCAAAAGTTTGCAGTAGACGGATCATTATAGAAGTATAAGGCTAGACTGGTAGCCAAGGGCTACTCTGAAAGGAAGCTAGGTGTGTGGAAATCACTTCCTACACTAATCTAATGAGGAGAGATGTATGCAAACTCATTTTAATTCTTATAACTATAGCAACATAGAACATCTAATAGAGACATTGTAGCAATACACATACACACAAAAAGTAGACAGAAGAGAGAGAGAGAGACAAGATATACATGGGGAAAATCCTTACAGGTGAAAAACCCCACACTCCAAAACACAACTTAAATGTATTACAGTAAACAATAACATATTACAATACAGTTTCAGAGCCAATGCTCTTTCAAGAGTCTTCGAATGTCAAATCTAGAGATATTCCAGCAACATTACAGTACCTGTACAAAAACTACTTATGTCTCATCCAAGCACCTGTTTTAATAGAGTTTACAAGGCAAATATGGAACCTTCTAGAGATGGGTGTCCATCTTGGACTCACGCCCCAAAACCCACGCCTAAGGACACTTGTCGAACATCCCATCCCAATGTGGGTGCCTTGTCCCAAAATAGGCTATGACAGATGCTCTTACGCATCTTACAGCTATCATAGAATCCGTCATAACTGATAGCACTTACAGCTGTAAGAGAATCTGTCATACACTGACTAAAAATATTTTTTTTCTCTTACAACTTGTCATAACCTCTCTTGACTGCCCAAAGATGTCTTTCTCTCATGCAAAGATACTTACTGACACTTGTCATTAAATAAAAGTCGTTTGAGGTTTCAGGGGTGCTGCCCCTCAACCCTGCACTATACCACAATAGGGAGCACGCCAGGGGCACTACCCTTGGGCCCAGCAAGGGGCTCTGCCCCTTGACCCTGTCTTGTGGGCACTGCCCCCAAACCCTCATTAATTATTTAAGGGGGAAATCACGGCTGCCAAAGTCACCGAAATTTAGCCTGCTACATGTACACAAGGTGTCGACTATGCCAACTCAACATAGGATAAATAAATACAACATTAGGAATTTACAAAGGTTGAGACACCTTAATTCCCAACATACTCCCAGAGAGAGGGAGTCGATTTTGGTGAGATATTCTCTCCTGTTGCTAAATTGACTTCTATTAGATTTCTCTTATCCATTGCTGGAACTTATGATTGGGAGATTGAGCAAATGGATGTTAAGACTACGTTCTTGCATAGAGATCTTGAAGAAGAAATTTATTTGCAATAGCCTACAGGTTTTGAGGTAAAAGGAAAAGAACATTGGGTTTGCAGGTTAAAGAGGTCTCTTTATAATCTGATACAATCCCCTAGAATGTGCTATCAAAAGTTTGATTCATTTGTTTTGAAATTGGGTTTTGTTAGAAGTGAGGAGGATCATTGTGTTTACATTCATTGTGTTGATGATTCTATACTGGTTATTGCTTTGTATGTTGATGACATGTTCTTTTTTAGCAATACTAAGGGTATGGTTAGTGAGCTTAAAGCCCAACTTTCAGGTGCATTTGAGATGAAGGATCTTGGTGCTGCAAGGTATATTTTAGGAATGGAGATCAGGAGGGAAAAAGTTAACATAAATCTTTGGTTGTCACAAAGTAAGTATGTGAATACTATTGTGTAGAGGTTTAGTTTGTAGGACTGTAACCCAGTTAGAGTTCCTTTACCCATTGGAACTAAGCTTTCATTAGATATGTGTCCAAAGATTGAAGATGATCTTGAGGATATGTCTAATGTGCCATATGCTAGTGTTGTAGGGAATTTGATGTATGCAATGGTTTGCACTAGACCAGATATTGCCCAAGCAGTGGGAGTTTTGAGCAAATTTATGTCTAACCCTGTAGACATCATTAGAATTATACAAAGATGGTGTTTAAATATTTTGCAGGTACTCTTGACCATTGTTTGGTTTATTCTAGTACTGATAGTGCTGATAAATCTTTGGACATACAAGGTTTTGTTGATGCAGATTGGGTAGGTGACTTGGATAGTCGAAGGTCCACTAGTGGCTATGTGTTTACTTTGTTTGGAGGTGTAGTGAGTTGGATGAGTAAGAGGCAGCCCATAGTTGCTTTGTCCAGGCTGCTACTCATGTCTCTAAGGAGGCAGTTTGGTTCAGGAGACTGTGTACAAGTATTGGTTTTGATTGCAAGATCATTTAGATTGGTTGTGATAGCTAGAGTGCTATTTGTTTGGCCAAGAATCCCATGTATCATATTCAGACTAAGCATGTTGATGTTCAGTATCACTTTGTTCGAGAGTTGGTTACAAATGGAGAGATTGAGATAAAGAAGATAGACAATCAGGAGAATGATGCAGATTCATTGACTAAGCATGTGATCACAAAAAAGTTCATGTGGTGTAGAGAGGCCATGGGCCTTGTTTCTAGTGCCTGATTATTTCATTTGATTTCCTATGGGTTGATTTATAATGTATAATGTCAAGAGGGAGAATGTTGGAATAAGGTGCCATTAACCTTATAAATTCCAATATTGTATTTTATTCCATTTATTATTTGCTATTTGTAATTACCCATAAAGGAATGAGGTAGTCTGATTGACAGTTGTAATTTCAGAGTTACCGACAGCAGTTACAAAGTGACATTTACTGTTGGCAAATGTAAAAACTCATAGTAAATGAGGATAGGCTTGTTCCCTTGAGGAATATACTATTTTTGGCATGTATGACAACTATCATAATGTTTGGTGAGTAAATCTATGACAGTTGCAAGTTGTCATAAGATTCTGAGATTCTATGACACATATGACGGATATGTTAGTTGTATATTTGTTGTATTTAGCCCAAGGTTCCTATCTTGGAAAGATACTCTTTTGTGGAATCTATGATGGTTATGACACGTCATAAGATGCTACAAGAGGCCAGATTTAGTCTTGGGCCCCCAACCTTTGCATGGTTATTTTTGGACAAGTGTAAAATGCTTGTAAGATGGTAATTAATGTTTACAGGTTGAAGAATCTTAGGAGAGAGAAGGTGAATGCCTAAGATGAGTTAGACAATGTTTCTATAAGTATTTTCCATGTATTTTGTTGTTGCAATACAGATTTTAGGTACTCGGGTGCTGCTGGAATGCTATCAGATTGAAGACTGGTGGAGAGAGTTGAAGTGTTGTTGTATTGTAAATCATTTTCAGAATAATACAAACATTGGGCCTCTTTCCTGTGTGGAGTTTTTTACCTGAAAGGATTTTCTCCACGTTAAACATTATGTTATGTGTTCATATTTCTGATTTTGCATTTTTGTGAAGTATAGTTTTGTTTCTGTGTTACAATCTCCATTAATAACATAGTTAAAGATTGTTGAAATTTATCTTGAATCAGATTTCCATTGAAGTAGTGTTGCTTTCATTTCTAACAAATGTTATCTATACAAAGGATTTCCAAAAATATATATACATGCACCAATATCATAGATAGATCATATAAAGTTGGAGGAGCTCTAGAGAACACTCCTCCAACCAAATCAAATATGATATTTACCACAATACTAGGAGGTGGAAGAAAGAAACTGGATATATAGAAATATTTCCTTGATTTCTCTACAGAGCATGGTTGGGTTAAAATCATACTGAGATAATTCATGATGAATTCATATACCTATGCAAACCCTAGCAGATCATGAAACAAACAATCCAAGAAGTGACATGCCTTAGTACCATAGGAGAGTTGCCATCGAAGAAATTGATAAAGAACAAAAAGGTTACGAAGCTTACTAGAGCTACATATGCTAGTAGAAGTCTGAATGTGACAAAGATTAAACAAATCTTGTAGTTCAGTACACCACCATGGGTATCATGTACAACATCTACTATGTAAACCAAGAAGATTCAACAACTGGTACTACCATTCACACTGCATATCAAATGGTGCTTGAGGGAAAAGAATTTGATTTGTGTGAGATCCTTCATGAACAACTGATGGAGAGTCTAAAGAAGACTAAGAATGCATAGTATGAATTCTGTTATGGTACTCTTATCATATGCCTCACATTTTGTTTTTTGAAGGCACTTCCATCGTTCTATGGAAAGGCATGGTAGACACATATTGTAATGCTACTTTTCTCCAGAGTTATTTAATTATTTGCAGTGGATTTATTATGGTTAATATTTATAGTTAAGATAATATAGAATATTAAATAATGTGTAAACAACAAAAGTAAATTACAACATTGATAATTTAATAAGGTCTTTAATATAAATCATTAACAAGACAAATTGGACAACATAACCACATAATCACATATATATAATATTCCCAATTTCTTTATTAACAATAAGTTCAATACTTATCTATGAAGCACTAAGATGCTGTTATAGGACACTCAGAGGAATGATTATAGGTCCCAGTTGTTCCCAACAAAGAAGCACCCCCAGAGGAAACAACTATTACACATAACCAACCATGCCTCACAACACAAACAAACATAGCCCTGGCTAGGATACTCCCAGGTCTACGTTGTACCCTAAGTTGGACACACTCTGTGTGCCCCTTCTCCAAATGCTCAGTGCCTAGCCAAAGACCCTAATCCTCCCTCCTTTGTGCTCTTTGATTCCTGTATACTTTCTTGTGTAATTTCTACTATCAAATCTATAATCCTTCTCCTTTGTGATTTCTTTCCTTCCTTTTCTTATCTTCCTTGAGTGTTCTCCATGTTCATTTCAAGTCTCACACAAATGCCTTATATAACCTTTTAAGGGTGATTTCTAAACCATGACACCTTTTCACAAAGGTTGTCATTAATAATGGTTTAATATTTACATAATAACTCCTCCCTTTTAAAAGGGGTTTTTCATAATAATTATTTATTTATCTCCCTTTTATCCTTTATTTTCCATTTCCCTTTTAATTATAAAAGGTGAATAAACTTTATCCTCTTATAATTTTAGAGGGTTATTCATAAATATCTTTCTTTTCCATTTTGGAGAAAAGGTCACATAATATTTCTCCCCCCGTAAATCAGTTGCTGTCCTCAATAGCTCAAGTTGAATCTACAACATATTTCAACATGGACAATTAGTTAAGTAAGTGTGGATGTAACAATATCAATATCACAATGACTATATTTCTGTTTAACTTCATCTATTATATTTCTCAAAATTTAGATCTTTTCAATAACTCTTTTATTTTAATTGAAACCAAAAGTAGATCCCATAGAAATACTTTGTTAATCAAGAACATGATTACAACCATAAGTATACTTAATAAGCTGATACAAGAGAGTACACTAAATCTCCTATCAAATAATCTTTAAATTTTGCATTTATGTGTAACCTTATCTTTAATGCAAATATTTCAATCTTTTAGGTGTCACTTTAATACACAAAAGTATTATCATGTAATCACATAGCACTTACCTAGTGTAATATACTCAAAATACATTCCAAGATGATATCCATGCACTACAGACTACATGAATATCCCCTTTTCATATATCAAATACATTTGAATGGAAACAAGTACACAATTACCCTTAAACATAGTTCATATCATTTCACATGGTCACTAAAAACACAGTTTTGGGACAAGTTTTGAATCCAACAAGGTTGCATTGTAATCCAGTCAAATCATCTTTCACCATATATCTCTTTGTCATAGACTTATAGGTAATTAATGATATAACATTCTAAGAATATCACTTCTATACAATAATTATATAACACATGTACAAGGTTATTGGGTTGATCAAACTGTCCAATAACAAAGTACAATATAACAAAAGATGGCACAAAATAAATCCTACAATTAATCTTAAGAAACAAAAGAATAGTAGCAAAAAATTACCACCCACAAAACACTCCATATAAAAATTTTAACTCTAGATTAAATGTTCTAGCAACTATACAGTGATGAAGTTTTTGTCCAATTATTTTAAGATGATTATTTTTCTATAAAAAGAGGCCGCCCTCACATTGGCATAAAAATTAAATAACTAGAGGTACATAAGGAGAGGAAATATTATGAGTCATTTCCTAAAGTAGGATGCTTGGGCATCTATTGATATTTGATATTGTTAGATTGTGCATGCAATGGAAGAGAAAAGAATTAGTACAAATTTGCAATCTAGAAAATGGTTTTGACTTTTATGGAGGTTGTCTCTCCCCCTATAAAATTTGACATGTCCCCATGTTTAATATGAAAGAAAACTTTATCATGTATCCTAAAATATTGTCTTATTCACCAAATTGGTCCGAACACAATGCCAATTTGAATCTATGTGAAAATGATCCTAGAACCTGTGGGTTATGGGTCCACCAACTTCTAATGTATATACTACCTTGATAAGTTAGAGAGTGACGTCTAAAAATATGATACCATGAAAATACTAACACTATTAGCCTCCTCATTACCAACTATAGAATTCCTATGTGAGTGGACACTTGTGGATTAAAGGTCACATGTAATGATCACCCATACCGGTCATTTCATACAACTTGTGGGTAGTTGATCACCTTAGTAATGGGAAAGCACAACATAAGTTACTCATGACCAACTACATCAAGTCAATGACTAACTAGATCATAAAGTCCATAGTTTATATAAAATTTTAGACATGAAATAATAGTCCACCATGAAGTAGACCTTGAAGTTAAGCTCATATACAAGGACTACATAATTAAAATAAAGAGCTAAATGTTGTGCATCTCAAAGTAAGGGCCAATAGGCCATTGCTAACTTCATACTAACTATTTCAAGCCAAATTGATGCACACTTGTTTAAATTTGTCTGTTATATTGTTGTCTTTAAGGATATGCCATCATGTATTTGCACATGATAGAGCAATCATTGGAGAGCAATATACTTATTGTAGAATTATCAAGGCATACATCAACATATATCATTTCAGACATCTCCCCAAAGGAGAATAAATTCTTTCCTGGCCAGTTCCCAAATGGTGTCTCTAAACACCACTCCATTTCAAACCTAGGTACAATAAGTTTAAACATATCTATTACTATCTTTAATTCTCTATGGATTCACTTTTTGCAAGTCCAAGTCCAATCCTATTTGCTACACTAGTTTCACAAACACATATTTAAACTCAAGAAAAGTACAAGCAATCTGCAAATTCTAAGAAATTAACATTTTTTGTAAGATATTCCTATCAAAAATCCAACTAAATATTGCATTTTATTTGTTTAAATTTTGTAAATTTAATCCTACATTTATTATTCTAATCCCAACACTTAATCCTAAAGTTTATCATTGATCTTTATTTATTGTAAGAGATAATTTATGTAAGAGGTGCTTATCATATGGTAAATTATAATTTGACCTTGCTTGAAATGAAGTCATTAGCATTATTGTAGTCTACAAGCTACTATTATAAAAGAATAATAGATAAAAACTAAACACATTTTGGCTTTAATGTCTTCATTGTCCTTTTGGCAAGTGCAATACCTCCATGATAACATGAGGCATCCATAATTACACACCACATGATAGTTCAATGAAGTTTAAAGCATAAGCATTGGCTGACGATCACTTCCCATCAGCCAATGGGTTTGTCTATCAAATGGGTCTCTCTATAACTAATAGCAAGGATAAAAATCATTAATCCTATTGGTTCCCAAATCAGCAAACATCAAACTCTAAAGGTTTGCCACTTCTTATGCTCAAGTTTAATGGTAGACTTGGCCAACAAAGACAGGATATTGTTTGCACTTGTCTCCCTTACGCTTTAGGTTCTGCCGTACCTGGGAGGGTATTCCCTTATTTAAAACCAAAATATTTATCTTTGACTACTTTAGACAGAATGCTCTCAGGTATGCACCAAGATTTGTTGGATAAACCCTAGACTGGCAATGTTCTTCAACTATCACACTGGTTAAATCTGAGAGCATGCAGCTACAACCCTATACCTAAAATCTAAAAGATTGATTGTTGATATTTTAATTTTGTTTTATGCATGGCTACAAAACTTGGGCTTTGAATCATAAACTTGATACCAGATCTGACTGGTGCTTATCTCAGGGCATGGAGTCAAATAGACATATGTATGTGAATGATTCTCATAAACCTAAGACATCATTCAAGTTTCAAGGGGTTTAATTAGCATTTGGCTCACAAATACTACCCAAGACAAAGTATTCAATTAACTCTTGTTACAAATATCCTTGCTGCAATACATTCTTCCTCATACCTAACCCAAACATTTAATCTATCCCTTGAATAGAATTAAAAGATTAAGCATGCAATATAGAAAATCTATATTCTAGAATCTCAACAACCCTTAGTTATTACATTCAAAAGAAGAGATGCATTCAACACTAGAGACAATTAACAGAATACATGCATTCAACATTTCTTATTTAAATCAACATGAAACTGAATAACACTTATGCAGAAATACATTCAACATACAACTCATAAACTTACATGACAAGAGAAGAAGCAGACCAAAAGAACATGTATTTTATTTAGTCTCTAGAAGTTCCCAAAATTTTCTAACCAAAATAAAATGAAGGCCCAGGGGTTTCTTATAGGTTCCAACATGTTGCCCTAAAATTTACTACATTCTGGAGGTAGGTGAGATATTTTTTTATTACAATTCTACATCCAAAATATATTGAGAATAAAATATTAATACATTAAAAGAGGAGAAGAAAAATAAATAAAATACATTTTAATATTCCCCTTTTAATTTTACATTTTTTACTCATCCCAAATTTGAACGGCAACAGTTGGAGACTCCCAAATTCTCTGCAATATGTGATCTCTGAGACCTCTTCTCCATCTCTTTCAATTTCATTCAACCTTTGAGGAATATTGCAGTAGCATTCAATTCTAATTTTTGCCCAAACCAAACATCTCTGGGTCATTCTTTTGCCAATACTGGGTGATTTTAACTCATCTAGCACTCTGAAATCATTGCAAATGAGCAAATAAACTTTGCCAATGCATGAGGAATGGTTGTGGGAATATTTTGCAGCCTAGAACAATAATTTTGGGCCAAAATATGCCTTCAAAAAAGTCCATGAGACCAAAAAATGTGATTACAGTTCTGAATCAACAATATTTCTGCCTGGAACAGTAGAAAATTTGTCGAAATCGCCTCAAGATCAAAGGAAATGCCTTTGTTTTTGCCTGTAGATGGAAGGAAAGGTAGAGGATGCCCTGCGATGGGCATATCACACCATTGCAGGGGGTCAAGAGGAGGTCATAGGGAGGGTTACGATGGTGCGATAAGCACCAACGCAACTCTCATTTCACTTTAATAAACTTTAACATAAATTTTATAAACCTTTTATAAGCCTTTCTTTATAAGATTTGACTTTTCTTTATTCATGTTGAAACCTCTTTTTTATATTTTTAAAATGCTATTTAATATTCCCTTTAAAATATATGCATTTTAAACATTTGACTTAGGCAAAAAATAAATTTTCTTTGCCGGGCGTTTGGCACATTTTCACCACTGGCAAATTGGGATTCCGATGGCCACAAAAATTTGCATAAGACTGTTATAAATTATTTCAAGCAAACCAATCTCTTCAAAATCTGCTTCGCTGACCGAATTCAGGCACCTGCTTTGTAAACTGACCCGCCTGATGAGTTCGCCGCAACTAGAATGCATTAAAACAATGCATCATATGATCTTCAATTTTGATGAAATTAGAATTGGAGATGTTTGCGACCAAAGAGAGAAATGGGTTGCACTCAGAATTGCAAGATTTGAAACTTTTCAGAACACCAAAATTAGCCCGGTCGTAGTAAGGAAACAATTAAATACCCTATCAAAACTCATCCTGGGAGCACAAAATTGAGCAGACATGTTACCAAATGTGCCAAAAAATATTTGACCAACCAGATTTGTGAGATGATACCTGAGTTGCAAAATTTTAATCGCTGAAGGTGGCCTCTGGGGTAGATTGAACACCCTGTCAACCTAGCCTTTGTCATCTCGAAAGAATGCTGACACATCAAATTTGCAAATTTTGAGGGTGCCACTAGTGGCTCTTTCTTGGGGACACATGCCTCTTGTAGACATGGTGAGATTCTGGTTACCTCCAGGATGTAGACCAGGTGCCTACTCCATTGGGCTACTGAGCAAATATTCTAACTTGCATTAAAAATCATATCGTTAATTTTATTTGGTGGCCCCGGGCCCCCCAAAATGAAAAACCAGAATCCTCTTGTGTCAAATATCATATTTTCATCTGATTGTGTTAGGTCAAACCTGAAGATATTGTAATGATCTGCCCACAAACTAACCTTGTCATTGCCATGCCTAACCACATCACTGAGCTTGCCCCTGTCAATATTGCCATGCCTTATAAACTTTATGTTAAATTTTATTAAAGTGAAATGAGAGTTACGTTGGTGCTTATCGCACCATCGTAACCCTCCTTGTGGCCTCCTCTTGACCCCCTGCGATGGTGCGATATGCCCATCACAGGGCATCCTCTGCCTTTCCTTCCATCTGCAGGCGAAAACAAAGGCATTTCCTTTGATCTTGAGGTGATTTCGACAAGATTTCTACTGTTCTAGGTAGAAATATTGTTGATTCAGAGATGTAATCACATTTTTTGGTCTCATGGACTTTTTTGAAGGCATATTTTGGGCAAAATATGCCTTCAAAAAAGTCCATGAGACCAAAAAATGTGATTACATCTCTGAATCAACAATATTTCCCCCTGGAACAGTAGAAAATTTGTCAAAATCACCTCAAGATCAAAGGAAATGCCTTTGTTTTCACCTGCAGATGGAAGGAAAGGTAGAGGATGCCCTGTGATGTGCATATCGCACCATCACAGGGGGTCAAGAGGAGGCGACAGGGAGGGTTACGATGGTGTGATAAGCACCAACGCAACTCTCATTTCACTTTAATAAACTTTAACATAAAGTTTATAAACCTTTTATAAGCCTTTCTTTATAAGATTTGACTTTTCTTTACTCACATTGAAACCTCTTTTTTATATTTTTAAAATGCTATTTAATATTCCCTTTAAAATATATGCATTTTAAACATTTGACTTAGGCAAAAATTAAATTTTCTCTGTCGGGCGTTTGGCACATTTTCACCGCGGGCAAACTGGGCATCTGATGGCAGCAAAAATTTGCATAGGACTGTTATAAATTATTTCAAGCAAACCGATCTCCTTGGAATCCGCTTCACTGACCGAATTCAGGCACCTCCTTTGTAAACTAACCCATCGGATGAGTTCACCGCAACTAGAATGCATTAAAACAATGCATCATATGGTCTTCAATTTTGATGAAATTGGAACTGAAGATGTTTGAGACCAAAGAGAGAAATGGGTTGCACTCAGAATTGCAAGATTTGAAACTTTTCAGAACACCAAAATTAGCCTAGTCATAGTCAGGAAGTAATTAAATACCCTATCAAAACTCATCTTGGGAGCAGGAAACTGAGCAGACATGTTACCAAATGTGCCAAAAAAATATTCCACCAACCAGATTTGTGAGATGATACCTGAGTTGCAAAATTTTAATCGCTGAAGGTGGCCTCTGGGGTAGATTGAGCACCCTGTCAACCTAGCCTTTGTCGACATCTCGAAAGAATGCTGACACATCAAATTTATAAATTTTGAGGGTGCCACCAGTGGCTCTTTCTTGGGGATGCATGCCTCTTGCAGGCATGGTGAGATTCCAGTTACCTCCAAGACGTAGACCAGGTGCCTACTCCATTGGGCTACTGAGCAAATATTCCAACTTGCATTAGAAATTTTATCGTTAATTTTATTTGGTGGCCCCGGGCCCCCAAAAATGAAAAACCAGAATCCTCCTATGTCAAATATCATATTTTCATCTGATTGTGTTAGGTCAAACCTGAAGATATTGTCATGATCTGCCCACAAACTAACCTTGTCATTGCCATGCCTAACCACATCACTGAGCTTGCCCCTATCAATATTACCTCTATCAAAACTGCACACTAACTAAAATCCATGATCATTTTGACATTTTACTTTATCCAGCTCGTTGCCATTTCCCACTAAATGCCCATCCATTTGAACTGAAAATTGAAAACAGTCATAATCCCTTTGACAGTTGGCATCACAAATCTTGAAATCACACTTAGCTTGCATATCAAACATAAAATTTTCATAAAGAATTTGTTCAGTTGTTCCATCAAGAAATATTTTCCCTGATTCATTGAGGCCAAATTGCAACTCCAAGTCTTGAAAATTAGATTGAGTGGAAATCTCATGTAAAACCTTGGAGTCATCTTCTTCACTAATCATGAAACATTCATACACAGGCAACATCTTTACTTGCTCTATTGAACATTGGCTTTCATATTCATACATACCTTTCAAACCTGAAGTAAAATTTTGCCAAGCCTGCTCACACAAATAATCATAATCAATTAAAAATTGATCATACTCACAGTCACCATGGGCAATAGGATGAATGAGCTCACTATTAAAAACATCCTCATATCTATCATCATTGTGTTCGGTACTTTCATCATTAAACTCTACCTGAAATACCTCAAAAGAAGGCATGAAGAAATCAGAATATTGCCCCTTACTAGAAGCATCACAGTCACCCCTATCATCACAATCAATACTATCCCCCATTGTATGAACATGAACACCTGTAACTTGTCCATTCATATCTGAATAGTGACCCTAATTTTCCTCTTCATCAATGCATTCATGATAAAAAGCAAACATTTCAACTTTAGCATTGTAGATACAATCATCACATTCACATTCAACATTTTCATATATTTCATCATCTAAAAGGCTCACACATGGGTCTGGATTTTGACAAGCATCAACACATTTCTTGTCATTATATGAGTCAGTATTCACCTCATTTTGAGTGAAAATCTCCATATTTGCTTCATACAAATTATCATGAACAACTGAGACACACTTACTTGTGAATGCATCATACTTTGCATCAATGTCCTCTTTTGATCCTCCAATAACAATCTTGTTGCAGGACACATCTTCACATATATCTTTTATTTCATTATGTATGCAATCTACATTTGCATATCTCTCTTCTATAGGCTGATTACAATCTTGTTCTTCATGTTGTGTCATGAGTTCTTCCTCCTTATATTATGCCACGACCTAGCTCAATGACATGACTGCCATCAATACTCTGAGACATAACTATTCCTGCATAATCACCTCTGGGTCTTTCCACAATCCCAATCCAATCAAATATTTGATCAAGACTTTCAAGTTTTAATTCTTCAGGCAAAGTACTCAGACCTGATTTATAAACTTCACAAAATAAATCAGTGCACAAAGAATCCTCAGGTCTGAGATGTTCTAGGATTTCTAGCAAGGTCTTCATGAATCGTGCATACAGGGCATAGGGTGATTCTCCTTCTTGTCTCCTCAAGTCAAACAATGGTTGAACAAAGAACATAGGATCAACAGTACTTTCAACTTGTTCACTAATGACCTGAAACTCTTCCTCTTCTATTAGAGCAACAGAAACACATTCACCTAGAAAATTATTTTGAAAGCTTGCAGTCATGTATCATATTGGCATTCCATACTTCTGATTATTTTCAATGTCCATGGCAAATTTATAGGCCTGATGTAATGTGGTGGGCTCTTTCTCCCTCAACAAATAACTCATTTCTTCATCAAATGCAACTAGATAGATTGTCAAACACAAGGCATCATTAGGTCTCATATGTTCAGGGATGTGGTTGAGCATTTTTGTAAACCTTAAATTAAAGGCTAGAACCAGTTCACCACTTTCCTTTTGAATGTTCATGAATTGTATAATCAATAAGACCACATCAATCCTTTCACAAAACTGTTCTATGAATGCATTCTCTAAATCTACCCATGAAGAAATTGAACACACAGGCAAGTCTGAAAACCAGACCCTAGCATCATTCTTTAATGATTGAACAAAGAGTTCCATTACAACATCTTTAGCCTCAATTGCATAGTCTTTTATAAAATTATAAAAAATTTGTAGATGTTTGTTTGCTGATTCAGAATTTTGTCCATTATATTTTGGCAGACACTTTCTAATTTTAGTGGGGACAACATTTGGGTAACCACTAATACCATTGAAATTCAGGGCTTTGTATCTTTCAATAAAGAATGACCTTTTCTGAGAGCATGACCAGGACTGATGTTCTATTTTAATCATTTTGAATGAAAATATGGAGTACCTAAGAGTATGTTGTAGCCTTGAATAGGTTCAGTCAATGGAGTCACCACCTCCAAAGAGAACAAACTACTAAGAAGGCAATTTCATTTTGGATTCGTAGACCAGTAGAGTACCATACAGTCTTTCTATGATCACGCTGCAATGACAGTACGCATAGTTGCCACCCTCCAAAGGGAAATAATAAAACAACATTCACGTGCTAAATCTATACACCCACGACATAGGCCAACACTAGTATTCAGAGACTCCACAGTAAAATTTGGCAATCTTCCCCAGTAGAGTCGCCAGTTTTGTTGGTTCCTAAATTAGCAGACATCAAACTCTAAAGGTTTGCTACTTCTTATGCTCAAGTTTAATGGCAGACTTAGCCAATAAAGACAAGATATTGTTTGCACTTGTCTCCCCTTTGCTTTAGGTTCTATTGCACATGGGAGGGTATTCCCTTATTTAAAACCAAAAGATTTATCTTTGACTACTTCAGGCAGAATGCTCTTAGGTATGCACCAAGATTTGGGTGATAAACCCTAGACTGACAATGTTCTTGGACTATCACACTGGTTAAATCTGAGAGCATGCAACTACAACCCGATACCTAAAATCTAAAAGATTGATTGTTGATATTTTTATTTTATTTTATGCATGGCTGCAAAACTTAGGCTTTGGATCATAAACTCGATACTAGATCTGACCGGTGCTTATCTCAGGGCATGGACTCAAATAGACATGTATGTGAATGATTCTCATAAACTTAAGACAACATTCAAGTTTCAAGGGGTTTAATTAGCATTTGCCTGACAAATACTACCCAAAACAAAGTATTCAGTATTAACTCTTCTTACAAATATCCCTACTGCAATACATTCTTCCTCATACCTAACCCAAACATTTAGTCTATCCCTTGAATAGAAGTAAAAGATTAAGCATGTGATATAGAAAATCTATATTCTAGAATCTCAACAACCCTTAGCTATCAGATTCAAAGGAAGAGACGCATTCAACACTAGAGAGAATTAACAGAATACCTACATTCAACATTTCTCATTTAAATCAACATGAAACTAAATAACACTTATGCAAAAATACATTCAACATACAACTCATAAACTTACAAGACAAGACAAGCAGACCAGAAGAACTTGTATTTTATTTTCTCTTCAGAAGTTCCCAAAATTTTTCAGCCAAAATAAAATGAAGGCCCAGGTGTTTCTTATAGGTTCCAACATGTTGCCCTAAAATTTACTACATTCTGGAGGTAGGTGAGATATTGTTTATTACAATTCTCCCTCCAAAATACATTGAGAATAAAATATTAATACATTAAAAGAGAAGAAGAAAAATGAATAAAATACATTTTAATATTCCCCTTTTAATTTTACATTTTTTACTTATCCCCAATTTGAACGGCAATAGCTGGAGAATCCCAAATTCTTTGCAATATGTGACCTTTGAGACCTCTTCTCTAGCTCGTTCAATTTCATTCAACCTTTGAGGAACATTGCAGCAGTATTCAATTCTGATTTTTTTCCAAACCAAACATCTCTGTCATTTTTTGCCAATATTGGGCATTTTTCACTCATCTGGCACTCTGAAATCATTGCAAATGAGCAAAAAGACTTCGCTAATGCATGATGAATGGTCATGGGAAGATTTTGTAGCCTAGAACAACAATTTTGGGCCAAAATATGCCTTCAAAAAGTGCATGAGACTAAAAAACATGATTGTAGCTCTCAATCAGCAATATTTCCGCCCAGAACAGCGAAAAATTTGTCGAAATCACCTTAAGATCGAAGGAAACACCTTTGTTTTTGCCTGCGGATAGAAGGAAAGGTAGAGGATGCCCTGTGATGGGCATATCACACCATCGTAGGGGGTCAAGAGGAGGCCGTAGGAGGGCTACGATGGTGCGATAAGCACCAATGCCACTCTCATTTCACTTTAATAAACTTTAACATAAAGTTTATAAACCTTTTATAAGTCTTTCCTTATAAGATTTGACTTTTCTTTGCTCACGTTGAAACCTCTTTTTTATATTTTTAAGATGCTATTTAGTGTTCCCTTTAAAATACATGCGTTTTCAACATTTGACTTAGGCAAAAATTGAATTTCCTCTACCAGGCATTTGGTGTATTTTCACCGCGGGCAAACCAGACGTCCGATGGCCGTAAAAATTTACATAGGTCCATTATCAAATATTTCAAAAAAAACCCATCTCTTTAGAATTCACTTCATTGACCGAATTCAAGCACCTTCTTTGTAAACTGACCCGCCAGATGAGTTCACCACAACTAGAATGCATTAAAATAATGCATCATATGGTCTCCAATTTTGATGAAATTGGAACCGGAGATGTTTGAGACTAAAGTGAAAAATGGGTCGCCTTCAGAATTGCAAGATTTAAAACTTTTCAGAACGCCAAAATTAGCCCTATCGTAGTCAGAAAATAATTAAATACCCCATCAAAACTCATCCTAGGAGCATGAAACTGAGCAGACATGTCACCAAATATGCCAAAAATATTCCACCAACTGGATTTGTAAGATGATGCATGAGTTGCAAAATTTTAATCGCCGAAGGTGGCCTCTGAGGTAGATTGAGCAACCTATTGACCTAGCCTTTGTCAACATCTTGAAAGAATGCTAGCACATCAAATTTGCAAAATTTGAGGGTGCCACCGAATCCCACAATAGGGAAGAGAAAAAGTCAATGGGTTTACCCATTGCAAAACTAACTAAAATGTAAACATCCACTTAAGCTCTTTGGTACCCTGAAATGGAATTTAGTTTTTTAAAACAAACATAAACATTCCAGAGTGTTATGTCAGAAATTGTCATGTATGGAATGGTACAATTTTCCCATAGTTTAGCTCCTCTTCGTTGGTGACCTTTTAACCTAGTTCATTACAGACCTTCCTGAACCCTAACTGACCTAGGTCTAACTAGAAGAATGTCACATTTTGAAGTAACTAAAGACTGAGGGTGAAAAGTAAACTTGAATTTGGGGTCCCCTAACCTCCTTGAGGCAGTCCTAAGTGGGAAATAAGGGCTTGGACTTGGGCGTTAGCGCCCTTGTCCTGCCCAATTTCCTGGGGTCTTGAAATTTGGAGCGATGTCAGCTATTGTCATACATTCTGGGATTCCGTTTTGAAATTTTCATTTTCGCGCGATGTCGACATCTTATTTTGAAATTTAAAATTCCTATGGTTAGATATAAAAAGACATTTGAAAATCATTTTATGACACACAATCTTTATGCAAGATTTATGCCAAAACTCTACCAAAATTACCATTGAAGATTAACGACTTCTTGAAGCTCTTGAAATCATTCGAAGTCATTTTGAATTATCTTTCATGGAGATAATGGATGGAGATAGGAATCAAGGTCTTGAGACTATCTTGCTCTTCCTAGGGTTTGTACACCTTTTGCATGATGAGAGAAGGGTTGAAGCCTCCAACATCGAGGTTGGAGATCCTTCGAGGACATTGCTAATTTGCCTTCTTGTTAATGCAAGTCTTCATCATTTTCATCTCCTTGAGGTGAAGTTGTATTTGTTTATCAAGTTGATGCAAGTCATTGATCTTCCCTTGATCGTGACATCTAGGGTTTGATATTTTTGCATACACTTTGTTAGGTTTGCACACACTTCTACAAATCTTTATCTCTGGCTATTTTTGAGGTAGGAATACCAAAAATGGTGCTTGACTGAGGCAAGCTTCTATATAGCCGCAAACAGCTTTCTCTTCCTTTTGTATGTGCAGGTTGCATTTGTCAAGATCTGGCGGAAAGGAGTGACAAGAAGATGGATATTACAGGGACAATCATCACGGAATTTGAATTTCATGATTTTGATACTTTTGGGACACTGGGACTAGCGTCCTAGTCCAACTGGGTGATTTTTCTCGGAGCTAGAAACCTATGGAGATCAAGAAACAACTGGTGTAGAAAATCTTGATATTTAGAAATCTTTGAGACACAAGGACTAGTGTCCTAGTCCAACTGCTCCTCAACTTTTGGATACACAGTCTCTGATCTGCTTACTTTGCATCTCTGTATTCATTTCAGTGCTATCTGTATCAGGAATTCAGTTATTACAGTTTGATTTGGAAATTAGGATTTTGAGGTTAGATGTAAACACTACCTTATAAAACCTGATTCAAATAGTCACATAAACACAATATACAGGAAAGAGAACATTGTAAAACAATAGTTTATCCCTAAACCTACCCTTTGCTTCTCTAATGCTTTAGCAAGTGAAAGTGTGGGACTTGAAACCTTCTTTCTTGCTTCCATATTTTCACCCTAAATATTTTGGTGAACCTGACATCTAAAGAATTTGCATCTCTTACAAACTTAGATCTGAATTAGTTTGCTGTCCCAAAACAGAGTTAGGTTACAAACCCTCTTTAGTGAAAGTACATGCATTGCAAATTGGTGATATATTTTAATCCTTTCATTAAAACAGTTTAAAATTTGAACTTTGTGTGTTGTGTGGTGTTCTCCTATTAGATTTGCACAAAGTTTATGATTAATCATTCCACATTTAATTCTTGGGTTAATTTGAGCATGTTAAAATGTCTGATTACTTTTTGCAATACTTTAATGTGTATGATGAGCCATTTAGTTGTGATGATTTCAATATGTTAGATGAATCCCTTGAGGACTTTATTTCAATTGAATAGTTCACTATGTCTCTTAAAACATCGTTGTTTCAAATGTTTGTAAATGCAATTTATGTTCCTAAAGCTAAAGAAGAATTTGTGAAACTAAAAATAGTGGTCACTTTATGCTCAGATGTCGTTCAACCTGCTTCTAAAATAGTGCTCACTATTAGAGGTCCTTCACATTCTTCTTGTCCTCCTAGTTACATTTATAACTATGCTAAAAAAATCACACATCAAAATTCACAACAACCTAGTCATACTATGGTTGCTCATGCTTACAATACTCAAAATAAGAAACAAAGCAAACAACAATCGAACATTCCAATATCTCTACTAGCTTCTCAACCTATGCTTCCTCAAGCACCTCGTTTAACACATAAGGTTGGTCAAGATTATGATCTTGTTGAGCAACTTCGTGCTACTCCTGCTAAGATATCTCTTTGGGAACTTATACAAACTTCACCTACATACCATGGAATGCTCCAATAAGCTTTACAAAAGGTGATTGTACCACCTACTGTCAAACCTAATTATGTAGAAACTCTTCTCGATTGTATGCATGTGACAAAAATAAACATTTTATTTCAACAACATGAGCTACCATCTCTTAAAGTTCAAAATCAGTATGATCCTTTGATTATATTCATTACAATAAATAAGAAACTGATTAAACAAGTTATGATTGATAATGGATCAGCCCTTAATGTCTATAGCATCAATCTACTACATAAGATTAGAATTGATACATCTTTGATCAAACCAGATAGGATAAGTATATGTGGGTTTGACAATGTTGGAAGACAATCTGTAGATACTATAACTTTACCGGTACAAGTTGGGCCTATAACTCTACCTACCTTGATTCATGTCATGCCTTGTTCTCTATCCTACAACATGATTCCTTGTAGACCATAGATTTATGCACTAGGGACAATTCCTTCTACCCTTCATCATTTAATAAAGTTTATTCATAAAGATAAACTCCATACCCTTCATGTTGATCCTGAACCAAATGTTTTTTTACAAATTGAAACACAAAAGCAAATTGTTCAACATAAGGTCCTAAATAATCTCAAGGTTGACTCGTCAACCTCCCCTGCGTTAGATAATGTTGTGCAAGAATCAAAGCAATTGAATGCATTTCTTGGTGACAATTGGGGTTCATTAAATTTTTCATCTCCCTCTACAGGTGAATATAAAATTAACAACTCCACTCTAGAAACATCAAGTGTTGCATCGATCTCATCTCATTGTTCAAATACTAAAATCTCTTTTTTAACAAATACAGATAATACTCTTACTTACACTATAGATTATGAGACTTATAAAACCCCACCTTCTTCCAAAGAAATGGCTTCACTCTATGGCTAAGGATTTCAGATCCTTTATAAGAATTGTAATTACGTAGGTAATGATTGCGATATTAATCAACAAGGGATTCATGTACCTATAGAATCCACTTCGTGACATTGCTCAAGTGCTATTGGATACAACCCTTTTAGGGAATCTAAAGCTGGTAAACATCCTACTCTTAATGTGAACATAATATCCACACTTAACTTGATATTCCCTGAGATGATTGACACTAACTATCCTCCAAGAGAGATTCCCTTAGACATCTTTTCCTCAGATGAAGCAATAATTGAATTGTTGGGTGCTTACGATAATGCTCCCCATTACCATAATAAACATGGATTGCCTTATTGCCTAAACAATGGTGCATATTTTGGAAAGTCTATTGGCTTGATAAATTCTACTCTAAAACTTGAAGGATAATATGGAGAGTTACTACAATCACTTGATCTCCCAAACCATACTACTCTACTTAATAGAAAAACTGTTGATGTTTTCATGGAGAAAGATAACATTGAAAAGGTTATCGCTATAGGTGATTGCTTAAGTGATGAAGAAAAAGAAGATATGAAAAAATTATTACATGAATTCTTTGAATTGTTTGCTTGGAACTATTGAGATATGGTTGGTATCGATCCTCATATTGTAACACATAATATTGTACAAAAACTAGATGCCAAGCCGTTTAAACAAATAAATCGTAAGATAAATCCTAATATCGCATTACTTGTTAAGGTTGAGATAGAAAAGTTGTTACAAGTTGCTTTATCTACCCTATTGATTATTCACCTTGGATTTCAAATATATTTGTTGTCGCTAAACCTGATGGTCGTATTTGTATGTGTACCGATTTTAGATATTTCAATCTTGCATCCTTGAAAGATGATTTCCCACTTCCTAACATCGACATAATTGTGGATTCAATAGCCGGACATGAATTAATTTCCTTCATGGATGGATTTTTAGGTTATAATCAAATCCTTATAAACCCTCATGATCAATATAAAATTGCTTTTATAACACCTTGGGGTACATTTTGTTGGGTAGTCATGCCATTTGGACTTAAGAATGCTGGAGCAACTTACCAACATGCCATGGCCCTTATCTTTCATGACTACATGCACACTATCTTAGAGGACTATGTCGATGACATCTCAAGGCAAAATCCATCCATCACCAAGATCACGCTATGACTCTTTGACAGATATTTGAGCTAATAAATAAATACAACATGTGATTAGATCCCCGTAAGTGTGTATTTGGTGTCAACAGTGGAAAATTATTGGGATTCATAGTTTTACATTGTGGTATTGAAGTTGATACGAAAAAGGTTGATGTGATCATTAACATGCCACCACCTAAAAACATATCTCAACTTCGTAGTTTGCAAGGGAAGATACAAGCCATTCACTAATTTGTTTCACAACTTGCGAATAGGACTCACCCTTTTACTCAACTACTAAAAAAGGTTCAAAATTTCAATGGAATGCAGAATGTCAAAAGGCTTTTGAGGATTTAAAAATTTGTCTCGCTAAACCTCTTGTTTTACATCCTGCTGTTTCTAACAAACCTTTTATAATTTACACATCTGCATCTAATAATGCTCTTGCAGCCTTATTAGCACAACATAATATCAAAGGAAAAAGAATGTGTTGTATATTATATTAGCCAAACATTGCTCGATTATGAAGTGTGATATACTGTTATTGAGAAACAATGCTTAGGTCTTGTCTTCTCAACACAAAAGCTTGGGCATTATCTCCTAAATGTTTAGATACATGTAATAGTAAAATTCGACCCTCTGAAACACCTATTTGCTAAAATAGATCTTTTTGGCCACCTTGCTAAATGGGTTATGTTGTTAATGGAATTCAATCTCAAATTTATATCTTAGAAAGTGATTAAAGGACAAGCATTAACTGACCATTTAGCTAAGGCACCCTCCCCTTTTGCTACATAGAATCAACAGACATTCCCTAATGACCAAATCTTAGCTATTGATACAGATGATAAATGGGAATTATATTTTGAGAGATCAAGATGTCGAAATGGCTTCAGTGCAGGTGTCATACTGCCTGATGATTCTCCTGATGAATTCACTTTTCTTATTCATAATCTCAAAACTCTAGTCATAGAAGATGTTGTAGTTGTGAATATGGACACTTGCTATAACATAAACTTTGATAAATGGTTCTCCCATATATTCAACTACCTGCATGACGGAACCATTCCTAACTCAACATCTAAGAATTCCTGAGTTCACCTATGCAAACTTGTGGCGTGCTATATCATATTATCTAATGTCTTATATAGATGAAGCTATAATGGTGTCCTTCTCTATTGTCTTAGTAATTTATAGATTCTAATAGCTTTAGAAGAAGCTCACTTTGGTGCTTGTGGAGGGCATTTTGGAGGAAAATCATTTTTACAAAAATTAATATGTATGGGATATTATTGGCAACGCATGGAACAAGATTCCTTCACTTATGTCAAGAAGTGTCCACAATGTCAACAACATCAACATTTAATCTGAGCACATGCCCAGGAACTCTGTGCTCAAGTATCACCTTGGCCATTTTGTGTCTGGGGCTTGGATTTAATTGGTAAAATTTCTCCACCCTCCTCTAAAGGAGATATATTTATTATCACCGCTATGGATTACTTCACAAAGTGGGTCGAATCTGTCCCCTTGCAATCTAGACTGCTGATGTAATTTGTCACTTCATACAAGATAACATAATCTCTCAATTTGGTATACCTTTCTCCTTGGTCTCTAACAATGGAACGCCATTTAAAAATAAGGAATGACAAAATTTTTAGAAAAATATCATATCCATCATTGCTTCTCTATGCCTTACTATCCTTAATCAAATGGCCAAGCAGAAGCGTAAAACAAAGTTACAAGACAAATTTTACACAAAACCATTAAGAAACATCAGAAAGACTAGCATATTCAATTGTCTTACGCATTATGGGCCTATAGAAAAAGCATTCATATGACCACCAAAACTATCTCGTACAATCTTGCTTATGGCGTTGATGCAGTAATGGCCTTGGAACTCGAAATGCCTTCCTTAAGAGTTTCCTTGCGAGATGTTATTGATGATGATATGGAGAGAGAAAAGAGATTACAACTTGAGATGCTAGATGAAGAGCATATCAATTCTCTTTAGCATCTTACGGCTTATCAAAAAAGTATACAATGATTGTACAATGAGTGAGTCATACACCATTCATTTGACATCCGAGACTTGGTACTTTATGAAAATCAACGTAATGTAAATGCACCTCCTGGGAAAAAAAGAAAGCTTAGCTCTAATTGGCTTGAACCGTATGTGGTTACTGAAGCCTTCAGATCAAGAGCGTATAAGCTAGCTGACGAAAAAGGTATGCTGCTTAAAGAGCCTATTAATTCTATGCACCTCAAGAAATTTTATGCTTAAGATTATATGTTAGATGTTACTTCAAAAAAGAAAAACTTATTAGCTATTTTAGCTTCAATTTTGACAAGGTATGATTATTTTGTATTAATTAATTTAACATAGAAATCTCTTTTAGTTAATCATTGTGGTATCTTGTTAACATGTTTTATTAAGATCACTTTTGTATTAACATTGCATAGCATAGACTACTAATTATGTGTGAAATTCATTAATCATTGTGCTTTTACTATATGTTCTAGAAAGAATTGTTTAGTATCATATTTGCATTAATTACATTTCCTCATAAGTATTTAACATTTATCACTAGCTGCATTTTACATAAATCACCTATGATAGATAAGACAACACTAGATATAGCAATAAGAAAAAAACATCTCATATATACATCATAATTAGTTTGCATATACATTTGAGTCGACAATCTTGTATATCAAAATGGGATGTCATAGTAAATAATATACATCACATAGTGAACCCTTGTCACATGTGCCCTTGAGACCTCATGGTGCTTGTGTGATAGAGGCCTGACCATGTGTGGCTATAAATCGTGAATGACTCCTAGAGACACTCTACGATCGTAACCCCTTGATCTTGCCCCTCAGTCCTAGTGCACCTCACCCTATAGCTCCATATACATCTACTGATAGTGGTCTCACTCTACCTATGCCCTATCTCTATCAGGTCTCACCTATAGTAACTCAAGAAGTAAGATCTTGCTAGCAACAGGATCTCTCTCTGGTGCAGGTGCAACTGCTACCTAATCTCATAGCATTTGGAGCTCTACCTCCGCATGCTTGGTTTTCTAGATAGCCTGATCTATAATAGATTCCACTGACAGTCAATACCTCACAAAAGGCATAAAGATTTTTGAATGCTACCATGTGGATGGTTGTGGTAAGTATCCTGACCGCACCCACTCCTCAGCCACATCAGCTGGAAGTATCTCTGCTATGACGCAACTCACCATGTCGCGCCAGGCATCTGTCCCAACTACAAAAAGAAAACAAAATGACTATTAGTACCTCATATAAATAACACAAGCAAATAATCATAAATACTAGCATCTAAAACATAATAAGCATCCTACCTGGATCTCCATCTCACCAAGATGGATCTCAGATAGCTGATGGTGTGATCAACACTGCAGCCACCTCTGTAGCTGGGGGCATATGACTACTCTTCTCCCCTCACTCATACCAGCTCAATCTCCTCACATCTATAGGAGCTAGACCACGAGCTCTTGACTATGACTGAGCCTCGGCCTCATCATTTCTATCTACCTCCTGCTACACTCACCCCGGTCTCACCCTGAAGATGTACCATGACGGGACCTCCTCCTCACTATCATCATCATCCTCATTATCATCCAAATCATAGTATCCCATGAAGTCACTAGTATCATCCTATGTCCCTGTTTCACTCCCGTGACTAGCCCAAGGTCGATAATCGCTTGCGGGGTGACCTAGCAGATAGTTAGGAGTGGGTCGCGCTGTCTGCCACTGAACCTGATATGCTCAGGTAACTCTAACATTGTCTGCATTAGATATTGGCTCCACATCCTCTAGACCATCATCGTCACTCACTGCCACATCTAGTAGTGTCGGTCGTCAGGCGTTGTTCGCCCTAATTGCACTATACATAGAGCACATGTAGCTCAAATGTACCATAGGCACATCCTGTCGTCATTTGAACTATCATGCAACTTGATCAAAGTAGAACCATGAGACTATGTGATTGAGGCAACCGGCCATCAACCGATCCCTCTGCATCCTTTCTAACTATCTCTGCTAACCTGGCCATGCTATATACCCACAATATGGTCTCCAAATGACATTGCTTGGCTGCAATCTATCAAAAACAATCCTCCAGTAAAGTAGATCACTGTGTCTCTAGCACCTGATAAGAGGATAGATGTGAACCCATGGATAGGTGAACACTGGCTCTATAGGAAATCCTGTAGGCCATGTGAATCTAATATGCTCAAAAGTCCAGACTTGTAGAAGTGTTCAACACATCAATCTATGTGCCTCATAATGGACATATCATCCCAAGTCACGATAGAGGTGCACAAGCATAGTACGTCCCCATGCATAGACCATTTGATGCTCCTCCATAGCCCTAATGGTATGAATAAGGTCCTCGTGTAGGTGGATGCCCTGTCCATCTCATGCTACTGCTAATTCCACTGTGACAATCATAATCTTTTGAATTCAAGGGATATCAACTCATCCTGCTCTAGTAGCTGAAGCTATATATGCCCTCACTCTACCCAAGTGATTGTGGGGCCTATATAGTACATTTGTCTCTCTCGTGTATATGCTACTAAGCGATGCTCTACAACCCTCATTATCTCTCCACGTATAGGAAGACGTAGGATCTTGTAGACATCTTCCAGTGTAACGGTCATCTCCCTTGTTAGTAGATGGAATGTAGAAGTATCCACATTCCACCTCTCCATCAATGACATCATCATACTAGCATGAAACCTGATCATGGGCATGTCAAATACCCACCAGAGTCCCACCGCCTATAAATTCTCTCTCTCGATCAGACATGGTATTGATGTGATCACGAAGTAGCAACATCAAGCAACTGCCTGTATGCTCTCGCATCATCAAAATGACCTGCATGATAAATAGTGAAAGAACAAATCAGTAAACCACATGGCAATGGAGATAAGTATCTGCTACAACACCTAGTGCCCTACCCCTGGGGCCCTTGTTCTTTCTAGACTTGGGCACCCCAGGTAGACTAGGGTGCCTTAGCAGGACCCAGGTGCCCTGGGTGGACTTGGGTGCCCCTTTTGGGTACCCTTCCCCATGATTGTCCTAGTTGGCACAGAAAATGATAACAAAATCATGAATGCAAAATGAAAGATAGTGCAAGAAAGGAATGAGACCCTACCTCAGCCTCGAAACATCTCTCTGCCACTCAGGCTTAGAGCATCTCCAATCATAGAAGTTGGTATGGACATTAGGTTGGCATCATCGATCTCTCTCCCCTTCTTCTTTCCTCTACATAATGACAAGTAACAATGAATAGTGAGAAGTGAAAAATCCCTTTATTATAGTAAGTGGATGACAATTCCTATCACTATTTGGGTGCAAAATTGAACTATTTTACTCTTGAGCCTCTATCTTGAGTTGTTGAACTCTGATTTTCACAGCGTCTATTGTGTTGGAATCCTAGTTCCACTCCTAATCTTACCCAATGGGTTGTGCTTGGGCATTGTTCCTCCAAACAACCCTCATAATGCATTTCTCATCAAGTTCCCTTGAAATTGATGCATGTAAATATCTCCTTGTTTCTCCTTTTCAGACTAAGCAAGTAGAAACAAGGGGGGCATATATCTCCCTCGATTTCCTCCCTCATCATGTCTCATCACTCAACCCCTTAGTGTTTTTTAACTGATTTACTAATGGTGGTTGCAAGCTAATTTGATTTTAATTTTTTGTCAAAGTGTTCCTTTGCAAGTTGTAGCTCCTAACTTTGTGGTCTTGTAGGATTACAAACTTGGGGGCTTCTTCCTCTCTTACGACAACACTTCATCATCCTCTATAGTATCATTTTGGGTATCCTTTTCATGATTGATGTATTTACTTTCCTTTAGTTGCATATGCACGTAGTGTCATATGGCCACTAAAGTGGGGGCTAAATGTTATGTCATAAATTGTCCTCCTGTATGGAATGGTACAATTTTCCCATAGTTTAGCTCCTCTCCTTTGGTAACCTTTTAACCTAGTTCATTACAAACCTTACCAAACCTTGACTAACCTAGGTCTAACTAGAAGAATTATGTCACATTTTGAAGTAACTAAAGACTAAGGGTGAAAAGTAAACTTAAATTTGGTGTCCCCTAACCTCCTTAAAGTAGTCCTCAGTGGGAAATTAGGGCTTGGACTTGGGCGCTAGCGCCCTTGTCTTGCCATATTTTTTGGGGTCTTGAATTTTGGAGGGATGTCAGCTATTTCCGTACATTCTAGGATTCCATTTTCAAATTTTTGTTTTCGCGCGATGTCGACATCTTATTTAAAAATTTGAAATTCCTAAGGCTAAATATAAAGACATTTGAAAATCATTGTATGACACACAATCTTTATGCAAGCTTTATGCCAAAACTCTACCAAAATTGCCATTGAAGATCAATGACTTGTTGAAGCTCCTGAAATCATTTGAAGTCATTTTGACTTAGCTTTCATGGAGACAAGGGATGGAGATTAGGAATCAAGGTCTTGAGACTATCTTGTTCTTCCTAGGGTTTGTACACCTTTTGCATGATCAGGAGAAGGGTTGAATCCTCCAACATCAAGCTTGGAGATCCTCCACAGACATTGTTGATTGACCTTCTTGTACATGCAAGTCTTCATCATTTTCATCGCCTTGAGGTGAAGTTGTATTTGTTTATCAAGTTGATGCAATTCATTGATCTTCCCTTGATTGTGACATCTAGGGTTTGATATTTCTGCATACACTTTGTTAGGTTTGCACACACTTTTGCAATTCTTTATCTTTGGCTATTGTTGAGATAGGAATACCGAAACCGGGGCTTGAGTGAGGAAAGCTCCTATATAGCTACAAACATCTTTTTCCTCTTTTTGAATGTGTAGGTTGCATTTGTCAAGATCCGGTACAAAGGAGTGATAGGAAGACATATATTATAGACATAGTCATCATGAAATTTGAATTTCATGATACCAAGACTTTTAGGACACTAGGAATAGCATCCTAGTCCAACTGGGTGATTTTTCTAGGAGCTAGAAACCTCTGGAGATCAGGAAAAAACTTGTGCAAAAAATCATGACATTCATAAATCTTCGAGACATAGGGACTAGCGCCCTAGTCTAATTGCTCTCCAGTTTCTGGGTACACACTCTCTGATTTGCTTACTTTGCATTCCTATATTCATTTAAGTGCTATCTATATTAGGAATTCAATTATTACAGTTTAATTTGGAAATTAGGGTTTTGAGATTAGATGTAAACACTAGCTTGTAAAACCTGATTCAAACAGTCATATGAAGACAATATATAGGAAAAGAGAACATTGGAAAACAATAGTTTATCCCTAAACCTACCATTTTCTTCTCTAATGCTTTAGCAAGTGAAAGTGTGGGACTTGAAACCTTATTTCTTGCTTCTATATTTTCACCCTAAACATAGAGTTTGAAAGTTGAAATGTTATTATGTTCCTCTAGATGAATAAATCCATGAGACAAATCATTGAAGTTCCCTCCAAAACTTATCTAACTCAAAGCCAATTTTACAAAGCTAAAAATGGATGACTTACCTAAATTACGAACTGTCCTTTTCTTCAGAAGCAAAATTCACATATTATACTCAACCTTGTACCAAGATCAAATGATATATGCAATCAATTCTGAGAATGTCCACCATCCCATGAATATCTCCATGTGCCCCAAAAAAATAAAGAAAGGTAGCACATTCATACCCTTATCCTACAATAGAGCCCAAAAAAAAGCTGTATTATATGATCCATAACAAAATTTGAAGAAACAAATGCAGCAAAGATGATGATATTATGATGTACAATGAAGGCTCATTTTCAGAGGTCTTCGCTAGCTAGGAGGCCGCGACTAGGAAGGTTAAGTGGGATTAAAAACCATCGACAGAAAGGTGATGCTCATTGCTATGGTACAAAGCCTTACTCTTCCCAAAAGCATATACCTGTAAGTTTCTTAGTTTTTACTATTCATTTAATGCAACTTGGTGCCTTCTCTTGAAGCATTCGACCAATAGATGTCCTACTAAATTTGTGTTTTAATATTTTGGTAGATGAATCTATTTTTATGCCTGAATGTTGCTTGTAGTTTTATACTATCTCAATGTATTCTTCTATGCCCATTCTGCATTCATTTCTTTATAAGGGTAGTTTCATTTTCTTGTGCCTGTATGCGTACCCTATAACATTTCATTTCAATGATTAGGGTCATGGAATTTGACTTTTCAGCCTACATTCATTTGATGATATACTTCCAAAACCTTTCAATGAATCCATCTAGCAAAAATCATATTCTAAGAAAGGACATCTTTATGAGGAGTTTTGATGGAGGTTTTGAAATTAGTTTTACATTTACCATTTTCTTTTCCTCAATGTTTCTAAATCCTTTTCAACAAATCCATTATGTGCATACCCTACAATTGCATCATTTCATGAGACCGCACCTCTTAGGACATTTAATTAAACAATTTTGTTATGCCTTGTCTATCCTTCCCACTTCACATGCATGGGAACTAGGGCACATGCAAAGGTGATATATTAATACAAATGATTTGAAGGATGTTCCTTCATTTTGGAGATTTGACACGCTACACATTATTTTAGTGTAAGCCTATTTTTTAGACTACTCAAATAGTAGATATACAACTCTCCTTTTTAAATGCCACGTCTGGTGTTTTTTTTAAATTACTTTACCAACTAACATCCTTAAAATAGGATGTGACCCTTCAAAGTCAGCTTGCTCGATAAAAGATGAAGACAATCTTTTTTATTTATTTATTTGGTCAAACTCTTATAACTATAACAGTAAATAGATCATTCTCCATAGGATGTATTCTTTTCTTTAGCGACTAGACACTCCTCCATTTTCATAGACATGGGAGACATGATATTGCAAATTGTGCTTTTAATATGTCATATCAAACTAGTATTTATTTGTTATCTGGTTTGTGATTTTTAAAGGAGTCAATGTAGACTATGAACATTTCTTTAGTCTATATACTAAACAAAATGGGTCCTTAGAAGTTGATGTCTATCCATGACATGATTCATACATCCTTCAACCCTAAGATAAATTATATATTGTATTTAGTAGCAACATATTATATTTGGAGGATGTCATTTAGAAGTCTTATGTTTTGATAAGGCGAGTCTAGTCTTTAACATTATAGGCTTTTTATATGTATGATGGTCATGTTTGTTCTTTAATATGTATTCTGGGATTCAATAATATTTAAGGTGATAATAATTAATAGTGTTACTATCAACACTTTAGAATAATTTTAACATATTTGTATCAAATATGATATATTTTAATAATCAAAATGTTTGACAATTTTAAAGTATTATGACAATCTTGAAATTTACGCTATAAAGCATGAAATATGTGAACAATATGAACTAGTAATTCAACAATTAGCCATTGTGAATAACTACTCAAGCTCTATGAGGGTAAGTGCAAGAAGATGGGGGGCCAAAAAGGGGTCTTAAGTGGCCACTTTTTTTTTTAAATCAGAAAATGCTGGCATTGGATGAGAAATTGAGCATAGTTACACTTAAAATTTTAAGATGCAACAAAAACAATGTTCGTAGTGCTCCGAGTGTACTTTCTAAACTACTTTTTTTTAAAAAAAATGGTATAGATTAAGGGGTTCAAAAGAGGGAGCCACAGAAATTGTTGTTGTTTCTATTAAAAAAACATAACATAGCATGTTTTGTAGCTCCCTCAAAAGCTTAACATTTTTTTGGTATTTTAAAAAAAAATTTGGTGAGAAATTAGCTAATAACATTTAGTTTATGCCCAATTTTTCTAATAATTTTTTAATGAATATTTGATTTTTTACTAATTTTCAAAGTGGACACATCCTGAAAAACATAATTTTGGCCGTGCTACCCCTACAAATTTTGAAAACTAATTTAAAATCAATTTTTTTTAATATGTGTAGAATGGAGTCTAGTTTCGAAAAATGTATTTTTTTTTAAATTTCAATGAACGGTTAATTTACAATGAGAAAAAGACCAAACACTAGTTTTTTCCCAAAAATAGACACATAAACAAAAGAAATTAAAGATGAAAGGCTTAACATTGTCAAAATATGAAAAAAGTTACATTGTTAAATAGCTAAGAGAAATCCTAACATTACCCAAGTGTTATATTTGTTCGACCTTGAAACGTGCAAATCTTAGGGTTAGCATGAACGAAATTATGTGAAATCCTGTAGAATATGCAAAAACATGTCTTTGGATGTTGGGAAGGCACTCCGAGCCTTTAGGTTGGAAATGCAAAGAAAATCCCAAGCCTAAGGCTTGGGATAGCCAAAGAAAAATATAATGCGAGCACATTATGTTTTGTTTTGCATTTTTTTCCCTTTTTGCAAAAGTTTGTCTGATGTTTGTCATGTTTGACATAACGCGAGCACGTTATAACGTGCTCACATTATGTCTCCCTTGGAATGTTTTATGTTCAAGGTTATTAAGCATGTATGTATGTATGCTTGTATGTATGTATGCCCATATGTATGTATGTATTGATGTATGTATGTATGCCTATATGTATGTATACTTATATGTACGTATGTATATATATGTATGCTTGTATGTATGTAAGGTTGTATGTATGTATGTACACATGCTTGTATGTATATATGTATGCATGTTTAGATGTATGTATGTGTGTGTGTGTATTCCTGTATGTATGTATGTATGCATTTATGTATGTATGTATGCTTGTATGTACATGTATGTATGTAAGGGTTTTGGGTTTAGGGTATATAAAGACCTGAGCCTGTAGAGTTTTTAGGGTTGAGGGTTTAAGGTTTTAGGGTTTAAGGGTCAAGGGTTTAGGGTTTAAGGGTTGAGGGATTAGGGTTTAGGGTTGAGGGATTAGGGTTTAGGGTTAATGGATTAAGGTTTAAGGTTGAGGGTTGAGGGTTTAGGGATAGGGTTTAGAGTTTAGGGATAAGGGATTAGGGTTTAGGACTTTGATGGATTAGGGTTTAGGGTTGAGGCTTTAGGGATGGTGTTTAGGGTTGACGGATTAGGGTTGAGAGTTAAGGGATTAGGGTTAAGGTAGAGTGGTTTAGGGTTGAAGGTTTAGGGTTAAGGGATTAGGGTTTAGGGTTAAGGGTTTAGGGATAAGGGATTAGGGTTTAAGGTATAGTATCAAGGGTTAATGGTTTAGGAATAGGGATAGCATTTAGGGTTTAGGGTTGAGGAATTAGGGTTTAGGGTTTAGGGATAAGGAATTAGGGTTTAGGGTTTAGGGATTAAGGTTTAGGGTTTAGGGATAGGGTTTAGAGTTTAGGGATAATGGATTAGGGTTTAGGACCTTGAGGGATTAGGGTTTAGGGTTGAGGCTTTAGGGATAGCATTTAGTGTTGAGGGTCAAGGGATTAGGGTTAAGGTAGAGTGTTGAGGGTAGAGGGATTAGGGATAGGGTTTAGGGCTGAAGGTTTAGGGTTGAGGGATTAGTGTTTAGGGTTGAGGGTTTAGGGATAATGGATTAACGTTTAAGGTATAGTGTTGAGGGTTTAGGAATAGGGATAGAACTTAGGTTTCAGGGTTGAGGGATTAGGGTTTAGGGTTTAGGGATAAGGAATTAAGGTTTATGGTTGAGGGATTAAGGTTTAAGGATGAGGTTTTAGGGTTTAGCATTTAGTGATAGGGTTTAGAGTTTAGGGATAAGGGATTAGGGTTTAGGGTTGAGGCTTTAGGGATAGTGTTTAGGGTTGAGGGATTAGGATTGATGGTTTAGTGATAGGGTGTAGGGTTTAGTTGAGGGTTGAGGGTTTAAGGTATAGTGTTGAAGGTTGAGGGTTTAGGGATAGGGTTTAGGGTTGATGGATTAGGGTTTAGGGTTGACAGATTAGGGTTTAAGGTTGAGGGTTGAGGGTTTAGGGATAGGGTTTAGATTTTAGGGATTAGGGTTTAGGGTTGAGGCTTTAGGGATAGCACTTAGGGTTGAGGGATTAGGGTTGAGAGTTTAGTGATAGGGTGTAGGGTTGAGTTGAGGGTTGAGGGTTGAGGGATTACGGTTTAAGGTATAGTGTTGAGGGTTGAGGGTTTAGGGTTTAGGGTTGAGGGATTAGTGTTTAGGGTTGAGGGAATAGGGTTTAAGGTAAAGTGTTGAAGGTTTAGGTCCATAGGGTTAAGGATTTAAGGTTTAAGGGTTGAGGGTTGAGGCTTTAGGGTGTAGGGTTAAGTGAGACCTAGATGGCTAAGGATGGATGGAGAGGTAGACAAGGATCGATTGAGAGAGGTAGAGAGGTGAGGGGGAGAGATAAGTGAGATATAGAGAGGTGAGAGATAGAACATGAGCTAATGGAACTAGAGGTTAGAGATATTGCAAAGGTGCTATCAAAGGTGAGATAGGCACAAATATTTATAGGCACTCCTTTCTATCATATTTTGTAATATCTCACCTCTAGCTACTTGGCATTTCTTTGCCATGACAACCCAGTGGCACATTATAAAGAGACTACATTTAGTTAATTCACTTCATAAGTTTCAAAATAAAATACCTAGACTACTACAAAAAGAAGGATGATGATCCCTTGAATTATGCACATGCCAATCCCTCCACTTCTGAAGCATCAATCTACTAGTGTTTGGATCAAGTAACCCTCAATAACACATGAACTCTCTGAACTCCTTTCTACTTTAGACACATATTTTTCTATGGATCAATCTATAGCAGGACAAAACGTGCTTGCATTTTGGCTTGCTATAGAAATGGTAAAAAGGCCTGGACCCCCGTGGTCTAGGCCCACATACTTTGTTTTCTTCTATTTATGCATGTGTTCCAAAAAAAAAAGTGTTTTCATGCTATTGTAAAGTTCACATGTACATTTTGCACATTCTACCACCTTTGCATGAACTTTCCACCACCTTTTTTTTCTTTTCCAACTTAAGGAGGAAATAACATAGTTTTCACATTGAATTTGATATATATCATTTCAAGTTTCAATTTTTGTAGTGTTGCAATGTTAATTGTGATTGAATTGTAGGAATTTAACATTATAGATTGGTTAATAGTATTGTTGTTTCTAATTCTATTTGAGTGTTATTCAATTTAATGTTGAAAAGGAAGCAAGTGGTGAAATACTCAAATTGTTGAGGAGTTTGATGCAAGAAGAAAAAACACTACATAATTGGGTGCTCTCTCCATTTGAATATCCATTTTTTAGGTATGTCAAGTCTTTACATGCATGTTCTTTACATTTTCCTTAATTCTATCTGAATTAATTTATCATGCTTTATCATACATGTTTATATCACTTGTATGGTTTACATATTTTGTGTTTATACCAGTCTCGCTTTTTTGATTTTATAGTTCATCTACCTTGTCTATGCTTCCACATTTTGCATGCATGTCTTACATTTTTGCATAGATGTCTTACATTTTGCATTTATAGTTCATCATAGTTCTTACTACCCATAGAGCTTAGTCATCACACACAAATGTCCTTATAATAGACTACGTTTTAAATCAGTTCATGGTATGCTTAATAAAAGATATCTCAACTTAGGTCAACATTAATTAAAATAGACACAATCATGATATCATTGTTAAGTCCCTTTGCATAATGAACCTTATGATACAAACTCATTAATGGCTATCTAATGAGATTCAACCTAAAGTACCTCATACAAAATTCCATCATGTGTGTTTCCTTTAAACCTACAAAGATAGCCTTAAGTTAAATCTCTAGATTTTATTACTCAAGAATCCATAAGGTCAGCCTACAATCTTACATGGTGCCATGTATATTTTCTACACTTGGACTCTTTAATAAGTATGTGCAATAATGAATTAAACAGACCTTAACATACCGTGTTGTCAAATTATACAAGAATAAATCCTTACAACATATAAATATACAATTGGGCTTAAGCATAATGAAATACTATTATCTTGTCATAACAAGTTAAAATACAAATGAATAGGTGCCAAGATCATACAAGTAAATCCCAATATGTTTAATGCGATCATGATCCATGCTATGCTACATTATTCTTCATGTTGATAGTTCATACAAACCTTGTATGCCAAATGTTTCTATTCCCATTTCTATGACAATGTACCAAGTTAAATACTACAAATCAGTGACATTGCCATGGAATTGATATAGGGTCTCAAGATAGTTCAATCATAGCAAAGTGCAAAGTTCAACATGAGTGACTCCATGAAAATCATAAGCCTTAAGGCTGATCCTCTTGGTTTTCATAACATGATAATGTGGAGATAAGGGACTACTCTACCTCATGCCCTAGTGTGATGTCTCCCACGATCTCAATCATCTTCAACCTTGTAGTCAACATGAAGTCCCATGTACTCTTCACTTGTAGCCTCAATAGGTGACTCTCCTCTGTCCTTATCCTCATAGGACTGAATTAAACTTTGTAACATAATGTTTTATATGTCTGCAATAAAGCTTTGTACCATAATGCTTTGTATGGCTGCAATAATGCTTTGTATGCTTTGTACCTATTTTGGTTGAGTCACATTTCCTCTCCTACATGATGATTGTATGTACATTTGGTATGAAGGGTTGAATGACATATATTTAAGTTATTTGTATGGATTCATTTCTTAGGAACTAATATTTGTCTCTTTATCATGCTACAGATAAATTCTCCATCATGCCAAGGAAACGATCAAGTAATTAAACCAACACAGGAAGAGATAAAAGCTAAGAATGCAAAGAAAGCAACGGCTATGAGGGAACTTAGTGAGAAGAGGAAATTGGACATGATAAATGAAGACATTCCAATTGAATAGGAACCACAACCATCAAAAAGAGATATGGTATTGGTGACACAAAGGGAAAGAATGTAAAAACTTTGTGCTATGAGAGATTTGAATACCGTAGTTGGAGACACGTCCTCTATCGCAAGTCAACATGTAGGGACACCATCTACTACATCTCAAGTTGAGAGTACATCATCACTCACATGTGAGGAAGGAGGTATACCATCGTTTGCACCTTAACCTCAAGGTATGTTTTCTATTCTATCTTAGATCGAAGGTATGCCATCTAGCCCATCTCATTGAAATATTGATGAAATTCATAATGTTGAGATAAATTTACCTATCTTAACACCACCTAGAATTTTGCATAGAAAGCCAAAGTATTTGATTGATATTGATGAGAATATTTTGAAGCCAATGGAAGGTAATATTCCAAAACACACATGTAGAAGATATTCTCATAAGATTTGGAGATTGTTCTTTGAAAAGTTAAATGAGACTGCAAGATGTCAACTATTCATTAAAATAATGTGAAGTATAAAGTATAGGTCCATCATGAAGATTCTTGGGTTGAGAACATCAGAGGCTTCAAGTGAAAAATCTATTGTCAAGAATCTAATGAGTGCATATGAGAGTGTGGGTAACACGTCACGTACAAAAGATAGTAATGCAACACAGCATGTCTTTACATCGACTATAGTAAGTAGTCAAATGAGGAAAGCTTGTCTCATTAGAAAGATGAGTCAAGCATTGAGAATTAATAGGAAAACTTTATCAAGAGTCATTGGAAGGTGCCAAAGAATTGAGGACACCAATGCCAATGAATTATGTGTGTTCTCGAGGAGACTACCATGAAAAGATAAACCAATTGTTGAAGCATTAAGATCATTAATTGAAGACTTTTGGAAGAATTAAACAAGGGTATCTCTGAATCAAAGGGATGTGGTAAGAAGGAGAATCAGTAGTCAGAACCGTGAGCCACATCCAAAGCATTTTTTTGATATGACTCAAACACAGTTTTTTGGTAAATTTCTAGAGATGTATCCTCAATTTAAAATTTGTCAAAGATATTTTGAAATTCTAAAACCTTTCTATGTTAAGATAAATCATATATACACTACTTGTTGTTGTAGATTACATATTGAATTTTCTAACCATTTTGATGTTTATCAATCTATATGTTTAGATTTGCATACTAACAATGTTTTGCAAGATTGTGGCATAGATGCCCCACCAACATATTCAAGAGAATTCATATCAAGAATTTTATGTGAAAGAGAGGAAGGTCAAATATTCTATAGGAAATTATGCTTGGATGGCACATGTCAGCATTGCGGTGGCTTGCAACGTATGCCAATATGTGAACATATGGAAAGAACACATGCAGTTGGAAACAAACTAGTAGAGTTTAGCAAGTATAAAATAGTGGCATACAATACAAAAGATGGTAAAGAAGCAAAGATGTGTTAATATGTTATTAAAAAGATTCCAATATATTAGTTTATGCCTATATTTCATGACAGTATAGTGTATGAGTATGCAAGACATGCCCATAGAGCTTGATGGTTGGACTTGCAATTCAAGTTATGCAAGCACACATTTTTAGTTGGTAGCATTGTTTCAGTCATCAACTTTGTAGAGAACTATAGTCTACAGCCACAGTGTGAGGTGCAATCCTAATATTACAACTTAACACAGGTTTCTATATTTGTGCACATCTCATTCATTCATGCGAATGATAGTACAGAGGATGACAAAAAGATCATAAGGGAGTATCATTTTTATATGTGATGATCGCACGCATTCCATGAAGTTTGTACAAGGTTGCTTTCAGGTGTTCTACAATGATTTGGCTAGAAGGGGCATATCATTCAGTCAACATATCATATGGTCAGATAACTATGCATCATAATTCCAGAACTCACAAAATTTCTATTGGCTGAGCAAGAGGCATAATATTACAAGTGTTCAACATATGTGGAACTTTTGTAAGGCTGGGCATGGAAAGGGGGAACATGATGGTGTAGGAGCATGCATCAAAAGAGCCATAGCATGAGAAGAGTTAAAGTATAAAGACAATGCAAAGTTGACAGATGCAAAATCAATTGTCGAGTGGTGTAATGCTTCAATGGGTCCAGTTAATGAAGGTAAGTCTTCAGTTCATAGTTTTTTTTGGTTGATAGATGATACTAACATTGCACCATATGAGGACTATTGTACACTAACAGGATCAAGTGAGCTACACTCTTTTAGAATCTCAATTGTAGGTTCATGGAGTATCCATACGCAGAAGATGGCATGCTTTTATTCTTCATGTACAATTCAAGCCTGAAATGAGTGTGAGTCAAATGAGTGGATTGACGAATGGCGGTTAAGTTATCTTAGCCCACTTGATACATATTGACCCTCAATGACACTAGAACTGATAGAGATGGAATCATTAGTTGACTTTGACCACATATCTGATCTAGTTTAACTAGGTAATATATCTACTTGCATAGTTTTTGAAATTCCTAATGTTATCTTACTTTGTAGTGTTTTTTTTAATGTTGACTAATTTCATCTAATTTGCTACACATATCATTGTAGGGCATGTTTATGCAGTTATTGCAGATGAAGATAACGAAGAGGGAATAGATTATTACTTGTGTTGAGGCCAAAAAGAAATTGGAGGCCCCAGTTACAGATGGAGAAAACATCGAATACCCTAAAGGCTTAGTGGTTGTTACTAGAACATGGCTTAGAAGGTACCCACATAAGAGTGTTAATGTTTGGTTGTTTTAGGAATTTGACACGCATCGAAAGATTCTTCATTACTTGAACCTTGTCATGGCATCCAATGTTCATTTGATACAATTCGTAGTAGACCTTTCAACAAGACCTTGTGGAAGGTGCACGAGTCTGACAATGAGGCAATACTTGACACAATAAAGAGTAGAGAAGACCTGGATGGTTCGTTGGATTAATTTGTAAGTATTCACATTAATTTTGTAAAGTCATGTTACATTGACTTGTAAGTATGCACATTAATTTGTAAGTTTACATAGGTTTGTCTTTTTTATTTGCTACTGCATTTTTACACATATACAGTGAATATTGTGATGAATATGTTTGTCATTGATGTCAAAGTGGTTGGATGTTAGTAATTGAGCAAGGAGTGCATAATTGTGTAGGTCTATTGGTTTTTTATTATTTGATGATACCATTATGCTTTCAGGATATGTTGTTGGGTTTTGTGATATTAAGACACTTGCTTCTTCATAGAGTATGTGATATGATGCACAGAGTTTTATGAACTTGAAAAGTAGTGGTGTGAACTTGATTTGTTTTCTATGGTATACATCTGATGTTTGCATCATCCTCATCATCATGTTATGCTTCATGGGGTTAGATCTAAGTGATGAATGAAGTTGATCCTGGGAGTAATAGATAAAATCTCGGTAATGTATAAATCTAAGTGTCTTTAGGTGTCTTGGTTTCTAACTAGATAATAGGTGTCTCTACTTGTGTCTTAGGTATATACTATATGTCAACTAGGTTGATAGAGACTAGACAAAGGCATTTAATCTAATCTAGGTGTCTTAGGTAGATACTATATATCAACAACCTATTTAGAGACTATAATAAGGTATAATGTAGAATGATCTAGGTGTCTTCTAAGTAGATACTATATATCAACTGCCTGTCTAGAGACTAGAATAAGGTATAATTTAATCTAGGTGTCTTAGGTAGGTACTATATGTCAACTAGGTCTACCATAATAGGTGTCTTAGGTAGAACTATAATCTAGGTGTCTAGGTGACTTAGGTCTAAACTACGATAAGGTATAAAGACTAGGTGTCTTAGGTCTACTATGTTTATAAAATCTAGATACATACTATACAATAGGTGTCTTAGGTATCCTACGTCTACTAGAATGCATGTGTCTTAGGTCTTAGGTGAGGCCACATGAGCTTCCACCTTCACATGGTTGGCCTTGTCAGTATAGAATATTTATATTTCTTGAAGCTAATGGAAGCTCTTTTTTTGTACATAGAAGTTATGAAAAATTGGAATTAATGCATTGATTAAGTTATTATTTGGTGCTCTTGATGAAATATGTGTGTGCCCTAAGTTTGATCATCATCCATTTCAAGTCGTCTTTGGGTCCCATGTGACTAAGAGGATGACTCATGCTATGTACAAGAAAAAGAAGCTTCAAATCAATTTTAATGTCAAAACTACATCCTAATTATTTAAATTCATATCAAGATTCATGTCACAGGGTTTGGATGTTAGTTCATAACATTCATGTTTATCATGTTACAATAGCAGGACATAGTTGCTTATGTAATTGGTTCATTCCATTGGATCATTTGATTTGGTTGTGGTTCTTCATCATAACATGGCATGCTTTCAGGAGTTGGATTGGGTTGTGGTTCTTCCTCATGACAGGAGTTTGTTCATGTCTTCATGCTTCTTTGTGCTCCATGTCTTTAGTGTTCTCAGTGTCTTCATGTGCCATAGATTTCTTTAGTGTCCTCATGATGTTGATGTTGATCACAAAATATGGTGTTAAGGCCATGTTGATGTTTATTGATGAGTTGTGGTTGTTGTTGGAAGTTTTGGAAGTCTAAAGGATGTCACAGTGCGATATCCCTGAAGAGTCTAAAGTGTAAAAAGGTAGCAATCTTTGACGAGTTGTTACTCGGAAACCATGACACTTAGAAATATTTTTTCTAAGGCAAAGTGATCACATAGAACCCCTCTACAATAACGTCTCTCAGTTTTTGATATCTCTGAGGCATTTGCCCATGGTGAAAGGTTTTCTACTACCCCAAAAATCATCAGAAGGAGGTAATGTAAAGTTGCAAAGGGATGTAACTTTCATCCTGCTTCTGAAGTAACTAAAATAACAATTCGAACACATCCGGATGGGTACGTTTAGTTTAGTCATGGTCCTATTTTGCACCCAAACATGCTGAAATAGTTTGACCTACATTGTATCGGCGATATTCTTTTAAGAGTCCAAAGTGCAAAAAGGTAGAAATATTTGACGAGATGTTACTCAGAAACCCTAATACTTACAAACACTCCATCCTAGGTAACACAATCACATAGAACCCCTCTACAATAACCTCTCTTAGTTTTTGATAGCTCTGAGGCGTTTGCCCATGGTGAAAGGTTTTCTACTACCCCAAAAATTGTCAGAATGAGGTAGTGTAAAGTTGCAAAGGGGTGTAACTTTCATTCTACTCCTGATGTGACCAAACCGACAGTTCCAACATGTCTGGATGGGTACATTTAGGCTAGACATGGTCCTATTTTGCACCCAAACATGCCGAAACAGTTCGAGCTACATTGTACCAACGATATCCCTGAAGAGTCCAAAGTACAAAAAGGCAGCAATCTTTGACAAGTTGTTACTCAGAAACTATGACACTTAGAAACATTTCATCTAAGGCTACGTGATCATGTAGAACCCCTCTACAATAACATGTCAATTTTTGATATCTCTAAGGCGTTTGGCCATGGTAAAAGGTTTTCTACTACCCCAAAAATCATCAGAAGGAGGTAGTGTAAAGTTGCAAAGAAGAGTAACTTTCATCTTGCTCTTGATGTGACCAAACTGATAGTTCCAATGCATCTAGATGGGTATGTTTAGGCTATGCATGGTCCTTTTTTACACCCAAACATGCTAAAATAGTTCGAGCTACATTGTACCGGTGATATCCCTAAAGAGTCTAAAGTACATAAAGGCAGCAATCTTTGATGAGTTGTTACTCAGAAACCATGACACTTAGAAACATTTCATCTAAGGCTACATGATCATGTAGAACCCCTCTACAATAAACTTTCTTAGTTTTTGATATCTCTGAGGTGTTTGGCTGTGATGAAAAGTTTTTTGTTGCCCCAAAAATCGTCAGAAGGAGGTAGTGTAAAGTTGCAAAGGGGAGTAACTTTTGTCCTCCTCCTAATGTGACCAAAATGATAGTTCCAACATGTCTAGATGGGTACATTTAGGCTAGGTATGGTCTTGTTTTGTACCCAAACATGATGAAACAGTTCGAGCTACATTGTATTGGCGATATCCCTGAAGAGTCCAAAGTGCAAAAAGGTAGAAACCTTTGATGAGTTGTTACTCAGAAACCATGACACTTAGAAACATTTCATCTGAGGATACATGATCATGTAGAACCCCTCTAAAATAACCTCTCTTAGTTTTTGATATCTCTAAGGTATTTGACCACGGTGAAAGGTTTTGTGCTGCCCCAAAAATTATCAGGAGGTAGTGTAAAGTTGCAAAGGGGAGTAACTTTCATCCTGCTCTTGATGTGACCAAACTGACAGTTCCAACACATCTGGATGGGTACATTTAGGCTAGGTATGGTTCTATTTTGTACCCAAACATGCCGAAATAGTTTGACCTACATTGTACCGGTGATATCCCTGAGGAGTCCAAAGTGCAAAAAGGTAGTAATCTTTGACGAGTTGCTACGCAAAAAATGTTTCACTTAGAAATATTCTATCTAAGGCTACAGGATCATGTAAGGTCCCTCTACAATAACCTCTCTCAATTTTTTATATCTCTAAGGCATTTGCCCATGGTGAAAGTTTTTCTGCTACCCCAAAAATAGTCAGATGCATGCAGTGTAAAGTTGCAAAGGGGTGTAACTTTCATTCTACTCCTTGTGCGGCCAAACTGACTATTCCAATGCATTAGGATGGGTATGTTTAGGCTAGGCATGGTTATGTTTTGCACCCAAACATGCCAAAACAATCTGAGCTACATTGTATTGGTGATATCCTCACACATTGCATTTACTATAACTGTTATAGTCTTCACATGTCAACATGCATCTTATGGTTGTTAACATACTTGTTCTAGTAGTCAACACAGTCATATATGAACTACTTGTTCTTTTATCTTGGTTCACCTTGACTTTGTTCTCTAGTACTATCTCTGTAGGGTTTGGTTTTGTTCTTCAATGCATTGTTCCATCGTTGCAATCTTAGACCCCTATTAGGCTTGAAATATACCTCTGTTAGGCTAGTCTCCTAAATCTTAATATCATCTTCATGTTTTCATATCTGTGTTGTTCAACCCTCATCTTCTTCCACCTTTAGGTCACTGTGTTATTAGGCTTGAACTTAGACTTTTGTGATATTTGAAACCCTCTACACTTCATGGATCTATCATTATGTAATGATCTACTCTATAACTATCTTGTTTATCATATTTCATAGCAATCTTGCAAAGATTTGGGGTAGTGGTATGCATCCTTTTGCAAGATCAATACAATGTCGTAACAAGGATTTCAAGCTTAACAAGTTTTTGGGTAGGGAATTGCTTTATAGAATTAGAGTCAAATTGGTAAATGTGATGACATGATACATATTAACATGCTGAGATGCAAAGTATACATTTACAATATTAACCACATTCTCAAAGGGATTGCTAATGACTTATGGAAGCCTATAGCCCCAATGTTATGTTGCATACTCAAATTAGGAAAGACTCAATGAACTCTCATAACCTCGCCTTATATGTAAGAGCAATTACATTTAACAACCACAATGATCATCAGGTGCTCATAAGCATATGATTTTGACTATCTTATTCAAGACAACAAACATATTCTTTGCATCCCAATATGGTATAATAACAAGGAATTAAGAAATATTAACAAGGTATGGGGGTGTCCCTTGCTAAAATTATCATATAAATATTAGTGTAATATCTCCTTGGTCACTTGAAAAATTAGATAGAGTTGTTTCTGAAACTATGACACATGATCCTTAGTGTTGTGCAAATGGCACGTGATCCAAAGGGTTGTGTAAGATTTATTGGGTGTCTTTTGAGTTGCACAAAATGATTCCTATCACTATGTGAATTATGCATGGTGCAAGGAACCATTAACTTTGTGTTGGATCAAGTGGCATTATTTAGGTGGCACATGATGCAAGGACTTATGCACAAGGTTGTACATTTCTATGTGAGTGACTAAGGCTAACATGCAAGCTTGTGCAATAGCACGTAGATCATGATGTGAACAAAAAACTTGCTTTCAATTTATCCATTTAACTAATCTTCCTTTCTTTATTTTCTCGAGCATGTCTAGTTTTGAGAGACTAAAACTTTCAACCCAAAACTCAAATTCTCTTATCATCAATTGGGATGGATTCTTTGACAATTAAACTTTAAAACCTAGAGGCATACAAAAATGATCTACACTGGACCTATCCATATTACATAATGATCAACAAAATGGATTTGTATTAACCAAATATCCATATAGGCATACATCAATATCTGTCAATATAAGTATAACATATATACAAAATAGCCATATAGGCTTAAAAGAATACCATATAGGCATACAATGTCAACTATATGCAATACAAAATATATGTCCACAAATGCCATATAGGCATACAACAAAGGAACACAATAAAAAGTCATTCCCCTCTGTTCGGTGAAAAGAATAGATCACGTGTAGCCTTTGATCTTCGAGGGGATGGAGACACGTATGAGGATGATCTACTACAAACTCAAGGATTGTTCCTCCTATTTAGTTATTCATGGATCTATAGTTGTTACAATAAAAAGTATAGACATTAATATATAGAAATTACATTATAAAAAATGAAACATTTAACAAAATAATCACTTACTGCTATCCAAAAATCTATCTCCTCATTTGCCTTAGTACCAGGATTAGGTTGTAGCAATGTCATGTCCTATAGAAACCATCCAAATAGAAATTAAACTTCAGATCAATAATCATTTGATTTTTCAAAAATAAACAACTATAACAACGAATGTAATTTAAAATTTACTAATTTGCCTCATACCCCCATCAAAGGCATGGAGCTATGAATCACAGAAGACACACCATGCTCCATTGCCTTATGAACATCGGGAGGTGTCTTCGCAGCCTACATCATCTGAAAATAAAAGAACATTGTTAGAATATATTAGTCTCATGATTCAAGATTCTAGTAACACCTATCATTGAGTTGAAGAAACTATCCTTGTACAAACTTTAAAGGTGCTACCATGCAAATGTTGCATAAGCCTGTCATAGATAGGACTATCATAAAAATGGTTATACATTTGTTTGATCTCATGTTTTGCTAGATTATTATCATTTATTGTTCAGGGATTGTTCATACACCTAACTCATGGTCCTCTCATCAGAAGAACTATCTTGATAGCTGAATTAGTATGCAAAATAACATGTAGACTACCCTAGAAGACTATCACAAATAAATCAACAATAGGACTATCATAAGTTTAGAGGCATCCATGGCATCATTTCCATCTACTTGTCATGGCATTCCATGAGACCACATTTCTTTGAGGCATTTTTTTGAAAATAACTATATTGTAATTGAAAATTTGTCATCTATCAACATCTAGTTATTAGTTATGCAATGTCTAGTAATGCTTTGAGTTTGAAAGATGTGCAATACAATGTAATCAACGATATGAATATAAAATACAAAAATCTAGTAAGTACAATTCATTAGTTATACTGTTTATTTTATTACCTAAGTGAAGCTTTGAACTCCACCACCACTGGCAGGTGTTGTCATGAAATCTCCAAGGTTAACCTATTCGACATCCAAAATCATATATTAGAATACCATTCATATAACAATGATATTTACATGTAATATTTATAATTGTTTACTAGTTACATACCTCGAAAGTAGATGTTGTAGTGTAATATGCAGGTGGAGAATCACTGAAAACTGCATCAACTCTATGACCCTGAAATTTCATTAAAATCATCAAACTAAATTAGTTAATCTTGCATTTCAAAAATAAAATTTAATAAATTAAATTCAATGAACTTGCTAACATTTACCTGAGTATAAAGGCCAAAAGTCTCACTCACGACGACATCTGTCATCACCATCTACTCAGCTGTAGATGTAGCCTACGCATCTGCATCCTGACTATCTGTGGGGTCATAACCACAGGCTAACCTGCAAGCTTGACAAGTATGGGGTGGAACCCTACTCCTCAAACTCTCCCCTGGCCCAAGCTATGTTGTAAGACTGGCATGCTCTATGATTCTCTGGGTCAAGACACTAATAGACTAAAGTATCTTGACCTCAACACTCTCCTTCACAACAGAAGGGATAGACACGTGATCATGGGCTAGTCTGGCGAGTTCTCGTCTCATTGGCCATTGTGAATCAACACGTGCCCCTGGTCTATCCTATGCTGACCTCCCACCTCTACCCTGAAACTTTTGCATATCAAAATAGTTTGGCACTTTATTTTGACAAACTCACAGTAGAGATTCCTTAAAAAATATTATGGGACCTAATTATTATTGCATGGAGGATGGTCAAAAACTATCCACCACCTTTGCCCAAAATTGTCCCTTATCACTTGGTTATTACACCAATGGATAGAGAACCTCTTGCATGTAAGGGGTAGAGGTTTATTTGTTCATGGGTCTGTGAAAATGGAACACAAGTCCAATTTTGTAATTTATTCCTTTTTAAATTGTTCATAGGACAACTTGTTTTGTCATGCCCACATTTCCCATGTGATCATGACACGCATCACACGTGTCATGTCCACATTTATCATGTGGTCATGACACGAAATATAAAAAAAATTCCACGCTTCCCTAGAAACCCCCTCGCACGCGTAAGCATGCTCGATGGCGTTATGCTTAATGCGTAAACATAACAGTTGAATGTAGGATAATGCATTCACTTGCACATACCATTCACAATGAAGGCCAACTAGGGGGTCGATGCGACATGGTTAATGTCGCCAATAGGGTTAGGATCAATGATCAAAAACCCTAAGTTAAACTATGTGAATGAAGGGATTTTGACGTAAGTCAAAATCAATAGCCAAAATCAGGTGCATGAGAGAATATAATTTAATACAAAAATCTAATGTCGATACTCGGCAAAAAAACAATAATATAATCCTAAACAAGGTTAAATTTCACTAACCTAGCTAAACCTTAAATTCCAGAAAAATCTGGCAGCATAATGCCTCACGGGTGTGATTAGGGTTTATTATAATTAAACTAATTTTGATCGAAAGTTTACTGGTTTGGTTTTATATTGCCTGCATCTCACTAGTTGAATTGGTAGATCAGTTGAATAAGTTAATTGAACATTTTTCAACAAAGCTCAATCAATTTGTTCTTCTTCACGTTTTCTATAATTTAAAACTTTTTTTGAACAAAGCTCGATCGATTTGTTCTTCTTCACATTGTCTATCAATCAGATTTATCACTGCATCCTTTACATTATTCCTAATTTCTTGGTAGATCAGATCACAGAAACTTGTTATACTAACTTTGTTTAATTGGTTTACTAGGTTTCCAAGTTAGTTTTAAAACAACGTCTGATTTAAATTATTAAAATTACTCTAAATATAATTAAAAAGGAATATTACATTAATATCAATCCAGCTTAAAATTAACCTCGTCGAATTAAGTTTTATGATTAAATGATTAAACCAATTGTTAAAATAATTACATCTCAAATAATTAAATTGTGTAAAAAAACAAATAAATCTTTTTTTTAAATCAAATTAAAAATCTATAAAATATAGAATCCCTCTAATCGTGATCTAATTCTATTTATTAACATACCACTAACAAATAAAAATAACATTCCAAAAAAAAGAATAAACTTTACCCATTATATATTATCACAAAACCCCATTCTTAAAATAAATTTTAAAGCAAATAGAGGAAAATAATAAAGAGAGTGGGAAATGAAATAAGGGCAATTTTAAATTACAAATCCCTAAAATGTCCTCATTATAAAACTAATTTCCTGTCCCTAACCCTATTTTTTTTCAAACAAATTTTCTTTTCTTCTTGATTGTTTTTCTTCTCTCATTTTTGTCTTTGATTGTGTTTGCAGGTTTAATGGAGGCCATATATGAAATGCATATGATGGCATATATATATATATAGGCCATCATATGCATTTCATATATGGAGTATATATATATGAAATGCATATGATGGCATATATATATATATATATATATTCAAATCTAAATATTTATATACTGTAGGTCATTGAATAGAAATATATATTTTTTGTTTATATGCTAAAATCCCCAAATTTTTGTGGCAGTGGGGAGTGGCGCTACTGGGGGCAGTAGCGGTGGCATGTTGTGGATGGTGGAGGTGCGGCCTGTGGAGTGACGACCATAGGATTTGGAGCTGCGGATGAGGGATGGACTGTGGAGTTGTGGTGGAGCCATGGCAGAAAAGTTTAAAGGGAGGTCCGCGAGGGTATATAGCCCACGGGGAAGAGAGAGGTATGGGGAGTGTGGGGAGGGGACAGAGCCCCTACCCACATCCCACACAGTGGTGTGTGGGTGGGGGCTCCGCCCCCTCCCCACACCCTTATATTAAAAGGAAACAGTGGGGGGTTTGAAACCCCCCACCACTTGTAATTTAAAAAAAAAAATCTTACACTGCAATCTGTATAAGTTTATGCCACAGTCTACTTCATTATTTTACACAGTGATTATTAAAAGGTTTTAATAATATTATATATATACATAAATATATACACAGCAAATCTCAGTTTTATATCCAAATACAATTTATTTAATATTAAAATATAACAATATATATATATTGTTGTATATTTAATGTAGTCTTATAATTTTGTTTGACAGAATAATAAAATCAGTTTATATTTATATATATATATATATAAACAATTACATCCAAATATATATATATATATATATATATATATATATATATATATATATATATAATATACATACATACATGCATTCATACATACATACATACATACATACATACATACATACATACATACATACATACATACATACATACATACATACATACATATATATATACATACATACATATATATATATATAATATACATACATACATGCATTCATACATATATACATACATACATACATACATACATACATACATATATATATATATACATACATATATATATATATATAACTATATTTTCCCATACATAATTCCTTAAAAAAAAAACTCACAGATTTCTTTTTTTAACATATATAAGCAAAGATATATTTTTTTTCTTTTTGTTATATCAAATTTATATAAGAAAATGAACATTTCTTTTAAAAATATATATTCATTGTATTATTACTATTTTCTTTTTAAGGAAAAGAAACAAATGCAATTAAGTAAATACTTCTAATACATAACATCAACAAATTTTCTTTCTTTTTTTTATTTAATTTTTAGAAAATCGAAAAAAGCGAGCGAAAATCTACAGACATAAATCCTGTAGCTGTCGATCCCTCGGATGGCAGAGAAAACCCTAACCTGGGCTCAGGAGCATCCCCCCCCAAGAAGCTGCAACAGAATTCGTCATCAGACTTCCCCTTTGGAAAGCATCTTCCGCCATACTGCTACAATTGCTGGCTTTACGGGCACAAGGAGGCGGAATGTAGGAAACCTAAGGCAATTCACAATAATTATGATCATTTGTTGCCCTCCATCGTTAAGCAGAAGAGAAGGAGTCAAGACGCAGCCAAAGTAGTAGTGCCCGCCCAGCTCCCCGATGTAGATAAATGCCCTAAGGTGCCTTCCACGGTTGACTCCTTAGGCTCCCTTCAATGCCGGCATAATTCAAAGCTACACTTCAGATCTTCTTCAGTCAAGAATACTCAGGAAAACCATGGATGTGTGATGAACACAGACAAAGTACATGTAGGTAAGAGGAAGGAATGTCACCTAAATCACCAAGTTCGAAAGCATTTATCACCTGATTCGAAAAACCCTAATTCATATCAATATGCATCCACTCGGGACCCAATGCCCTATACTAGGTCAGAAATGGGGAGTGGATCGAAAATACAGCCAGTAAAAAACAAAGAAAATGCCTAGAAAGAAATTAAAGGAGGACATAAGAAGAAGATCCCGGTAGGGACCTTTACACTAAAAGTAACAAATCCCTTTCTCCCTTTAGAAAATGCGGAGAAAGCAGAAGAGGCGAGATCTGGGAAGGGAATCAAAGTGTCCAACAAATTCACGGCAAAGACACAGTCAGCTCTTGAAAGGAAAGAGACTTTCAAACTGCGCCCAGTTATCTTTTCCACAGAAACTTTAGATCAGCAACTCAGAATTTTCAACCTCACAAAGTATGCGAAGAAGGAAGCTCGAATCTTCTCTAATCTCATAGAGGTTGATAGGTCAAATTATATCAAAGTTTCAGCCCCTTTACATCATAATCAGTCTCCGGTATATATCCCCCCACATAGTTGGAGAGAGACACCAAAAGACATTAAGGCTCAATCTATCCCTTATATTGAGTCAGCTTCTAAGATTGAGGATAACGTGGTCATCATCAGCAATCCCTACAGTGAAACTAGATGGAAAGATTGCCAAGATCTTGGCATCTATGCTTACTGGAATGGGCCATCAGATCACATCCCCAGTCTTATCATCTGGCTTACCGACTTCTGTGCTGAACAGGTAAGTATCTATCACTATTCTAATAGATTACTATATATGCATTGTGGTAGCTCACTGATTAAGAAGAACTTCCTTCATATATCTGAATCTCTCTTTAAAGGTTATGCTATTAAATTTTTCGGCTGGATACCTGATTGCAAGGAGGAAAATCTAGATTTTCATATCCCCACTTGGGTTACCTTGCAATCAGTACCTCCAGAACTGATGCATCCAGTAATTTTAAAAAAACTAGGAGCATCTCTAGGAGATCCTATTGGTATTGATACATCCTATAATACCTGCAATAATATTAATTTATTAATCAAATGTAAAGTCAATACCTTCCCTTTCAAACCAATCAAAGTAATTACTAATCATGCCATTTATAATATCAACTGTCAAAGGAAGTTCCTGGAGGTCTCTGAAATTATTAATCTAGATTCGGAACTGTCAATTGAAAATCATTCTATGCTACTGACCTCAGATCTTGAGAAGGCCCTCCCTTTGATTAAATATAACAGGCAAAAGAAGAACAACCCAAACCTTGTGAAGCACAGTGTAAAAAGTGCAATCAAGTCAAGATAGTCAGAGTACCCCAATCCAGTCATAAATTTAAATCCTGACACAGAAGCTATTCCAGAAGGTCTTCCTATCTGTAAGGAAATGAACCTTCAGCAGAAGAGTCATGAGGACAAACAAGGGCAGCCTGGGAAAATCAGATTTAGCAGAACAAAAAGGAAAAATATCAAAAAAACAAAAAAGTCAAAGAAGAAGACTTCCCCTGATATACTCAAAAACGAAAGAAGTAAAGAAATAGAGCACAACAAAGAAATCAAGGAACCTATCAACAACTTTCCCAAACTGGCAGCAAGTAAAGAAGCTCAAGTCTCAATTCCAAAAGTAGCTTCTGATGTCACACCTAAAGTCAACAAATTCTGGCAAACTCCGGAGAATAAGAGCATTAAAGGTTGCAATGAAGGCTCAATTAACAGAGATATGGAAATTGAAGAATTATCCCACAAGTTCAGCGAATTCTTGAATGAAGAAATCAGCACCAATGAAGACATAAACATAGATGATACAGAAAGTGAGGAGATAGACCTCCTTACTGAAGAATTACTCCACGTCTTCAATCCAGAGAATCACAATGAAAGTACCATCCTGCAGAAAGAGAATCTTCTACAAAGAGTCCTTCAACTAGGTGGGGAAAACTACACCTTTGACAATCTAAGGAGAGATTTAATGAGAATAGAACAGGAAGATCACATACAGAGGTCAAATCTGGAGGAATGTCCTGATGGAAAGATTGATACTAGCATCAAAGGACCTGATGAGATACAGAACACCCTAAATGAGCAGATCCTTTTAGCACTTGCAGAAGAGGAAAAAACTTTGCTGGAAGGGGATCAAATTGAGGAAACATGTCGTTCCAATCAAAGTCAGTTGGGGATCTGCATGAACCAAGAGGGTATCAGATCCCCTAGATATGGGACTGCCAAAGCTAAAAGGGGAAGGAAATCTTTAAAAGAATTGAGAGAAGCAGATGGTCAGGTTAGAGAGCAACCAAAGATCAGTGATATCTTCAATGTTGGGAAGGGGAAGATCCTTCCCAAGGCTCCATGAAAGTCACTACATGGAATGCTAGAGGCTTAAATGCCTCTAGCAAACAAAGGCTTTTAAGACAGAACTTAAAAGCCTTTGAATCCGAAATTGTTATGATACAGGAAACAGAACTGAATTTAGAAGAAGGGCTGAAACTGGGAAAGAAACTGAGTTATTGGAATTTGCACTTTCAGGAATCACGAGGGGCTTCAGGAGGTTTGGGCTTTATATGGAATCAGAGGAAGGTAAGCCTTGAGATCATTGAGTCAAGGCATAACTGGATGAGCTGTCAAGTCAAAAGTACCATCTCTAATCTTCAATTCCTACTAATTAATGTTTATGGTCCCATTTCTAATTTTGACAAAAAAGCTGTATGGACAGATCTAAGTAATTTCTTCCTCAGTTATATCAATGAAATTATTATCATTGGTGGAGACTTTAATACAATAATTAGCTTAGAAGAAAAAGCTGGAGGTACAAAACATATACATTCAGCATCTATAGAGTTTAAAAATTGGATAGATGATCATTGCTTAGAAGATATCCCAACCAATAATGGTATCTTCACATGGAATAATAGGAGAAAGGATTTTAACTATATAGCTGAAAAATTAGACAGATTTCTTTTTAAAGGAGACCGTAGCTCCTTCCAGTTTGATATCTCTTCTCAGATTTTGCCAATAGCCGGATCTGATCACTTTCCAGTCCAAATTTCCTTAACAGAACCAAAAAAACCACATAGAAACCCTTTCAAATGCGAAAAGATGTGGTTTTTGGACAATAACTTCATGAATCTAATCAAACTTTGGTGGAACGAAGTAACCTTCAAAGGCTCAAAAATGTTCACTTTCGTTTCAAAATTGAAACACACTAAAAAAAGGATCCTAGAATGGAACAAAACACATTTCAGGAATATTTTTAAAGAAAAATTAGACTTGGAAGAAGAATTAATTAATCTCAACTCTGAAATTATTAAAAACAGCATGAACAATAATTCTTATCTATTGGAGAAAGAACTATTACATAAACAAGAAGACATTTTAGCAAAAGAGGAAACATTCTGGAGACAAAAATCCAGAGAGAAATGGCTCAATGAAGGCGACCGAAACACAAAATTCTTTCACAATAGCACAATAGCGAATAGAGCCTTTAAAAGTATAACAAGGATCAAAGATGAGGCTGGTAATTTGACAGAAAACCCAAATCTTATTGCTGAAACTATGGTGAATCACTTCCATAAAATTCTCAATAATTTTGAGAGCTCCAACTTGATAGCCCAGGACAAAATGCTGAGTTCAATCCCCTCCCTCATAACGGTAGAAGATAATAAAAATTTAAATAAACCTATTACATTGGAAGAAGTTAAGTCAGCTTTATTTAGCATGAATCCTGATAAATCCCAGGTCCTGATGGCTTCCAGGCCTTCTTCTTCCAAAAAAGTTGGGACACAATTGGGACAGATCTATGGAAAGCTATAGAAGCTTCTAGAAACGGCGGATCCTTATTATCTGAAATTAACTCTACATTCCTTACTTTAATACCCAAAACTGAAAATCCTGTTAATCTAGGAGATTACAGACCTATTGCGCTTTGTAATACGATCTACAAAGTATACTCCAAAATCCTCTCTTCCCACCTAAAGCTCCTGTTACCTAAACTTATATCAGAAGAACAAACTGGCTTTGTACCAGGACGTTCCATTCTAGATGGTATCCTGATCATCCAAGAAGCTATCCACTCAGCTTCCAAAAGCAAAACTCCAAGCATGTTTATTAAACTTGACTTTCAAAAGGCATATGATATGGTAGATTGGAGATTTCTTTGTAAAACACTAGAAGCATTTGGCTTTAACCATCAATGGATTAATTTAATATTTCAATGTATCTCGACGACTAAAATCTCCCTTTTAATTAACAGCTCGCCAGAAGGTTTCTTCGAGACCTCAAGGGGCTTAAGGCAGGGAGATCCACTCTCACCCTTTCTTTTTATAATCATGGTAGAAGCCTTTGGCCGAGCTTTTTCAAGAGCCCAAATCGAAAAGAAAATCAGTGGTATCCAAGTTACAAAAAATGTTCCAAATATAACTCACCAACAATATGCAGATGATACAATTCTTCCTAGTGAAAGTACTATAGCTGAAGCAAAAACTATCAAAACCATTATACAATCTTATGCGGCTGCTTCTGGTCAAAATATCAATGCAAACAAGTCTGAAATTTTCTTTTTAAATACTAATTCTACTTCAGAAAATCAAATCTGTAGTATTTTGGGTTTCAAGAAAGGAACTTTCCCATGTAAATACCTAGGAATAGATTTAGAAAGTGGTATTAAACACAATAAAGTATGGAAACAGGTTTTGACAAGAATAGACTCCAAGATAGGAACCTGGAAAGATAAATGGCTATCCAAAACAGGCAAGATAACTAAAATAAAATCAGTTCTTACAGCTCTACCCATCTATCCTCTCTCGTGTCTCCCTCTCTCAAAATCCATTAATTCCAAACTTGAAACTAAGCTTAGGAACTTTCTGTGGACAGATTGTGAAGAAAGTAAAAAGATGGCCCTCATCAAGTGGGATAAGATTAGACAACCGAAAGAACATGGTGGTTTAGGGATAAAGAATTTAAATTGGCAAAATGAAGCCTTCGGGGCTAAATTATCTTGGAGATTATTTAAAGAACACAAGCAAAATGGGCTAAAATTCTATATAACAAATATCTGGATGCTGATAAACCTGAATCTTTATTTCGAATGAAAACCCTTCCAAAAGGCTCGAGCAGCTGGAATTTCATAGCTAACAATAGGCACATTATTACTAATCATCTTTCCTGGGATATTGGCAAGGGACAAGATGCATTGTTTTGGGAAGATTCTTGGGATGGATTACCACCCATAGATTCTCTGAATCTTCCTCAAAAATGCAAAAATCTCCTCACTAAAATATGGGGTAATAAAGTCAAAGATTATATGACCCTTCATAATGACCATGAATGGACATGGAAATCTTTAGAAGGATTAGATCTGGATCCTGCCTCAATAACCTCTTACAATCAAATGATTAATCAGAGGAAAGCAAAACAGATTAATAGGGATGATAGATTGGTATGGGCCGCTGCCAAATCTGGCCAATATAGTGTTAAAGAGGGCTATAAATCTATAATCAATTCTCAGATATGAGAAGAAATTAATATCCCCCTACATCTCTGCTGGGACAAAGCCTGTTTACCTAAGGCAGGTTTTTTCCTCTGGTTAGCCTTTCAAAATAAGATCCTTACTGCTGATAACCTTCAAAAAAGAGGTATTCATGGTCCCTCCCGTTGTGTTCTATGTAAACAAAATACCGAGGATGTCGATCATCTCCTGTATAACTGCTCATATGCCAAACATTGCTGGGATTGGCTAAAACTTAAATTAGGATGGATCACCGCTCTGCCAGAAACCTACCAGGATCTCCTGAGTGGATGGCCCAAGGGCCTATCCAAAGGTATTTACAGTAAGATTTGGAATATCTGCCTGGCTATTATGTCCTGGGAAATTTGGAAGGAGAGAAATCGAAGGATCTTCAAAAATCTAGAAATGCAGGTTGATACTCTTACTAACAAAATTGAAGTATGCATTACCGAAACCCTCAATTCCCACATTAGGAATTCTAGTTTCGAAGAAGGCTCCCTCTCTATGTGGGACTGTAAGATTAAAGAAAATTGGACAAAACTTATCAACCCCCCCAAGTTTATAAAACGAAAAATGCTGAGGCAAGGAAAAACTGTAAATGGACTTGTCCCCCCCCTGAATGGTACAAACTCAACTTTGATGGAGCCTCCCGTGGCAATCCAGGCCAATCAGGTATTGGATGTATTATCAATAATGATAAAGGGGAATGGATTTTCAAAAGAGCAAAAAATATAGACCCAACCACTAACAATATGGCAGAACTTGAGGCCCTCCATGAAGGTATCAAATCTTGTCATAAAATGGGTATTTCAAAAGTTATTATAGAAGGGGACTCCCAAATAGTTCTAAATGCATTGCGCAATAGATCAACCACGAACTGGGTTCTCCACTCTAAGCTCGAAGAAATCCTGCTACTACTAGATAAATTTGAAGCTTTTCAAATTAACCACATCTTCAGGGAAGGTAATCAAAAAGCTGACAATCTTGCTAACCTTGGTGCGGATGGGTTAGACATTCTTAAATCCACAAACCCTTCATAGTCACCTTTTCTTCATTATCACTCCCCTCCCCTCTTGTTGGTTTAAATTTATATCCTCTTATTGACCACAAATATCATCCCTCTGCCGATTTTTAAATTCAGGCTCTATCATTTACACACAAATTTTCTCAGGTAAGAATGCTAAACAAAATTAGATTTTTGTGTCAGTACGGACATTACATGATTTTTTAAAAAAACTTGTTAAGGTCTTTATCTTTCATTTAGTCTAGATTTATAAAGAAATTAGATAACCAAATTAGATTAGTATTATAAGGCCCTTACTCACATATAGTTTTTAGTGTTCTTTTAGATTACTTTCCAGAGTAGCTCGAATAGTATGTCACGCATTTTTAAGGTAATTAATAGTAGAGTAATAGTCTTGTTTTATTTCTATTAGTGGCCATCGGTTTATGTTCTTGATCTTATACCCTTTGTACTAACCCTTTAATTTGACTAACATGTAAAATAAGTGTTCTTTTAGAATGGATGGTGGTTGCCTTTTATTTCTAATGCAGGACAGGAAAAGGAAGACTTGTACACCAATAGTCATCATTGAGTAATGTCATTATTTTCCGAATATGTATCTCCTGTTAAAGGACCATTCGTTGTACAATTATGAATAACATACAACCAGGGGAATGCCTCTGTGAAATAATGTAATGTAACAACATCTTCACAACATGTGTAATTGTAGCATAGTGAATAAGATATAAATAGGGGTATGCCTCTAGGTTTTATTTGTATGTATTGGACTAATGTCCCAGGCAAGACTGGAGGTTTTCTTCCCCGTTCTTTCCTACCAGTGCCCGTTTGAACGGAGGACATGTAAATTTTATTTTTAATATAATCAAAGGCTTCGGCCGTTCATTGATCCAAAAAAAAAAACAAATTTTCTTTTTTTATAAGAACAATATACAAATTTCATGTTTGTCTCTCAACAATAAAACCACAACTTTCCTATTTGATATTTTCAAAAAAAACATACAAATGAAATAGCATTAAAACCAAAAAAAATTCTTCATTACTCTATTTTTTTTTTATTTTGAATGATAAGCATTAAAATCGGCAAATTTAAAATTTCTATTTCAAATGTAAATAGCTTACACACACAAGTAAAAATATACGTTTTACAACAACAGAGAGAGGACAATGTTCTCCTCTTTGAAAACTAACAAATGATATAAATCCTAACTTGGCCATGCTCTCTCTCAAGAGCTAAAAAGAAATAGGATAACAACTCCAAGAACAATGTTGTTTTCTTCAACTTCACAAAGCTCCCAATATCCTACAATAACACAAAAAGGGGAAAGAAGCCACAACAACTTACTCTCTTCCCTACCGTAGACCCGCCAATGGGTCACCCCCGACCTAGGGAGGTCATCCTCACACTAGGAAACTCGATCCACAACACTACAATGCAATTAACAACCAAACACAAAATTACTCCCATGGCTAACACAACACAAAAACTCACTCAAGATGAGTTCAATGGGGTAGGGGAGTGGACAACACTCAACTCAAGAGTGCCACTCCTAAAACATCCCAATACAAATCCCTCTCAAGGCCTCAAGCCAACACTTTTAAACATAGTTTCACAAAGCTTCCATTTGGCTCTCAAGCCACTTCACATATTGCACATATTCACCTATTGCCCTCAAGGCTACAACTCCACAAAATCAAGGAAATGAGCCTGAGGAGGTTCACTCCTCCCCCACCCCACACATGTTGAGCATCTTCTCCCAAGTGGGAGAGGCTCTCACAACACCCATACAATTTTTCCCCACAACAACAAGTAAAAACTCAAAAATAGAGCTCACACATAGCATCACACAAGTAAATAAAAATGCATAAGGGAAGGCCTTAGCCTTAAAACATACCCTAAAAAGCCCAATTGGTAGATGGTTGAGTAGAGCTCCTCCAACTCCTCCAAAATAAGCCACCAAACTCCCTCCAACATTTTTCCCAAAGTAAATTAAAATCAATAAAATTTGCCAAAAAATGAACAACCCCATACCCCTCTCCAAGTGGGATTATAATAGGCTATTCTCATGAGCCTTGAGGAATGGGGAGGTAACACATGTCACCTCCTCACTCCTCCTCCCAACTACAAGCAAGACCCTTGGAATGGGTGGTGACATATGTCATTCACCCATCCACCAAGTCTCTCTCCCTTCCACTTGTCCTCTCTAAAACATGTGGGAGAGAAAAGTGGAGCTTAAGAGGGAATGGGTGCCACATGTGCCCCAATCCTTTCCTCCTAAGAGGGACCACACAACCCCAAGGTACCCTCACCAATTGTGGAAGAGGCTTGGAGTAAAGTCCTCCACAATTAAGGGGTCTTGGAGACTTCCCCAACCTAGGGAAGAGGAAAGGAAGAGGTTGAGTGTTTGACCCACTCATCCTCTCCCTCCCATGCCTCCATTTTCGTCACTTTACTTCAGAGTGAAGTTAAAGTGACCAAATGGAGGTTTACCTAAGGTTACACAAGACAAAAAGGTCCCTAGACCCAAGGGGTACAACCCAGGGTCAAGTTTAGCCCATTTTGAGCACCAAGGGTTGAGTTAAAGCTCATGAAAAGGGGTCTCAAAAATTTATAACTTAAAAAATAAAATTCAAAAGGCACTATTCTTACAACACCAATTAGAATTCAAAATGAAAGAGGGGTAGACTTAGCCTAACTAACAACATGAAACAACATTACAGAAACTCATCATGCACATAGTTGATTTTGGTTCCTCTTGGAACTAGATCGGCTTCACAAGGGAAAACAACACCGTGTGTGGGATGATCTCCAAATTTATGTGGCTTCGTTAGAAATATCTGTGCACTCAAATGAAATGTTAATTCCACATGTATATAATAGCCAAAGCAGATTGAAACATACAATTGCATACAACATCACATGTTCATATAAGCATCAAGGAAGTCACATTACAATTAGATTCTAAATTCTACATTTCAAACATCCATTCCCAAGATTGAATCACATAACAAATTTCTCACTAACATCACATGAATAGTATCCCAATAACAGCATAATATAAACTATATGTCTAACATCATTAGTGAATCAATATCCAGGTCTAAACACATTGTAAAGATGCTAAGCATAACAAATCCACATACAACATAAAGTCTAATAGTATAGAAATTCAGGATCAACAATCCCACAAGTCTAAATGTATCACCAATAGTAAAATAAATAGTCAAATAGAAGGGAATGAAAAAGTAGGCCTCACATCCTCCCCCCTAAGACTGTACTTCCTCCTGGAAGTCATCAAAGAGGTGAGGATAAAGGGTCCTCAATCTCGCTGCATCCTCCCATGTCAGCATGACATCATCATACATGTCCCATTGGACCCTAACCTGGTCTAGCTCTTGACCTCGAAGGCCCAGCGTCCGATGAGCCAATATGTGAATTTGCTCCAAAGCCAGCTGACTGTCTGCCTCTACCTAAAGAGCACTCCAATCCAATACATGAGATAAATCAGATATGTAATGCCATAAAATAGAAACATGAAAAACATCGTGGATACGTGACAGGCTAGGTGGCAAGTGTTGGCAAGAGACACTATATGGGTTCATGATTGTTGTCATTGATGGTAACAAAACTCATCCCACACATCCGCAGGACATTGTGTGTCTCTACCGGAAGTCAGAATGAAGATTGTTGAGGTTCGGTAAACAAGAACAGAGCTTGTGGTAAGGTCCGACAGATAGGTCCGGATCTCTCAGAAGAAGCATCTTGGTGAAGTGCGGATTTGGGGAAGTAAAGAGTACTACCTTGAGTGATAGATTCCAAGGTTTTAGCCTCTAGTGATAGATAAGGTAAAAGATATGAATAGTTGAGTACTGGATTCCTGAGTGACAGTGTGAACAGAGGAAGAACTGACTAACAGAACATCAGACTACTTTCCAAACGTGTTACTGATGGTGTTAAAGGTTATGAAGGCATGAATTATGTAATTAATGATTTCTACAAGCATATACTTGATCCGTATTACTTGATGTGCAAGGATTCAGCCGACAGAACAGAGTTTGTGAAAAGATTAACTGTTCCGGGTGCCAACTAGGAAAAGAATGAAATCACTTATGCGGATATATATATATAGGATGGATTTAGTTGTGAGATGTGTTGTTGTTGATATGAGGAATGTGAATAAAAGCAGAGCAGAGCAGAAGTAGGAAGGAAGGTCTGGTATGTGAAAGGAAAGTAGCATAAGAGAAGAGGAAAGATGAAGTGCAGCAGATCAGTGTACTGAGCCTAACCGGAACTGAACTTCAGCATATGTGGATGCTTCCAATCAGTTCAAGTATTGTATAACATTCTTTTGTAGACAGTGTGTCTCCTTGTAGGCAGTGTGCCTCCTTTGTGAGCAGTGTGCTCAGGCAGTGAGCCCTAATTGGCAAGTGCCATTTTGTATTTCCTTATTCTTCTAATAGAGAATAATCTTTAGGTTAATCACCCTGTGGTTTTCTCCCTTAACAGGGTTTCCACGTCAAAAATACTGTGTCATGTGTTTTTCCCTTCCATGGTAATGTTTTCTTATTTGAATTAATGTTGCATTGATTAATAAGAAAGTTCAGAAAGAAGAAATAATTAGGATAACTGATTCACCCCCCTCTCAGTTATCAACAATTGGTATCAGAGCCAAGTTCCTCCTAACAGAGTCTAACAACTCAAGGAAGATCTGGGAGTCCAAATGGATGCATATGGTTTAAGGGAGCAACTCAAGACTGCTCTTGAGGATCTTGAACAGTCAAACTTTGAAGTCAATGAATTAAAGGAAAGACTCAAACAGGCTAATGATTTCATGAGAGAGCTAAAAGACAAATTAAGTCTCTCTATGAAAAAGAGAAAGGAGCTGCTTCAGCAATTGGCAAGATAAGGTGAAGAAAATAATGCAAATGAAGAACTGACTGAGAAAACCAAGTTATGTGAAAAGTTATCAAAAGAAATCATTATGGTAAGACATGAAATGGAATCAGGAGTTATAAAGTTTACCCAAGAAATTGAAGAGAAAAGAAAAACTGAAGATAATCTAAGACAATCTCTCAAGGAGAAATCAAAAGATTGCCACCAGATGGATATAATTATCAGACATCTTGAATCTGATCTTGAAAATGCTAAAGATAATGAAGAAAAACTTGAGGATCAAATTGTCTCTCTAAAAAGGGATCTTCAAACAGCAAATGAGTATAAAGAGAAATTCAAGATAAGTTCTGCTCAACTTGAAGTTCTTCTTGAAAGTCAAAAGAAGGTAGATGACAAATGTGGTTTGGGATATGAGAAAGGAGAAAGCTCCGGATCTGGTCAGAAGAATTTTGGATCAGAAAATCCAAGGAACAGGCCTAGAAGACGTCCGGTAAGATAGCCCAATGCTCAAAGATATCCATCCTTCAATGGATACTGCCACAGCTGCAATCACTTTGGTCACAAAGCTAATCAGTGTAGAAAAAGAATGAATCAGACTAATTCATCCTTCTCCAGATAGTGTTTTAACTACAAAAGGTATGGTCACAAGTCTCATGAATGCAGAAATATGCAAATGAACAAATCATTCAATGGTAGATGCTTTGCATGCAATAGAATAGGTCATATGGCTAATCAATGTAGATCAAGAGGATATCAGTCAAATATGCAAATAAATGTTGTTTGCCAAATTTGTAATAGGTCTGGTCATAATGCAAAATTCTGCAGAAGCAAGAATCAGGAGAAAAGAGGTCCAGTATATCATAATCAGAATCAAGATAAGGGTAAACAAAAGGTGAATGCGGATGAAGTTAGGAATGAGATGAACAAGATTTGGGTGAAGAAAAGTTTAGAGAATGTAGAGGTTGGATCCGCACTAGACTCTGGTGCTGATATTCCTTCCAGAAACTAAAAGGTGAGCTCTGGCTCAGGGGGAGACACAAAGAAAACCTTGTTCCCCCAGCCAGTTAAGTGGTGCCTGAAATTGGCACATGAGAAGTTGCAGATCAAAGGGTTTCTAGAGAAACATGTAAAGAAGGTCAGGAAAAGATCTAAGAGATCCGCAAGAAAATTTAAAAGGTTCAATTCCTTCAGAATTGGTCCGGTTAAGCAAGTCTTCCGGTAAAATAGGTTTCTCACAAGATTGGCCCAGTATGAATCCAAATTGATACAGCTTGATCTGCGGATACATAAGATGATCAGAAGGACAAGTGGATATGATGATTCATCACTAACATTGATCACAAGGGAATCATAATGATCTAGATGAGTTTCTTCCTCCTTGAACAAGGAAAACTAGGCAAACCTGAATGAATTAGGTTGCGCATTTATTGCAGGGTGAAAATTAGGACTTCTTGGAATAAAAGTATTCACTTGTCTATCATTTACACACTTGTACACTCACATGCGAAGAAGAAAGAAAAGAAGCTCTGCAAACAACTTCTCCCAAAAGATCAAGGCAACTCTAATTGTCTTGACTTGGCAAAAATAGGGACCCAACCTTTTGGCTTGGCTTGTGTTGTCTGCTTTCTGGCAGTTTGGTAAAAGTAAGTCATGTGCATCATCATGTAGAATCAAGATGAGGTAAGTCATCATTATGAGGTCAGTTTGTCAAAGTTCGTATTTCAGTTCTGTGACCTCATATTTAGAAAGAGCATTAGATTCCATGCAGGTTTGTCTTTTACATCACCCTGATATTCATCAGGATGTGAGAGTTAGGAACAGTCAAAGTTTTGGTCAAACCTAATATTCGCAGGAGGAGGATCATATTTTATAACCTCAGTCAGGTTATCAAAGATCATCTTGATCTTAGTACATCACCTGATAAGTCATGCGGTCCAAATATCCAGACGTCGACTTTAAGTGATGGCGACCCTTAACTGTCAAATAGCCTTACATTTTGCAAGAGCCATATTTCCAAATACAACTTGATATTTCTTAATATCCTCCTACCGTGAAATATCACTCTAAGCCAATAACCTGATGACATCATCTAACCCTGATAAACGAAGAAACAAACATGACGATGACATCATCATCATATTTACCTCTCGGCAGGATATTTTCTAAACATGATCATGTTCGCATAACATGACGATGACGTCATGATGCCTTTCCGATATAATGAATGAATATCTAGATGATGTCACCCTGATATCCCAAGAGTTAGAAAAGAATGACTTCGGTCATCATCATCATCCAAAAACACAGCCTGATATTTTTGAATATCCTCCTGACGTTTAAAGCATGGCCTAATGGCGCAAACATCACCTGATATCTAAACATAACCTGACGTTCTCAAATATCATCCTGCCATTTAGATATCACCCCACTCCCATTGGTGCCATTAGCATTAAATGCGCGCAGACATGGTGGGTGGTTCCCACTGATCATTAAAACCTGATGGAACACCTGGCGAAATCCTGACTTGCTGTGCAAAAAATCAATGAATAAAATCTAATCTGTCAAGATTTGCCCTAAATTTACCCTAATTGCAAGGTTAAAAGGTAAATCTAACGCCATTTTCACATTTACCTTGCGAAGAAATTACTTTTTACAGAGCATAGCTTCCATATCCTCCTACAAGTGATATTACAATGAGCGAAGTTTCTAAGCAGCAAAAAGTGCGTGATCATCAGCAAGAATTAAGAGTACTTTCAGAATTCCATTGGTATAAAAGAAATTAGCATAACCAAGTAAGTAAATAAAACCCTCATCATGTTGTTTCTATAACAGTCAGGTATGATGTTATAGGTCTGGTTTACGCATCCCCATGATGGACTTATGCTGAATGAATGTAGTATGCATGATGAATATTAAAGATAAATTGTTATAGGTATGCATGTATATACACATTGTAAGACGGGATTTCATTAATTGCAGGTACCCATGGCTAACAAGAGGTTCATCAAGTGTCAAGCAGAATTTAGTAAGCCCATGTTCTTGTCTCAGAGGGGCATCCTGTTCAAATACGGTGCAATCATAGATACCCATCAGGGGAGTACCAATTTGGAAGCCTGGTCAGTTAGGCTGAACGGTGAGAATAACAAGAGTCCTGTGCTGGATGTAGTTTTCGTATCCAGAATGTGGAACGCCGCCGGTTTTCCATACTCTGTGGAATCTTTGGAGCTGGTCATCGAGTGTGCCTGGAATTACAACCCAGAGACCAGGTAGGTGATGAAGCATGGGAGGATATACACCAACCTATCCATCAAGGGTCTATCCAGGACCTTTGGATTGCCATTGGGTAACAAGGTCAAAAGTGTGGACCTGAAGAAGTCAGAGAAGGAATATGAAAACAATAAGAAATCAGCGAGGAAGAACATGTATCAATGGTGGGCTGAAAATAGCACATATCCTGTAGCAGCCAAACTTCCTATGCATCTATTCAAATATGATTTTGCTAATGAATATCAGTATATGATTGCACTACTAAACAGAGTAACAGGCCAGCCTGATGCTGGTAGTTTCAGGGATTGGATGTATGGAATAATAATGATGTGTTTATTTTCAGATATCAAGCCACTATGGGGCCAGCTAATAAGTGATGCTCTACATGAGCAGCTGATGAACCTAGGAGGTTCAAATTGTGCTTTCTATATGACATCCTATATTGTCTATTCTTGTCCATACCAAGGCACATTTGATGCACTAGCTACCGATGGAAAGCTTATAGGTACAAATGTTGTGCATATCTGGGATCATCATCCCTAACTGCAAAGGGTCAATTACCTCCAAGACTACAAATTGGTCAATGATGCATTCTCTATGCATCTGGTGAGGACCATGGAGGAAGACAGAACAAAGAGATTAAGCATGGAGGCTCAAGAAATTATCTACAGGCATGGAGCCTGGTACATACAGTTGCCACCTTTTCTTACATAAGGATTGAAGGTTTTGAGGGGCATCCTCTCATGCTGCCAAGGTATCCCACTGATGTAGTGATACTAATGGAGTTCATCAAGCAGGGCTCCACAATGATAAAAACGTACAAAGATGCTAAGAAGCTGCCACCAATTTTGTTTCTAGTCACCATTGGCTAGTATATGTGCCCAGATTCAGAACACATAAAGAAGGTGATGATCACCTTGAATAAGATGAATCTGCAGCCTTTTCCACTGACTAGGCCATATGATCCTTATGGCAGGATGCAGAAAATAGTAGGAAAGCCTATTCATCAGAGGCACCTAGAAGATTTCTAGGCTGACTGCGAGAATGAAGCAAAAGCAAGAAGAAGGTATCAAAGGTTAACATTGAATCAAATCAAAACCTTTGATTGCATCCCCATCCCCCAACAATTGAAGAAAGATGACGGCAGGATAATTGCAGATGAGTATGAACAGAAGAAAATATATAACGATACCATCTCTGCACCTGACCTCACTATATAGGAGGACATATCCTTGGACCCCTTCATTGCCAGGACCATGCAACTAACCCAAGCTTGGGTTGATGAACAGATAGAGGCTTTGAAGAAGAAGGGTGTTGCCATTACGGTGGACAACAAGAAGAAGAGGCAGGATATTCTCGGGGATGAGTTTGATGACTTCCTGAATGAAAAGAGGAAGACTAAGGGAGATAGACTCCCTCCACCACAAGAATAAAGCAAAAGACCCCCAAGGGGCAAGAAGGTAGATAAAGAACCCAAAGGGGTTATTATTGAAAAGGCAGTATTTGTAGCTGAGGAGGCAGCAGCATCAGGATCTAGATCAGAATCAGCATCCCCTCCAAGGACAAGGAAAGAAAAGTCCAAGAAGAGTAAGACAGCAGAGGCTGGAATCATTGAGACCCTAGAAGAGGGACAATCCTCAAGGAAACATGATAAAGAGGATATCCTCATGGAGGAAGATCCTAGAGAAGAAGAGGCTCCATTGATAATAAAGAGGAAAAGAAGAGCTCCACAGGTGGTGGTGTCTACCCCACCTAAGAAACAAAGAACCTCTATGAGAGGTGAAATAAGACAACCCCCAACATTGTTACAAGGGGTAGGTAGTGAAGTACCTAAGGAACTTTAGCATAATGTTCCACTTCCTACCATCGTCAAGTTCAAAACTGAAATTGTAGAGGAACAGATGAAAGAAACTTCTCAGACACAAGCAGAACACATCTCGCTTGACGAGACAATAAATTTGTCTGATGATGAAGTTGTACAAGAAGTGACTGCACAAAAGATGGAAACACTTGCTGCTGGTACAAGCATGACCCCTCACAAGCCTCCACCAGTTCAAACTATACTGGAGGAGATGAAGCAAGTGGAGGCAGAACAAGAAAAGAGCCCAGAGCAGATAGCTCAAGAAATAGGGCTAGAAACATTAATTACCCAGGTGACAAGTCCTGCAATGGTGGACCTAACAGAGAAACAGGATATGAATCCTGAACATCTAGTAGGATCACTTGATAGGGGACACCCTGCAGAAGAAATAAACGTGGCAGAACCAGAGAGCCGTACTTCAGAAGTAAGCCCACCAATCACACAAGGTGCATCTACGGAGCCTGCCATAATAGAAGTTCGAGAGAAGGCGGCTGATGAGGAGAGAATAATAGAAGATCCTGCTACCAAAGCTCAGGAGCTTGATACTATAGGTGCAGAACAAATAATAGCTCCAGAACAAACGCCAGCACCTCAGGCGGACTCCACAATATCCAGTATGGTGGATATGCAACAAGAAATAGAAAAGCCAAAAGAGGATGCTACAAGGTCAATTATTGAAAATGAACCTCAACAAGGGGAAGAGTTGAAAACAGATGAAGTAATGATGGAGAAGGATCATGATCAACATATAGATACAATACATGATCCCCCACCCCAAGAAGATGCTCCTCTAGAGAAAGAGGTTCCTCAACAGGAGGATGTGCCATAGGATCAACAACAAAGTGAGCATCAGGAAGAAGAATTGAGAAAATCACCATCTCCACCACATCTGCTGATAGAAACAGGAGACATGGGTGAACATCATGATGATGCAGAAAAACATGATCAGGTGCCTCCGTGGTTGGAAAAGGAGGTAAGTCTAGAAGAAGATTTTGAGATTCAAGAATTTGATGTGTCCACTTTGTTCTCTGAGAATATAATGAAACCCAAGAGGAAGGCCAGAATGACTTCGGCCATTAAAAGAGATCCAACAACTGGAAGAAGGACTGCACAGATTACAGTACCTACTATGGAGAAAGAGAAGGGTAAGATCACCTTAGATGAGTTTCAAATTAGTACAGTGGATCTAGGTTTTGCCAATGAAGACCAAGAGGGTCAGGAGGGCAAAGACATTATTGATTCTTTGATTCAAAAGGTGAAAAGAGAGAAAGAGAAAAATAAGCAACACAAAGAGCACATTGCTCAGTTGCATGCCTACATAAGAAGGCTAACTAATACTGAAGAAACTTCAACTAAACATGCAATCCCATTGACTGCTATTTCTCAAGAGGAGGTAAATAAATTAGACCTCATGAAACATGAGGCATCTGTATTAAGGAAATGGATGTCATCCACATTAGATGATGCAGAGGAAATGGTAAAGGCCTCTTTGAAGAGGTGGAGCATTCTCAGTGACTCCAAGACCAAAGTAGACAAATTGCAAATGCAGGTAGGAAAAAGGTCTTATAAATTAGAAAAAGTACTAAGCATCCTAGGAGAAATAAAGAGGATAAACCCTCAACTGCTTATCAATAAATAGGTATTCAATAGTAATACCACCTTGTTGATTGACATCTGGTATAAGGACATTCAATTTGAATGTGGAGTACTCAAAAGATGCAATAACAAATTGAGGGATATCAGCATGAAGTTACATGATTTAATGGCTGTTGAGGCAGAAATATTGGAAACATTGGAGGGAAAAGTGGAAGGGAAAATAGAAAATCAAGATGAGGAATGTGCCATTAAAGCTTTACATGATAATTTCCAGTCAGTAGCAGATGATCCACTTGTCCACTTGACAGAAGAAGTTATAGATAAAATAATGAGGATCAAGGTCAAGATGGAAAAATACAATGAGACACTGCAGGATAGGAAAGACAAACTAGATAGCAGTAGAAATAAATATGAGGCACACAAACACGCCATCATCAAAGCAAAGACTCAAGATGGTGGAGGAATAGATTAAATTGTGCAGTTATATGAATAGATCAGGAGCATCATGTAGCCTCATATGCGGCATCATCATCATCAAGATAGGGAAAGTTCGGGAAGTGATGCACATGATGATGATCCACATGAATCAGATAAGGAGCATGATGAAGACACATCATAAAGGGAGATATAAGTGTAAATAATCCAGATAGTTGCCAGCTGGCAACTTGTGCCACTTTTGGTAAGGTTGACGAAGTCAAAGAGAATGGTGACCGTAGATATGCATTGATAAATCAAGATCGTGGATCTTTTTGTAACGGATTCCTCACCTTGTTCTATAAAAGGTGATGGAATGCCTTATTGTAAATATTCAAAACTTAATTGAAATTTGTCTGCTGAAACATTCAAAGCTTATTTCAAAGTTTTTGTATACATCTATATTTTTGTATGCTTAATGAATGAGAAGATTGTGTTGATTACAAATTCATAGTAAATCTTGAGTAATCAGTGTATGAATTCTAGACATATGTGGTGATTTGTTGCGTCCCTTGGAGTGCATGTCTGCTTACATGTGTTGTCTTCATACAAATTCCTTTGAAGTTAGCATCAACTATATCTAGCTGTGGAATGTCCTGGTGAAAATATGGTTTGGTTTTCTTCTCTTCATGACAGTATCTAATATACATGTGGCTCAAAGGCTAAAGGTTCAACTTTAATTTGAAGCATTTCTTCCAATTTCTTTTAAATTTCAAAGCATTTCATCCTCATAATTGCAAATAATTGATGATCTTAAGCAAATAACACAAATATGTGGACATCTCATAGATAATTGCAAATATTTAGCATATTTGAATACAGAGCATGCATGATCAAGAGTATCATGTAAAGATTGAAGTATTTCTGCATCATTTCACCAAATAACTATATAATATGACTTCTCTATAAAGAATTTCTGTAGGAGTGTCATGATGATGTTGAACTTTCACGTAAGGCCCCAAAATGGAAACAGTAACTCACATTAACCTCTGAGTAACGTCAGATGATTAAGACCTAATCACCAGAGACTTGGGATCATGAATTCCCTGAATTCATCAGATCTTTCAAGATGAATAAAGGTTAATGTGTACTTTTATTCTATGCTTGTTTATGACTAACATCATGACCAATAGGAATCATAATGATCTGGATGAGTTTCTTCCTCCTTGAACAAGGAAAACCAGGCAAACCAGAATGAATTAGGTTGCGCATTTATTCTAGGGTGAAAATTAGGGCTTCTTGGAATAAAAGTATTCACTTGTCTATCATTTACACACTTGTACACTCACATGCGAAGAAGAAAGAAAAGGAGCTCTGCAAACAACTTCTCCCAAAAGATCAAGGCAACTCTTCATACAGCTCTCTACATATTTCTTCGTGTGCCCTAACCTGCATAAAATGTATTTATCATTCTTGACATCCTTCAGTAAGATTGTTTGATGATGGCTACTCTGAATATAGTAAAGATCTCTGATAGATCTCGCCCTACATTTAAGAAACATCCATACAAATCCTTGGAGGTAGACCCCCTAGGTGCATTTTCTAGTGTTTCGCATGGCGTCTTGCACACTGAAGATATTAGGGTTTATATACATGCAAACATTGAAGAGTTTGGGGAATTCAAACTAAGAGACATCTACCACAAGTAGTTAATAGATGACTCCTTTGAGATCAAGCCTCAGTATAAGGGCATCCGGGAAAAGCATTTTGATCAGTTCATTCATTTCCCTTGCTTTGAAGAAGATGAATGGGTCCAGTATGTTTTAAGTAGGGTGCATGATAACTTCCTATGGCTGAATAGACTTTGCAAGATCACCAAGGAAGTAATTAGGGCAGTAACTGGTTTACATTCCTCCGGAGGAATTCCTATCCTCAAATCTGTCAAAAACAACATTGTCATAGAGGCCACCAGATCAAAATTTGATAAGAGGGCAATGACCATTGAAGATATTACTGACCCGGATACCAAGTATGCATCTATGATAATAGGATACAAGATATATCATTCCAGTAGGGAGAATTCAGTATCCGAAACTGTAGTATACACGGCCTATGAGATGCTAAGAAAAAATGCAAAATATGATCTCTGTGAACTTCTTTTCAGCCAGTTAATGGAAAACATACAAAAGATCAAAAAGGACAAGAAAAACTCTTTCAAATATGGTGCACTAATAGTATTTTATTTTTCTACTTCATGAATGAGTTGCCCGGATCAAATGGATGGGTATGGCAGAATGACAAACCGGTAGCAGTCCAGATCAGAGACTATTTGCATGGGCTTAGGGATGCTAAAGCAAGAAATACAGCCATGTGGGGATACTTCAAAAACTTTCAGAACATGATGCAATCAAGAGAAAGGATTCCTCAATCTCTTGTTGAGAAATACAAGGACATAGTCTACTTTATGGTAGAGACTGATCAGTGCCTAATGGAGGCAGTAGAACCAAGAACTATATGGATCATGCCCATGGAGTATGAGGTTGATGAACAAATTGTGGAGCTGCATGTTCAACACATGCTAAGTCAGCCTAAGGATCCAAAAGTAGAAAGGTTTGGAACCTTTGAGGAGCTGAGTATAAAAATTCATGTGGAACTCAGAGAGCTAGAGATGAAAAGAAAGGTGAGAAAAGAAGTAGAACATATTGCACAAGGCCTTGGGATCTCAAAGGAGGCACTTGATGCCAACTAGGAAAAGAGACAAAAAGCTGATGAGGAGAAGAAAGAGGTAGAAAAAGGAAGCAAGAAAAGTGCTCCAGTAGAAACTTCCACCCGGACGAGATCTTCAAAGAGACCAGCACCTGTCACAGCCAAAAGCTCAAAACTGGAAGTCCAGGCATCCGGCAAAAGAGAGAAAAGATCAAAGAAAAAAGCCACAAGGGCTTATGCAAGTCAAAAAGATGAAGAGGAAACCGAATCAGATGAGGAGGTAAAGGAATTAAAGAAGTAGAAGAAGAAAGGATCTGATAAACCCTCCACAGGCCAAGACAAGGAAGAAATGGTAGAGGAATTTGTTGAAAAGCCCACCCTGACTTTAGAAAGCGTAATAAAATCAGTCACTGTGGATGGTAACCTTCAACCAATGGCCGAATTTTATGATGATTACAATGAGGCTGACCAAAAGATCCTGCAGGAAGCTACAGTCAAGTACCTGAACATATATAATAGGGCCTTCATTGAAATTATATCTCTTATTCCCAAGAGCCTTGAAAAGAAGTTAGAAATAAGAAAGAACAATGCCATGGAAAAAGACCTTGAGATCAAGGAACAGATAGATATTTAGCTATATCCTTCAATTGATCCTAAGACAATGGACATGGTATTCAAAAACTGCAAAGATGAATTCAAGAGCAAAGCAAGGATGAATCAGCTCATGCTTGGTGAGACTGATAGGGTAGCCAAGGATATAGAAGAGATCCTCTGGAAGACCTTCAAAAGATTTAATCTTCCTATTGTAGAGGACTTAGGTACTGACCCTTCAACCACAAGTGTTGCAAAAGAAACTTCTGAGAAAATGTCAGAAGAGGTGGGCCCTGAACAGACTAACATTTCTCCTCCAGTTTCTCCTACAGTCTCTGGATCCAAAGAAGAAGAAAAATTGTAGGAGAAAGAATAGAGGTGAAGGAAAAAGAAGGTGATAGTGCAAAGGTTGCAGAGGGATAGAAGACTTCAGTAGAGAAAACCACAACGGCTAGTGGTGGGAATGTAGAAGGAGAGAAAACTCCAAAGGACAGCTCCAAGACTGCAGAAGAGAAGAAACATCTATCTCCAACAAGAGACACTGCACAAACTGTCCAAGAATTTCTAAGCAAAGAAACAATGGAGATTGATGAACCGGAGCTTCTACAAGGTCCATTCAATTTTGATTCTCTTTCTCCGGTACAGACAATGAAGATAGCTTCATTTGCAAATGCTAAGGCTAATGAAAAACTCCTAAAGTCTCATATGGAAGACTGTGAGTTGATAGAAGCTGCATCCGGAGTGCTGGAAAAGATCATACCATCTTTTCAAAAGGATCCCACAGCCTCCTCTTCCGGTAATCTCAAAACCTTGGTCAGCAGTGTTAGTACACATTTTGATTCTCTTGAAAAATCAGTTGAAGAAAAGGTCCGGAAGGAGTTTTTGGATAAGAGATTCTCTGAAATACAGGGTCTGATAACAAATGATAGGAAAGTTATGGATATTGGGATAAAGAGCTTGGAAAATGCTCTTAAAGATGGCAGAAATATGTACAAATTTTGCTTATCTTGGCCCATAGTGACCAAAGACATTGAGAGGAAAGTAAAAGAACAAGAGGATAAACTCCTAAGTCTGTCTCAAAGTTTTGATCCTCTCTCATCCTCCATAGTAAATCAAGAGTGTAAGTCTATTACAATCACAAATGTAATAAAGAATTTTGAGAAGGAAAGGAAGAACATAATTAGTCAGATGGGTGAACTTAGAAGGATCATCATCCCTAAGTTAGAGGCCATGCATGAGGCCATAAGTGAAGCCCAAATTACAGCCCAGACCAATGATCTGACAGATCTAAAAAGGGCAGATGCATTTGCATTCCTGTTGAGTGGGCATATCTCAATTTTAGACAGGATGAAGCAGAGTTGGGTGACAAAAGTTGTACAGTTGAAGACAACTTTTGCAGACATACTTAAGTATATGTAAGTATGCCAAATGTATATATACTTATGTGGCTAAGTATAGTAAGATTTTTTAAAATTTTAGTGTGTGGACCCTACCCTTTTCCATTAATGTCAAAGGGGGAGTGAGGAGTAGTGAAAAATGAGGAATCTAATTAAGGGGGAGCTCTGAAAAATGTATATAAAGACAGAGCATCAGCCAAGGGGGAGCATAGTGTAAACACTTAGTCATTTTTCACTAAGTGTTGCCATCAATGCCAAAGGGGGAGATTGTTGGCAAGAGACACTATATGGGTTCATGATTGTTGTCATTGATGGCAACAAAGTTCATCCCACACATCCATAGGACATTGTGTGTCTCTACTGGAAATCAGAATGAAGATTGTTGAGGTCCGGTAAACAAGAACAGAGCTTGTGGCAAGGTCTGACAGACAGGTCCAAATCTCTCAAAAGAAGCATCTTGGTGAAGTACAGATTTGGGGAAGTAAAGAGTACTACCTTGAGTGATAGATTCCAAGGTTTTAGCCTCCGGTGATAGATGAGGTAAAAGATATGAATAGTTGAGTACCAGATTCTTGAGTGACAGTGTGAACAGAGGAAGAACTGACTGACAGAACATCAGACTACTTTCTGGATGTGTTACTGATGGTTTTAAAGGTTATGAAGGCATGAATCATGTTTGGCCGACATGATTAATGATTTCTACAAGCATATACTTGATCCGCATTACTTGATGTGCAAGGATTCAGCCGACAGAATAGAGTTTGTGAAAAGATTAACTATTCCAGGTGCTGACTAGGAAAAGAATGAAATCACTTATGCAGATATATATAGGATGGATTTAGTTGTGAGATGTGTTGTTGATATGAGGAATGCAAATAAAAGCATAGCAAAGCAAAAGTAGTAAGGAAGGTCCAGTATGTGAAAGGAAAGCAGCATAAGAGAAGAGGAAAGATGAAGTGCAGCAAATCAGTGTACTGAGCCTAACCAGAACTGAACTTCAGCATATGTGGATGCTTCCAATCAGTTCAAGTATTGTATAACATTCTTTTGTAGATAGTGTGTCTCCTTGTAGGTAGTGTGCCTCCTTTGTGAGCAGTGTGCTCGGGCAGTGAGCCCTAATTGGCAAGTGCCATTTTGTATTTCCTTATTCTTCTAATAGAGAATAATCTTTGGGTTAATCACCCCATGGTTTTCTCCCTTAACAGGGTTTCCACGTCAAAAATACTGTGTCATGTGTTTTTCCCTTTCATGGTAATGTTTGCTTATTTGAATTAATGTTGCATTGATTAATAAGAAAGTTTAGAAAGAAATAATTAGGATAACTGATTCACCCCCCCTCTCAGTTATCAACAGCAAGGCTAGACGATAGGCTACAGGTCCTATCCGCTCCAAGATCTCAAAAGTTCCAACAAAATGAGGTACGAGCTTAGAGCCCTTTCCGTAATGGATTGGACTCTTGTGCGGTCGCACTCTCAAGAATACTCTGTCCCCAACTGAGAAGCTCTGATCTACCCTCTTAGCATCAGCATACTTCTTCTATCGATCCTGTGCCTCCTGAAGTCTCTGCCCAATCAACATCACCTACTGCTCCATATCTTGAACCAACTCTGGCCCTATCACAAACCTGTCCTCAATACGGTCCCAACTCAAAGGTGTCCTGCAAGGTCTGCCGTACAAGGCTTGAAAAGGAGGCATACCCAACAAGCTGTGATGCCCATTGTTGTAGGCAAACTCAACTAGATATAGATACTCCTCCCATCTACTCTGATGATCCATGACATACATACGGAGCATATCCTCAAGAACTTGATTAACTCTCTCTATCTATCCATTGGTCTTAGGATGATAAGCAGAACTGAAGTTGAGTTGTGTGCCCAACGCTTGCTGTAAGGCTCTCTAAAAGGCTAAAGTGAATACTGAATCCCTATCAAAAATGATACGGCGAGGTACCCCATGTAATCTAACAATCTAATCCAAGAATACTCTCACCACAGATGGTGATTATACGTCATGCATACAGGTGAGAAATGCGCCACCTTGGTCAACTTGTCTACCATCACCATAATGGCATCATGGCGACATGATGACATAGGAAGACTAACAATGAAGTCCATGGAAATGGTGTCCCATTTCCACTCAGGTATCTCATGAGGCTATAAAAGACCTGCTGGATGCTGATGCTCAGCCTTAACTCTCTAGCACTCAAGGAAATGAGCAACATATTCTGCAATATCTCATCTCATACCTGCCTAATGGTATAACTATCTTAAGTCGGCATGCATCTTCTTTACCCCTGGGTGTGCTACATAAGGTGCTCTATGAGCCTCTGAAAGAACCACTACATGAAGATCACCCGCACAGGGTACATAGATGCACTGTCGATGTCTAAGCAACCCATATGACCAAAGGGAATATCTAGCAAATCTGCCCTTAAGGGCCCTCTATTTCTGGATCTCCTGCTACACCTCAAGAAACCATTCGTCCTCAGGCAGATGCTGCAAGATACACTCTCTCAAGGCCACACTCAAGGTCAAGGTCAAGATCTCGTGGTGCCTCCGACTCAAAGCATCAGTGACCATGTTCTCCTTCCCTTTGATGTAGTGGACATCAAAGTCATACTCGCATAAAAACTCCATCCAACGCTACTGGCGGGTGTTCAAATTTGGCTGTGTGAGTATGTACTACAAACTATCGTGATCCGAATGGAACTCAAAATGATGACCCAAAAGAAAGTGTCTCCAATGAACAATAGCATGTACCACTGTTGCGAGCTCTAAATAGTGAGTAGTGTTTTTTAGCTCATGTGTCTTGAGCTTACACGACTCATATGCAATCGCTCTACCACCTTGCATAAGTACAGCTCCCAAACTCTCAAGTGATGCATCTGTGCACACTACAAAATCCTCTACAAGATCTAGAACTGCTAATATGGGAGTGCTGATAAGATGCTCCTTGAAGACCCCAAAGGCCCTCTCACACTGCTCGGTCCAAGTGAAACTCTTCCCTTTCTGATGAAGGTAAGTGATGGGGTATGCTATCTTGGAAGAGCCCTCTACGAATCTACAGTAGTAACCGGCTAATCCCATGAAACTCTTGACCTTTGTCACACTGGTGGGTGCTAGCCAATCTTGGATAGCTCTAATCTTTGATGGATCTACAGAGATGCCATTGCCTGATAGGATGTGCCCTAAGAACTATACCTCTGTCCTGAAGAAGGCACACTTCGCCAGGTTGCCATAAAGCTACTGCTCTCGCAAGCACTACAAAACCTGATGCAAATGATCGACATGCTCCTCCTCCATCTGTGAATAGATCAAAATATCATCGAGAAAGATGATCAGGAACTGATCCAAGTAAGTGTGGAACACCCCATTCATGAGACTCATGAACACTACAGGGGCGTTCATCAAATTGAAGGGTACCACTATGAACTCGTAGTGGCCATATCTAGTTTGGAAAGTAGTCTTATGAATATCTACCTCTGTGATGCGCAACTGGTGATACCCAGATTTTAGATCAATTTTTGAGAACACTCTGGCTCCCTGCATCTGGTCAAAAAGGTCATCAATCCTAGGCAGAGGGTAACGATTCTTCACCGTCACCTTATTCAACTACCTATAGTCCATGCACAAGTGAAGAGACCCATCCTTCTTCTTCATGAAGATAACTGGTGCACCCCATGGTGAAATGCTAGGTCAGATGTGCCCCTTCTCAAGTAACTCCTCTAACTGTAGTTTGAGCTCCATGAGCTCATGTGTAGTCATGTTGTAGGGTGCACGAGACACTAGCTCTGCACCTGGCACTAGATCGATGTGGAAATCTACCTCTCTGCGTGGAGGCATACCTGGTAATTCTGGTGGAAACATGTCAGCAAACTCTCTCAAGATAGGGTGATCATCTAGTGATACCTCAAGCTCATCTTCTAATTTGTCACTAACTGTGATAGCAAACATCTGACATCCCTTCTGCATGCAGTGCTTAAGTTGCTGAGCAGAAATCATATGAACTACCATGGGTTTCTGAATGCCCACTATCTCAACCGGTGCACCATGATCATCTAAGCAGCTAATCACCCTTCAGCGACAATCTAGCTTGGCTCTATGAGCCGCAAGCCAGTCCATACCCAAAACCACACTGTAGGATCCTAATGGCATAACTCTAAGGTCACAAGATGTAGTAAAGGAACCCAAAGAAATCTCACAATCCCAAACCAAGGTATCTACTGACATCCTGGCCCTAGAGGCCAACTCAACCTCCCACCTAATGTCCTACCTAGAAGCCACCAGCCTGCAACGTTCCACTAATGATGTAGACAGATAAGAATTAGTAGCTCTAGAGTCAAAAAGAATAGAGATGCAAGGGGCACCCCTGATCGTACCTGACGTCTCAATCACGGATGTCTGATAGTTAGCTTGGTGGTTATCAACCACTGAAAACATGTGGTGGGACTTACCCACATCTCCTACAGTCTGCTCTTACCCTCCTAAACGGGGTTGTCCCCCTACCGTAAAGCCCTGTGGACACTCTCTGGCCAAATGTCCTGCCCCACCACAAACATAACATGGGCCCCTAGCCTGTAACCACCCTGACTAAGTCCTAGCACCGTGCTACTGCCCAGTCCGTCCTGTGGACCCTTGTGAACCTCTATATGACTACTGTGACCTCGCAGGTCCCACAGATGGTCCCTGCTATCTTTGATCCCTACACGGGCCCTGCTGCTGCCAACCACGATTTTGTCCTCCCTGTGCCCTCTGCTGATGCTGCTTCTATGGAGGCCTAGGAGGTAATGATGGAGAACTAAATCCTCCTCTCTATGGTGGTGGTGGTGGTCTATGAAAGTTCTACTGTTGCTGATGACCATGTTCCTGAAACTACGAGTGTGAATTCTGCCCTCATCCTTGAATCTCCTTTGCAATATAAGCCTTCTCAGCAGCCTCACTCATAGTCTGGGGGTCTGCCATATGCACTGATCCTGCTATCCCCTGATTCAAACCTCTGATGAATTTGTGCACCAGAAGTTTCTCATCATGGAGATACTTTGTGTAACGTGAAAGCTTAATAAATCAGCTCTCATACTATTGAACCGTGAGTCCTCTCTATTGTAAGTCGTGGAACTCATCTATCTGGCGCAGTCTATAATGGTCTAACAAGTAACGTGCATTAAACCACTCTATGAATGTGTCCCATGTGAGAGTGTCTAATGATAATCGACGCTTGCACTCCTCTACCATGCATGCTTTCGTGTTACTCCCATAAGGTTGCAACATAAAGCATCTGTCTAGACTAATGAGCCAAGCCTTAGCTTCGGCTCCCTCTGTAGCTCCTACGAAGGTAGGTGGATTAAGCCTAAGTAGGTCTCTGATGGGATCTCCTCTGTCTATATGTCCTATGACTGGCTCATCCATACCATACTCATAAGGTCCATAATATACCTGCTCAACCCTCATAGTCTCATCTTGTCTCGCATGTCGTGGAGGACTCCTACTCCATGCTCTGTAAGCTGACTCTACCTCCTCCATTGTAGTATCTGGTATCTCTACAAAAGGCTCCACATGTGGCACCTCTCATAGATCAACGCAGGGCTCTACATGTGGCTCAGTTCGCAACTCAGTACACGGCTGCTCACATGGCTCCTCTTGCAGATCAACACGGGGCTCGTCACATGGCACTAGTATAACTAGCGGTAGCCTCTCTAACATGGCCTGTAATGTCTATAAAATCTAAGGTCCTCTATCTAGTCCTGGTGGTGCCTATGGTATTGGCTGATCTGCTAAAGCTGCTACTATTTAACCCTCTGCAGAGGAATCACTGTGCACCTCGGTGGACACAATGTTACGTGATCGCACTTACTAAATTCATCAGGGAGGCATCTTACAAAACAAGGTAGGCACTAATTAATCAAAGTTGCAGAATAAGTAACGTGCCCAAATAAGCCCAGTGTTTAAACTTTGGCTCTGATACCAAATGTCATGCCCACATTTCCCATGCGGTCATGACATGCATCACATGCATCATGTCCACATTTGTCATGTGGTCATGACATGAAATATCAAAAAAATTCCACGCTTCCCTAGAAAACCCCTCGCATGCGTAAGCGTGCTTGGTGGCATTACGCTTAAGGCATAAACATAATAGTTGAATGCGGGATAATGCGTTCACTTGTGCATACCATTCGCAATGAAGGCCAACTAGGGGGTCAATGCAACGCAGTTAACATCGCCAATAGGGTTAGGATCAATGATCGAAAACCCTAAGTTAAAATATGTGAATGAAGGGATTTTGACGTAAGTCAAAATTAATAGCCAAAATCAGGTGCATGAGAGAATATAATTTAATACAAAAATCTAATGTCGATACTCGGCAAAAAATAATAATATAATCCTAGACAAGGTTAAATTTCACTAACCTAGCTAAACCCTAAATTCCAAAAAAATCCAGTAGCATAACGCCCAACGGGCATGATTAGGGTTTATTATAATTAAACTAATTTTGATCGAAAGTTTACTAGTTTGGTTTTATATTACCTACGTCTCACTAGTTGAATAAGTTAATTGAACATTTTTCAACAAAGCTCGATCAATTTGTTCTTCTTCACATTTTCTATAATTTAAAACTTTTTTTCAACAAAGCTCGATCGTTTTATTCTTCTTCAAGTTTTCTATCAATTAGAGTTATCACTGCATCCTTTACATTATTTTTAATTTCTTGGTAGATCAGACCACGAAAACTTGTTATACTAACTTTGTTTAATTGGTTTACTAGGTTTCTAAGTTGGTTTTAAAACGTTTGATTTAAATTATTAAAATCGCTCAAAATATAATTAAAAAAGAATATTAAATTAATATCAATCTAGCTTAAAATTAACCTCGTCGAATTAAGTTTTATGATTAAATGATTAACCCAATTGTTAAAATAATTACATCTCAAATAATTAAATTGTGTAAAAACAACAAATAAATCCTTTTAAAAAAAATTAAATTAAAAATCTACAAAATATATAATCCCTCTAATCGTGATCTAATTCTATTTATTAACATATCACTAACAAATAAAAATAACATTCCAAAAAAAAGAATAAAGTTTACCCATTATATCTTATCACAAAACCCCATTCTAAAAATAAATTTTAAAGTAAATAGAGGAAAATAATAAAGAGAGTGGGAAATGAAATAAGGGTAATTTTAAATTACAAAGCCCTAAAATGCCCTCATTATAAAACTAATTTCCTTAAGGGCAAAAAGCCCTAACCCTATTTTTTTTCAAACTCATTTTCTTTTCTTCTTGATTATTTTTCTTCTCTTCTTTTTTTTTCTTCTCTCATTTCTGTCTTTGATTGTGTTTGTAGGTTAATCGAGGCCATATATGAAATGCATATGATGGCATATGTATGTATGTATATATATATATTCAAATGTGAATATTTATATACTGTGGGTCATTAAATAGAAATATATATTTTTTGTTTATATGCTAAAATCCCTAAATTTTTGTGACAGTGGGGAGTGGTGCTGCTGGGGGTGGAGGCGGCGGCATGTTATGGAGGGCAGAGGTGCGGTCTGTGGAGTGGCGGCCGCAAGGTTTGGAGCTACGGATGATGGACGGACTGTGGGGTTGTGGCGGACAGGTTTAAAGGGAGGTCCGCGAGGGTATATATCCCGTGGGGAAGGGAGAGGTGTGGGGAGTGTGGGGAGGGGGCGGAGCCCCGAACCACATCCCACATAGTGGGGTGTGGGTGGGGGCTCTGCCCCATCCCCACACCCTTATGTTAAAAGGAAACGGTGGGGGGTTCAAACCCCCCACTTGTAATTTAAAAAAAAAAAAAAATCTTAAACTACGATCTGTATAAGTTAATACCATAGTCTACTTCATTATTTTGCACAGCGATTATTAAAAGGTTTTAATAATATTATATATATACATATACACACACACACACAACAAATCTTAGTTTTATATCTAAATACAGTTTATTTAATATTAAAATATAACAATATATATATATACACACTGTTGTATATGTAATGTAGTCTCATAATTTTGTTTGACATAATGATAAAATCAGTTTATATTCTAATATATATATATATATATATATATATATATATATATATATATATATATATATATATATATATATATATATATATATATATATATATATATAAACAATTACATCCAAATATATATATATATATTCCCATACATAATTCCTTAAAAAAAAAACTCACAGATTTTTTTTTTTAACATATAAGCAAAGATATATTTTTTTCTTTTTGTTATATCAAATTTATATAAGCAAATGAACATTTCTTTAAAAAATATATATATATTCATTATATTATTATTATTTTCTTTTTAAGGAAAAGAAACAAATGCAATTAAGTAAATACTTCCAATACATAACATCAACAAATTTTCTTTTTTTATAAGAACAATATACAAATTTCATGTTTGTCTCTCAACAATAAAACCACAACTTTCCTATTTGATATTTTAAAAATAAACATACAAATGAAATAGCATTAAAACTAATTTTTTTTCTTCATTACTCTAATTTTTATTATTTTGAATGATAAGCATTAAAATCAGCAAATTTAAAATTTCTATTTCAAATGTAAATAGCTTACACACACAAGTAAAAATATACTTTTTACAATAAGAGAGAAAGGACAATGTTCTCCTCTTTGAAAACTAACAAATGATATAAATCCTAACTTGGCCATGCTATCTCTCAAGAGCTGAAAAGAAATAGGATAACAACTCCAAGAACAATGGTGTTTTCTTCAACTTCACAAAGCTCCCAATATCCTAAAATAACACAAAAAAGGGAAAGAAGCCACAACAACATGCTCTCCTCCCTACTATAGACCCACCAGTGGGTCACTCCCGAGCTAGGGAGGTCATCCTCACACTAGGAAACTCAATCCACAACACAACAACACAATTAACAACCAAACACAAAATTACTCCCATGGCTAACACAACACAAGAACTCACTCAGGATGAGTTCAATGGGGTAGGGGAATAGACAACACTCAACTCAAAAGTGCCACTCCTAAAACATCCCAATACAAATCCCTCTCAAGGCCTCAAGCCAACACTTTTAAATATAGTTTCACAAAGCTTCCATTTGGCTCTCAAGCCATTTCACATATTGCACATATTCACATATTGCCCTCAAGGTTACAACTCCACAAAATCAAAGAAATGACCCCAAGGAGGTTCACTCCTCCCTTGCCCCACACATGTTGAGCATCTTCTCCCAAGTGGGAGAGGCTCTCACAACACCCATACAATTTTTTCCCACAATAACAAGTAAAAACTCAAAAATAGAGCTCACACATAGCATCACATAAGTAAATAAAAATGCATAAGGGAAGGCCTTAGCCTTGAAACCTACCTTAAAAAGCCTTGAAACTCCTTCTCCAAAATAAGCCACCAAACTCCCTCCAACTTTTTCCCAAAGTAAATTAAAATCAATAAAATTTGCCAAAAATTGAACAACCCCATACCCCTCTCCAAGTGGGATTATAATAGGCTATTCTCATGAGCCTTGAGGAATGGGGAGGTGACACATGTCACCTCCTCACTCCTCCTCCCAACTACAAGCAAGACCCTTGGAATGGGTGGTGACACGTTATTCACCCATCCACCAAGTCTCTCTTCCTTCCACTTGTCCTCTCTAAAACATGTGGGAGAGAAAAGTGGAGCTTAAGAGGGAATGGGTGCCGCATGTGCCCCAATCCTTTCCTCCTAAGAGGGACCACACAACCCCAAGGTACCTTCACCAATTGTGGAAGAGGCTTGGAGTAAAGTCCTCCACAATTAAGGGGTCTTGGAGACTTCCCCGACATAGGGAAGAGGAAAGGAAGAGGTTGAGTGTTTGACCCACTCATCCTCTCCCTCTCACGCCTCCATTTTCGTCACTTTACTTCAAGGTGAAGTTAAAGTGACCAAATGGAGGTTTACCTAAGGTTGCACAAGCCAAAAAGGTCCCTAGACCCAAGGGTCACAACCCAAGGTCAAGTTTAGCCCATTTTGAGCACCAAGGGTTGAGTTAAAGCACATGAAAAGGGGTCTCAAAAATTTATAACTTAAAAAATGAAATTCAAAAGGCATTATTCTTACAACGCCAATTAGAATTCAAAATAAAAGAGGGGTAGACTTAGCCTGAATAACAACATGCAACAACATTATAGAAACTCATCATTCACATAGTTGATCTTGGTTCCTCTTGGAACTAGATCGGCTTCACAAGGGAAAACAACACCATGTGTGGGATGATCTCTGAATTTCTGTGGCTTTGTTAGAAATACTTGCACACTCAAATGAAATGTTAATTCCACATGTATATAGCTGAAGGAAATTGAAACATACACTCGCATACAACATCACATGTTCATATAAGCATCAAGGAAGTCACATTACAATTAGATTCTAAATTCTACATTTCAAACATCCATTCCCAAGATTGAATCACATAACAAATTTCTAACTAACATCACATGAATAGTATCCCAATAACATCATAATATAAACCATATGTCTAACATCATCAGTGAATCAATATCCAGATCTAAACACATCGTAAACATGCTAAGCATAACAAATCCACATACAACATAAAGTCTAATAGTCTAGAAATTCAGGATCAAGAGTCCCACAAGTCTAAATGCATCACCAACAGTAAAATAAATAGTCAAATAGAAGGGAATGAAAAAGTAGGCCTCACATGTTTGCATAGAACTCTCTAAATTATCTCCTCTTTTCTGACCAACTAGAGATTTGCTTGCTAATTGAATCTACATTTGATAACATAGATTCAAGAGATTGAGCAAGCACGATTCTATGCAAGGTTGAAGTTGTAGGTTCTTTCAACCTCCCAATTATGTCCTCAATTTGTTTTTTATTGTTTTCAATTTGCCCCATTATATTTTCTTATGTTCCGAGGGCATATTGACGAATGGAGGTGTTTTTTGTTGGGGTTGTTCTTCAGCAGGTATTTGTTGTTCAGGTGATGGGGGATTTTGTGGATTTTTAGGAGGAGGAGGTACATTATTTGATCCATTTAATTATCAAATATACAAAGATTCCATGACAAGTGATTCCATCCCTAAATATTCATTTAGGATTCAAATAAGATAGCCCATCGTGTGAGTTGTTGATGAAACATTGGAGGAAGACTATAAACAATTTGAATATCATGGTGTTTTACTAGTGTTGTCATAATCAATAGTTTAGTAAGTTGTTAAGGAAACCCTTCCATAGGCACAAGATTGTTTTAGGCTCTGATACCAAATGTAATGCTACTTTTCTCTAGAGTTATTTAATTATTTGTAGTGGATTTAAATTATGGTTAATATTTATAGTTAGGATAATATAGAATATTAAATAATGTGTAAACAACAAAAGTAAATTGCAACATTGATAATTTAATAAGATCTTTAATATAAATCATTAACAAGACAAATTGGATAACATGACCACATAATCACATAGATATAATATTCCCAATATCTTTATTAACAATAAGTTCAATACTTATATGTGAAGCACTGAGATGCTATTATACAACACTTGAAGGAATGATCATAGGTCATGGCTGTTCCTGGTAAAGAAGCACCCCCAGAGGAACCAGTTCTTACATAGAACTAACTGTACCTCACCACACAAACAAACACAGCCCTAGCTAGGACACTCCTAGGTGTACACTGTACCCCAAGTTAGACACACTCTATGAGCCCCTTCTCCAAATGCTTAGTGCCTAGCCAATGACCCTAATCCTCTCTCCTTTGTGCCGTCTAATTCCTGTATACTTTCATGTATACTTTTCCTGTATACTTTCCCATATACTTTCCCGTATACTTTCTTGTATACTTTCCTCTATCAAATCTATAATCCTTCTCCTTTTTGATTTCTTTCCTTCATTTTCTTATCTTCCTTGAGTGTTCTCCATGCTCATTTCAAGTCTCACACAAATGCCTTATATAACCTTTTAAGGATGATTTCTAAACCATCACACCTTTTCACAAAGGTTGTCATTATTAATGGTTTAATATTTATATAATAACTCCTCCCTTTTAAAAGGGATTTTTCATAATAATTATTTATTTATCTTCCTTTTATCCTTTATTTTACATTTCCCTTTTAATTATAAAAGGTAAATAAACTTTATCCTCTTATAATTTTAGAGGGTTATTCATAAATATCTTTCTTTTCCATTTTGGAGGAAAAGTCACATAACACATATACCAGTGGCTACACAAATAAAATACCACACCCAACAATTCAAGGATATAGCAACATATACTATTGTGCATACTGATTATTCTTCAAACTCTCCAAGAATAGATGGAAAACAAAGAAAGGTTGTCATATGCAATGGTGAAAAGTATGCCAAGGATATAGTGTTTCTAGTAGATAAGGATTTCATGCTAATGGAGATAATAGAACCTAGGGTTTCCTAGATCCCTAGGATTCCATACAAAGTAAGAAATGAACTCATAGATTCATCTGCTCAGAACCTCCTCAAACAACCCGAGGACCATAACGTAGAAAGATTTTGGACATACTAGGATTTTATAGAAAAGCAACATAAGAAGAATGTGGAAGAGTAACTAGAGAGAAATAAGAAGAAATTACATGAAAAATGGGGTATCTCACAACATGAAACACCACAAATGAGAACAACTACACCACAAGTGTGGAGATTAGAAAGATTACATTTGAGAACCACCAAATCATAAGCTGCAGTAGAACAAGGAGCATCCTCACAAGCAATGTCTGTATCTATTCCACAACCTCCACAAACAAACTGCTCTATAGAAGAGGTATCACAGATACCACTACAAATGAGTATGGATAAGAAGAAAAAGTTAGCAAGGTAAAAGAAGGTGGTTAAGAGAAAAGATAATACAAGAAGTAGAGGAAGAAATAGAGGAGGAGGAAGTACAATAAATTAGAAAACCACTACACAAGAGAGAAACAAGAAGAAACAAACAATCAACACTGTAAATAGAGGAGCTAGGTGTATCAGAAGAACCTAATGAGGAAACCGTTATGGATGTTCACGTCTTAAAAAAAACCATAAATAACAATAAGGGAATACTCAAGTAGATTGCCAAAATGTATGATAAGATGGGTCCAAAACATAAAGTAGTCATTTAGAGAGAAATGATAAGACACATAAGGATCTCTTAGGACACATTAGAAAATATCATTGAAAATTGTCCTGATCAACTAGTGACCGCAATAAAGAAGGAAAGAGAAAAATCAATGAAGTTGGAGAAAGAAATAAGAAAATAGGCTTTACAAGAAGTGGACCCAAGTCTCTCCGCTGAACAGAAAGAAAAATTTAATCCAACTATAGTCAAAAGAGTTAAGGACTAAATAAAGGATGGATACACTAATGGGCTTAACTAAGGAAGCAAAAAGAAAAATCCAAAAAGAAGAACTGTTGTTACAAGGAAATCTTATCAGGCACTAATGGAAGAAGAGAAGAAGATTCAACAAGAAAAACATACCCAGAGGTAGCTCACCACATAGCCGTCAGGTTGAAGGACCACAAAAGCACCCACCATCTCTACCAAGGGCCTCTTCTTCCACCGCAACCTCACCTATGCAGTCCATTAAGGACTTTTTGGTGTAACAAAAGAAAATACAACCAATACCTACACCACAATTGTTGTAACTAGCCCTAATAGGGTCATAGGTGAGCTTGATAAATATCTCTCCAATTCAAAAATTTCAACTAGGCGATATTTTCCATAGCATGACTAGAGATGAAATTTTGAAACACCATGTGGAAAGCATAGAAACGTTGGAGGAGGCAATAGGTGCAATCAAGAGAAAAATGCCATAGTTACAAAGGAGACATCATTACCACTACTATAGCAACTCAAGCAATTAATGGATGGGGTTAAAACAAAAATGCACAACCAAGCCGCGAACATCAAAAATTAGGTTACAACAAAGATTAATAAGAATAGAATGGATGAGGCCATGAAGAAATGTGTCGTATCACACACACAACTAGAATCACATATTAGCATCCATCAATAGATAATAATTGATATCAATACATTATATTGGTTTTGTCTCCAATGTCCTACACCAACCAAAGGTCTAAAGAACTAGATAAACCAGCTAGAGGCACAAATTTTGCAAGTGGCTAGCACCTATGACCCAATGCAAGATATGTATGGGACAATCAAGCAAAAATTGAAGCAATCCACACTCAGATCCAATAGGTGCATGATCAAGGAGAATAGATTAAATCCCACATTAAAAAAATACGGGAAGTGTTAAGCCTCAGATTGGTATGCATGACTGGTATCGTAGGGGACGCGAAGAAGAACACCTAGAAAATCTAAATCGCCACCAAAATTGTAAAGGTGTAGAAAACATTGATTCAAACCCATGGGAAAATCCAAATACTACAGTAGGAAAAGAGTCAATGGGACACTACGTTGGCACAACTCAAGATTATACATAAAAATATTCTGCCTACACACTAGTTCTACATGTCTTGAGGACAAGACATTGTTCCAAAGGGGGGATGATGTTGGTAGAAGCTAGCACAGATATCAAAATCCATTGACGATGGCCGCAAAAGGGTTTTGGAGTATAAGGCCAACTAGGGCTAGTAGTAATAGATCTATTTTGTAAGGGACACGTCCCTAATGTACTTCTATGTATTTAAGAATAGTGAAAATAGTAGTAGGAAGTAAGACAAATAAAGGAGAATATAGAATAGAGTAGAAGTTACATGCCTGCCATTGTAATAATTGATGAATATATGAATATATATATATATGATGATGATGATGATGATGATGATGATGAATATAGAAGGGTTTTGAAGGGCTACTTGATTTTTTAAGATCTGTATGATGCATTATATGTTATTATAAGTTAACACAGTATGTTGTTTCTAACCACAAACAATCTAACTCCTCTCAATGTCATAATTGGGGTATAATGACTACAAAAGGGAAACTAGGGCTCAGAACTCTAGTCTGTGAACTCGTCATCCCTTTCCAACATCCATTCTCATATTTTCTCCTCTACACTACTTCTTTTGTATTTGTAGTTCTCTCACACATTCTAATAAAGTTGCACATCTTTGGAATGAATGTGTATCATCCCTCCCTAATGCACACTCTAGCACTATTGTAAAACTATTCCTTACGTACCCTAATAACATCAACTTGTGTTTTTGGCCATCCTTTTTGGATCACATACATATTAGTTGTTATAGCCCAATTTTGTATACTACTATAGTTACTAGTAAATATGTGTAAATATCACTATGAACATATATGTTTCCATGATTTTAGATGATTCATATGTTGAAATGTGATTAATGAGTTGATATATAATGCAATTAAAATTGTTTAGTGATGACATTTAATTTTAAATTTTTATGGTATTGTTATAGTAGGAATTAAGTTACAAAGATATGATTTCATTTTAGATTTATCAGAATAAAACTAACTACAAGATTTAATTATTTGAGTTTGATAGGACCAAAGATGACACTCTCATCAGAAGAGAGAGTATCATCAGGAAGAAGTGCCTAGCATTCTGAGGGCTAACATGCATGAAAACACATGCACACAATCATATAGTCGCATGTAGATTGGTTGCATTGGTCATAAACAAAAATAATTTTGTGTTTACTATGTGTATTTGTGTGTAAAGAAAATAGTCTTTAATTTTTTTGTGAAAATGAATTAGTTTATTTTCTCAGTGTTGGAGTAAATGGTTTTTACTATTTACCCGCTTAAGTTTACTTAAGATTAATTGTGCATTTGTTATTCGGGTAGTTTTTCCCGTGCTGGGAAGTTTCTCACCTATCACATATTTCATGCCTTTAAAAGGCTTGTACATTATGTAATTTATCATCTCAATTATTCACTCTTGTTTTGATGAAATAGCCTGTGTGCTTCTCTCATTTTCTGTGAAGGTTTTCTGTTGCAGATGGTGCTCCTGGGAGGTGGATGACACCAACATGGTATTAGAGCCAACCATTCTGCAATCCTTCCTCTAAGAGTTTTCATCGAAGTGTTTGGGATCATTTTTTTCTGGGCATTTAAAATTTTTCAAATTTCAAAGTTGCTTATTTCAGTTTTTTCTTGATTCTGCAAGAGGCTGTGAAGAACCTGTTGGATTTGGCATTTGCATTTTTTTACTCACCCAGGCAATTTGATTGTTGTTTTGGAGCACAATTTTTCTTATTGTTTTTGAGATCCATATTTTTGGGTGCTGGCATGATCTTCTTTACAGGCACAATTTCACTGTGCAAAGTTTCAACATTTTATTATTCTCTACCCACTTTGGATTGAATGGAGAGGCTATGATTTTCAAATTGGAGAAGGCTGCGAAATATGTTGGAAGCACTGCTTTGTTCCTGGCAATGAATTTCACTGGTTGATTCTTAGTTTGGAAGAAGCATTTTTTTCTCCTCTTGTAGCCCATTTTACCCATGATTTCTCTATTGGGGAGGCACAAAATTCCTCTATTCAAGGCATCGATTCTGCAACTATTGATTGGTGGTTGCGTTTGAATGTTGTTTGGAGGCATTGCCTAGTTTGCACTTCAAGGGATTCACCACTATAGATACGTGGGCAAATTGAAGTTGAAGAAATCATTGTAAGGTGTCAGAGACACCCAAATCATAGGCATTCAGATCCATATCAGCGTGAGGTAGTGCTTAGCAAATTTGACAAGGACTTGGCATCACACCCAAATAGTTGTTTGACATCTGCCTCTAGTCCGTTTGATGTTTCCAAACCCTCGGTGGCTTCCAATAAACAAATTATGAGATGGCCTAAACAATGACTATTGAAGAAGGCTCGATTTGCTATTTGGAGGCCACATTTTTCTCATAGAAGCTATATCAATTGCAAGTGGGCTAATTTTCTGCTTAGAAAGGCATTTTTATGAAGACCAAAATCACTGGTACCCAGCATCGTTCCTCTCTTTATTGCTGACATAGACATTTTTTTTCTGTAGATTTATTTTGTAGATATTCTACTCTCTTCATCACTGCAAAAAATGTCTAGATCAAATTTTATATATTATAAAGTTTGCACAAAAAATATATGCTAGGGTTTGTTTTTAGCTAGTGGGGACTGCAGTCATCCTTTAGATCTATTTGGACATTTATCCCATATTCGCCCCGCAGCAGGCCTCCTTGCATTTTTTATATCTTAGCACTCATATTGTCATTGTGAAGTGCTCATAGAGGTTTGTCGATCCGTTGTTGATGTGATTGCTTCCTTGGTGGAACGACGTATAAATTGTCATTGATTGGCACAATTGCCATCACCTTTTTGGAAGTTGTGTTTTTGGGAAAATTAATCCCGCATTCACAGTGTGGGGCAGTTTTTCACTATTAAAAAGATTTGCAGTACCTTTGATTAGTGTGATTGAGTCTCACATGAGGATATCTTGCTTGATGGAGATTGGTGTTTTTGTGCTCTTTGGAGTTGATTTGGGATGGTTATTTCGTGCGTGAACCCAGTAAGGTGTTTTTTGCTCAATTTTTTTTGAAAATTCATCGCCCTTTATTTGCATATTTTGCTTCTTGAAGTATTTTTGGAAGGCTTCATTTGTAGTATATATATCATATTTGGGAGTTTCTAATTATTGTTGAGGGTTAATGTCTTTGTATTCTTGGAGATTTGTCATAATTGATTATGGGGTTTTCATTTCATCCTGATGTGATATGTTGAAAAGGGGAAATTATAAACAATGGAGAGATGGTATCATAAAACATCTTAGATGGATTCATTTGTTGCCACATTTATATAATCTTGTTCCCCTTCCTAGTACTGATAGTAAGAAATTTGCATGGAATTGCAAAAGGGATCATGTCCTAGGAGTTATTGCAATGCATATTGATGATGCCACTTTGAATGTTATTGATCATTTTGAGTGTCCTCATATTCTTTGGACTAAAATTTGGGAAATACATGGAGATCCCGATACTCAGTTATTCCCAAATGATCCTGTTTCAGATTGTCTTGTGCCTCTTCATTTTTTAGACATGATAGCCTATGATCATGCTACTATGCAGGAGTTTGAAGTTTTGGAATACTTTGAATCTTCAGATGAGGATGATGTGGGTTCTTTAGATGCTCTTTCTTCTCCATCAGGGACAATTGATGTACCTTCACCTTCAGTGATTCATTGTGCAGAGTCATTGATTGAGGCTCCAATCATTCTTGTTTAGCAAGACCATTCATCTTGTGTTGATGATTCATTGAGTACGTCTAGTGATTCATCACAACCAGTATCTCATTGTCTTCCTAATTGGGATTCTTATTTGTTGGACATTGGTTCATTGTTCGTAGAATCTCATATTTCTGACTTGGAAGACACATTTGAGGGTATATCCCTCCTATTTGATGACAGTTTTGGTACAACTATTGTCACCCCATCTCAGTCTTTGGAGAATGTTCAGAATCAGTTTCCAGTGGTACCTTGTTTGTCACATACTATTGTGATTAGGTATGTTCCTGATTGGTTTGTGGCATCATTTTCTAAGGTCTTGGAGACACATGAGCAAATTTCAGAGACACTATCATCCTACATTTGGATTTCACTTTCTAATTCCTATCCAGAATGGGAAACATTCCCACATTTTTACTTGGTTTTGTTTCTTCCAAAAGGGAGACAAGTTGTTTATCGACATTGGATTATGTTTTGTCTTCAGGCACTTACCATTTTTGTAGGTGATTACACATTGTGGGGGGGCTATATAGTCTCTCTTTCCCTCTTATGGGGAGGTCATTGATTGTATATACATGATGTATGTAGTCCTTGGGGGGTGTGATTGAGTCCTCCATCCATGCATCATTTTTATTTTCTTCTCTTTTGGAGAGGGGTTTTTTCCTGCAGGGGTTTTCTCCTTTTCTCCAGTTGTGAGAGATTTCTTTTTTACATTATAAATGGATACCTAACATGGTTGTGTAGCTGGGACCCATATTGCATCTTCATTTTTTTGTATAATAATTCTCCTAAGTTGCACTTAAGGGGGGGTGTTGGAGTAAATGGTTTTTACCATTTACCCGCTTAAGTTTACTTAGGATTAATTGTGCATTTGTTATTTGGGTAGTTTTTCCCATGTTGGGAAGTTTCTCACCCATCACATATTTCATGCCTTTAAAAGGCTTGTACATTATGTAATTTATCATCCCAATTATTCACTCTTGTTTTGGTGAAATAGCTTGCATGCTTCTCTCGTTTTCTATGAAGGTTTTTTGTTGTAGATGGTTCTCCTGAGAGGTGGATGATACCAACACTTAATTTCTCCTTAAATGCATTGTATAAATTATAAGTAATCTCATAAAGAAAATGAATGAAGGAGAAATTATTTTTCCTTTCTTTTGATTATTAAAAAGAATTTTTTTTATCTTGTACTCTTGATATTATATATATATATATATATATATATATATATATATATATATATATATATATATATATATATATATATATATATATATATATATATATATATATATATATATTAAAAAAAGAGATAAAGACAAGGATATTTCTTTTAAATAATGTTTTGGCAAATTCTTTTAATATGTTTTGTATATATATTATATTTGATTAAACTTGCCATTGAGAAGAATAATAAGGTAGGAAGGGGACAGCTACTAGCAGGAATTGAGAATAAATGTTTAAAAATAAAAATATATATCTTTCATCTTTTTCCAGTTGCCAGGGAGAAAAATTTTAAAAAGGGTTGTAAAGAATGAAAGGATGGATGGGAAATTTTAGAAAAAAAGGTTCTTTGGGAAAATAAGAAAAAGATTTTTGCATCTACAACAGGTTTATCTTTAGGAAGCAAAGAAAATCAAAATTTTGACCAATTCCATCAACCTGCAGGTATGAGATTTTTTTAATCTTCTTATTATGCCAATGTGAAATTATTTGAGCAACTCTTATTAGTAGATAAAGGATTTAATCCTCAATTTTTTTTGAGTTCTCAAACCAAGGGTTAAGGATTCATTGATAGTATTGTTTTACTTTTCTCAATTGATTCAATTTTGGGGCAAGTGGCAAATTACTCAAAAAGAAATTTTGGAAAAAAAAATGGGCATTACTCATGAAGCCAAACCTAGTCTGGGTTTAAATTATGCCTTAAATTCATTTATGGGGTGAGTACACAAATACCTATCTCCTAAATTTTGAAGTATTTCAATATCCAAATTGAATCTAGATGAATTGTTATGAAATAAAATTAATTTGGGTGCTAGGGTTTGAAAATGCTCGTGAGAGCACTCAGAAAACAATTTCTTAGATTAAATTTTCCTCCATTAGTGATGACTACTAGAATAAATTGTTTATCCTAGTATGTTAATTGGAAAAACCTATGTTTGTTGGTTGCCAACACAAAGTTGAGTTCCATCTCTGATTATTTTGCAAACTCTATCCTTTGTCTTTTAACATATTTACTGTTAAGTGTGAGTACAAGAAGAGAGTTTTTATTTTTTGTGTTATATAGAAATCTCAGTGGTATTTATATTACACAAAGTAATAAATGGAAGGAAGAAAAATAATTTTAATCTTTACAAGTTATATTGTAATTGAATAAAAGGCATGGAATGTAGCCATACCAAAAGAATGGCTACACCCCTTATATTGGGGAGGCCATACAATTGTATGGTTGTGCCCCATATAATGGGGAGGTCATACAATTGTATGGTTGCACCCCATACAATGGGGAAGCCGTACCTTTGTTTGGATACATGCCTCATTATATGAGCAAGCCATTCTTAAATTTCAACCTATCTTTAATTTATGCTTTGATCTAAAACTCAATTAATTTTCATATATATTATGTTCTAGAATTTTTAAACTCAACATTTGTGAAAGCTCCATCATATGCCTTAAAATAAATATCTGTAATTTTAGATAGAAACTAAACATTTTATATTCATAAACAACTATTCAAATATAGATTATGTAAATGCTTATTTAAATTGGTACTTGCATCTTGCATTATTAGAAGTTTCTTTATGGGTAGAGGATGTTGCAAAGAAAATACTTTGTTTTGCAATCAATAAATTCCAAGTTCTTACTTTATTAATGAATGAATATCCTATGTATTGTATCAAATACTTGTCTTAGAACATGCAAAAATTATTATTTATCTTCATGTTGTGAGAAATGAAGTGTTGAAATTCATAACTTATAGAGCCATTGAAGTTCATCTTATATCGCTAAGTAATGAAAAGTGGTTTGATTATGCCTTAAGATGGGCATGTTTTTATGATTTGATGCATTCTATGTATTTAAAAGAAATTTATGTTCATAGAAATGGCATGCATGAGTGGTTGCTATTTCATAAGTCCTTTGGCCAAAACTACAAGCTCAAATGATTGGGATATGGATTGTTTGAATTTCTGCATACAACTTGATGTTTAGGGACATTGCATTTCTATGTGTTTTCTTGATAAACATTAGGTAGAATACATACATGTCAAAAGAATCAAGTTGAATTGTGTTTTCACACCTGTTAGCCCTTAGAATGCTAGGAACTTCCTCCCAATGATACTCTCTCTTCTAATGAGAGTGTCATCTTTGGTCCTATCAAGCTTAGATAACCAAATCTTTTAGTTAGTATTATTCCGATAAAATCCAAAATGAAATCATATCTTTGTAACTTAATTCCTACTATAACAATAACATAAAAATTTAAAATTAAATGTCATCACCACACATCATTTTAATTACATCATATATTAATAGTTCATTAATCAAATTTCAACATATGAAACATCTAAAATTATAGAAACTTATATGTTCATAGTGATATTTACACATATTTACTAGCAACTATAGTAGTACACAAAATTGGGCTATGACATCCCTCCCCACTATGAATAGTCATCATCTTGATGGCTAAAGATGTAAAATAAAATACTAGAATAAACAAGGAGATAAACGTTGCATTTCTGCAATATCCTCCCCCATAGCACTATCCACTGAAAAATTGGTCCCATTGCACCTTGCACTTGTTAGATTTCTACCCAAGCATGCAAGTGATTGAGAGAAAGCAAAATAGAAATTAGATATGAGCTAAATAAACTATATTCAACTCAAGAGAATGCAAAGCATTACAATAGAATGGGATGCTCATATGAGAGCAAGAGGTGGGTATATATATAATATTCCACCCAAGAGACGCAATACACAACCAATGTGGGATAAAGTGAAAAAGTCCCTAAGTAAGCTTAACCTAGTGTGAAAAGAGCTAAGGTGGAGAACAAGCTAAGAAAGAGCTAGATAGCAAAGTAACCTTGTTCACACTAACACCCCCCCTTAAGTGTAACTTAGGGGAAATGGTGACAAAATGCAAAGATGGGTCCTAGCAACAAGGCCTGATGAGGTACCCATGTACAAAGAATCCTATCAAAAAAAAGAAAGGAAGGAGAAAACCCAGTGGGAAAAAACTCCCTCATGAGAGGATAAAGTAGGAAGGGCCAAGAGAGCCCCCAGAAAAGATGTCCCGCACCCCCAAGAGAGACTGAAGATGAACATACTTTCTCTCAGTGAAGGGTTTGGTGAAGATATCCGCAACCTGGTTTGCTGTAGGACAATACTGCAAATCAATGACCTATGCCTGAATTAGCTCCCTAAGAAAATGCATGTGGATCTCAATATGTTTGGTCCGCTGATGATGAACTAGATTTCATGAGATTTGAATGGCACTCTAGTTGTCACAAAATATGACTGATGGCCGTTCGATCTGGATACCAAACTTAGTGAGAAGATTTTGAAGCCAAATGGCCTCAGTAGCAGCATTCACAGTCCCTCGATACTCGGCCTCAGTAGAAGATAGAGCAATAGCAGACTGCTTCTTGCTTGACCAACAAACAGGACTTGAACCAAGTGAGAAGCTGTAACCTGAAGTAGACTTACGATCCTGAGAATCGCCCGCCCAATCTGAATCTGTGTAGCCCACCAAGTCAAGCTCAATACCTGCTGCATAGTGAATCCCAAAACTGTGAGTACCCTGAATGTAGTGAAGGATCTGCTTGGCTACTTTCCAGTGCAGCTCATGAGGCTCCTGCATGAATCGAGAGACCATGCCTATAGCATATGAAATGTCAAGTCTCGTATGAGTCAGATAAATGAGACTCCCAACAAGCTGTCGGTACAAAGTGTCATCAACAAGTGGAGAAGAACATTGAGCCTCAAGTTTGACTCCAGAAAGGAAGGGAGTCGGAGCAGGCTTACAGTCAGCCATATGAAACCTCGAGAGCAAATCTAGAGCATACTTGGACTGTGTGATGGTGATCCCAGAAGAAGACTGAAAGATCTCAATCCTGAGAAAGTAATGTAACAAGCCCAAGTCAGTCATCAAAAAACTATCATGAAGGGTAGTTTTGATAGCCCCAATGGTGGATGAAGAACTCCTTGTGATCAATAAGTCATCAACATACAGAACTAAATATAGGAGTGAATCATTCTGCTACAGAATGTAGACATTGAGATCAGAATGGCACCGAGTGAACCCAACTGATAGAAGGAAGGAGTCCATCTTGGCATACCAGGCCCGAGGAGCCTGTTTGAGGCCATAGAGAGACTTCCTAAGATGGCACACAAGTGAAGAATTCTGAATGAACCCCTGTGGTTGCTCCATGTAGATTTCCTCCTGAAGGTCACTGTGAAGAAAAGCACTCTTCACATCCATCTGGTGTACTTCCCAACGATTAGCTGCAGCAATGGCAAGAACAAGTCAGATGGAATTCATTCGAGCAACTGGTGCAAAAGTCTCAGAGTAGTCAATCCCAGGAACTTGGGAGAATCCTTTGGTGACCAAGTGAGCATTATGCTTGTCAACCGACCCATCTGTTGCAAATTTTGTCTGATAGATCCACTTACATCAAACAAGTTTTCTTCCCTTAGGAAGAGGGACTAGATCCCAAGTGTGGTTCCTCATCAAGGAACTATACTCCTCCTACATAGTTGTATCCCACTTAGAAATACCTGAAGCCTCATGAAAGGACTGTGGATCTAAGGCAGTAGCAATGAAGACATGTGGAGCATCCTGAAACTGTGAATGAGTTCACCTAGTGTCTGATGGATCCCCAACCCAATCACCTGCAAACTACAAGGTCTGTCTAGCCCTATGTGGACCAGAAGATGGAGAATCTAGAGGAGAATCATCAACCTCTGAATGATGACTAGGAGAGGAAGGAGGTGAGTCCTTTGAATCACTCTCTACATCAGAAGTGGAGGTAGAAGACTGCTTAGGTGAATCTGACTCATCAGAAGATCTGTCATGTATCCCAAGTGACTCTAATGTCAAAGTAGAAGGAGTTGGAGAAGTGATAGAAAGTGAGCTCGAAGAGCCCTCCTCAAACTGAACACTCCTTTCAGTGAACAACTCATGTGTAGTAGGGTGGAGCAACCGATAACCCTTCACACCATTAGGATAACCTACAAATATGCAAGGTCTACTCTGCGGATCCAAGGCCTTGCATTTCTCTGTAGGAATGTGGGCCCATGCAGGAGAACCAAAAACTTGAAAGTGCTTAACTGATGGTTTTCGGCCACTCCAAGCTTCAAAAGGAGTGACTCCCTTCAAGGCTCAGTGAGGAACATGGTTCTGGATATAAAAAGCATAGTTAATGGCCTCTGCCCAATTATGTGGTGCAAGAGATCTGGAATGAATCATGTAGTTCACCATTTCCTTCAAGGACCTATTCTTCCGTTCTGCAACACTGTTCTGCTGAGGATTATATGGAACTAAATGCTGCAAATCAATCCCCTGTGAAGTGTAAAACCTCTCAAACCAATGGTTGACATACTCACCACCATTGTCAGTGCGTAAAACTTTGATGGCTTTCCTGGATTGCTTCTCTACAAAAGTCTTGAAGTCCTGAAAGTGATCAAATACCTTAGACTTTTGTTTGAGAAAGTACACCCAAGTATATCGAGAAAAGTCATCAATGAATGTGAGGACATATCTAGCCCTACTGAAAGAAGGATGTTGAAATGGACCAGCCAAATCACTGTGAACTAACTCCAGTATCTTGAAGCTCTCCATGCCTTACCTTTGTCAAACTTTTCCTTAGGATACTTACCAAGAATGCAACCTTGGCAAACACCACCTGAAAACTGAACTGAAGGCAACCCTGTGACCATGCTCTGCTAGTTGAGCTACTGCAAGTAGCGGTAGTTAAGATGGCCAAACTGCTCATGCCATAATCTACTCTCATCATTAGAATGAGTGAGCAAAATAGTCAAAGGAGGATCAAGAACAAAGTGAGAAAATAGATAGAGCCGTGACTGATGATTTGCTCTCCCAACTGCAACTGTAGAACCACTATGCAACTTATGAATCTCCACTAAATTAGGGGTGAACTCAACCCACTTGCCTGAACCTGTGTGAGTGATATGGTATACTGATAGGAGATTAGTTGATAATGAGGGCACACAAAGAACATCATGGAATGTGCCATCCCCCACATCAATAGACCCTATCCCACACACCTCAATAGGAGTGTCATCACCCATCAAAATAGAAGGCATAGTACACGGCTCCAAAGATGCAAGTTCTTCCTTAGATGAAGCCATGTGGTGTGAAGCACCCAAATCAAGAACCCAAGTGGATGGTGAAGAAGCAACTACAACAAGGGCCTTGCCCTTTCCTTTCCCCTTGATGTTTTCTTTTGCCTTGTTAGACCCATCATTAGAACTCTGTTTGATAGACTCAGGAACACTGATATTATTCTTTTCAAGAATGTGTGTCAAGTGATCAATTTGTTTCTTTAGACATTTATGTTCATCATGACCAGGTCTTTTACAATAGGCACATTAGACCCTCTCTTTCTTAGGCTTGTCACCCTTGGAAAATTGGATCTCAATAGTTGCTTTTGAAGCAACCGATATCTGATCCTTCTTCTCCTTGCTATTCTTTTGTTTCTTATCCTTACTATTGTTGTTACTACTTTGTCCTTTCTATTCTTTTGTGCCTTGGTTGGCAGCCAAGGCATGTGACTTAGAGGACTTAAGAGTGCCCATCTGGATTAGCTTGTCCTGTTCTCGAGTGAGACTGACAGCAAAATCATCTAAAGATGGCATGGTGAATTGAGTACCGATTGCACCCTTAGTAGCATAGAAGGTAGAAACAAACACAGAATATTCTAAACTTAGCTTAGAGAGAATACTAAGAATTAGTTGTTCCTCTTTCTTTTCAATTCCACATTGTTTCAACTATAATCTAATGGCCTTTAGCTTTGTGAAGAAGTCTTGTATTGTATCAAAATTACATGGATTTAACCCTATTAGCTCATTCTCCAATTGATGTCCCCTTAATTCATCTTGTTTACCAAAGAAATTTTCTAAAGTAGTCCATACATCATTTGGTGTTGTAGCAGATTCAACATGAAAAAGAAGATCAAGAGATACAGATATGCATAGAGTTCCAAAAGCTTCATCTAGTCTGTTAAGAAATTTAGGCCTTTCTGCAAGTAAGGTTGGTTCAGTTTCTATACCCATTGTTACTCTATATAGTCCTAACTTCTTAAGTTGGATAGTCATCTTGGACTTCTACTCATAGTAGTTGTAGGGTGTTAGAATAGGCACTGTTAATTGATCCATCTTAATGCAGAATTAGATTATTGTTGTGAGGAAAGAAAAGATGCAAGAACTCACAAGACACCCCCCTTTCCACTCAATCAAAGAACCCCCCCAAGAAAATTTGATTTGGCACTTTATATTTAGTGCATTTACAGCTGCCACTAGCAAGAAATACTAAGTGGTCTTGATTTCAATGCATTGTAAAACCCTCACAAAGAGCATATGCTAAAAATACAACTTTGGCACAATACTTAGATAAATAAACAGTACCACTACGATCTACTCAAAAAATCATGCACTTTCAAAAAAAGAATCACCTCGATACGAGGTCGTATGTGAAAGTTATGATCCTCCGAAGTTCCCAAAAATGAGAACTGTGCAGAGTCACATGTGAGAATATGAGATTACTGCAAAATCTATACACTAAAATCAAAAAATGATTATACCAGCATGTAGAGCATGAAAAATTAGCCAAAATAAAAAAAGAAGCTCGCAAATCTGAGGTCGGGAGCCTGAGTTACAACCTTTGGAAGTTGAACTACAATTTCCAAAACACCAATGGAGAGGGGTTTTGCTATAGCTTTCTAACATTGTTTCTACAAAATATATAAGGTGTATGCAAAAACTAATAGATACCCAAACCAGAAGGCATTTTTCTCTGTGATCTATATAAAATGTGACTCTAATGAAAAAAATGTGTTTAGCACCAAAAAATGGCATGCAAAGACTGAATCAGCTACCTAAGACAAACAAAGGCATGTTGCAACCTGCAAGATTGATCAGAATAAATAAAATGCAAGCTGATTGTTAGATTTTAGCTCAAAGAGTCTTGAGGAGGCTATGAAAAAAACTTGCAACTGGCAAGTCAAAATATGAACCCCCCCAGAAACTAGAGTTTTTTCTCCACACTTTTCTATTTCTCCAGATCATCCGAAGATGCAAGAGAAGAGCATACTCATGTGCTTCGAAAAACATAACTCACAAACTAGAGTTTTCTCCACACTTTTCTGTTTCTCCAAATCATCCGAAGATGCAAGAGAAGAGCATACTCATGTGCTTCGAAAAACAACTCTACACTCTCAGATTTAAAAAAAATGCTAACCCACAACTCACAACCGCTCTGATACCATGTTAGATTTCTACCCAAGCATGCAAGTGATTGAGAGAAAGCAAAATAGAAATCAGATATGAGCTAAATAAACTATATTCAACTCAAGAGAATGCAAAGCATTACAATAGAATGGGATGCTCATATGAGAGCAAGAGGTGGGTATATATATGATATTCCACCCAAGAGACTCAATACACAACCAATGTGGGATAAAGTGAAAAAGTCCCTAAGTAAGCTTAACCTAGTGTGAAAAGAGCTATGGTGGAGAACAAGCTAAGAAAGAGCTAGATAGTAAAGTAACCCTATTCACACTAATAGCACTGGACCACCTTCCTTTTTTTGCAAATGGATTTTACACTAGTCAAGAATGTACAAGGGGCTCTACTTGGACCACCCTAGGATCTCGGACCTCTAAAGCTCACCAATCAAGTATGTGAGTGGCATCTAGATGGTCAGGTTTTAGTAAAGAAACATGAAAAACATTATGTAACCAAGAAAGAGTTGGAGGTAAATCCAATTATAAGAAACAAGATTTATCTCTTCCAAGATATCAAAGGGCCCCACATGTCTAGGAGAAAGTTTGGCTGACTTGCTAAATGTGATAGAACTCTTGTGCAGTTTAACTCTTAAAAATGCCCTGTTTCTAATAGAGAATTTTCTAAATCTTTTGTTCTTGTCTGCATAACTTTTATGTTTGTTAGAAGCTTCCTTCAATCTTCCCTTGATCACCCTCATATTCTCTTCCATCTCCTTAAGCATTTCAGGATCGATATCCACTCTATCCTCAATAGTGTCCCAACTAATGGGAGTATGACATTTCCTACCATATAGAGCCTCTAGGTTAAATACTAGGGCATTGTGTCTACTATGCTTCTAATGTATTTTATTTGACCTTTCAAGGATATTGATATGGATTAAAGAGTCCAAATGGATTAAACACATAATAGTGACCAATGTGAGTCCAAAAATGAAAATGAACAACATGATAAGGTAAATCACATATTGGCACTTCAAACTGATACTAGAGCTAGGATGGATGTTCTAGAATAGGAAGTAAGGAAAACTCATTCTATGCCTAATCAAGATACAAATCAAGAAACTTCTATTAATTTAGTCAGAGCAATGATGAACGAACTCATGGTGAAGAAGGGGCGAGGCTTCATAATAAGAGAGAAAATAGAAACTAAATTAGCAAAAGGTCTCAAAAAGGTGGCACTACTGAAGTTTCATGGAAAAACTTTATGGGATGGTGCTTAGGCCTAGATTATATAGATGGAAAAGTATTATGAGCTTAGAGATCTTTCCAATGAAACTAAAGTAGTTTGGGAAGCTTTCTAGTTAATGGATGAGGCAATGACTTGGTAGGAAAATGTAAAAGTTGAGAAACAATTATTAGCTAAAAATCTCACTTGGGACTAGTTTGTGTCCTTTTTCAAGAAGTGATGGCTTCGTCAACTATATTTTGACCGTAAGATGACCGAAATTTAGAACTTGAGATAAGGAGAGCTACCTATCACTAAATACTAGAAGAAGTTTACCAAACTTCTCAAATATGTACCCCTTTATCAATAGGATGAACTCTTTTGGGTTAGGAAGTTTATTTTGGGATTAAAACCCCAAATTAGCTCCAAAGTGGATTTTCATGGTCCACAAACAATGGATGACACTTTTGAAAAGGCAATCAAATATGAGGATAAACCTTTGAGTCTTGTAGACATTAGGAGAGAGAACAAAGAAAAGAGTAAAAACTATTACAATTAGCCTCCTGTAAATCCCTTTAAACAAAAATTCTAGAAGGGAAATCAGTCAAGTGACAAAAATTTCAAGAAGAATAGGTTTGCCAAAGGAGGTAATGAGTGTTGAAAGAACACCAATACACTGAGAGGGGGGGTTGAATTAGTGTATGTTAATTTTTAACAATATTAAACCAAGAGATACAATTCAAGAACACATATAAATCATGTAACACTAGATGTACATGGAAAACCCTAAAAGGGAAAAACCATAGTGAGGATGTTTCTTGAGTCTGCTGCTCAAGTCCAACCTCACAATAAATAATGATTACATGTGTTTTGTAGGCACCAACCCATAGGTACACCAACACGCAAGATAATGTTTTGAGGAACCAACCTACAGGTACATCACACATCTTAATTGAGCTCCAACTCTATACAATGAGGCACCAACCCATGAATTATTACAAATTCTTGTATGCAAACAATGGTTCTTCACTAACCTGAAATGCACCTTTTCAAATCATGTACTATGGCCTCCATCTGCCTGGTGTTCTCATAAACACAATCTTCCTCTCTCTCAACTCACCTTGTAATCTTTGTTCTCATTAACACAGTCTCCCTTTTTATTCAATACTCTTTGTACATGCCTTTGAACACTTGTATGTTCATACAAATCCTTCACACATTACCTATGTAAAACAATGTCCAGTTGAGTAACATTCTACAATTGAATTCCTTGTATGTGTATCCCCCTATTCGGGGTGCAGAATACTATCCTTAGAAATCACCTACTGAAACGACACCAAAAAGTAACTATTTCACAATTACAATTGCCTCTTTACTACTTCGTGTTCCATCAAAACCATCACTTGAATGATTTTTGTACCATTTAAATGCAAAAAAATGCAATCAAATTGAATTCTTCTCTGTAACTACCTGTCAAATTTTGGCTTCAAGAAATATCCATTTGCCGACTTTAAATGTTGCCCATCAATCTCACCTCTCCTGCCATCTTGACTAGACACATGTCATCATCTCGCACTATCGCAGTCAAGGATTCAGAAACATGTAACATTATGCTCTACTACGATCTCCTCCTTCATCACACTGTCGATTTGAAATTGCCTTTACATGTTGGTGCATTGAATAGTCTTCAGCGAATGAGAAGTTTCCATGCTAACTGCTTGCATCTGGGGCTTGCCACTTGTCGGCATCACACAAGCACATGGAATGGTAGAGAAACTCTATTTCTTCCTTGAGGACTCGTGAAATCCTAACACATGGCATGATTTCACACTCACACACCAACATAGACCCTTTACTTTTCTTCCTTGCATGCATGTGTTAGCATTTTGATCATGAAGGATCAATGCACACTATTGGATCCACATCAAGATGAATACAGTTTATCCTCATGTGCCACCTGAGATAGTAAACACTAGAAAATGGGGTTGGTAATATGACAATGATGATGACTTAAGTTGTCACTTAAGTGACTTCTCACCGGGGATAGCAGGTCAAAATCAAAATATAACCCCCAAGGAAATAAACTTAAGCCCTAAGGAAATAAACCTATTGTCTAATAAAACCCTTTAATATCATGTTTCAATCTCACAAATAATGATTATGCTTCAGTTTCATAGACAATGACTATGTTTCAATTTCACAGAACATCCCTTGACATCAATGACAATAATGCCAACAATCTCCCCCTTTGTCATTGATGGCAACACTTGAAACACCTATTGTCTCCATTATCTCTAGCATCTCCCCATCATTCTCCAACAACATTATTCTCCCCCAACTACACTATTCTCCCCCTTTGACATCAATTACAAAGGGATTCATGTTGCAAGTATGAGCAGTAAGTGTTGTCATTGATGTCAACACCTAAAGTCAACATCTAAGGAAATTATTTGAATGAGTTTAAGCAAGTGTCTGAGAAGAACAATACAGTGTGCTGCTCTGTATATCCTATAGATTGAATATCTTTGTTTACAGTTTGGAAGTTATGATAAGGGATGTCTGTATTTGCTATGTTTCAAGATTGAGCCTCTGGTATGAAGATTTGAGTGAGTTCTATTCACTAGACTAAAAGCTATTTCTATGTATATTTAATGGTGATAGGGAGAATGTATTCTACTTTGTATTTCTTCACATTTAAGTTTTATAGTCTGTAGTTCTGGAATTAAGTTTGCAATAATCTTATGTGCCTTTAGTTCAAATGGTTCATGATTTGGTGCTCCACAAGCGATCTTTCCTTTATGATAGTGGCCGACAGTAATGTTCAAGTTTTCTGGTTTGAAGAATCTTATGGATAGAATGTTTGGGGGTTGTATGGAAGTTCTTGGTGATTGTAACGTGTTTGTGGATGTCTCTAGATCATGTTCCTTCTAGATCATGCATGAAGCGTGTTCCTAAAGGTCTTAGTGTTAACACCAGTTTTAGCCGACTTGGTTGTTTTCACTACTTGCGATTATACTTTGGAGTTTGTGATAATGTGTTGTAGCATGGAAGATTGCATTTGAGTCCTAGCTAAGGCATGGCCTAGTCCACATTTATTCTTCTCCTTCACAAATCTATTTTGGTCCAGACCTATTCTAATGTATGTGTACATTCTGACCTTGATGTTCATTCCAAGGTTGATGAATTGTATAAATATATGTAATAATGTCATGAATAATCGATGAGGATGCAAAGATGAGAAGATAAGTGTGAAGTGAAAAAGAAGAGTAGAGCATAGGAAACTTATTGCACTTCAATGGAACTAAACCTTGGCATAGTGTAGATGCTACTATCTCAGTTCACTAAATCTGGCAGTGAGCCACCCCATTGGAAGTGAGACCTTATTTTGCAGTGAGTATTTTGGGTAGTGATCCCTAAGGCTATGAGCCTCTGGTAGTAAGCCTTGTTGTAAATTTTGATATATCATTTATATTGTGAGCTAACACTCATCATGGTTTTTCCTTTATTGGGTTTTCCATGTAAAAATCTGGTGTCTCATGTGTTGAATGTGTGAATGTGTTCAAGTTTCTAATTATATGCTTTCAATGTTAAATCATAATTAAGTATTGATGTTTGAAAGAAGTTAAGTTTTTTCTACAATTGATTCACCCCCCCCTCTTAGTTGTCTTGTGCATTTCAACAATTCACATAAAAATGCTTTATCTGTGATGACAATGCCTATGTGTTCCCCCTGAGGATAATCATCCCACAAATAAACTGTGGCACCAGGGATAGAGGAATACTCGGACATGCTCCCCCTAGATGAATACTCCCTATATTCAATTGGAGATAGGAGAATGAACGACTCCTAATTTGTGCCTGAGTTGTTCAAATGTCTCCTTTCGAAGGGGTTTTGTAAATATATCTGCTAGCTATTCTTTTGTAGCAACATATTCCAACTTGACTTCTTGTTAAACAAACTTCTCCCTAAGAAAATGATACTTAATGGATATGTGCTTGGTCCTTGAATGCATAATGGGATTATTTGAGATGTTTATTGCACTAGTATTATCACAAAGAATGTCAATTGGCCCATCAAACTCAACCTTGATATCTTGTAGAGTTTGTTTCATCCATAGAACTTGAGTGCAACAAGATACAACAACAATATATTTAGCTTCAACTGTTGACAAAGAAACAAAATCTTGTTTCTTACTCAACCATGCTACCAATCTATCTCCTAGAAAGAATGCACCGCCACTAGTGCTCTTTTTATCATCCACACAACTAACCTAATATGCATCTATGTATGCAGTTAAAGTCATGTTATCACCAATAGGATACCATAGACCATAATCTAATGTACTCTTCAAGTATCTAAATATCCTCTTCATAGATTTGACATGTGTTTCCTTAGGAGCAACTTGAAATCTAGCAACCATGCAGACAACTTGCATGATATCAGGCCTTGTTATTGTAAGATATAAGAGACTTCCAATCATATATTTGTACAAAGTTTGATCTGCTAAAGCAGATTCATCATCTTTGTTGAGCTTACATCTAGTGACCATAGGTGTACTGACTAGCTTGCAATCCTCCATCTTGAATTTCTTCAAAATTTCATTCACATACTTAGTTTGAGAAATGGAAATCCCTGTATCTAACTGATTGACTTGTAAACCAAGGAAAAATGCTAATTCTCCTAGCATTGACATCTCAACTTATTTATGCATTGTGTTAGTAAGGGATATGCACATGTTATCACTATTACTGCCAAAGATTATATCATCAACATAAACAATAACAATCAACATATGTTCATCTTCTCATTTGAAATACATATTGTTGTCAGTGATACCTTTTCTGTAGCCTTGTTGTTGAAGATATTTGTCTAGCCTGGAGTACCATGCCCTTTAGAACATATAATGCCTTTTTCAATCTGTACACATAGTCTTTGTTTTCAGTCACCTTGAATCCTTCAGGTTGCTCTATATAAACTTTCTCATCTAGATAACCATTGAGAAATGTAAACTTTACATCCGTTTGGTACAACTTGAAGTTTTTATAAACTAAATATGCAAGAAACATTCTAATGGCTTCAAGCCTAGCCACAGGTGCAAATGTCTCCTCAAACTCTATAACCTCAACCTGAGCATAGTCCTTGTAGACTAACCTAGCTTTAATTCTAGTTATCTACCCATATGTTGGCAAGAGACACCGTGTGGCTTCATGAGTGTTGTCATTGATGGCAACAAAGTCCATCCCGCACATCCGCAGGACATGGTATGTCTATACCGAAAGTCAGATTGAAGAGTATTTTGGTCCTGTGAGCAAAAATAAAGCATGCAGGAAGGTCTGACAATCAGGTCCGGATCTCTCAGAGGAAGTATCTCAGTTAAGTGCAAACTTGGGGAAGTCAAGAGGAGTACCATGATTGATACATTCCATAGATTGAGCCTCCGATGATAGAAGAGTGAAAAGATATGAACACCTAAGTGTTGGGTCCCTGTTTGGTAGAGAAGACTAAGGAAGAACTGACTGGCAAAGCATCAGACCTTAATCCGGATGAGATATTGATGGTGATCAAGTTTCCTGAGGGATCATTCACGATTGGCCGACATGATTGATACTTCTCTAAGTATCTCTTTGATACGCATCACTTTGTAAGCAAGGGTTCAGCCAACAGACCATAGTTTGGGAAAATATTGAGTATTCTAGATGCCAACTAGAAAGATGTTGAAATCCTTGGTGTGGATATATATACCAAATTGATTTCGATGAGAAGGTGTGTGTGGTGTGTTTGTGAAGTGCGAAGAAAAGCAGAGAGTAGTGTGGAAGTAGCAATACAAGTCTGGTATGTGATAGGACAATAGCACTAAAAAAGAGGAAGAATGAAGTGTGGTAGATCAGTGTATTGAGCCTAACTGAAACTGAACCTCAGCATATGTGGATGCTTCTCATTAGTTCAATCCCTGGTTACTTTCCTTATACCTTGTAGACAGTGAGTCTCTTGTAGGTAGTGAGCCTCTTGTGAGTAGTGTGCTCAGGCAGTGAGCCCTAATTGGCAAGTGCCATTTTGTACTTTTATTCTTTTAACAGAGAATATAATCTTGGGTTAGTCACCCCATGGTTTTTTCCCTTAATAGGGTTTTCCACATCAAAATCATTATGTTATGTGTATTAATTTTATTTCTACTTTCATGGTTATGCATGCTTATGTGATTTAATGTTGCACTAGTTGTTAAAGAAGAACATAAACTTAAATTAATTAAGATAACTAATTCACCCCCCTCTCAGTTATCAACAATTGGTATCAGAGCCAAGTTCCTTCTAACAGAGCCTAACAGCTTGAGGAAGATCTGGGAATCTCAATGGATATGTATGGTATGAGGGAACAACTTCAGTCTGCCCTAGATGATCTTGAGCAATCTCACTCTGAAGTCAATAACCTGAGGGAAAGACTCAAACAAGCTGATGATTTCATAAATGAACTCAAAGAAAAACTAAGTATCTCAATGAAGAAAAGAAAGGAACTGCTTCAACAATTAGTAAGTCAAAGTGAAGCCAATGATACTAATGAAGATCTGAATGAGAAAACCAAGTTATGTGAGAAGTTATCAAAAGAGCTCATTATTATAAGACATGAAATGGAATCAGGAGTTATGAAATTCACCCAAGAAATTGAAGAGAAAAGAAAAAGTGAAGATAATCTAAAACAATCTCTCAAGGAGAAGTCAGAAGACTGCCACAAAATGGATAGAATAATTAGGCATCTAGAATCTGATCTTGAAGAAGCTAGAGACAATGAAGAACAACTTGAGAATCAGATAGACACTCTTAAAAGGGATCTTCAAACAACAAATAAATACAAAGAGAAATTCAAGATAAGCTCTACTCAACTTGAAGTTCTTCTTGAAAGCCAAAAGAGGGTAGATGACAAGCATGGCTTGGGGTATGAGAAAGAGGAAAGTTTTGGATCTGGTCAGAAGAAATCTGGATCAGGAAATCCAAGGAACAAGCCTAGAAGACCTTCGGTAAGGCAACCTAATGCTCAAAGATATCCATCCTTCAATGGATACTGCCACAATTGCAATAACTTTGGTCATAAAGCAAATTAGTGTAGAAGAAGAATGAATCAGACTAATTCATCCTTTTCCGGACAGTGTTTTGATTGCAAAAAGATATGGTCACAAATCTCAAGAATGTAGAAATTTGTAAATGAACAATTCATTCAATGGTAGATGCTTTGCATGCAATAGAATGGGACATAGGGCTAATCAATGCAGATCAAGAGGATATCAGTCAAATCTACAAAGAAATGTTGTTTGCTACAATTGCAATAGATCCGGTCATATTGCCAAATTCTATAGAAATAAGAATCAGGATAAAAGGGGTCCGATGCATCCTAATCAAAACCAAGACAAAAGAAAAGGAAAAGTGAATGCAGATGAAATTCAAAGGGAGATGAAGAAGATTTAGGTGAAGAGAAGTACAAAAATGTTGGGGATGGATCCGCACCAGAATCTGGTGCTGATATTCCTTCTGGAAACTAAATAGATGAGCTCTAGCTCAGGGGGAGTCACAAAAGAAAACAAGTTCCCCCAGCCAGTCAATTGGTACCTGAAATTGGCACATGGAAGGTTGCAGATTAAAAGGGCACTCAGAGAAACATCTAAATAACCCTTGGTAAAGATTTGAAGATTCGCAAGGAGTTTGAAAAGGTTAATCATCCAAGATTAATCCAGTTTGACAATCTTTCAGAAAAAGTAGGACTTTCACAGTTAAATCCGGTATAATTCAAAATTGAAATATTTGGATTTGAGATTAGATGGAATGATTGGAGAAAGGGAGATACATTGTAAGTTATCATTCTAGGTGCATCTCAGTGATCCAGAAAAATCTCTCTCAAAACAAGGAAAACAAGGCAACCGAAATAACTTAGGTTGTGCATTTATTGCAAAATGGAATTAGGGTTTGCATATAAATAAAAGGGTTCTTTGGTTTATCATTTGCACATTTGCATTCAAGAAGAAGAGAGAAGGAGCTTTACAACAAAATTGTCTCGAACCTCTCAAAGATCAACCACAGAAATCGATTCATCCAGCAATCCGATCCGGCTCATATCGTGAACCCTAGAAGCGTAAAAGGTATTTTCCGCTCTTGAATATCTCTCTGAATCTTTGAAAGATGGCTACTCTGAATGTTGTGAAGATCACTGATAGGTCGCACCCTAAATTCAAAAAACATCCCTATAAATCCCTAGAAGTTGATTACCTAGGTACATTTTCTAGCATTCCACATGGAGTTTTGCATGTAGAAGATGTTAGGGTTTACATACATGCAAACATTGAAGAATTTGGGGAATCCAAGCTGATGGATATCTACCACAAGGAACTGATAGATGAATCATTTGAACTCAAACCTCAGTACAAGGCCATTCGGGATAAGCATTTTGGACATTGCATTCATTCCCCTATTTTGTTGAAGATGATTGGGTCCGGTATGTTCTGAGCAGAATGCATGACAACTTTATGTGGTTGATGAGGCCATTCAAGATAACCAAGGATGCAATTAGGGTAGTAACTAGATTGCACTCATCCGGTGGGTTGCCTGCTCTCAAATCAGTCAAAAATCAAACTGTAAGTCAGGCTACCGGATCAAAATTTGACAAGAGAGCAAGGACTATAGAAGATATCACTGATCTAGATATCAAGTTTCCATCTATGATAATTGGCTATAAGAGATATCACTCTAGCAGGGAGAATTCTATATCTAGAACTACAATCTATGCTTCTTATTAGATGTTAAGGGAGAATGCAGATTATGATCTTTGTGAACTTCTTCTGAGCCAACTATTGGAAAACCTACAAAAGATTAAGAAGGACAAGAAGAACTCATTCAAGTATGGTGGGCTAATACTATGTTTATTCTTTTACTTTATGAATGAGCTACTCAGATCCAGTGGTTGGGTATGGCAAAATGACAGACCAGTTGCCATTCAAATTAGAGATTACATGCATGGGCTTGGTGATGCCAAGGCTCAAAATATAGCTCTCTGGGGATACTTCAAGAACTTTCAAAGTATGATGCAAGCCAGAGAAATAATTCCCCAATCTCTAGTTGAAAAATACAAGGATACATTGTACTTCATGGTAGACACTGATCAATGCCTAATGGAGGCAGTGGAACCAAGAATAGTGTGGATTATGCTAATAGGGTATGAAGTAGATGAGAAAATCCTAGAGCTGCATATCCAACACTTGTTGAGTCAGCCTAAGGACCCTAAGGTAGAAAGGTTTGGAACCTTCCAAGAGTTAAGTGTAAAAGTTCATGTTGAACTAAGACAACCTGAGATCAAGAGAAAAGTGAGAAGGGAAGTGGAAGAAGTTGCCAAAAGATATGGGATATCAAAGGAGACAGTTGATGCCAACAGAGAGAAGATGGAAAGGGCAGAGAAAGAAAGGCAAGAAGCAGAAAAAGAAAGTGCACCAGTGCAAGCCCCCTCCCAAACTAGATCCTCAAAGAGCTCTACACCTGCCACTACTGAGACCCCAAAAGCCTCAAAACTGGAAGCAAAGACATCTGGTAAAGGAGAGAAGAGAACTAAGACAAAGGCCACAAGGTCATATTTAAGTCAAAAGGATGATGAAGAGATAGAATCAGATAAGAAGATCAAGAAAATGAGGAAGAAGAAGAAAGCATCCGGTGAACCCTCTATAGGTCATAACAAGGAAGAAAAGGTAGAAGAATTCATTGAAAAGTTACTCTCTACATTAATGATATCATCAAATTAGTCACTGTAGATGGGAACCTAAAACCAATGACTAAATTTTATGATGAATATAATGAAGCTGACTAGAAGATTTTGCAAGATGCTACAGTTAGGTATCTGAACATCTATAATAAAGCATTTATTGAAATCATATCTCTGATTCCCAAAAGCCTAGAGAAGGAACTTGAAATAATAAAGAACAATGCTAAGGCAAAGGACATGGAGATCCAGGAATAGATAGCTATTCGGCTCTATCCTTCCATCACTTCTAAACAAGTAAACATGATCTTCAAGTATTGCAAGGATGAGTTCCGAAGCAAAGCCAGAATGAACAAGCTTATGCTCAGAGAAACTGATCAAGTGACAAAAGAAATAGAAGACATCCTCTGAAATGCATACAAAAGATTCAATATTCCTATCATAGAGGATATAAGTGATGAACCTGTAGCCATGGATGTCGAAGATCTTACTGAGAAAATTGCAGAAGAATCAAAGGATGTAGGTGAGGAGAGGACTCAAGACTTGGATTCCTCTTCTCTAGAAGAGGAAGTCCCTAAAGAAGTCAAAATCTCTCTTTTGGATCCCCCTACTATTTCCGGAACTGAAGGAGAAGTAGGGAAAAATGAGAAAATTAGTCAAGAAGAAGAGGTCAAGAAAAGAGAAAAAGATCAAACAGAGAAAACCCCAGAAGATAGTTTTGAGGCAACAGAAGGAAAGAAATATCTGTCTTTGGCAAGAGACTCTGCAAAAGCTATTAAAGACTTCTTGACAAAAGAAATGATGGAGATTGATGAACTGGAGCTATTTCAAGGACCATTCAATTTTGATTCCCTCTCCCCAGTTCAGACAATGAATATATCTTCCTTTGCCCAAGCAAAGGCAAAAGAAAAGCTTTTGAAGTCTCACATGGAAGACTGTGAGCTAATAGAGATTGCATCTGTTGCATTGGAAAAGATCATGCTATCCTTCCAAAAGGATCTTTCGGCCTCTTCATCCGGTAACGTAAAATCTCTTGTTAATTCTATTAGCACACATTTTGATTCTTTGGAGAAGTCAGCAGAAGATAAAGTCTGGAAAGAATTTTTGGATAAGAGATTCTCCAAGATACAAGGACATATCACAAATGATAGGAGAAATATGGATATTGGGATAAAGAGCTTAGAAAATGCCATTAAAGATGGCGGAGAAATATATAAATTTTGTTTATCTCAGTCTAAAGTGACAATGGATATTGAGAAGAAAGTGAAAGAGTAAGAGGGTAAACTATTAAGTTTATCTCAGAATTTTGATCCTCTCACCACATCCATAATAAATCAAGAATGTCAGACTATTGCCATTCTAAATGAACTAAAGAAACTTGAAAAGGAAAGGAATAATATAATAAGTAGGATGGGTGAACTTAGAGGGATAATTATCCCTAAGTTAGAGGCCATGCATGAGGCCCTAACTGATGCTCAAACCATAGCCTGGACCAATGATCTGATAGATCTAAAGAGGGCAGAAGCTTTTGCATTCCTGTTGAGTGGTCACATCTCAATTTTGGACAGGATGAAGCAGAGTTGGGCAACAGAATTTGTCCAGTTGAAGACAACTTTTGCAGATATACTTCAGTATATGTAAGTATAACATGTATATATACTTATGCGGCTAAGTATAGTTGGATTTTTGGGAATTTTGGTGTGTGGATTCTACCCTTTGCCATTGATGTCAAAGGGGGAGTGAGGAGTAGTGAAAAATGTAGAATCTAGCTAAGGGGGAGCTTTGGAAAAGTGTACATAAGAACAAAACATCAGCCAAGGGGGAGTATGCTATAACACTTAGTCATTTTTCTATAACACTTAGTCATTTTTCACTAAGTGTTGCCATCAATGCCAAAGGGGGAGATTGTTGGCAAGAGACACTGTGTGGCTTCATGAGTGTTGTCATTGACAGAAACAAAGTCCATCCCACACATCCACGAGACATGGTATGTCTATACTGGAAGTCAGATTGAAGAGTATTTTGGTCTGGTGAGCAAAAATAGAGCATGCAGCAAGGTCCGACAATTAGGTCTGGATCTCTTAGAGGAAGTATCTCAGTAAAGTGCAGACTTGGGAAAGTCAAGAGGAGTACCATGACTGATACATTCTAGAGATTGAGCCTCCGGTGATAGAAGAGTGAAAAGATATGAACACCTAAGTGTTGGGTCCCTATTTAGCAGAGAAGACTAAGGAAGAACTGACCGGCAGAGCATTAGACCTTAATCTGGATGAGATATTGATGGTGATCAAGTTTCTTGAGGGATCATTCATGATTGGCCGACATGATTGATGACTTCTCTAAGTATCTCTTTGATACGCATCACTTTGTAAGCAAGGATTCAGCTGACAAACCATAGTTTGGGAAAATATTGAGTATCCTGAATGCTGACTAGAAAGATGTTGAAATCCTTGGTGTAGATATATATACCAAATTGATTTCGATGAGAATGTGTGTGTGGTGTGTTTGTGAAGTGCGAAGAAAAGCAGAGTAGTGTCGAAGAGGCAATACAAGTCCAGTATGTGACAGGACAACAATACCAAAGAAGAGGAAGAATGAAGTGTAGTAGATCAGTGTATTGAGCCTAACCAGAACTGAACCTTAGCATATGTGGATGCTTCTCATCAGTTCAATCCCTGGTTAATTTCCTTATACCTTGTAGATAGTGAGTCTCTTGTAGATAGTGAGCCTCTTGTGAGCAGTCTGCTCGGGCAATGACCCCTAATTGGCAAGTGTCATTTTGTACTTTTATTCTTTTAATAGAAAATACAATCTTGGGTTAGTCTCCCCATGGTTTTTTCCCTTAACAGGGTTTTCCACGTCAAAATCATTGTGTTATGTGTATTGATTTTATTTTTGCTTTCATGGTTATGCATGCTTATGTGATTTAATGCTGCACTAGTTGTTAAAGAAGAACATAAACTTTAAGTAATTAAGATAACTGATTCACCCCCCCTCTTAGTTATCAACACCATATTCATTCAGGTTATTTCTAAACACCCATTTTGTGCCTATGACATTCTTATTAACAAGCCTTGGAACAAGTTCCCAAGTCTATTTTTTCTCTATTTGACTAAGGTCTTCATTCATGGCCTCAATCCAACTCTCATCCTTACTAAATTCTTCAAAATATTTAAGTTCTATTTCATATAGTAAAGAATAGTTTACATGTTCTTGTTATGCAAGCTTTCTCCTTTTCATGACACCCTTAGTTTTGTTTCCAAGAATTTGATTCTCATAATGATCTCTTTTGACATACTTGGGTGGAGCCTTTGAAGTAGATTTTGGTTGTTCTTCTTCATCAACATCATTCTCCTCATGTGACTCTTCTTTTGCAACTTCTTCTTCTTCTTCTTCATAAGTAGGGACATATGAATACATGTCACTTCTATGTGATAATTGAGAGTAGTCTTCATCCACTCTAACATTCACATTTTCAACTATCTTCTACAACCTTTTATTGTAGCACTTATAAGCTTTGCTTGTAGTTGAATAACCAAGAAATATTCCTTCATCCAACCTTGTCTCAAATTTATTCAAGATATCTTCATCCCTTTTTATAAAACATCTGCTTCCAAATATTCTAAAATACTTCATAAATGCAGGTCTACCTTTCCATAATTCATATGGAGGCTTATCATGGTTTACTCTTAATTGACCTCTGTTAAGAATGTAAACAATAATATGAACTACTTCCTTCTAGTATCTTTCAAGAAGCTTGGCTTCATTCAACATTGTTCTAGCCATTTCATGGATAGTTCTATTCTTTCTCTCAACAACTCCATTTTGTTGGTGTGTCCTAGTTGTAGAGAAATGTCTTTTAATCCCATGCTTTTCACAATACTGATCAAATTATCCTTGAACCAATCTCATTCCCAACCATAGTCCTAAAGATTTTAAACCTAGCTTGAGATTTTTATTTAAGAAACATTACCCATGTCATTCTTGAATAATTATCTATAAGCAACATGAAATACCTTTATCCATTAAGACTTTTGGTTTTAGTTGGTCCACACAAGTCTGTATGTATTAACTCAAGGGGTTTTGAAGTTGAATATTCTGTTGTCTTGAAACTAACCCTTGTTTGCTTCCCTTGGCAATCTTTACAGATGGTACTTGTAGGTTTACCAATACAAGGCATATGTCTCACTGCATGCCTCCTGTTGATCTTTACCAAATGATCAAAGCTGATGTGGCTCATTCTTTTGTGCCATAATCAACTTTCATTAGTTTTTCCTAATAGACATCTTCCACTTTTCACCTCCTTCAGATGGTATAGGTTGTTTGTTCTATTTTCCTTAGCAACAAGTCTACTGGAGCTAGATTCTCTTAACTCACATCCAATAGCATGAAATAACAAGTTATATCCATTGTCACACATCTAGCTAACACTAAGAAAGTTATGTTGTAATCCCTCTACATACAACACATCTTGAGCATTAGTTTTACCATCTATGCATAATGTGCCTTTTCCAGTTATCTTGGTAGTGGTGTTATCACCGAATTTGATAGAACCATCATTCCATTTCTCCAAAATGGTGTACTTGCTCTTATCTCTAGTCATATGACTAGAGAATCCACTATCTATTACCCAAGGATTACCTTTTCCTTTGGCATGAAAAGTTGTTTGGACTATCATGGATTGTTCATTCTTCTTTTCTATCGAATGCCTTTTTGAACTTTTCTTCTTTTCCTCAGAAGGCTTTGTAGGTTCTTTCTCCTAAGTAGGGGGTGCAAATTCTTTCTTTTGATTTGTAGAGGATTGTGCAGGTCTCCTAGGTCTAATTTTATAGTTTATTTCTTTATGTCCAAACTGATTACATGAAAAAGGTAACCATAGAAAGCATAATTAAACCTAGTTTGCCTTCAAGGTTGGTCATTAAATCTTCTCTTTGACTTGTGAAATTTGATAGACACATCATCCTTCTTTCTAAGATCTTCAATTCTCTCATTCTTTCTAGACCCTTCAGGCTTCCTAGAAACAACAACATTCCTTTTGGGCTCTCTTTTTTTCTTAGTAGAACTTGACTTGCCTTTTCTTCAACTAATTTTTGAAAAAGAGTAGCATCTTTGATTGCCTTCTCTTCAGCATTCTTATTAGAGACAACATCCTCACATATCCTAACCCAAGCATGTTGGAGAAGGGCCTTTGACAACCAATTATTTCATCAAGAATTTCAGAACTCTTCACAAACTTTTAAAGCTTCTATTTAACTATATGTTTACCTTTTCTAATCCTTCCTTAGAGAGACAACTTTAGCCTCTAGTTTTTGACATTCTTTTAGTTTGGTTTTCAAACTCAAACTAGTAACTGCCTCTATTCTCTTAGATTCTACTAGCTGCAACTTCAAGCCTACGACAAGTTTATCATCTTATTCAATCCTTAAATTATATTTTTCATTTTGTTTTCTCTCATCTTTCAAGTCTTCTAAGGTAGAGACCAGTTCACCATCCAAATTAGCATCACCCTCTTCTTCCTCATTAGAGTCTTCATAGCAATCTCCTATAGGAGGGTTTACATTTTCTTTGATTTCAATAGTCATAAATGTAGTTTCATAGTTCTCACTTGCAGAAGAACAACCATCTAATGAACTAATAAATGTTTACATGTAAACTATTTTTCTTCTTATTAAAGTTTCTCTTTTTATATTCGGAAACTTCTTAAATCCTAGAACTACCTCCCTTTTCATTTTAACCTAAGGGACATTTAGATGCAAAGTGACCAATTTTTCCACAATTAAAACATTTGAAAGGTACCTTACCTTTGTATTTTCCAGAGCCCTTCTTCAATTAGCTGACAAAATTTGCTTCTTCTTCACTTGAACTATACTCAATTCTAAATCTTCTTCAATCTTCTTGACTTTGGAAGTTATGAATGTTGCTTCTTTCTTTGTTGAACTAGTATTCTCAATTCTCATCTCATATGTTGTGAGTGACCCAAATAATTCATCTATAGAAAGATTAACTAGATCTTTTGCTTCCTTAATTGTAGAGACTTTAGAGTCATACCTTTGAGGGAGAGACCTCAGAACCTTCTTTAAAACCACCTTATCTTTTACATCCTCTCCAAGACCTCTGATAGTATTCACTACCTCATATACTCTGAGCATGTATGCTACAATATTCTCGTCATCTTTCATCTTTATAGCCTCAAATTTGCATCTATGAGCTTGCAGTTTCACTTTCTTGACTTTATCATCATCCTCATATATGTTGTGCAGCTTATCCCATATGTCTTTGGCAAATTTATAATTTATGACTTTCATAAATTCTGTATTGGTTAGACCACATAGTATAGCATTCTTTTCTTTGGCATTTTTTTCACTTAATTATTAGCTGCAGTGGGAGTAGTTTTTGGTGGTGTGTAGCCATCTATAATAGATTTCCATGCATCAAATCCAAGAGAGGTCAGCTAAATCTCCATTCTAATGCTCAAAAAAGCATAATTGAATCCATCAAATAATGGTACTTTATTTGAAGAAGAACCCTCATGTCCCTCCACAGTGTTCTTGTGACTAGATCAACCTTAAGTGGTTAAACTTTCTTCAAGGAACCCTAAGCTCTTATACAAATTGTTGAAATAACACCAATACATTGAGAGAGGGGATGAATCAGTGTATGTTAATTTTTAACAATATTAAACCAAGAGACACAATTCAAGAGCACATGTAAATCACATAACACTAGATGTATGTGGAAAACCCTAAAAGGGAAAAACCACAGTGAGAATGTTGATTAAGTCTACTACTCAAATCCAACCTAACAATAAATAATGAATACATGTGTTTTGCAGGCACCAACCCATAGGTACACTAAAACCCAAGATAATGATTTGAGGCAACAAACTATAGGTACATCACACACCTTAATTGAGCTCCAACTCAATACAATGAGGCACCAACCCCAATCTAGAATAAAGAGGCACCAACCCCTGAATTCTTACAAATTCTTGTATACAAACAATGATTCTTCACTAACCTGAAATGCACCTTTTCAATTCATGTACTATGCTTTCCTTCTCTACTCGGTGTTCTCATGATCACAATCTTCCTCTCTCTCTTAGCTCACCCTACAATATGTGTTCTCATTAACACAGTCTCCCTTTTTATTCAATACTCTCTACACATGCCTCTGAACACTTGTATGTTCATACAAATCCTTCACACATTGGCTATGTAAAAAAATGTTCAGTTGAGTAACATTCTGCAATTGAATTCCTTGTATGTGTATCCCCCTATTTGGGTTACAGAATACTGTCCTTAGCAACTACCTACTATAACGACACAAGAAATTAACTATTTCATAGTTACAACTGCCTGTTTACTACTTTGTATTCCATCAAAACCATTACTTGAATAATTTTTGTACCATTTTGCAAAAAAATGCACTCGAATCGACTTTTTCTCTATATTTGCCCGTGAAATTTTAGCTTCAGGAAATAGTCATTTTCCAACTTTAAATGTTGATCGTCGATCTCACATTTACCACCATCTTGAGTGGACACATGTCATCATCTCACACTGTTGTAGTCAAGGATTCAGAAGCATGTATCACTATGCGCTGTTGTGATCTCCTCCTTCATCGTACCATTGATTTGAAATCACCTTTACACATTGGTGCATTGAATAGTCATTAGCCAATGAGAAGTTTCCATGCTAACCACTTGCATCTAGAGCTTGCTACTTGTCGACATCATGCAAGCGCATGGAGTGGTGGAGAAACTCTCTTTCTTCCTTGTGGGCTTGCAAAAGCCTAACATGTGGCATGATTTTGCACTTGCACACTGACATAGACCCTTTACTTTTCTTCCTTACACACATGCACTAGCCTTTTGATCTTGAAGGATTGATGTGTACCATTTGATCCATATCAAGATGAATACACTTTATCCTCCTTCATCGCTTGAGCCGGTAAAAACTAGGAAATGGGGCCGGTAATATGACAATGATGATGGCTTAAGTTGTCACTTAAGTGACTTCTCATTGGGGATAGTAGGTCAAAATCAAAATATAATTCCTAAGGAAATAAAATTGCCATATGATAAAACCCTTCAATATCATGCTTTAATTTCATAAACAATGGCTATGCTTCAATTTCACGGAGAATGACTATGCTTCAATTTCACAAACAATGGCTATGCTTCAATTTCACAGATAATGAATATGCTTCAATTTCATAGGACTCATCCCTTGACATCAATGGAAATAATTCCAACAATGAGGGTAAGCAGTTTAATAAACCTAAAATCCATAGTGAAGGTGGAAATGACAATTTAAATAACAAAGGGAAACCACCTAGGAAAAGGGGTCCAAAGGATGGATGTTATGTATGTAATGGAGATCATTATGCAAAGAAATGTCCACAAAGGCTAGCTAGAATGAATAAAGGAATTGAACAACAATCCGCTTAGCATCACATTCATGTAGAAGTGCATAATAGTCAAGGAGACTTCTAGGATACCCCCATTCATATAATAGGTAAACTCTAGGGTCACAATTAATATTTGTGTTGATACAGGAGCTACAAAATGTTTTAGAGCTCCAAAAATAGTTGATAAATTGCCTAGAAGGGTTGGTTTTATGGCTAACTCTTGGATGGTTCAGTATGGTAACTGAGAAGGAAGGAAAGTAGATAATTGTGTAACCTTTAATAATTTAGAGATTTCAAGATTTACTACACAAGTCAACTTGTATGTGGCCCCACTAGGATCTAATGATGTACCTATGGGAATTAACTATTTGGAACAACATCAAGCCATAGTTAATTGCACAAAAAAAAATTGTAACTTGTTTGGATGAATTTGGTAATCCAACTAAAATTTGTGGCATATAAAAACCCATTAGCCTTAGATGAATTTTAGCAATGCAAGTAAAAAAGGCCCAGAGGAAAGGATGCACCTTATATGCTATTCGTATTTGATGTAGAGGTGTTAGGTCCCCAAAGATAATCTAACAAGATCAAAAGGTTTCAATAATTTGTGGGCTTCAACCAATAAGACTTCTCTAGCCTTCCTCTTGTCCTAAACTCCACCAAAGGGCTTAAGTTTGGATTCCAACTTCTTAGATGAATTCTAGCACCTTCTAGGGTCTCAACCTACCCCAACCAACAAGGTTCCAAAGGTTTCACAAACCAATTTGATAGATTCTTGACAATTCCCATTAAACAGGCCTAATCCTAGTAGTCTTGTTCAGCGACTAAACTGTACTTTTCTCCAAACTTTCCCAAAACACTCTTGAAACAAATGACTGATTTGGATACCCTCTATTGAGTTCTAAAACATATCTCAAACTCATCTACTATTGTTTTGGACGAAATGTGACTGTCCTAACACCCTGCTGCCTTCCTACAAGGCCTAAATTGACCATTTTACAAAGGAACCCTATGAAAAACTTGTCCCACACTCTTCAAACCTAAAAAAAGTCTTAGGAAAGGGTTCAAAACCAAGGATTTTCCAGGTCTTATCAGGAGGTTTGCACATTTAAGGTTTGCAATACAAAATCTCATTTCTAGGCCTCAAAACCTAGGGCTTCCTAGATCTCCCACTTCCAATCACTTCTAGACCTCATTCAAAGTTCCAACACCATCTTATTGAGCATATTAAACAACAGCAATCATAAAAATATCACCTTGTTAAGACGGATCTTCGGCTGCTATAACCATGCCACCATTCTCAATGCTCTTTTCACATGCAAACTTGACTCCAAACGGTGATCACCTCTCCCATTTACACTCCTCCTGCTTTGTCAAGGTTAGGAACATATGTTACATGTTAATAAGGACCTATTCCATGAGAATCAGAATCCTACATTCATGGAAAGGTCCAAAAATGCATTGCAAACCCTCAAAATCCCTGTTTTCACAGTCAAACAGGTAGTTCCAGAAAAACAGTGATAATTTCCTCTAGGAATGGAGTTAGGACCTCAAACCAGATGCATTTGAAAGGCTATTCAATCCTCTTTCCAACCATATATGGCTTGCCTCTGTATCTGTCCGTACAAAACCGTACCAACGCTGGAAACAACAAATTTGCAGTCAAAAAGTACAAAAAAACAAGGAAAAGAGGCAAAAACGTGATTTTTATTCATCCAACCTTTCTCCTCGGGGTATGTGAGGGTATTTGTACATATGCAAGGTGGTTTTCAACTGTCCACAACTGTTTTTCAACTGTGGGGTCGTTTTCCCCTCTTTACAACACATGTTTACATTGGTTTTACAAAATAACTCTTAGAAAACCTTACATTGCATGACTTCCTTTGACTAGACATACTTCAAGGACCTTAACATGACTTCATTATATATGAGAGTGGTCACTTGGACCTTATTAAAAAACATGAGAAATGGTCTTTCAAGACCTTATTAACAACCATGGTCTCTTAGAACACAAAAACTTCAAAATGTGCCTTATGGGGGTTTGATGACACCTCAGGTGCTCCTGCACCAGTATTAATGACCTTGGTAATGATAAGGAACCAATAATTGAGAATTTTCCTATTCTCTGAGAATTATGAGATGTTTTCCCTGAAGATATGTCAAGGTTATTGCCAAGAATAGAATTTGATTTCTGTGTTGATGTTTTACCTAGTTCAGAACCACAATCTAAGGCTCAATATAAGATGACCACTAAGAAGTTATATGAGTTGAAAATTCGGCTTCAGGAATTGATAGACAAGGGTCTAAGTAGACCAATTGTGTCACCATGGGGAGCACCTATATCTTTGTGAAAAAGAAAGATAGTACCCTTTGAATGTGCATATATTATAGAATGATAAATAAGGTGACCATCAAGAATAGGTATCTGTTACCCAATATTATTGATGTTTTTAATTAGATGGAGGAATACTATTTTCTATGATTGACATTAGATCAAGATACCATCAACTTAGAATTAAGGAAGAGGATATATCCAAAACTTCTTTCAGAACTCATTATTTGAATTACGAGTTCACAATACTTCCTTTTGGTCTTACAAATGCTCCTGCAACCTTTATGAACTTGATAAATAGTATTTTCAAAGATTTGCCTAGATGATTTTGTCATTGTGCAAACATTGATGGCATTTTGATCTATTCCAAAAATGAAGAAGATCATGAGAAACATTTGAGAATAGTCTTGTAGCATTTGCAAAAGCATCAACTTTTTGGAAATTTGTCAAAATGTTCTTTCTACCAGAAGAAGGTGCATTATTTGGGTTATATTATTTCAACTGAAGGAATATCTGTCAACCCAGTAAATATCAAAGCCATCATGGAATGACCATCTCCAAATAATGTCCAAGAAGTTTGTAGTTTCATGTGCCTAGCAAGATATTATAGAGGTTCATAGAAGGTTTCTCTAAGATTGTAAATCCTATTACCACTCTTGAAAAAAGGGTAGAAGATTTGAGTGGACAGATAAATGTGAGCAAGCTTTTTAGACTTTGAAACAAAAGCTCACCACTACACCAATTCTAATTGTACCTAATCTGAATGGAAGATTTTATGTTATAACTGATGCTTCAAGAGAAGGTTTGGGTGGGGTCCTCATGTAGAATTGGCAAGTTGTGGCCTATGAGTCCCAGAAATTGAAACAATATGAATTGAACTATGCACTTCATGATCTCAAGATCACAACTATTATTCATGCTCTATAAATGTGGAGGCACTATCTCATTGAGAAACCATTTGAACTCAAGACTAATCACTTGGGTCTCAAATATATCTTCACCCAACCTAATCTTAATGCTCAGGAAAGACAGTGGCTTGAGTTTTTGAGTAGATATGATTTTGATATTGATTATATCAAGGGAAAGGAAAACAAAGTTGCTAGTGCACTTAGTAGGAGGTATATATCCATCATCACAACTCTAAACTCAACCTTTAGACAAGTACTTGAACAACTCTAGCAAGATGAAGATTATATCTAAGTTAGGGCAGCCTTAGAGAGAAATGCCTCTAATCCTCTATTTGAGGGATATAAGCTAGAGTCGGATGGTCTAAGTTGGCAAGAGAGGCTAGGATACAATCTGGAGATTTGTACCTAGGTTACTCTTATGTAGTCTATTTAGACCCCATTAGTAACAGTGATAGAAGAGAAGCAGATACATAAAAGAGACATCAATATGCGGTAGGATTCCATACAAGTAAACTCATAAAACAATATAACACATTCATTAACATGGTCAATACTCCTTATGTCTCTACTCATATATATATATATATATATATATATATATATATATATATATATATATATATATATATATATATATATATATATATATATATCTATATATATATATATATATATCTATATATATATATAAACATGTACAAAAGGTAGGTCTATGTCTCTGCTCATATATCACTCTCTTAGCCTCTAATCTCTCTTACTTTGTTACATTGTTACATACGTATCTATATACATCATATAGGGGTGTGTCCTTTGTGTGACACCTTTCTATCTTCTTCCCTTGTTGGCATTGTGCTCTGCAAGTCCTCTATGCCATCATGTGGTGACTACTCCAATGTGTTGCCAACATCATCCCCCCTTTTTGAAATTATGTCTTGTTCTTAAGACATGTTGTGCTAGTTCAAGAATAGGATGTTTTTGTATATTACTTTGAGTGGTGCCAAAGTTGTATCCAACTACTTCTTTGAGATTTGCAACATCTATATCTGACCTTCCATCTCTATGTGTGTATTTTTTGCATCATATAGAGTAGCGGGGGTCTTTATGCTCTGTGCTTCTTGTTTGTCCTATGTTAGTATTCTAGTTAATGATGCTAGCCTTAAAATCACAACTTCTCTTAGTTGTTTGACTTGTGCTTTGATTTGTTCTCTCTGTTCTTGCACTTGTTGGAGCTGAGTATGCATGGCCTCTATTTGAACCCTTATTGCTCTGTTTGTATCCTTCATAGGATCATATGTTGTGGTTGTTTGGGTTATTTGGATCTCCAATCCATCCATTTGATCTTTCATAGCCTTGGTGGTAGTGGGCCATTGTAAAAACAATTGATACAAAATTGCAGCTTCTCCAATAGCCTATTGTATATTTCTTATTTCTACTTCCAACTACTAATTCTAATATTTCTTCAATGAATGTATATTTTAGTATCGTCCACTGATAAATATTGTGCTTATGTGTATTCCACCAGCTAGTAGCATTTCATACCAGTGTGTGGTTTAGTGCTTCTAGCCTTATCTCTTCATTGTCAAATGTTTGCTCCATTTGTGACAAGTATGTAGGCAACTCTCCCACTCTTGAATATTTTGGTAGCTTAATGTGTGATATGCCCTTCAAGATATTTTTTATTTGGTTTGATTTTTGGATTGTACATTTTGTGTGTGTATTTGGTTCTCCACATTCTTCTTGCAGTGTATTTGGTTCTCTTACAGTAAATTGCGGTGCGTTTTCTTCTGACAGTTTGACTTTATAAACTGATGAAGGAGGTAAATCATAAAACACACACCAACAAAAATTGCACACAAAAAATAGAATATTATTTTATTCATTTGGACAACTCATTACATTTTAGAAGTTCAAATACAATCAGAGGAATCAATCCTCCATAGGCTGCAACACATTACAGCTACCTATCACCAGGCTCTAGAATCTTCTGCCTTCTGTAACCCTAAATCAACTAGGGTTTCTATTTTCCCATCTTTTCTTGACTCTACACTTTCCCCCTTATCTCTACTACTACCCAGGGTTCCCAAAAATAATCATAAATAGCCCTTTTGGTGGCCAACAACCAAATTTCAAAATTTGCATCTCCCTCCAAAAAATAGGTCAACTTTCAGGAAGCATAACTTTTGATCTAGGTGTCTGATTGATGAACCGTTTGAAGTTCCAGAAAGCATGCAAAGCGAACTATCATGCTAGAAATGTGTAATTAGATTTCTGTCAACTTTTTGGGATGTTATGGGAAGTTTTAGTGCCTCATATCTAATTTCAAAAATTTTTAGGGGTTTTTCAGAAAATAGAAACTTTTATATCTTTCAACTCACAAATAATCTTTGTCTGATTCCTTTGCCAAAGGTCTTATATTTCATTTATGAAGCTTCCTATAAATTTTCACTTCCATCATGCCCAAATGCAAACTTTCCAAAAATAATAGTTTTCTATTTTTAGCAGTTTGGAAAAACTGAAAGTCTTACATCAGTATTCAAGCAATTATGGAACTAGAAATATGAATTATGGAAAGAAAAGAAAACAACTTCAATGATTTTGAATCAACATCTTTTTGGGTGATGTAAGATTGCCCTTACACCACTGGATGCTCCTGCATCAAACACCTAGGGTAATTTGAGAAGTGACCCTGTCATGTCTCAGGTGTTTGTTTGAGGAAAACCCAAATGGTCAACCTCTACCTTAGACAACCGAGAAGAATCTTTAACAGGCCTTCCTTTCCATTTCACTAGTTATTCTTTATATTGCCTATTCTGAGTACTTCTTCCCACATGGCTATCCAAGATCTCTTCTATCTCCTCCGTTGAAGTAGATGCTAGAATACTCCATTGTTTTTCTATAGGTTCATCCTTTGTGCCACCTTCATGGTATTCTATTAAATCAGTAATGTTGAAAACGGGTGAAATATTGATCCTGTTTGGTAGCTCTACCTCATATGTGTTTCCTGAATCATGCTTCTTTAGGATTCTGCATGGTCCAAATTTCTTCATTTTCAGCTTATTATATGTTCCAATTGGGAACCTTTCTTTTCTCAAGTGAATCGTGACTTCATCTCCTACTTGGAACTCCTTATATCTCCTCTTCTGATATGTTTTAGCCTTGTATTGAATATTCATCTTATTAATATGCTTTCTCACCTCTTCATGCAAATTCTTGAGGTGTTCTATAAAGTCTTTGGCTTCAGCACTTGTCTTTTCTCCCTTGTCCAACTTCCTTAACTCTGAAGCATTTCTTGGACTACTCCCATAAACAATCTAGAATGGTGATTTACCTGTGCTCCTATTGACAGAATTATTGTAAGCAAATTCTGTCTGTGGTAAAATCAAATCCCATCCCTTGGGCTTATCTCCTACTAAGTATCGTAGTAGGTTACCCAAACTCATATTCACCACTTTTGTCTATCCATCAGTCTATGGATGGTGTGTAGAATTGAACTTCAAATCTATCTTCAAATTCTTCCACAATGTCCTCCAAAAATAACCAACAAACTTGGTGTCTTGATTTGAAACTATGCTCTTAGGTAGACCATGTAGTCTCACCACCTCTTTGAAAAATAACTCAGCAATATGAATAGCATCATTAGTCTTCTTACAAGGAATGAAATGTTCCATCTTTGAGAATTTATCCACCACCACAAAAATGGAATCATGTCCTCTCTATGTCCTTGGTAAACTAAGAACAAAATCCATACTGATATCATCCCATGGCTTCTTTGGTACATGTAATGGCTGATATAGCCCTATATTCTAACTTGTTCCTTTTGCCATCTGACACAGTCTGCAACTCTGCACAAATTTCCTCACATCTTGCTACAACTGCAGCTAATAATAATTCTCACCAACAATAGCAATGGTCTTATCTTAACCAAAGTGTCTAGCTAATCCCCCACTATGCTTCTCCTTAATCAGGGTCTCTCTCATGGAACTCCTTAGAATGCACAACTGGCTTCCTCTAAACAGCATGCCATCTTGGATTATGAAATCTAACCATTTTGTCCTATCCAAAGTAACAAGATCCCAACAAGCTTTCTAGGCCTCTGCAAAATATGGATCTTTAGGGTATAAATTTTTGAGCTCATCGAACCCAACAACCTCTCTCTTCATTTCTATCATCAAATTTTGCCTTCTGCTCAAGACATTTGCAACTCTGTTGGACTTCCCACTCCTATGCTTCAAAACAAAAGTATAACTCTGCAAAAACTCAACCCATTTTAAGTGCCTCTGGTTCAACTTTCCTTGGCTATTAAGATATTGTAAAGCCTGATGATCAGTATATAAAACAAACTCTTTTGGCAACAAATAATCTCTCCATCTCTTCAAAGCTCGAACTATTGCATAAAACTCTTGATCATAAATAGAGTACTTTTTCTTGGCATCATTAATCTTCTCACTAAAATAGGCAATGGGCTTACCTTCTTGGCTCAAAACAGCTCTTATAGCACTGCAACTAGCATCACAATCTACCTAAAATACCTTATTGAAACCTGGAAGTGCCAAAATAGGTTGCTCTATGACTTTCTGCTTCAATGTATCAAATCTTTTATCTACTCCTGTAGTCCATTTAAACTCTTTTCTATCCCCTCTTATTGTCTTAGTTAGGGGTGCATGAATGCTACTAAAATTCTTGATAAACTTTATGTAAAAACTTGCCAAACCATGAAAAGATCATACCTTTGTAGCACTCCTTGGTGTAGGCCATTCAATGATATCCCTTACTTTTTTGGGGTCCATCTTAAGACCTTCCTCTGAGATAACAAATCCTAGGTATACCAACTCCTTGTTTGCAAAACTACATTTCTTCAGATTAATCAGTAACATCTCCTCCCTCAGCTTCTATAAAACTCTTCTGATATGCATCAAATGCTCATCCCAAGTCTTACTGAAAATCAAAATATCATCCAAATAAACAATAACAAAACTTCCCAAAAATTCTTTCAATACCTCATTCATGAGCCACATGAATGTGCTCAGTGCATTGGTTAGCCCAAATGGCATGACTAACCACTCATACAAACCTTCCTTTGTCTTGAAGGATGTCTTCCATTCATCTCCTTCCCTAATTTAGATCTGGTGATATCATGGATAGGGATATCACTAGATTCAAATTAGGGAAGGAGATGAATGGAAGATAGCCTTCAAGACAAAGGAAGGTTTGTATGAGTGGTTAGTCATGCCATTTGGGCTAACCAATGCACTGAGCATATTCATGCACTCATGAACGAGGTATTGAATTTATGGTTCTTGTAGCCAAATGGTTAAGATATCCTCACTATATATGCTGTAATAGTCCATTTCCAGTTCTATCACCCCCTTAGAGTTAGGCTCTTCTACAAATTCATTTTTAGGAAGTTTATTGATTGTGTAATTTTTTTTTTGTTATTTTCCTTAGTGTACTCTTCGAGACTGATCTCTTATGTATATGTTTCATCATAATTTTCTCCCAGAGGTATGTGGACATCTTGTCATCATTCGTGAATGAAATTTCCTTCTTTCTAGAGTCTACAACACCTTTGGTATCCATAAACCATCTTAGTCCTAACAGTGTATTGAAAGATTCCAGTGTCTCTATGATTTCTACCACTTCTAGGTCTATGATCAATTTGACTCCCATCACACTGACTCCCACATTCTTCCATGTGCCTAGTGTTATCATCCCAGAACCATTCGCCAATGTAATATTATAAGGTGTTTCATGTAGCTTAGGTTTTCCCATTTGTTCCTATACCCTTTCTGGGACAATGTTGATGTTTCAACCTAAATCAACCATTATATTTTTCACCTTCCTATGGTTAATGCTTATTGTAATCATTATGGGACATTTCATCAATGTTCTATATATTCTCTCAATTTTCCTAATTTGTGGTTTCAAGGTTTTCTGTTTATTCCAATAATTATTAAATTGTTTGAGTTTCTCCAAGAGATTATCTTTTCTAGGCATTTGTGTTGATTTTTTAAGTATTTTGACTTCACATGACCAAGAGTTATAGTGACATGTCTCCCCAACATGAAAGTGGTTAGTGAACCACCTCACTAGCTTTGGACACCTCTATGCATGGTGTCACATGAAACACATCATGCATGGATGGGTGCTATTTTTTGATAGATTAATGCTTAGCAATATAATCAATGATAAGATAGGCTCTACTATAGAAATATTGTTGGCTTATCTCTTAAGATGAATACAATGTCAAAAAAGGGAGACTAATGGTCTAACATATTAACCAAATGATTGGGTCAATGAAAGAATTTGCTCTTCCACAATGCAGCCAAGATGTTCTTTTATACTTTTTATCATTTTCTTATAGGTGGTGAGATGTATGCTCATTAAATCTTAAATTGTTCATCAATAATCTTTTTTAGAAACTGTGACTATTGATGCAATATTGAACTATGTGTAACTACTTGGCTTGAATGAAGATAACTAGAAAATATTATGGTAGACAAATATCAGTAGATTGTCAATCATGATCAGTTTGGATTAATGTAGGTTTTGACTAGGACCATCTACATGACCCCTTCATCTTGGAAACATTGTTACAAAAATGGCATCATAGATATAGAAGAAGCATTCAACTTTACTCATAAGATACAAGATTATGCTCATTATTCTTTTAACTATCTAAACAAAAAGACATATGCAATAGGATGTGTAGTGGGGTAAAAAATAAAACCATTTTGTAAAGTTCCTTCCCAGCTTGTTAAAATATAATATTAATGCATTGCACGAAGCAGATCTTTCTGTACCCATTTATTAGTTTAAGATTTAGGATGAGTCATTTATCTTTTTTTTGTCTATGATGACACTATGTATCAAGACAACCATCAATGCATCAAAATAAATTGCCACAAATGAGATCAATAAATTTCTAGTTACTGTGGAGACATCAGTTGAGGATTGAAAATATTCTATATGAGTGTTGAGTAATATTCCCCTTCAATAAATTAGTCTGTAGCTGATTAGGTTGTTGAAAATTATTTTTGCAAAGATCTTTGCATGCTTTAGGTATCTTTCCAATAAGCTTTTAAGTAAGTAGTTAGGATATTTTGTAACTAACTAAATTTGTATTTCTATAGGTCAAAGTCATTTCAACCCAATGAATGAATTGGCCAACTACAATTAGTAGCTACAAATCTAAACTCCACAAGTTTTTCTAGATATCATACCTCCTTGTGCCAAAATGGGGGCTTTGGAATAAAGTGTGATTTTTATATACAAAATGTAAAAGCATAGATAATGCACATGAGTTTCTTAGTCAAATGAATCCCTAGTTTGGCTAGGCCACCATTTTGTTATGTAAAGTTGCATTCCCTTGTCCATTTGTTCACTCAAGTTTTGTATAACATGAACTATTTAATAAAAAAAATCCCTGGTTTGGCTAGGCCACCTCATTTTTTTTTGTTATCCATAGCAATTTTGTATACATAAATATAATTTTATTTAAATTTATATTAGATCTTTGAGTAGTGTTTGATCCTATAAGTAGTCATTTGTTTTTTCTAACTTATTTGGATGTCACCCTACCTATTACATCCCCTTTTTGGATTCAATATTACTATTTACTTTTTCTTAACTAGTATAGTTATGTGGATATGTTTTAACATCATAGGAACTAATGATATGAATGGAAAAGGTTAATTTTATGAAATTATGGAATCTACTTGATTATGATCAATTTGATGTTATGAATTAAAATGTCTTTCGATATGAAAATGAAATGATTTGATATAAATATGTTTTGATTAGAACATTGGTACTCTGACCAAAAATTGTATGTGAGATTGTCAAAGACAAGAATAGACGGTATGTTGATAACTGAGAGGGGGGGGGGTGAATCAGTTATCCTATTTATTTTCTTTTTGAACTTTCTTATTAATTAATGCAGCACTGAATCAAACACAAAAACATTACCATGAAATAAGAAACACATGACACAGTATTTTTGACGTGGAAACCCTGTTAAGGGAGAAAACCATGGGGTGATTAACCCAAAGATTATTCTCTGTTAGAAGAATAGGGAATTACAAAAATGGCACTTGCCAATTAGGGCTCACTACCCGAGCACACTGCTCACAAAGAGGCCCACTGCCTACAAGGAGACACACTATCTACAAAGTGATAAGAATCACAGTCTTGAACTGATTGGAAGCATCTACATATGCTGGTGTTCAGTTCCGGTTTAGGCTCAGTACACTGATCTGCTGCACTTCATCTTTCCTTTGTTCTTTATTCTGCTATCCTTTCACATACCGGATCTTTTTTACTACTTCTGCTCTGTTCTGCACTTATTCGCATATGCCTTCACACAATCACACACTTCACAACTAAATCCATCCTCTATATATATAACCGCACAAGTAATTTCATCACCTTTCTAGTCGGCATCCGGAACAGTCTAGTTTCTTACAAACTCTGTTCTGTCGGCTGAATCCTTGCTCACCAAGCAATGCGGATCAAGCATATACTTGTAGATATCATTAATCATGTCAGCCAAACATGATTCATGCCTTCACAACCTTTACCATCAACAGTAACACATCCAGAAAATAGTCTGATACTCTGTCAGTCAGTTCTTCCTCTGTTCTCACTATCTCTCAGGAATCCGGTACTCAACTATTCATATCTTTTTCTTTGTTCATCACCGGAGGCTAAATCCTTGGAATATACTACTCAAGGTAGTCCTCTTGACTTCCCCAAATCCGCACTGGACCAAGATACTTCCTCTGAGAGATCCGGACCAATCTGTCAGACCTTGCCACATGCTCTGTTCTTGTTCACCGGATCACAACAATCTTCATTATGACTTCCGGTAGAGACACATCATGACTTGCGGATATGTGGGATGACTTTTGTTGCCATCAATGACAACAACCATGAATCCATATAGTGTCTCTTGCCAACAATCTCCCCCTTTGGCATTGATGGCAACACTTAGTGAAAAATGACTAAGTGTTTACACTATGCTCCCCCTTTGCTGATGCTCTGTCTTTATATACAATTTCTGGAACTCCCCCTTGGTTGGATTCCTCATTTTTCACTACTCCTCACTCCCCCTTTGACATCAATGGCAAAGGGTAGGGTCCGCACACCAAAATTTTCAAAAATTTTCTATACATAGCCGCATATTTACATACTCACATATACTGAAGAATGTCTGCAAAGGATGTCTTCAATTGGATCAGTTCTGTAGCCCAACTTTTCTTCATTCTATCCAAAATTGAAATGTGACCACTCAACAAAAATGCAAAAGCTTCTGCCCTTTTGAGATCTGTCAGATCATTAGTTTGGGCGGTGGTCTGAGCATCACTGATGGCCTCATGCATAGTTTCTAACTTAGGGATTATAATCCTTCTAAGTTCTCCCATCCGGTTAGTGATATTCTTTCTTTCCTTCTCAAGGTTCTTTATTTCACTCAAGACTGCAATAGTCTGACATTCTTGATTTACTATGGAGGAAGAGAGAGGATCAAAACTTTGAGATAAACTTTGTAGTTTGTCCCGTTCCTCTTTTATTTTCTTATCAATTTCTGCTGTTGCCTTTGACCAGGATATACAAAATTTGTAAATGTCACCGCCATCCTTAAGAGCATTTTCTAAGCTCTTTATTCCAATACTCATATTTCTTCTATCATTAGAGATTAATCCTAATACTTCTGAAAATCTTTTATCCAAAAATTCCTTCCGGACCTTTTCTTCAGCTGATTTTTCTAGAGATTCAAAATGTGTACTAACACTGCTGACTAAGGTTTTGAGATTACCGGAAGAGGAGGCTGCCGGATCTATCTGGACCAATGGCATAATCTTCTCAAGCACTCCGGAGGCAGCCTCTATCAACTCACAGTCTTCCATATGAGACTTTAGTAGTTTCTCTGACTTTCTCATTTGCAAATGAGGCTATTTTCATTGTTTGCACCGGTGACAAAGAGTCAAAATCTAATGGTCCTTTTAGCAGGTCCGGTTCATCAATTTCTATAGTGGCCTTTGTCAAGAATTCTTGAACAGTTTGTGATGTGTCTCTTGCCGGAGACAGGTGTTTCTCTGTTGGGGTCTTCTTTTTCTCTGCATCCTTGGTGCTGTCAACCTCTTTTTCTTTGACTGCTGCTTCTTTCTCTTGTAGTTTCTCTTCTTCTTGGGATCCGGAGACTGTGGGGGAAACTGGAGGAGAGATGTTAGTCTGTTCAAGGCCCACTTCTTCCGGCGCAGATGATTCCAAGTCCACAGCTATTTCTGCACCTAAGTCCTCTACAACAGGAAGATTGAACCTTTTGAAGGCCTTCCGGAGGATCTCTTCTGTCTCTTTGGCCACCTTGTCAGTCTCACCAAGCATGAGTTGATTCATCCTGGCTTTACTTCTGAACTCATCTTTGCAGTCCTTGAATATTATGTTCATTGTCTTGGGATCAATTTGAGGATATAGCTGAATAGCTATCTGCTCCCGGATCTCAAGATCTTTTGCCTGAGCATTATTCTTTCTTAATTCTAATTCCTTTTCTAGGCTTTTAGGGATTTCAGAGATAATCTCAATAAAAGCTTTATTGTAGATGTTCAAGTACCTTATTATAGCTTCTTGCAAGATCTTTTGATCTGCCTCGTTGTAGTCATCATAAAATTCAATAATTGGTTGAAGGTTTCCATCTACCGTAACCGACTTGATTACACTTTCTAGAGACAGAGTGGGCTTTTCAACAAATACCTCTGCCATTTCATCCTTGTCTTGGCCTATGGAGGGTTTACCGGATCCTTTCTTCTTCTGCTTCTTTATTTCTTTTACTCCCTCATCTGACTCAGTTTCCTCTTCATCCTTTTGGCTTTCATAAGCCCTTGTGGCTTTTGTCTTAGATCTTTTACTGGATGCCTGGACTTCTGGTTTTGAACTTTTGGTTGTGGGAGGTGCAGATCTTTTTGATGATCTGGTCCAGGTGGAAGTTTCAACCGGAATACTTTCTTTACTTTTCTTTTCTTCCTCAGCCTTTCTCCTCTTTTCCCGGCTGGCATCAAGTGCCTCTTTTGAGATGCCTAGGCCTTGAGCAATATGCTCTACTTCTTTTCTCACCTTTCTCTTTATCTCAGGTTCCCTGAGTTCTACATGGATCTTTACACTCAGCTCCTCAAAGGTTCCAAACCTTTCTGCCTTTGGATCTTTGGGCTGACTTAGCATGTGTTGAACATGCAGCTCCACTAACTGTTCATCCACTTCATACCCCATGGGCATGATCCATACAGTTCTTGGTTCTACTGCCTCCATTAGACACTGATCTGTTTCTACCATGAAGCATACTGTGTCTTTGTACTTTTCAACAAGGGATTGGGGTATTCTTTCTCTTGCATGCATCATGCTTTGGAAGTTCTTGAAATATCCCCATAGAGCTGTGTTTCTTGCTTTAGCATCCCCAAGTCCATGCAAATAGTCTATGATATGGATGGCAACCGGTCTATCATTCTGCCATATCCATCCACTGGATCCGGGAAGTTCATTCATGTAGTAAAAGAAGAGACAAAGGATCAGATTGCCATACTTGAAGGAGTTTTTCTTGTCCTTCTTAATCTTCTGTAGATTTTCAGAAAGTTGGTTTACAAGAAGCTCACACAAGTCATAGTCTGCATTCTCCTTTAACATTTGATAAGCTGTGTAGATTGCAGTTCCCAGTACTGAATTTTCCCTACTGGAGTGATAGATTTTGTAACCAATTATCATAGATGTAAATTTGACATCCGGTTCAGTGATGTCATCAACTATCATAGCTCTCTTGTCAAACTTGGATCCGGTTGCATCACTAACTGTCTGATTTTTGACAGACTTGAGAACAGGTAATCCACCGGATGAATGCAGACCGGTTACAGCCCTAATTGCATCTTTGGTAATCTTGAAGGGCTTGTTCAACCATAGGAAGTTGTCATGTACTCTACTTAGTACATACCGGACCCATTCATCTTCTTCAAAACAGGGGAAATGAATGGATTGTGCAAAGTGTTTGTCCCGGATGGCTTTGTACTGAGGTTTGATCTCAAAGGAGTCATCTATCAATTGTTTGTGATAGATATCCATCAGTTTTGCTTCACCAAAGTCCTCAATGCTTGCATGTATGTAAACCCTAATGTCTTCTGTGTGTAAAACTCTGTGAGGAACACTAGAAAATGCTCCTAAGGGATCTACCTCCAATGACTTGTATGGATGTTTCTTAAATTCAGGTCGGGGCCTATCTGAGATTTTTACTATATTTGGAGTAGCCATTTCTTCAAAAGATTTGTAGCAAGATATCGAAAGTGGAAAATACCTTTTGCGTCTTCGGTTGCACGGAGTAGCTGGATTGATTTATGTATGTAATGACTTCGGCAGGAGATCTTTGGTAAACTTGATGAATTTTGTTGCAGAGCTCCGCTTTTCGCTTCTTCTTGGGTGTGGAATGATCAAATGATTGTTGAGAAATCCCTTATATCATTTCACAAACCCTAATATCTGTTTGCAATAAATGCTTCACCTATATTATTCCAGTTTGCCTTGTCCGGATAGCTTGGAGTATCCCAGATCAGTCCTGATCTATGAACATCATGCGGATCTTTTAATTATGAATAAATCGAGATAACACATCACAAGGACATCCCAAACACTCTGTCCAATCCGCAGAATAAGATAATGCACTTCGGGATCTCTCTGGACCTTTTTGTAATCCTCTGTCATTCCGGAGCATCTCCCGGAATAGGTCTTACTTGATCGATCACAGCTTCTTCACATCTCCATGCAGACCTCTGAAATATTATCTGGATCATCTCAAGACTTATATCTTTAAACCCTTTACTCCGCATCTTGTGCCACATCCGACACCACTTGATTGGCTGGGGGAACAGGATTTTCTTTGAGTCTCCCCCTGAGCCAGAGCTCACTTTTTAATTTTCGGAAGAAATATCAGCACCAGAGTCTGGTGCGGATCCAACCTCTACATTCTCTGAACTTTTCTTTACCCAAATCTTGCTCATCTAATTCCTAACTTCATCCGCATTCATCTTTTGTTTACCCTTGTCTTGATTTTGATTATACACCGGACCTCTTTTGTCCTGATTCTTGCTTGTACAGACTTTAGCATTATGACCGGACCTATTACAGATTTGGCAAATAACATTTCTTTGCATATTTGACTGATAACCTCTTGATCTACATTGATTAGCCATATGACCTACTCTATTGCATGTAAAGCATCTACCTTTGAATGATTTGTTTACTTGCATATTTCTGCATTCATGGGATTTGTGTCCATACCTTTTGCAGTTAAAGCACTATCCGGAGAAGGATGAATTAATCTGATTCATTCTCTTTCTGCACTGATTAGCTTTGTGACCAAAGTGGTTGCAGCTGTGGCAGTATCCATTGAAAGATGGATATCTTTGAGCATTGGGCTGTCTTACCGGAGGTCTTCTGGGCCTATTCTTTGGATTTTTTGATCCAAAATTCTTTTGACCGGATCCGGAACTTTCTCATTTCTCATATCCCAAACCATACTTGTCATCTGTCCTCTTTTGACTTCCAAGAAGTACTTCAAGTTGGGCAGAACTTATCTTGAATTTTTCTTTATATTGATTTGCTGTTTGAAGATCTCTTTTGAGAGAGGCAATTTGATCCTCAAGTTTTTCTTCATTATCTTTGGCATCTTCAAGATCAGATTCAAGATGTCTGATAATCCTGTCCATCTGGTGGCATTCTTCTGATTTTTCTTTAAGAGATTGTCTTAGATTGTCTTCAGCTTTTCTTTTTTCTTCAATCTCTTGAGTAAACTTTATAGTTCCTAATTCCATTTCATGTCTTAACATAATGACTTCTTTTGATAACTTTTCACATAACTTGGTTTGCTCAGTCAATTCTTCATTTGTATTGCTTTCTTCACTTTGTCTTGCCAATTGTTGGAGCAGCTCCTTTCTCTTTTTCATAGAGAGACTTAATTTGTCCTTTAATTCTCTCATGAATTCATCAGCCTGTTTGAGTCTTTCCTTTAATTCATTGACTTCAGAATTTGACTGTTCAAGATCCTCAAGGGCAGTCTTGAGTTGCTCCCTTAAACCATATGCATCCATTTGAACTCCCAGATCTTCCTCAAGCTGTTAGGCTCTATTAGGAGGAACTTGGCTCTGATACCAATTGTTGATAACTGAGAGGGGGGGGTGAATCAGTTATCCTATTTATTTTCTTTTTGAACTTTCTTATTAATTAATGCAGCACTGAATCAAACACAAAAACATTACCATGAAATAAGAAACACATGACACAGTATTTTTGACGTGGAAACCCTGTTAAGGGAGAAAACCACGGGGTGATTAAACCAAAGATTATTCTCTGTTAGAAGAATAGGGAATTACAAAAATGGCACTTGCCAATTAGGGCTCACTGCCCGAGCACACTGCTCACAAAGAGGCCCACTGCCTACAAGGAGACACACTGTCTACAAAGTGATAAGAATCACAGTCTTGAATTGATTGGAAGCATCTACATATGCTGGTGTTCAGTTCCGGTTTAGGCTCAGTACACTGATCTGCTGCACTTCATCTTTCCTTTGTTCTTTATTCTGCTATCCTTTCACATACCGGATCTTTCTTACTACTTCTGCTCTGTTCTGCACTTATTCACATATGCCTTCACACAATCACACACTTCACAACTAAATCCATCCTCTATATATATAACCGCACAAGTAATTTCATCACCTTTCTAGTTGGCATCCGGAACAGTCTAGTTTCTTACAAACTCTGTTCTGTCGGCTGAATCCTTGCTCACCAAGCAATGCGGATCAAGCATATACTTGTAGATATCATTAATCATGTTGGCCAAACATGATTCATGCCTTCACAACCTTTACCATCAACAGTAACACATTCGGAAAATAGTCTGATACTCTATCAGTCAGTTCTTCCTCTGTTCTCACTGTCTCTCAGGAATCCGGTACTCAACTATTCATATCTTTTTCTTTGTTCATCACCGGAGGCTAAATCCTTGGAATATACTACTCAAGGTAGTCCTCTTGACTTCCCCAAATCCGCACTGGACCAAGATACTTCCTCTGAGAGATCCGGACCAATCTGTCAAACCTTGCCACATGCTCTGTTCTTGTTCATCGGATCACAACAATCTTCATTCTGACTTCCAGTAGAGACACATCATGACTTGCGGATATGTGGGACGACTTTTGTTGCCATCAATGACAACAACCATGGATCCATATAGTGTCTCTTGCCAACATGGTACATATTCGCAAGGAAGAAAGAAGAAGAGAAAGTATCTTTGAGAAAGAGAGAATAGACTCTGGAATAACCCATGGGTGCTTGCCACTGAAAATAAATATTAGGTAGACAAACCTAGATGCTTTCAGTTAAACTTTGAGTTTGGGCTAAGTCAATTTTAGTCAAGATGTCAAGGTTTGAAAGAATAGGTCTTTCTCCTTTCGTAAGTCATCGTATTGAGTATGGGAAATCGACATCAGTGTCGTAATACTCTGAATCGTGTCGTCAAATAAGAATAACTGATATATTGTTTATATGTAAATATATGTATATACTTATGATCAAGTTGTAAGTCGTGTCTTGTTATTGGTTCGGCGCAAAAGTTGAAAGTTGTGCGTAATTCGATCCCAAGCCTTGTTCTGTGTTTGCGCTCAATTCATCGTTATCGTCGTAAAGCGCTATGAGAGGATGTTGAATTTTTTTTGTCTCCTCACTGCACCGCACCATAGACGTGAAACCCATAGTTTATTGCATTGTCCTGCGAAAGTCGAGATTAATGTGTAGTCATTGGTTCTACTTTAGGAGGTTTTTAGTTATGTGTAGAGTACAATTCAGAGTATGTGTTTGGTCGTAAAACATTTCACATCTATTACAAGTTGTAGTGGCAAAACCTTCGACGACATAGACTGAGTTCTCTTTTGGACAGTCGAATGCCATTGCTTGATTTTGTCAAGTATAACAGTCAGCTAGTTTTAAAGTAAAAGATTTATTTTGTGATAACTGTCGATAGAGGAGAGTCAAAGGTGTGAAGTGTAAGTTGAAAACATGCAAGACTTCACAATCCTCCTTTATTTCTAAGTTTAAAACTGGTCAGTCGACCATGGCAAAATTACTAACCTAGCTGCGAATAATAACAAGCTTTAGTCTTTTTGCCTTTGTAAGTAATTCTTTTACTACTAAAGTATTTAATCTGTTGTGTCCCCCAGAGAAGACTTTTCAGTTATACAAATTAATATTATGAAGTTTTAAAAACAATGTAATGAGTCTTTTGTCAAGTTTCAAGCTTAGACTTTCATGCAATCTTATTGCTAGTAGAAACAATATGATAGGGTTTTCTAATATTTAGATTGACAAAGCTTAAGTTATGTCGAAGATTTTGACAAGTCGAAGTAGAATCTTGAGTGTTAAATTTTATCGTAGGATCTTCGAACATTGTATACTTTAAGTGGCTTTTTGTGAAACCCTTCCGAAAACAACAAAGATGAGTTTAGTGACCACTCTTGAGTGGATAAATTAAACAATGGACTAACTTAAAGATCAATGAAATAACTTTTAGCATTATCTGAATAATCGATATGCTAGGAAACCATTCTTTTATCATGTAGACGGAGATGTTTCCATGAGCTTGTAGAGAGAGAGTAAACCTCAATGCCATGCGTTAATGCATGATGAATTTCAAACACCTTGAGGTTATCAAGGTTGTTATATAGAACTTATATATAGGTAACTGTAGGATTGCGATTAATTCGAGTCGAGTGGGGTGAGTGAACTTATTACTTGTGTTGCTACAACGTTAATTATATTCAAATCCTTTGGCCAAGGTAATGCATGATCCTCAAGTGCATTGATAGTTCACTGTGACGGGATGGCGTAGCTTGTGGAGTGGTCATGCTTGATTAGAGGGTATCTAGGGGATTGCATGAAAACAAGTTACGTAGGTCACAACACTAGTACTCAGATGGCAAACACCATTGGTTATCCTAAGTCTATCCTCTTTGAGTAGGGTAGGGCCACTTCCGGATAGGAAGGAGTGTGGGAGACCAACAGTCTGTGGTTGGAGGTTAAGCTCCTTGAAGATACTTTCTCTTCTAAATTCTTGAGGATTGCCGAGACTTGAATTTGGATGGTTGTCAATCGAGATGCAGTGACTTTGGTAAGTTTCTATTTTGGATTTGTTCTGAGTAACTTTTAACAACATATTGTTTAAATGTTATGGATGATTATATCCTTTTGTATAAGTTATAAATTCATGATTATTGTTAGTCGATGGATGTTCTCCTTGGTTTTATGAATTGGAAAAAAATTATTTTTCTATTTTTAACTTTCAAAAAAAATAATTTATTACCATTGGTTAAAGCTTAGTTTTTAGGGTGAAATCAAAACTAGGTGTTACATATGGTATCAGAGGTAACCAGGTTCAGCACTAGGGCTGATGAGTCCACTAACCTAATTAGGAATCAACATTATGCAGGTAGCTAATGATTTGATTTACTATGCCAGGATGGTACGTATCAAGAAAACCACAAGGAAGTCCTTCGCTGGTAAGGAACATTATCTGCAAGCTAAGCAAAAATGACTTACGATGATCAAGACTATTGAGAAAATGAGCAATGAAAATGACATTTGGCTAGATGATGTGGAAACTTTTGCCAATGCTCTGTCATGACTCAAATGAATGAAAAAAGAACTCCTAGAGACAGCTAGGACGACAGCTCAAATTATGGTCAATTGCTGCCCTATTAGTGTACCCATGATCACTAGGGATCCCCGTATACCACCTAGAGCTAAAATCATTGTACTATCATCTGATAGTGAGTCTAAGGGTTATACACCTCATGAATATGTTTCAGACAATGAATCTAAAGGTTACACCCCACTTGTAAATACTGAGTGAAACATGAGATATGTCTATCCTTAAAGAATGTATATACAGTTTTGCAAAGTATAATAAAGACAAATTTTGGTTTGAGAATAACTATGGTTATGAGTAATTGTTATGTTTTGATAATATACAAAATGATTAATCATAGAACTGATTAGTACTTGCTTAAGTAGGTGAGAAAACAAACAATCATGGACCAATTAGAGTTTAATGAGAGAGAAGATCAGGAAGGTCACAACTCTCAGGAAAACTCCACCGATAAATTGGACAGAATTCTTAATATGCTTACTGAAACTAAGGAAAGGTTGGGTAAATTGGAAAAGAAAGTGAATGAAACTGGGAATACGGTGGGTGAAAATAAATATTCTAATAATGCAAGTAAAAGTAAACAACGGGATCATGGCATGTCAAGTGAAAATCAAGATAATAGTGAAACCTAGAGGGAGAAAAAAGATAAACTTGCACTAGAACTATCTAAGGATATGAAAAAGATTATTCCTCCCAAATTTGATGGAACGAAAACCAGTGATGCAATAGAAGCATGGTTAACAGAAATGGAGAAATACTTTAAAATTAGAAATTACTCTGAGATTACAAAGGTAGTATGGGGAGCATATTAGTTATCTGGAGAAACATCCACTTGGTGGATGAACAAGAAAATGGAACTGGAATTAAGCCCCTTGAAGGTGACATGGAATGAATTTGTGGAACTTTTTTGAAAGAGGTGGTTACCACAGCTATATTTCGATCAAAAGCTAACAGATTTCCAAAACCTAAGGCAAGGTGATCTGTCTATGGTTGAATATGCAAAAAAATTTACTAGATTGTTGAAGTATATTCCTCAATATCAAAAGGATGAAAGATTTTGGATAAGAAAATTTATTATGGGACTCAATCCTCAGATTGGTGGTGAGGTCGAGGTGCATTGTCCAAACACAATGGACCAGGTATATGAGAAAGCAATTAAGCAGGAACAGAAGATCAAATCCATTTCTGCTTACCGTGAAAAGAAAGATCAAATCTTCTACTGCTGATCATCATTTCAGCATCGATTGTTTGAACTTATATAGATATTTCTATGAAGAGATACAACTCTTCAATAAGTCTCTTGGGAACTTAACAAGTATTAACAATAATTACATAAGCGTAATTAGGCTCTATTCAGCCATAAATAAACTTTAGCCAGATGATCTAGATACTCTTGATCACGGTGAGAATCAGTAAGCTCAATAGCGCTTCTGGTAATTACATCAAGAGTAACCATCTCCTCCAATTGTTTGCAGACTTCTTTGGATGCAGAGGCTTTATCTTTCAGAGCTCCTGTGGCTTTGTGTAATATAATCTGACAGTCAATAATCCATTCTTCTTTGCTCTTCACCTCTCCGTTATCTTTAAATAACCTAGGCACTCCTGCACTTGAAGCATCAATACCTTCCTTTGCATCAGCTTTTAGTTTGTCATAGTAATGTTGGTGTTGTTTGAGCAACGCTCTGGTATCAGGGATATTTGTATTATAAGTGGCACTTTTATTTTGTAACTCAATCAATTTTTCTTGTATCCTCTTTTCAAGTCGTTCATGTTCTTTGATTGCTTTGTGATTTTCTGAGTAATTATCCCAAAACTAATTCAACCACCGCACCATGTTTGCATACCTGCTCTGCAGTATTGTAACAAATGCATCTATTTGAATTTATGTGGCTTGGTCAGGGGATAATGCCTGAATGCCCTGAGAGCTCTCACCTTGAGTTATTCTTTTTGTGGACTGGCCAAAAGTGCTCTTAACAGCATCCTTCAAGTAATCATTTTCTTTTGTCAATCTCTCACAGTTCAATTTATAAGCATCTCTTTCTTTGATCAACATTTGAGCCTGTGCTTTATTCAACTTTGCAACATTGATACCAATGTCTGTAGTAATTATAGGGTCAGTTTCACCTGCTCTGAAAGTCATAACATGGCCAAAAGTTTTTTCAGTGTCTATGATGGCCGTCTTCTTATGGGGAGGATACAACGCCCATATCATCAAAGAATTTTCATCATTATTGTATCTAGTCCCCATATATACTTCATTAACTCCTTCTGGAGTAAGCTTATACTTGTCATTAGCATTATTCAAAAAGCTATCAAAAACCAAAGCAGAATTTAAATACAAACTAGGAAAAATCATAACCCCTGCATCCTTGAGCAACTGTCTACCCTTGCTAGGTGTCATGTCTTGCATTTCTTTATCCACTGTTTCCTTCAACATATCTAATAACTATTTTTCATTATCAGCAGAAACATCATCTACTGACTCTCTAATTTCTTTTCCTTTGTATTTATACAGGAATGATTTAAATTCCTTTGACTGAATGAATGTATCATATGAAATGAAAGAATCATAAGCCTTTTGGCATGGATCTTCATCAGCAGACCCCTCCTCATCATGTAGCACAACTGGAGGCTGATATTGTTGCATTTTTCTTTTAGACATTTCTATTGTTTTATCTTGTGGCTGCTCTTGTTCAGTCAATTCTTCATCTTCAGAGGATACCACTTCAATCTCTGCTAATTACTTTTTCTTTTCACTTAAATCCCTGTTATATTTCTCTGCCACCAATTCAACTTCAGCTTCTTCCAAATTTCTAATGACATCATCATGTGGATAATGTATGTGCATGTATCCACTGAGATTTTGTTTTCTTCTTGCAGAATCAATAAAACCTTCAGGGTCGAACCCTTTCCTAACCTCAGCAGTCATCATATTATAATGCATTAATTTGTCCAAAATGAGATTGTATCCTTCTTTTGAAACTACAATAAAATCTCCAAAACACAAAGTGCTGGGCATGAATGATTGTTTATAATGTGAACTTAGATGCATCACATTCGAACAATGCATTTGCCTAATTATTTCCAAATATGCAAGTCTGTCAGGGACAGTTTTAGGCAATATGAATGGAGCATCCTCAAAACCATAAACTCTGATCATAGTAGCATCCTCAAAGCAATACCAATCTCCCTAATTATGAGTGATAGTAGGAGGGCCACCAAAATCTTTTGGTCTGAGGAATCTTTTTATTTCATTTGAAATTGAATATTCACAGGGGTGATTGAAATATCTATACAGCACTTTTACACAATGCTCTTCAAATTGAGCATAGCTGGAGTTGGCATACCTGCTATCCCAGATTCTAGTCCACATTTGTATAGGTATCTTTTCCCCTTTCTTATCCGCAGCAACAACTCAAAACTCACTTGGCCACAACCCTACTTCCTAGCCATAGTATAACACCATATGCATAAGCATTGAGTAATGCTCAAAAGAGCATGCTGGAGCATTATTTTTTATTGCAGATAGACCAGAGTCTATTCTATTAGCAATGTAAGAAGCATAATCAAATTGTCTGGCATTATGACACTGGATATCAGAGGCTATGACCATCAAAGGAATAGTCATGAATTCAGGGACCTCTGAGCCAAGGACTTGACCTACAGAAAAATAAGTATGTTGTATATATGGTTCAAATATGGCAACATGAAAGGGAGGGCCATCTTTTTTAGTTAAGGGCATCACTTCTCCTTCAACCCTGGGCCTATGAATGGGCAACCTCCATCCATTGTAAGTTGTGTCCATTCTCCAATACTCTTTATCCAGGTCTTCATAAATGATAGGGGCAGTGCATAAATCATCCAAATCAAAAACCTCACAAATAGCATTTTTTGACAAATGTACAATTGGTTCTCCCTGTGGGTTGCAGATGGCTTTCAGGTTTGTATTATAATATCTGGCAAGCAGTTGGAGGAGTTCCACATTCAGGAATACATTGGGCACAACTAGTTTTCCCAAATTCAAATGCCATGGGTTTGACACAGGGGCATTTCTAAACCTTCTGTTGTAGTGGAATTTGAAGAGCTCATACCCCCTAATTGGGGTCCAGATATCTCCCAGGTGTTTATGTTTATCTTCCAATTTTTCTACTTCTGCCCTGAGTTGGGCAGACCTCCTGGCCTTGGGAGTTGACCCAGGCAATTGATCAATTAGGTTCTGATTTAATTTTCTATCTTTCACTTTCTCTTCAGGGGTTTGATCAGTTTTTTGTTTTTTAGGCTTACTGGTTTCCCCTTGTGACTTTCTTCTTTTTCCCTTTCCCAGAGTTTCCATTTTAAAACTTTGGCAGGAAGTTCAAATACAGGTAATATAATGGTTTGTGTAGGTGTACCTGTCGTTCGGTGGCTAGAATTGGAAGCCTCTGCTTTTGCCCTAAGAATTCCTCTGTATTCTCCTCTCGGATGGTTTTTTGCAATTATAATGATCGTATGAATTTCGTAGCCGTTTGTATTAATTATCTAATCAATTCAATGTTCATCGCTGTGAAGTGTCACATCGCCATAACTCTTCTTATTGGCGTGATTTTTGAAATGTCTGGGAGACCTCAACGTTTTTTATGGCGCAAACAGTCAATCGGTGTGACCCCTCAATTGTATTCCAGACACTATGTAATGTCATATTTTAAGTGGGCGCGACCATCGGCATGACTTCCCTCATCGCCAAGTATTTTAGATCTCTCTGCGATATAGCAAGTCCCACCGATATGATTTGCTTATCGGGATGATTAATACTATCAGGATAATAAAATTATGTTCTCCCGATCTTTATTGTCTCGCCGATAGTCATCTTCATATATGGACTTTATCTTTATCGGAATGACATACACTATCGGGATAGCTAAATCAAGATATCCCGATCCAAATCATCTCCCCGATGGCCCTTTTCATATCCTTCATCGGACAGAGTATGTTAAAGTGTTACCGATGCCTTTTGATCACCGTGACTTGTGAATCGGCGAGACCTAATTCCCTTATCCCGATATGCTGAGTTATCCCGATAGATGTGTATCGCTGTGAGTCTCGCCGAAAGCTTTCTTATCGCTAAGACTCTAATCATCGAAAGCTTACTTGTTTGCTATCCCGATAGTTTATTTCTCGCCGATGACTATTTGCTTCGTTACTCCCACAGGATGTTCGGTGAAACTCTTGCCGAAATGCTTCATCGGTATGATATATACCGTCGGGGCAACTTTTAAAAAGTCATCCGATAGATATCTGTCATACCGATAGGTATGACCACTTGCCTTTCTTGCCGATGTAATGTCATCGGCATTACTTACTCCATCGGTGACTTCCATAATTCTTCTTCCGATCTCTATTTTCACGCCGATGGTTGTTTTCAAACGATTCCTTATGTATCGGTGTAAGCAACACAACCTCTTGCCGATGGATTGATTTTGATGAAATTTGGCACTGCTCATCCATAGACACCTTGTGAGATAAAATTTTTTTTATTATGGTCTTTTTGGGATATTCTTCAGGATTTATTCAAATATGATGGGGTAAGGAGATAGTAAAAATTTCAAATTTTTACTGTGCTAACAGGCTGGATATTACAAAAAATTTGTTTTGAATTTCTCAAGTATTGCCAGTCCAATTACTTCTTTGTAGAGAAAAGGAAAACGGTTTGTTTGGACTGAAGAATGTCAAAAGGCATTTGATTTATTAAAAGAAAAGTTAACAACAACACCAATCTTGAAAGTCCCTGATCCTGAAGGGCAATTTCAGGTTATTACTGATGCCTCAGGAGAAGGGTTAGGAGGTGTTCTTATGCAAAATGGGCATGTAATAGCCTATGAATCAAGAAAGTTGAAAAACTATGAGCAGAATTACGCTCCTCATGACTTAGAACTAGCAGCAGTGATTCACGCCCTTCAGATGTGGTGACATTATTTGTTGGGAAAGACTTTTATACTAAAATCCAATCATCAAAGTCTTCATTACATATTTACACAACCTCATCTCAATGCAAGACAAAGGAGATGGTTAGAATTAATATCAGATTATGACTTTGAGATTTCTTACATCAAAGGTAAAGAAAACTGAGTAGCTGATGCTTTAAGTAGAAGAAGACACATAGCTTCTATAATCTCAATTCATGCTAATTTTAAAGATTTAGTATTGCAAAGTTTATCTGGAGATGAATATTATGAGCAGGTGAAGCAAGCTCTGCAATTAAACCCTAGGATCTAAGGTATGATGGATTCTGTTTTGAGTTAGATGGATTGATGAGATTTAAGGGAAGAATCTACGTTCCTAATTCTGTAGAACATAGAAACCTTGTTTGGAAGGAAGTTCATTGTGCACCTTATTCTGGACACCCAGAAGTAACAAACCTTTTAGCTGATGTCAAACTACTATATTTCTAGAAGGGAATGAAAAGTGATGCTGCAAGGTTTGTAGCAAGTTGCTTGGAGTGTTAGAGAGTTGAGGCAGAACACCAACATCCTGCTAGATTATTATACCTGCATGATATTCTAGAATGGAAATGGCAGGTTGTTAGTATGGATTTTGTTCAAGGGTTACCAATGTCTAAGAATAGACATGATACAATATTGGTTGTTGTAGATAAACTAACCAAGGTAGCACATTTTATACCAGGAAATTTGACAGATGGAGCTCATATTTTGGCTCAAAAATTTGTGCAAGAAATATTCAGATTGAATGGGGTACCTGAAAAGAATATATTTGATAGAGATGCTCGAATAACCTCTTCGTTTTGGCAAACTTTATTTTCAGCATTAGGGACTAAACTCAATGTGAGCACTGCTTACCATCCTGAAACTGATGGACAAACAGAAAGGGTTAATCAGGTCTTAGAGGATCTTTTAAGAATGTATTGCATGGATCAAAAATATAGATGGGAGGAATATTTACCTCTTATTGAATTTGCCTATAACAATTCCTATCATTCTGCCATTAAGATGGCACCGTTTGAAGCATTATATGGAAGGAAATATAGAACTCCTATAAGCTGGGATAAGCTGGAAGATAGGATAAGCATTGGACCTGAAATACTTGCAAATATGGAAGAAAAAGTGAAAATTATTAGGAAGAGGTTCACAGAAGCCAATGACAGGCAGAAAAGTTATACAGATTGCAAATGGGTGCCTAGATATTTCTCTGTTGGTGAGAAAGTTCTTTTGCAAGTGAAACCCCATAAAAGCTCAATCAAATTTGGTAAATCATCAAAATTGGCTCCTCGATATGTCAGACCTTTTAAAGTCCTTGAGATTATCAATCCAATGGCCTACAAAGTTGCTCTACCTCTAGTCTTGTCCAAAATGCATAATGTTTTTCATGTTTCATACCTAAAGAAATATTTTGTAGGTAATGACCACATTCTTAAATGGAATTCTTTATAGATACAAGAGCCAGGAGTGGTTGTGATCGAGCCACTCAAGGTGCTTAAAATGTGTAAACTTTGTTTACATAATCGAGAGGTTTTGCAATACAAAATTCAGTGGGACCAATATGGCGAGGATAGCACCACTTGGGAAGACTATAATAACATCTACCAAAGATTTCCTTATCTTTTCAAAAATATTAATGTTAAACTATAAAAGTTTGTTTTATGTTAAAATTTTGCTTGGTAAATTCAATCATTGGGGACGATGATTCTATAGGGGAAAGATATGTTACATCCCCTTTTTGGATTTAATATTACTATTTACTTTTTCTTAACTAGTACAGTTATGTGGATATGTTTTAACATCATAGGAACTAATGATATGAATAGAAAAGGTTAATTTTATGAAATTATGGAATGTACTTGATTATGATCAATTTGATGTTATGAATTAAAATGTCTTTCGATATGAAAATGAAATGATTTGATATAAATATGTTTTGATTAGAACATTGGTAATCTGACCACAAATTATATGTGAGATTGTCAAAGACAAGAATAGATGGTACATATTCGCTAGGAAGAAAGAAGAAGAGAAAGTATCTTTGAGAAAGAGATAATAGACTCTGGAATAACCCATGGGTGCTTGCCACTAAAAATGAATATCAGGTAGACAAACCTAGATGCTTTGAGTTCGGGCTAAGTCAATTTTAGTCGAGATGTCAAGGTTTACAAGAATAGGTCTTTCTCCTTTCGTAAGTCGTTGTATTGAGTATGGGAAATTGACATCAGTGTCGTAATACTCTAAATCGTGTCGTCAAATATGAATGACTGATATATTTTTTATATGTAAATATATGTATATACTTATGATCAAGTTGTAAGTCGTGTCTTGTTATTGGTTCGGTGCAAAAGTTGAAAGTTGTACGTAAGTCGATCCCAAGCCTTGTTCTGTGTTTGCACTCAATTCATCATTATCGTTGTAAAGCGCTACGAGTGTATGGCGTAAATGTCTCCTTGCAAAATTTGACATAAGTTGAATTGTTCTTTATTGAGCTATTATCAAATATTAAAGGGTTTAAATAATTTTTTAAGTCTAGAGACCATGGTGTGTAGTACCCTTGGTCGTATAGTATTGGAATATGTAATATTATTGTTAGTTATAATTAAAGTGTCATTTTGAGATAATTCCTTTATTCTTTAGTGATGTCGGTAATCAGGGAAAGGCTCGAGAGGGACACACTTAAGCTCTTTCTAAGATGTCTTTTATTTTGAATAGTCTTTTGCTTTCAAGATTTAGACGTCATGTTGGTCTTCGATCTAGCTTTTATTTTGTAGTCCATGCATTTGATTTATACTCATAGTAGATATGAGTAGTAAGACAGTTTGTTAAAACTGCCAACTGCCACCTTGCCAAGTGTGGAGCTCCATCTTGGAGAATGATCGCGGAATGAGTTGAATGGCAAACCATTTTCTGGTTGTGGTCACATAAGAAGGAGAACATTTTTGCATGCCAGGTACTTACCCTTATCGATAGGCATGGTCTTATGAGTGGGGGAGACAGTTATCCCTTCGCAGTTAGACGGGATTTAGGGAGTAGTAAGAGTCAGTTTTGGAGAGAGGAGACGGTGCAAGAAGCAAGGGTGAACGACTTAGCCAATATCAAACACCACAGACCAGTCTGTAAGCAAACTCAAGAGACTATCTATAGGTTCTCTTCTTCTCTTCACTGCGCAGTCGTAGTTTTTCTTGTAATAAGTAATGTCTTCACTTGCATTTTGATGGAACATAGAATTTGCTTGAAGATACAAAACATTATTTGTTAACAACCGTAGCCTGTGTATTTTTTATCATCTTCAAAACGAGAGCAATGTTTTTGTCTCCTGCACTGCACCGCACCATAGACGTGAAACCCACAGTTTATTGCATTGTCCTACGAAGGTCAAGATTAATGTGTACTCATTGGTTCTACTTTAGGAGGTTTTTAGTTATGTGTAGAGTGTAATTCAGAGTATGTGTTTGGTCATAAAACATTTCACAGCTATTACAAGCCGCAATGGCAAAACCTTCGACGACATAGACTGAGTTCTCTTTTGGACAGTCGAATGCCATTGCTTGATTCTTTCAAGTATAACAGTCAGCTAGTTTTAAAGTAAAAGATTTATTTTGTGATAACCGTCGACAGAGGAGAATCAAAGGTGTGAAGTGTAAGTCAAAAACATGCAAGACTTCACAGTCCTCCTCTATTTCTAAGTTTAAAATTGGTCGGTCGACAATGGCAAAATTACTAACCTAGCTTCAAATAATAACAAGCTTTAGTCTTTTTGCCTTTGTAAGTAATTATTTTACTACTAAAGTATTTAATCTGTTGTGTCCCCCAGAGAAGACTTTTCAGTCATACAAATTAATATTATGAAGTTTTAAAAACAATGTAATGAGTCTTTTGTCAAGTTTCAAGCTTAGACTTGCATGCAATCTTATTGCTAGTAGAAACAATATGATAGGGTTTTCTAATGTTTAGATTGACAAAGCTTAAGTTATGTCAAAGATTTCGACAAGTTGAAGTAGAATCTTGAGTGTTGAATTTTATCGTAGGATCTTCGAACATTGTATACTTTAAGTGGCTTTTTGTGAAACCCTTCCGAAAACAACAAAGATGAGTTTAGTGACCACTCTTGAGTGGATAAATTAAACAGTGGGCTAACTTAAAGATCAATGAAATAACTTTTAGCATTATCCGAATAATCAATATGCTAAGAAACCATTCTTTTATCATGTAGACGGAGATGTTTCCATGAGCTTGTAGAGAGAGAGTAAACTTCAATGCCATGCGTTAATGCATGATGAATTTCAAACACCTTGAGGTTATTGAGGTTGTTATATAGAACTTATATATAGGTAACTATAGGATTGTGATTAATTCGAGTCGAGTGGGGTGGGTGAACTTATTACTTGTGTTGCTACAATGTTAATTATATTCAAATCCTTTGGCCAAGGTAATGCATGATCCCCAAGTGCATTGATAGTTCACTGTGACGGGATGGCGTAGCTTGTGGAGTGGTCATGCTTGACAAGAGGGTATCTAGGGGATTGGATGAAAACAAGTTAAGTAGGTCACAACACCAGTACTTAGATGGCAAACACCATTGGTTATCCTAAGTCTATCCTCTTTGAGTAGGGTAGGGCCACTTCCGGATAGGAAGGAGTGCGAGAGACCGATGGTCTGTGGTTGGAGGTTAAGCTCCTTGAAGATTCTTTCTCTTCTAAATTCTTGAGGATTGCCGAGACTTGAATTTGGATGGTCGTTAATCAAGATGCAGTGACTTTGGTAAGTTTCTATTTTGGATTTGTTCTAAGTAACTTTTAACAACATATTGTTTAAATGTTATGGATGATTATATCCTTTTGTGTAAGTTATAAATTCATGATTATTGTTAGTCGATGGATGTTCTCCTTGGTTTTATGAATTAGAAACAAATTACTTTTCTGTTTTTAACTTTCAAAAAAAAAAAATATTACCATTGGTTAAAACTTAGTTTTTAGGGTGAAATCAAAACTGAGTGTTACACTACCATTGTAGCCTTCCACATGGACTACAATTATAATGCAACCCTTGTTTTAAAGCTACTTCTATAACAGGCATTTGAAAACTTACTATCAACATAATAAACTCCAAACTACAATAAGATACGATCACTAGCAAAATGATGAGTCTCACTATATATTTATAAATGAACTATTCAACTTTTCTCATCATGCATTAAATATTAAATTCATCAAAAATAGAAAAAACTTACAAATGTTAAATAAAATATAAGTCAAATATATTCTTGAGAAAATATAAATAAATTAATACCATATTTTTTAACTCACACTAAAAAACAACAATACAATTGAAAAAACTATGTCAAAGAACAATTCACAAAGGAAAGAAAAAAATATCATAGCAATTTACCTCGGAATAACTTGTTTGCTTGGCTGTGCAAAAAGTACCAGTAAATTTTAAAATCAAGAAAGCAAAAATGGTTAAACTTAAATTCCCGTCATCGTGTTCGTATGAATACATTTTTTATCATTTGGGTGCAGACGACGATGAGAATTATTGGGGACAGCTAGCCATCTAATTTAAGTAATGATGGAATCATAACATCTTTTTGACAACGGGGTGATTCCAGAAGAAACATCTTAAATCTTCTCCACACATATATGCGTGGGGACCTCGAAGACCGTGGAAAAAATACAAAATGGTGACTAAAAGCCCATGCACAATTCTTTAATAGTGCGTTACATACAGTTTTGTCTGCTTTCTCTAATGGCATGTCAGTGGTTGCAAGCTTGAATTGATGATTTTGTCGAGCACATCTGGTACGACAGGTTAACCTAAAATGACAACTCGAAGAAAAAATGTACATGCTCATCTGTAGAAAGAGGAACAGCTAAAGTAATATTGGATAGTTTTTCCTTGATTCAAAACAAATTTAAGAAAAACTAACGTCTCTTTGTGACATTTTCAACTCAGCATAAGTTAATGTATAAAATCTTATCAAGTTGAATCAACGTTATTTATGGTAAGAACGAGTCCCACACGTACAACTAGGAAATATTAGATAGTGTTTTCTTAATTCAAAATAAATTTAAGTAAAACCAATGGTTTTTATGTGACAGCATGAATTCAGCATAAGTTAATGTGTAAATTCTCATCAACATAAATTGACGCACCTATTATTTAGACTAAGAACTAGTGCCACCATGTACTTGGACACAGGAACAATTAAGGAATATTAAATAGTCTTTCCTTGATTCAAAACAAATTTAAACAAAACCAATGTCTCTTTGTGACAGTTTCAATCCAGCATAAGTTCATGTGTAAATTCTCATCAATTTAAGTCAACACACAAAGTAAGAACGAACCGGTAAAGTTTAAACCGCTGGTATGTTGTAAACATACGGGCTGTTGGAATTTCACACACTGGTCGACACAGATTGACCATACACAAAAACAATCTGATTCAAGCAATCGATCATCATAAGTCGAAAATGTCAAACAGGTAAATCGAAATCCAATGGAGTCGATAAATTTGTAAGCAGCTGACACGACAATGTAATCGACCATACCCAAAAACAATCTGATTCAAGCAATCGATCGTCATAAGTTGAAAATGTCAAACAGGTAAATCGAAATCCAATGGAGTCGAAAAATTTGTAAGCAGTTGACACGACAATGTACCAGCTATTTACGGTGGAACGAACAAGCCCCACCACACATAACTGCACTTGAACAGAGGAACAGCTAAAGAACATTGGACAATCTTTCCTTAATTCAAAACAAATTTAAGCAAAACAAACGTCTCTTTGTGATGACAGTAGCAACCTAACGTAAATTCATGTGTAAATTGTAATCAACATAAATCAAGGGGGTTGAGCTCAAACAACTGGTGCGGTCCCACATGTTAACAGTAACCCACTATTTAGTTTACGGGAGGCGAGTCAAAGAAGTGGCGTGTACAACTCAAATTTGAATGTGCGAGGCGATCCAGAATGAGAAAAATCGAATCCGATGTCGTAACATTGATGGGAGCTGATGACTTACGAGTCTGACGTTAGGAAGACTTGAATGGAGTACACACACTGAAGTCAATACGCGTGCATACGCGGAGGATGGATGAACTATTCTCCACCATGAAAGAAAAAGCAAGGAAAGAGTTGGAGATAAATGATAATGAATGTTTTAGTGATTCTCAATCACATCAACCGGAATATCATTTAGGGCAAACCTCACTAGTTATAAGAAGCCAACATTCTTTCATTCCATCTGTGCCCAGTTGCCTGCATTTCCTTCTTTTTTGAGAGCTGTTAGATTAAAAAATCTATTCAAAACTATGAAGACTAATACTCTAATTGCATGTATTGCCTTGGTAGTCTTGTGTTCGAGTCCTGTCAATGGGCAGCTCAGTTCGACATTCTATGATAAGACGTGTCCCAAGGCACTGTCGACAGTGAAAGCTGCTGTGAAAGCAGCCGTCGCCAAGGAGAAAAGAATGGGTGCTTCATTGCTACGCCTTCACTTTCACGACTGTTTCGTTAACGTAAGTCTTTCCACCATATAGTCTCTTTCGTTTCGAATTGAATTCAAATATTTTTTGGGTTTTTTTCAATGGTATTTTGAATTTGCAGGGGTGTGATGGGTCAGTACTGTTGGACGATTCGTCGACCATAACTGGAGAAAAAACTGCGGGGCCTAACGCCAACTCTTTAAGAGGATTTGAGGTGATAGACACCATCAAAACTCAAGGGGAGGCAGTTTGCAGTGGAGTTGTGTCTTGTGCTGACATTCTCGCCATTGCTGCTCGTGATTCTGTGGTTGAAGTAACTATATTTCTCTGCTGCTTGGCTTATTATTATTGTAGTAAATTATAATTATATTTTTAATTATAACATTTCAAGATTGAATTGATTTTTTATGTTTAAACAGTTAATAAATTGTGGTCAACATGTCGGTTCTTTAGAAGATATAATTCAAATTTCTACATAAGCAATTAGTACATGGACCACAATTTGTGGTAATTTAAGCTCTTCAAATTTCTACATAAGCAATTAGTGCATGGACCATAATTTGTGACAATTTTGCTTATGTAGAGATTTGAATTATGTCTTCTAAAGAACCCACATGTTGACCACAATTTGTGGTAATTTAAGCTCTTCAGATTTCTACATAAGCAATTAGTACATAGACCATAATTTGTGGCAATTTAGCTCTTAATCTAATTATTGTTTTAACAGTCAAAATTAGACAAGAGTTTACTAGTTTTTAGTATAAATATGGTTTAGATTTATTATTAAATATTTAATCATTAAATCATTTGATATTTACGTAAAATACATCTAATCTTATCAAATTAGAGAACACTTTACTAATTTTTAGTATAAATTTGGTTTAGATTTATTATAAAATATTTAAGCATAAAGTCATTTGATATTTCCATAAAATACATCTAATATTATTCTTAAGAGAAAATGGCAACCATCTAATATCCTTGTTTGTATAAATAGTTTTATCTTTTAATAGTAGTAGGTTTAAGAAAATCAATTTATATTTTATTAAAGTTATAAATCTTATAAATATTGTAATATTATTCTTTAAGAGAAAATGGCAACCATCTACTATTCTTCTTGTTTGTATAAATAGTTTTATTTTCTAATAGTAGATTTAAGAAAATCAATTTTATATTTTATTCAAGTTATAAATCTTATAAATATCCTAATATTATTCTTTAAGAGAAAATGACAACCATCTACTATCCTTGTTTGTATAAATAGTTTTATCTTTTAATAGTAGGTTTAAGTAAATCAATTTTATATTTTATTAAAATTATAAATCTTATAAATGTCTTTTAAATTCTATATTTATAAACATCAATTTAACATTTTTCTCTCACTATTAAAGAATATTTACCTACTCTTTTATTCCTTAGTTTTTATTACATCTATTTCTAACATGTTCTTCATTTCATCATCACCATTTTCATTCAAAAATATATAAATTTGTAGGTCTAATGAATAATCAAATTTGTTTGTTTAATAATTTGAATGCTTTAATTTATAAAATTAATTGTTAAATTTTAAATTGCTAATATTGAAAAAAAAGAACATCTTTACTTCAATATTATAAAGAACAATATAGTCTCTAATAGAAGATGTTAAGATAGCTAAAAAGAACAATATCATTAAAAAGGTTAAATAAGACTGTGTGAGATGTTATCACTAAAAAGTGGGAGATGGATTTAGTGTAAATAGTAGTTGAGACCCTGAGATGTTATTACACAAATAATAATTTTCATTAAAGATTATTATCTTATATTTATACTTTATATTTGTGACTGCAGTTGGGAGGGCTAACATGGACAGTATTGTTAGGAAGAAGAGACTCCACCATTGCAAATAAAAATGCTGCTAGTTCCAATCTTCCACCTCCCACTTCTAGCCTAAGTGCACTCAATACATCCTTTAATACTAAAGGCCTTTCTACATAGGACATGGTTGCTCTTTCAGGTAAAATTGTACATGCCACATTGAGTATGAATATGAATATGGTTGTTCTAGTTTTATAAGTTAAATGTTTATATTTACACATAAATGGATGTGTGTAATGATGTTTAGGTGCTCATACAATTGGTCAAGCACAATGCACAACTTTTAGAGCTCGCATATACAATGATGCCAACATTGATAAGGCATTTGCCACTACTCTTAAGGCCAATTGCCCCAACACTGCAGGAAATGGTGACAACAAACTCGCTCCCATAGACACTATTAGTCCCACCAGTTTTGATAATAACTACTACAAAGATTTGTCGAGCAAGAAAGGAGTTTTTCACTCTGACCAGGAGCTATTCAATGGAGTGTCTACTGATTCACTAGTGACTACCTATTCCACCAATCAAAATAGATTTTTTAATGATTTTTCTACTGCCATGGTGAAAATGGGAAATATCAAACCTCTAACTGGCACCAATGGAGAAGTGCGAAAAAATTGTAGAAAGCCTAATTAAATACATAGTCTATTAGAGTACTTTTTATATAACATATTAGTTGGATATTATCACATACTAGAAATATCAACAAACCACAGTCAATGTAATTTGTACCTTCACTTGGATATTTTGATATTTTTCTATAATAATATAAATAATCCTTTTGAAATAGATGTTCTCTCTTTCAATAGTATATTAAATTAAAGATATGACTTTCTTTGAACAATATACTAAAGATTGGATATTTTTTATCTTTTCTCCTTGGTTTTTGTTAGGAAAGGGTTTTTAAAATATAAATCCTATAAAAAATTAACTATTATTATTGTTTAACTTTTTCAAAATTTGAATGGATGAGTTCAAATATAAGGGTCAATCATTTATATTTACCAAGAAATCCAAGGGATGTTATTAGTGAATATTAGAAAGAGTTTACTTTTCTTTTTCTAAATCCCCAATTTACAAATTAAATAATGTGGTTTCCAAACTTTTGGGCCCACAAAATGATACTAATCAAAAATATTATATTTATATAAAGGTACTCAGGCATTCATAAGTGGAATGGAAAAAATTGCATACCTTGCACTTTTCTCCTTTTTGGGCTCATTTTGATCTAGTTGTCCTCTATGTAATGACAAACATATATTTTGTGTAAATTTTCTTCAAGGATAGCACATAAGTTGAGCCATACTTGATCCTATTAGTGTAAATAAAGGACATAACATAGCTACTTAAATTTTAACCTATCTAGAAAATTCTTGTTCACACTAGTTAAATTCACACTTAGGGACTTTCAACTTTTTGTCTCACTTCATAGGGACTTCATACATGTCCTTACACTTGGTTCAAGTGTTCTAACATGTGTCACACTCTTTGGATGGTTAGTCAATGGTTTACTCCTACCTTCGTACTTACTCCTTGTCCTACTTATACAAGGAGCTCATTGTAAATTTTCATTCACTTTTATGATAGTAATTTGGCCTATTGAACTTGCATTCATTGTGGAAGTTATCTTGGATTTTGCATTCAGAGCTTGGCTACTCCAACATGGCATCAAAGCCATGAATTACAAATCTTTTCCCTCTTTTTAGTGAATCTTGTAGTGTCTTGTGGAACCAAACAAACCTCACCATTGAGTTTAGAAGGTCTGAGAAAGAAAAAATAGCTTATCATTTCATCAAATTTTGACACAGGGAATTTTGCAAAAAAATTGGCTCCTTATATCCTAGCATCATATGAATGTAGATTGTATAGCATTTCATACTTGTAAAAAAAATTTGACACAAAAGGCAAAAAAAATCATAGAAAGGAATTTTGTAGTTCTTTGGTGAATTTTTAGATTAATCAAATCGATTTTAGGCACTCTATTATTTTTTTACTATCAAGGATTTGGTCTAGTTTGATCTTTGTTTCTTGGTATTTCAATATGCTCAACATTGTATCTATCAGTGTACCTACCTAGCTTATTGAGGGTTTCACAAATAGGTAGATGTTCTAGTTTCAATGGGGTTTTTCTCTTTTATTCTAGGCATTATTTTTTCAGCTTTTGTTTAGGGATTCTTTACACCACCATCACCACTAAAGGGAGGTGGTTGAAATTTTCCTATGTTGGATTATTTGCGTTTGTTTTTACAAACTTTACTTTGCAAATGTTTGATACATTATAAAATCTATTTGTAAATGTTTGTAAAGAATATTTAATGTCTATAAACATTGTTAAAATGTTTAAATGCTGATAGAGATGGACTGTGCCACTAGAGATAAACTATGCCACTACCACAAGAAACACCTCTACCTTACCAACATCTTTTGTCATTACTCACATTTATTGTGACATTTTCTATTACATTTAGTAGTCTATGAAACTTTTAAGTTAATTACCAACATTTTATTTCAGTCTTTAGTTAACTGCTAGAAGTTTATAACCAAACCACTAGCATATATGCTAACTGCTAGCATTTTTGTTACTTGTAGCATTTTATGCTGACTAAATATATTATTTTCTGTTGACCTCTAGCGGTCATCTCTAACCACTAGAGGTTAACTCTAACATCTAGGCTTTGTCAAGTGTTCCTACAAGGGGGAATATTTTTCTTTATGTCATAATTTGCAATCTAGGAGTCATTTTTGCAAATTTATAGTGATGGAAAGTTGGTTTCATTTTTCCCATATTATGCTATTATTTTACTATTTTTGGCTTTTGAGGTGTATTTTTTGTATTAAATTTTGATGGGGTATAACTTTCACCACCAATATCAAAATTTTACAACCTTAGTTTTTGAAACTTATTAGAAAATTGCAAGGATTTCAATTATACATGTATTTTTCAGATTTGGATAGCCATTTTTTTTCAAAAATTGTAAACCGTGTGTTATAAACAGACAATTTGGGTTTCGTAGTTGTAAAAGTTATAATCAAAACTTGTCTATTTTTTGGGGGGAGGGGCCTATTTTACAACACTAATCATTTTGAGGGGGGTGATCCCACAATACTATGTCCCACTTTTTGGCCAAAGTGGGACATTGAAATCATCATTTTTTACCAAATTTTTATTTTCTAACACCTATAGAAACTAGACCATTAAGAATTTGAAGATGGTGTGAACTACTGATTTTTGAGATTTCATGTGTGGATTCTAAAAATATATATTTTAAAATTTTAAAAAATAAGATGATTTTTTAATGTAACTTTTAATAAGTTGTTTTTTATACTTAACAATATTTTTAAAAAGTGATGTTTATACCATATAGCATAACTTTTTTTATAGAAAAGATAAAATTTCAAATTTTTAGATATAGATCACCAATATATAGTGTGTAAATACTTTTTCATAAATTTTTGAATCATATTTTTAATTAATTTTTTAAGTGAGATTAATTATAATTTAGACATAGGTTTATACCATATAGTATAACTTTTTCTATATGTATCAGTTACAGATATGGTTCATAGGGTTGTCATTGATGTCAACACTATCATGGTGGTGTGATGGTGTTCATGGTTGAATGTCATCCAACAAGAGAAGGAGATACAGTTCATGGTTGGATGTCATGTCCCATCAAACAAGAGAAGAAGATATAGTTCATAGTAAGATGGGAGTTATAAGCACAAAGATGATCAAATGTGTTGTTGATACTACTGCTGGCCTGTAGTATGTATGATCCAAGTTCAATGATGATTGAATTACCAGAAGAGTGTTTTTTTGTTGATTGTTTGAAGATAGTGTCACTTCTGTGAAGATGCTCTATGTAGGACAATGGAATGCTCCACATGCCTCTGCATTTGTAGATATGGCAATGCAATTCTGGAATGGTGTTTAGGATGCAGTGAAGGTCAATAATTGCAAGTTTTTAGATCATTTGTCCTTCCACTATGAAAATTATGCATGATAGAGTACCGAAATGTGTTCTGGTAGAGTATGCTAGTGTTGAAGGCCTGTTAGAATGCTCCGCATTCCTTTGGAAATGAATGATTGCCCTTGTGATTTTGAGGACATGTTTATGGATGTGTATTATGAAAGGAAGTAAGGTATGTGAAAAACATTTCCTACACTGATCTACTAAGGAAAGATTTATGCAAATTTCAACTTTTACAATTATAGATTAAGGTGCACATTAATAGAAAGATAATAAAAACATTCAAATGCAAAAATCACAACACAAGATATATGAGGGGAAAACCCTTTCAAGTAAAAAGCCCCACACACCAAAGCCGCCCAATATATTATTCAAGAATCAAGAAGATCACAATATACTTGCAAAGCAAGCTTTCACAGGAGTATAACCAACAATAGATCCAAGAGGTAACTCAACATCTATAAGACTCTTACACACAACCTCCATCTCAAGCTCCTGATATATAGGAGATACAATACAGTAAACCGTCAACAGTAATTACAAAACCATGAGCCAAAATCACCCAAAAGTGGCTCCCAAATTATCTCCAATAAAAGATTCCTTGTGATGTACCAAAACACACACCAACATGTGTAACTCTCCCCTTTACAACTCTTTTAAGTGTCTAACACATTTTTACATTTCCCAAAAATAGGAGGTCCAACTTCCGGAGGCCATAACTTTTGATTCGGGTGTTCAATTAATGAACCGTTTAATGCGTCAAAAAAATCATGAAGATACCTATCACACTATAGCCTACTTCATCAGTTATGACAAATTTTAGGATGTTTAGGGACCTCTAAGTGCATCAAAATTGAGTTTGAAACTTTTTTCAGCAATTTCAAAAAACATAAACTTTCGCAATCCAGATATGATCTTGAGTCAAAACTCACCCAAGATGTTTACTTAGCAGTTCTGCATCATTTGGAAAATTTTTTGGGTCAATCTGAGGTCAAATATAGAGTTACTAAAAATAGTAAGTCTCGCCATTTTTGTCTCTTTTGGAAACTTTGAAAGTTCTAGACCATTCTCCAAGATAAAGGGTATTCAAAAAGACTAAAATTGGGAAGAATAGTAACATTTCAAAGTTGTAAGGTTGAGATACTTTTCCTAACATATTACATGCTTCCTTGCAATTTCAAAGTTCTTGGTGGTGCGCAGTTTAGTTTTTCAAATGACAGCATGTTGTAGTGTGTTCTAAATGATAGATTATTTTTAGAATTAATGATTGAAGTTGTGCGGCACAATCCTTTGATGTGTGGTGGCAAAGGAGTATTCAGGGATGTTGTGTGAGTCATGTGGACTCATCTAGAAAAGCTTTATGAAGATCTTTCTTGTTTCTAGTACCGCACAAGGTTTTCAAGTTGATATGGCCATTATATTTCAAGTCTTCATGTGTTTTTCTTAAAGCTTTCCTATTTCCAAATGGGTGGAGTGAAAGGATGTAATTCCTTGGTGTTTGAAGATGTGAAGGATGTTTTGGACCTAGTTAAACAAGTGTTGTTATCCGTAATGCATGAATCTTTTGTTGGTGTAACGTGTTGTTTCACTTAGGACCTATCTTCTACACGTTTCATATTGTGTGTTGTCTGGCCGACTTGTAAATGTATTCTTCATGAACATGTATCTAGCTGACAAGTAATGTAATCAATGTAATATCATGTATAAATAGTGAATCAAATCAAGTGAGGAGAGGTGTGATTGCAAGTTGATTGAAAAGTTTGCAAGTAGATAAAAGATAGAATAAATGCATTATTGATATGTGATTGAAGGAGAAAGAGTAGAAGTTGTTGATCTTGTCTAGATTCATTTTGAAGACTTATATGTGATAGTGATCAAGTATAGAGTGTGCCTAAATGATCAGATCATCAAAGAGTGAAGAGACGGAAGGCAACAATCATCAAAAGTGTGAGTTTCAATGTCAATTTTCAGATAGTAGAAGGACTGTCATACTGTAATCTTTTGTAAGTGTGTTCTCAATTCAAGGAGTAGAAGCTTCCTTGGGAGTGACCCTAAAACAAAGTCTTCAAGGAGTAGAAGCTTCCTTGGGAGTGACCCTAAATCAAAGTTCTTCAATGAGTAGTAGCTTCCTTGGGTTGTAACCCTAAAACAAAGTTGTTATTTGAGCTTCATATATTGTGAGTTAATCCTCACCATGGTTTTTCCCTTCTAGGGTTTTCCATGTATATCTGGTGTTATGTGTTGGTGTGCATTGTGTTCATCTTTCATATTCATGTTAATGTTGTGATGCTTAAAGATTTAATTTGCTCCGAATGAGTTGAAGTTGTTAGAATTGAAGATTGTTTAGATGCTAATTCACCCCCCTCTCAATATCTTGGTTTGTTCAATGATTGGTATTAGAGCTAAGTTGCTCTAAGGGAAGCTTAATTGCTTGAGGAAGGTCCGGGATGGCATAGAATGGATCCAACAAGATTCCTAGGTTTGATGGAACAAATTATGCATTTTGAATCAGGGGATATTTTTGCAGTCATAACAGAGGTAGTCAAAATTGATAGATCATAAATTTATTATTGCTTTGTGGTTGTTTTATCGCATTGGTATGTTTTTTCAATTTATTTAAATCTAGAAAAAAATGTCCAATAAAAATTAGGGCAGCTTGGAAATTGAATCTATTTCTAATGTTTTATCCTTATTTTTAAAGTAGATGCATGTTCAATATACTTGAATACACGATAGGTTCTTTTGTTTCAATGTGTGCCTATCATCTCTCTTTCAATTATCTAGGAAGCTACAATTGTGTATCCCACCTTTAATCTTCTACAAGATTGAAATGGAATCAACATGGTCCATAAAATTAATTGTTAGTTTTGGGAAGGATCTCTTCTATGGTGCCAATTGGAGTGAGCTACATCATGCGGGTTTCATGGTGGTAGAAAATTTGTAAGATTTCCGTAGGTGAGATCTTTTGTCTACATCCTTCTAGGAAACTATCATGAAATACGTTGAGTTTTGCATCTCCAAACCAACTAAAATGGCATGGATTCATGACTTCTACCTATGAAGGGTTAGTTAAGAGAGACTTAAATCTTACAATTATGACTCATGGTGTCAATTTTAGCACAAGCAGAGAGGATGCTAGGAAAGGTTGTGGGATTTGTATTTACACCTACTAATCACATTTTCTTGAAAGTTTCTAAAGCCTTATCAAGTTATTGGTTGATTTGTTTTCACTGCATGTTATTGAACTAACTAATTACTTTACTGTGTTTGGTTTATAGGTTGGAAATTTTGGGTTCCAATTACAATTTTAAATTTTTTATGATTTATAAGATATGATGATACCTATGATTAGGAGATTCAAGTTGAGTTAGAAATACAAACTAAAATGCATAAACACAAAAAAGCTATACCTTAACAAGAAGACTCAATCTCATTAAAGAGGGAGAGGAAACTTTGCACCCAAGAGCTCCTAGATTAGATAAACCCTAATTGATTCAAATGTGAAATGCTATCTCTCAATTGCAACTCACAAAAGACTAGCTCATTAAATATTTGGGCATGGTAACATTGCATAAAACTTGGATCCTAAAATGGGTTGAGAGATGTTGTATTTATAGAGATTTTGGAGGGATTTTGATCCAAGGGTGGAGATTGATTTGGAAGATCAATGGTGCAGGATAAAAGTGATGTGGAGGGTCTAGATTTGACCTTGGAGGAATGGAGGGCTAAGAATAAAAGTAAATATTTTATTCATTTTGGGGAAAGGAGGAATTAAATGAGTATGGGTGAGATGGAATATTTATGAATTAAAGATTCATATGGGGAATGTAAAATGAATTAAAAATTCATTTGGGGATAAATTGAAATAAATGAGGTATGGGGGTGGTAAGGGGTTGTAAGAAGAATTAATTGTGATGTGGGATGTTTTTAAATAAAAAATTGACTTATGTAGATTTATTTCAATTTTTTATTTGGAGGATGTGGGGAAGGGTGTTAAGCTAGGCTTGACCACCCAAATGAGAGGTTAGGGTGTTAATATAGGTTTTATTTAATTAATCCTAGGGCTAGGATGAGGTAGGCTAGGGTAGGTAATTAAATAATAGCTATTTGATTACCTAGGGTAGGGATAGGTCAATTAATAGGCTGAATTAATTATTTAAACATTATTTAGCTATTTAATTGGATTTAGTAAAAAAGGGGGAAATTGATTAAATAAATTGGCTAAGGTTTGGACTATTGAATTAATGAAATTAATTCAATTGTTGGGGATAAAATGATGGAAATTTAGGAAATGGAGGGATAAATAATTAAATAAAAATTTAATTAATTGGTTAGAAGGGAAATTAGTGTGTTTAGGGATATCAGGAGTCAGTTTGATGGTAAAAGATATTTTTAGGTGTGTACATTTGCCCCTCTTTGACGTAGCGTCAGGACCTAGGAGGGAAGTGGCATTAGGTCGAAGAAAAATATGCCCCAGCTACTGGGAAGGAATAAGATGGGTGAGGGATGCCCCCTCGAGAGGTCGACAGAAATAAAATAAAAATTTCCTGGGCGAGCTCTCGAAAGAACGTGACTGGAGTGAAAGTTGGATAGGGGACGGAAAAAGAAGATGGCAGGAAGAAAAATGGAGGAAAAAGGCTGTGATCTGCACCCTGGAGGGGAAAAAGAGTGGGGGGGATGACATGGTATGCTATATTAGGACAAGTGGGCCCTAAGAGTGCCACATTTGCACACATTGACTTTGTGAGAAGAAGGAATAGAGGAGAGATGGCAGAGCGCAACCCCTAATTCCCGCGTGTTTGGCACATCTCTAAGCGGTTTTGATCATTTGGCCGGGCACCGACAGCTGGACCTCAGGTAGGGCCTAACCCTAGCTTTGTGATTTTCTGATTTCCATGCATTTTTGGGGTTCGAGAATTGGATTTTGCAATGGTGGTGCTATCGCGAGGATGCATAGCACCAAAAGTTAAGCGGATTAGCGCCATCTTCTGGATTGGCGCTATCCGCTAGGGTAGCTGGTGCAGGAGCACCTTGACAAATTGATGCTTCCATAGGAGTTTGATTCAATCTTAATGATTCAGCATTTTAATAAGATTATTTGAGTCATCTTTCATGTGTTAAGGTCCTAGGAGGGGTTTAATGTTTAAGTCTTATGTCCATTTTTGACAAGTTGTCATACAAAATGTAAAATCTCTAAAGATGTAAAATGAGGGAAGATGAAGGGTCATTTGGCCCTTAGGTCGTTCCAAGTTAGTTGAAACTGAAAAGACATGTTTTAATGCCTTTAAAAAGGCCTTGTAACCTTCTGAGAATTCGTGGGTGATTAAAGATTTGAAATGGAATGATAAAAAGGCACTATTTTCTGTATTTTTCTTCAGAAGTTCATTGTATTCAGCCTTTGTATGGATCTGTACGGACTCATAGGCATGTGCAAGTGCATGTAAGTGATAGTACAGTCAATCACTTGCATCATATTGCTATCATATTGCATCATATTGAGAGACTGAGTTTTTTCTTCCTTTTCCTCTGCATCATATTGCTATCAGAGCTGGCGAAAGATTTGGGTGTTGTATTTGTTCCTGTCACTGAGAAGGCAGGTGAAGAACTGAAGGACAAATTGTGTTGGTGACCATTATTTTGTTTGCTAAGTTGTTTGGTTGCAGGTGCTTGGTCCATCTAGCTGCAGAAGGATGTTTTCTGAGGTTGTGTGTGTGGGCAGACAAGATGAGGTCTGTCATGACCATTCTCCAATGGAGATTAGGCTAGATAAGGGTGCAGAGAGAAACCATTGAGGAGAGAGTGGTAGGTGCATCACCAAGATCTACTATTGGGTGAGATGGATACATGACTGAAGAAGCACGTGATGTTGCATCCTGAAGAGTACTCCACTGATGGGAGTAGAAGGAGTCTGAAGAAGCTCTAAAGTTGATGGTAGTTTGATTTGTTGGTTGGTTGGTCACCATTCCTATTAATCTAAAGATTGGAAGATTGAAGCTGAGAAGATTGAAGATAAAGCCAGAAGAGATGCAGAAAAAGGTTTTTGTTGCAGGTATATTTCCAAGGGACTTGGAAATTCTGTTGGTTGGTTGTATGGTGCAGGAGCACCTTGACAAATTGATGCTTCCATAGGAGTTTGATTCAATCTTAATGATTCAACATTTTAATAAGATTATTTGAGTCATCTTTCATGTGTTAAGGTCTTAGGAGGGGTTTAATGTTTAAGTCTTATGTCCATTTTTGACAAGTTGTCATACAAAATGTAAAATCTCTAAAGATGTAAAATGAGGGAAGATGAAGGGTCATTTGGCCCTTAGGTCATTCCAAGCTAGTTGAAACTGAAAAGACATGTTTTAATGCCTTTAAAAAGGCCTTGTAACCTTCTGAGAATTCGTGGGTGATTGGAGATTTGAAATGGAATGATAAAAAGGCACTGTTTTCTATATTTTTCTTCAGAAGTTCATTGTATTCAGCCTTTGTACGGATCTATACGGACTCATAGGCATGTGCAAGTGGATGTAAGTGATAGTACAGTCAATCACCTTCCTTTCCCATTTTGTTTCATGCAGATTGGTGGAGTTATAAATAAGATATTGTAAATTTTGTCAAAACTGTTAAAACCCTCTGTTAGGGTAAACAGTGTGCATTGTAAATTGTGTTTCTCTATATTCAACCAATAGAAAATGCTAAAAATTGGTCAAATGATACTCCTAAGTGTGTGTTCACTGATTCCAAGAGTGCAAAGTTATTTGATGGAGTTTGATCCTATTCATGTGATGCCCTAGGACTATTCTAACCCTGTTTCATACTGGCAAAGGGCAGAAACTTGTGATTTTTGATGTTCTTAGTGTGGATTTAACATTCCCCATGGTGGTTTTCGTTGGGAAGGGTAGAATGTGAAACATTTTCATGATATTCAAGTTGTATTTGGCAAAAGGATGAAGGCTTACATCCTCTAATAAGTCTATCCTGTTAAACTGGCTATAACAGTCACAGACTTGACTGAATTTGTGGCAATTTTGTATTCCAATGATGGTTGGAAACCCTAGGAGTGGGTTAAGTAAGATTCCTTGTATGGTTCTAAATCCATGGTGAAGACCAATGTGTCCTATTTGGTGAGAATAATAAAGTTGATGGGAGTGAACAGTCTAAAGAGACCTATTTAGGCCTGTGAGCAGAGTACCAGTCCATGTTTGGAGTTTTTGTTGCAATACAATACATATAGTTTTCAAATGTGTTTAGAATGGTTCAAAGAGGGATTTAAATGTGTATTTACTCCATGGGTTCTATGCTAGAATTCAAAACTATGGACTAACTGTCCTGAGTGAAGGGCTGCTAGTTGTAAGGGCAGATTATGAAGGCACTAAAACAAAGTTGTTAAGTCTAAGTTCTCAAGACCTTGTATGGTCTTATCCTGTCACATATATCATTTCAAAGTGTTCCATGGGATTAGTTTGCAGAGATTGAGGGAAGAAGTAAGTTTTTTGGTTTTGTAGTCTACAAAGAGTCAATGTCAAGATGAAGAAGGAATAGGTGTCATAACCCATTGTTGTGAAATATGGTTTGAGATTCCACTGTCAAAGTGCAGTCAAACTGTCATTTGCTGTCCTTTGTCCTTGCAAGTATAGAAAATAGTTATTTGGTCAGAGACCATGTGTTGGTTATGTGTGGAACAAGTTTGTGTTGGTCGGTTATATTATGAGTGCCATAATTGCACATTAAGAACAGTCTATGAAGGAATGAGATTGAGAGACTGAGTTTTTTCTTCCTTTTCCTCTGCATCAATAGCATAGAGGTGGTTTGCCACCATCTATTTGGCATTTTAGCACTATCTTTGGAAATAGCGCAATGTGCGGAAGAATAGGGTTTTAGCGTTTTAGCACTAAATGCATGGTAGGATAGCGCTATGTTGTGAACTAGCGCCATTTAAAGTATTAGCGCTATATTTTGTTTTAGCGCTATGTAGGGGTTTAGCACAATATATGATATATGCGCATTTGGCATAATTGGTGCTATTTGTTAGATTAGCGCCAAGTTGGAGGATGATGCCATTTTTTAAAATGGTGCTAAATACATTGCATAGTAGGGCTATTTATGGAAGTGGCATAATGTGTTTTGTGCAGTGGTGCTATTATCTGCAATAGTGCCATGAGAAGAAGTAGTAGCGCTATTTCTAAAAATAGTGCATAATATGATCTGTGTTGGCGCCAAAGTGTTTTTGGCTTTCAACTTTAGAAGAAAGGGGTTGTTTTGGGAAGAAGATTGGTAGATTGCTGACCAGAAAGTTTGTGTATGCAGGATACGAGGTCATTTATAGTGTATTCATGGGAGCGATGCGTGCCATTGGTGATGGCATTATTCGATCAGTTTGATGATGCCACTCGGGCTCGACTGGCTAGGTTGGGACTTTTGATAGTTGCGTCTTTGCCGGTGCTACGAGCTCATAGAGCTTTGATGACAGTAGTAGTGGAGCGGTACCATTCGGAGACCTATACATTTTTGCTTTCGACTAGGGAAATTACTATCACACTTGAGGATGTTTATCGCATCCTCAAGCTACCTATTCGTGGCCGGCAGGTGAGATATGATACGAGGAGGGGATGGAGGGCTCTGATCCAAGTGTTTGGCCAGGATCATATTGTCTTATCAACGGATGGTAGAGAGATGAGTTATGAGGGGACATTGGCAGTGGGTGCACATCCGTTTGCTTTATTCCTATGCTCATTGATTGGTGGTGTGGTGATGCTGGATAGGTGGGGCAGGGGATTCCTAGTTGGATGGGGAGAGATGATCGAGGGGATGGTCAAGCATGAGACTGTGTATGCCTAGGGGCCAGCGATGTTGGGGAAGTTGTATCATGAGATGCATACAGTTGTCTATCTTTATGATTCAACGTTGTTAGCCGGGGTCACTCTGTTACACGTGTGGATTTGGGAGCACATTACAGTTACCCAGCCAACGTGTGGGTACTATCGCTGTCCATTTGAGGCCTTTGTATTCCTATATCGGGATGTTGAGTACACTTATACTAGACAGGTTCGGTACTAGAGGTGGATGCTGGATGATGTGATTCAGGTGACCTGGTGACCCTACATCAGAGTAGAGCCATGGCCTGATGATGATATTCACATACCCTTTACTTTTTAGCAGCGGTATTTGATGGGTCATGGAAACCACACGATCGACATGTATTTGCCATCACGGGTTATGAGATAGTTTGGGTTGCGGCAGGATACACCGCAGCAGATGGCCATCTTTGCATGCACCCACCGTGATGTGCACTTCTGGCCTGCAGCCATACAGCCACAGGTCGCTCTGGATGATTTTGCAACTTTGCGACCATTGCGGTGGGATTGGGGGAGCATGGTCAGGGATGCAGGCACTACGCCTGCATATGATATATGGTGGCAGATGTGGCGGCCGACTCGGTTTACTGACCCGGCCGAGGAGGTAGTCCCTCCGGAGGAGGCAGCGAGGTTAGGGGATGATGACTCTGATGGAGATGATTTCCTGGAGGAGGGGGAGGAGATCATTACAGACTACCTAGTGGAGGTGGGAGGAGATGGAGAGGAGAGGGTGGTTGGGGGGCATGGTCAGCTGATAGATGTGCTGGCGGCGGTGGCAGCTAGACAGGTGCCCCAGTAGCATGTGAGACAACAGGGACCTGTACAACAGGTTCATATTAGAGTGGGGTGACAGCACAGAGGGCCTCGACAGCGTGGGGGATAGCCGAGGGTGGATAGGGAGGTCTACCCCACCACAGGTAGCGCATCAATAGGCAATTGTGGCAGGGAAGCAAGCAGAGGTGGGCCCTTCAGGGGTAGGTGGAGAGGCTGAGGTTAAGAGGGCAGCGTCTCAATGGCGAGCTCAGGGTGAGGAGGAGGAGATTGAGACTTTGAGAGCATAGGTGGCGAGCCTGCATAAGGCATTGGAGAGCCGGGAGGCACAGTTGGTTCACTTGCGGGGGGCAGTGGCCTTATTGGATGGGTCAGATGGACAGGTGGCTACGTTGCAGGCACAGTTAGCCCAGGCTCAGGGTGGCATTGTGATATTGACTAGATAGCGGGATGCGGCACTTGCGAGGGCACAGCAGGTAGAGACTACAGTGGGTAGCTTACAAGCTTCAGGTGCTGGTCTGGCCCCAATTTTGACAGTGATGCAGACACAGTTGTCTCAGGCATAGACACAGTCATATCAGCTACAGGGACAATTGACTCAAGTACAGGGGCAGCTGTCACAGGCACAGGGGGAGCTGGCAGAGACCAGAGGGTGGGTGGAGTATTATCAGGGCCTTTATTATGCAGTAGTGCCGGCAGAGCAGCGTGCACCTAGTTACAGTTAGGTCAGTGGATCAAGGGAATCTAGGTCTCATAGGTCTAGATCTGTTCAGAGCATCCAGCAGGTGATGGGTCCCCCATCACATGTGCCCTAGTAGGTTCCACAGGTTCAGGTTCAGCCACAGCCATAGCCATAGATAGGACCACAGCCATGACCAGGGTCAGAGTCTCCCACTCCCTCGGAGAGAGGATCCTCCATGTGATAGTTATATCATGTTAGGCCTTAGAGGCATTGTATCAGGACATTATATTTTTTGATGTATATATGAGCAATGCATTTTTGGCAATGATGATGTATGATATGATGTTGTTTGATGGTCTATTTGTTTATTTATGATTCTCTTATGTGATAATGATGATGTTTATGATGATGGATGCACTATGTTTTATGGATTATATGCTATGGATGTGTTTTGTTTATGCAATGCACTATGTTGATGTTATGGATGTACCTATTGATGTAACATGATGGATGTAGTGATTGTTTACTTATTGTGATATGTGCATTTTTGTGATCTATGGTCTATGATGTATAATGCAAATAAATGTTTAGATTCATAAATACTTATTATGGATGCAAAAATGTGATGCAATGGAAATGTATGTTTATCTAAATAAACACATGTTATGTATGGAAATATGGATATGCAGCTAAATGTTTATTGATTTATGCAATGTAATGATTTATAAAATGTCATTAGCGATTATGCAATGATATATGGAATGCAATGTAAATGTGATGATTTATAAAATGAACCTAATGAAATGTAAATTTACATGATTATGCAAACTAAAGGATTCTAATAAATGAACCTAAATGTTTATGCAATTTAAATGATATAATGTGTAAGATGCAACTAATTGATTATGATGTGTAACTACATGATTCTAAATGCACTTAATGAAATGCAAATTAGACTGTGATGATATGGAAGATACAAACTAAAGGATTCTAAAAATGAAGCTAATGAATTATGTAAATTAAATGAGTCTAAAATGAACCTAATGAAATGTAAATTAGACTGTGATGATATGGAAGATGCAAACTAAATGATAGGTGAGATGAAAAGTGGGTGATATGTGAGATAATCAAGTCCTAATACACATGATGTTCTTTGTTTGACCCTGAGTGGTGGGGCTGTTTGAAAGGGGACCAAGTGGGGAGAGGATAGGGGTGTATGGATGGGGTATGGATAGGATTGGGAGCATCTAGAAGATGGGGGTGGGGAGACGAGAGAAATGTTAGGTCATAAGACACCACATCATTGAGGGGGGATTTGCTTTGGTTCAGGATGTGTTAAGTGGGAGTAAGATGGGGGAGTTGGATTAGTGAGGGGATTTTAGGTGGGGGGAGATAGGGTAGGTGATTACAAAATCTAGGCCCAGATGGTATAGTTGAATGAGTGATTAGGATGATGATTTTGAGCTAGTAACAATAGTTGCATAAGATTAATTGAGAGCATTTCTTAGTTTACTATAGCAATGTAGGATATAGTTCACAAAGGTATGAAATGACCTAGGTGATGAAATATATCCCACGATTGTATGGACTAGACCCACACATAATAGGTTGATTTCATGCATGCCCAAGGTAATATAATCTTGCCTAGCCTAGGAAGGGGACTCATAGCGATGAGTGCGAATAGTACATATAAGGTTTTGATGCATGTATATGCAAATGGGACACATCATGCTAGAACTGACCCAGGCTTCAAGATATGAATACTATTCCTAGAGTAATGAAACCAACCCACAAGCACAGCATGCAGAAACAATGACCATGTCTACTCTAGGTGTTTTCTGCCACTTACCATGATATAATGAGATCAAGGTAGCTTTGGAGATGACTTAGAGTGAGACAAAAAGATAAAAATCAATAATCAAAAGGACCAATGAAAATATACAAATAGCCTTTGTGTACTCTTGCTAAGAGACAGTTGATAGGATGACAGATTTTTGTCCATCGTAGGAATGATATATCCTAAGATGCGAAATGGTTGGATTTTGTTGGATAATTTTTGAAAGGTGGGCAAAATGACAGTCAGGCTATGTGTAAGATTGTGGTTGGTATGTTGATTGATGATTTTTGCGTTAGGGACATGCTTGAAGTGTATACGTAGTGTGTGTATCATATATTAGATCGAGAAAGCTTAGTGAATGGGGACCATCCAAATGGGGTGGATGGGTGCATCATAGGTACCTGAGTACTAGAAACTTCCTTAATATTCTAAACTACCTACATACCCTGTATCCACAGGATCAAGGTACTTTTAAGATGCGGGTGAGATGAATATGTAGTTCTGGCAAGATTTGATGATGTGGGAATGGTTTAGGATAGTTGTGATGGTGAGGATTGATGTATGTTTGATGATTGCGAGTTGTAGCGAGATCGATGTATGGGGTGATTTGCAGTGAATTATGTTGTTTTCAGATTTTCTATATTTTCTATTATTTTTTTTGGATTTTTTCATTTTGTGTTGTTTTTGGATTTTCTATGTTTTCTATTGTTTTTTTTTGGATTTTTTGATTTTGTGTTGTTTTGGGATTTTCTGTGTTTTCTATTGTTTTTTTGGATTTTTTGATTGTGTTGTTTTTGGACTTTTGGTTTTCTGCTATACAAAAGGAAGTATACAAGGATCCTCGTTCCATGGGTTAGCCTTGGGTGGGATAGTGCGAGGTGGGTTTGAGGACTTGATGTTTCAGAATTCCAAGCCATGGGGTGTGTGCGATATGGAGTGTTGTGATGGAAAGAGGACTTATTAGATGGTAGAACCGGCCACTACACATGGCGCCTGAAATAGGTTTTCACCATGGTACTTGTCCAAAGTCTCACCGAAGTGATTTTCACCATTAGAATTTTTTATTGCACTCAGTTTTTTCTTAATTTTTTGATTTTTTTTATTTTTCTATTTTTTGATTTTTTGACTTGGGGTACCTGATGGGTTATGCATAAAATTTCTTTAGATGTACGATGTTCATAAGTTCATCCAGAGGCTATTCCTCAGGTGTTGCAAGCTGATATGCTCTTGATCCACAGTCGGTTGTGATGACATAAGGTCCTAGCCAATTGGGTTCGAACTTTCCTTGCTTAGGGCGCTCTTGCAAGTTCTTCTGATTTTCCATAAGGACAAGGTCACCTACTTCAAATTTTCAATTTCTGATCCTCTTGTTGTAGCTTCTTCTAAGGCCATTTTGATATGCCTGCAGGTGGTTTAACACATTTAGGCATTTCTCATCCAGTAATTCTAGCTGATGCAACCTTGTGATTCGGTATTCCTCATCAGTGATTATGTTTTGCAGGGATACTCGTAGGGATGGGAGCTTGACCTCAATAGGTAAAATGGCTTCAAATCTGAATACTAGGGAAAATGGAGTAGCTCCAGTGGGGGTGCAAATGCTTGTTCGATAGGCCCATAGGGCGGGGTTGAGTTGGAGGTGCCAGTTACGGCTAGCTTCATTGACTGTCTTCTTTAGAATGTGGAGGATGGTTTTATTTGAAGCCTCTGCTTGACCGTTTCCTTGAGGGTACTATGGTGTGGAGAAGTGGTGTTTGATTTTGAATTTTTCACACAAAGTGCGAACTTCTTGGTTCTTGAATGGCTTTCCATTGTCAGTGATGATGGAATGAGGGATACCATAGCGGCAGATGATATAGTGGAGGATTAATTTGGCTATCTGGGTTCCAGTGGTGAAGGTGAGTGGTATTGCTTCCACCCACTTAGTGAAGTACTCAGTAGCAGTGATTGTGAACTTATGGCCATTGGAGGATGGGGGATGTATTTTCCCTAGGAAGTTGAGTCCCCAGTGTGAGAAAGGCACAACGTCATGATGGGTTGCAACTCTTGTGCTGGTGCGTGAATGAGATCCCCATGCTATTGACATGATAGGCATTTTTTGATAAACCGGTAGGCATCTCGGTCCATGGTTGGCCAATAGTATCCGGTCCTTAGGATCTTTTTAGACAGAGCGGGTCCACTTGAATGTGCCCCATAGATGCCTGTGTGTACCTCTTCCAAGGCCACCTCAGCTTCCCTAGAGTCTAAACATCATAGAAGCGTGTCATCAAGACTCCTTTTGTATAAGATATCTCCTACAAGGATAAAGTGGGAGGCTCGACGGATGAATGATTTTCGTTGTGAGGTGGATAGGTTAGGAGGAGGATATTATCATGGAGGTATAGGTAGGTTTCTTGATACCACGAGGATAGGGGACCAATGACCTTGCACACTAGTTCTGATTGAGGAACATCATATGCTGGGATGGGGAGTTATTCTATCAGGAACTTACACTTCTTGCTTTCTTTCTTCATGTCGACCAAGGATCCAATGGTGGCCATGGCGTCTGCAGCTTTGTTGTTGAGCTTTGGGATTTGCTCGAAGTGGATGTCATTGAAGTAGTCTTTGAAGTCATCGACCATCTTTTTGTAGGGCAAGAGCTTTTCATCCTTGGTCTTGTACTCATTATTTACCTGTCGGATGACTAGTTGAGAATCTCCATACATAGTCAGCTTCTCAATTCTCCATTTTATTGCCATTCGAAGACCTGTGATGAGGGCCTCATATTCTGCCATGTTGTTGGTACATGGGAATGTGATTTTGAAGGACTTAGGGATGGTGTCACCTTGAGGGGTAACAAATAGGACGCCTGCCCCAGAGCCTCTGTGTGTTTATGATCCATCAAAGTACATATTCCATGTTTCTATGGCTGGTACTATTGTCAAGATGGCTTCATCGGGAAATTTTGCCAGTGTAGGATATTCTGCAGGGATGGGTGCTTTGGCCAGCTGATCGGCGATAACCTGTCCTTTGATGGCTTTTCTCTCAATATATTCAATGTCAAATTCAGTTAGGATCATTACCAATTTTGCCATTCTCTCAGTAAGAGTAGCTCTATTTAGTAAATATTTTAGTGGATCGATCTTGGCGATGAGCTTGGTCTTGTGATTGAGCATTAATGTCTTAATTTTTGCAAAGTAAAGACCAGGGCCAGACATGCTCGTTCAATTTGTGTATAATTTAGCTCATATGAAATCAAGGTGCGGCTAATGTAATAGATGGCTCTTTCCTTCCCTTGTTCATCGTGTTGTGCTAGTAAGGCTCCGATGGCTGTCTCTGTTGCTGAGATTTATAACAAGAGGAGTTCTCCTTGCCTTGGTGGAGTTAGAACAGGGGGATTAGCCAAGTATTCTTTTAGCTTGTCAAAGGTAGCCTGACACTGAGTATTCCATACGAAATCTATATCTTTTCTGAGTAGGTGTTGGAATGGTTGACATTTATCAGCCAGTTGAGCAATGAACCGACAAATAGACTGGAGTTTGCCTTGCAGACTTCTTAGTTGTTTTAAGGTTTTCAAAGGAGGCATATCAGTGATGGCTTTGACTTTTGCAGGGTCTACCTCAATTCCTCTTCTGGAGACTATGTATCCCAAGAGTTTGCCGGAGGTTACCCCGAAGACACATTTCTTTGGATTCAGATGAACATTGTATTGCTCTAATTAGTCAAAGATCTCAGCCAATACATCTAGGTGTTCCTCCCTTGTCTTCAATTTTCCTAACAAGTAATCCACATAGTCTTCCATGATGTGGTGGAAAAGGTCATGGAAGATGACAGTCATGGCCCGTTGATATGTAGCTCTGGCATTCTTTAGGACAAACAGCATTACCACCTAGCAATACGTCCCCCATGGGCATATGAAGGTTGTCTTATGCTGATCCTCTTCGGCGATTTTGATTTGGTTATATCCTAAAAAACCATCCATGAGGGATAACATCTCATGTCCTGCCATAAGATCCACTATCATGTCGATGTTGGGTAACAGGAATTCATCCTTTGGGCAGGCTTTGTTGAGATCTCTGAAGTTGGTTCAGTAGCAAATTCGGCCATCTAGGTTGGCTACTGGTACTAGGTTGGAGACCCATTTGAGATAATCAATTGGACGAATGAACCCAACATCCAGTAGTTTCTTTAGCTCTGCTTTGACTAGGAGGGCCACTTGAGGATTCATTTTTCTGAGCTTCTGCAAGGTGATGGACAACCAAAGCGGGATCTCGCCCTGGCATATCTACATAGGTCCATGCAAAATTGCAATTTTTGCATTTGAAGAATGCCAAGAAGTTGTCCTGTTCTTGTGTGCTAAGAGATTCTGCCCTGAAAGTGATTTTCGGCTCGTCTTCTATCCCAAGATTCATCTCTTGAGCTGGCTCCACTAGGATGGGTAATTTGTCAGGATATACTTTGTCTATTTTGGGAAGGCCCATGCTTCTATCTCTTGGCACCTTGTGGAGGTTTTCACCAGGAGATACATCTTTTGTTTTTACCTTTTTGGGATCTAACACTGCCATAGAACGATTTTCACCATCAGATCCATGTTTGATTTTTATGTTTTTATGACTGGAAGCAGGGGTTGTCTCCTTGAAATAGGCATGTGCATCAAGTTCCATAATGTATCTTGCTCTATGATCTCCCAGGGGGAAGTGATCTCTAACCCCTATCATTTCAGCGATGGCCTCATCATTTGGTGCTATGTCAAAGACATGAGGTCCCTATTGGTCCCAATCTATGAGGTCTAGGTATACCAGTGGTAAGTCATTGGATGACGAGGCTAGGGTGGTAACTGTATAGATGGTGCATATGGATGAGTCAAAGAAATCGGTAAAGTCACTAAAGGAGTCTTGATGGTCCGTTTCATTGACGTTGTCAAATTCAGGGGAGACCGTAGCAACCTCGGCTAAGACACATTCGCTGGTAGTGAGGATACGTTGTCTTTGACCATATCCTAACCCTTGGGTATAGGGGTTTCTTGTTTCTTGGACTAGTTCCACGATCCCCTACTCATGACGGCCAATACCGCCTTGTCCTTTATAGCCCATGTTTTTGACAATTTATGAACCTTTACCATAGATTTTTGTTGGTATGGTGGGAGCTTCTTGTTCAATTTCTTCATCCTTATATAGCCAAGATGAGATATCTTTGAGCACATCCTGATCCAGGAGATGTTTCTTCTCAAAGATGGGTGATGGTTTACACTTGATGACGATTGTATTAGCTGCTTCTATCTTTGGGATGCCAAATGTTTTAGGATTAGGTAATGTGCCCACACAAAAGGTACCATGTAGGTCGTATTCCCCACATCCCATGTCGGTGAGCTAGATCTTGACCTCGAGCAGTGGTGGTGTTTGGGATAAAGTGGTGGTAATGTTAGCAAGGTTGATGTATGAGGTGGAAGCTGTTGGATTGGCTTTGGTGGTGGCTTTGTTGTATGGGTAGAAGGTATGGTCATGGCCTTCCAAGAAACTGTAATATTGGAAGGGGCAGGGGTCGGCGTAGATGGTTACCTTCGTGTCGTTGTGAGGGAACTTGAGGCATTGATGGAATGTAGATGGGACCGCTTAGATGGCATGGATCCATGGTCGGCCAAGAAGAATGTTGTAGGGGATGTCAAGATCAAGGACCTGACATTTTGTTTCTAGTATTTTCTGTCCCACTTGAATAGGGAGCTTGATGGTGCCTTCAGATAGCCGTTTGGTGTCATCATACCCTTTGATTGTGATGCACTCACTAGAGTCTACAACCACATCTGAGTACCCCAAGTGTTTTAGCAATTTAAGAGTGCATATGTTTAGGCCGGACCCACCATCTATTAAGACTCTTTTGATGATGTGCTTGTGGATATAGACTTCGATGTGTAGGGCGTCATTGTGTAAGTGTTTAGCAATGGGCAGATCCTTTTCTGAAAATGTGAGATGGTGAGGTGCGGCGATATGTCCTACCATGGCTTGGAATTGGGTCATATTCAAGTTGGCAGGAACCTGAGTTTCCAAGAGTGCTTTGTCAAGGACGTCTTTGTGAAGGGGTGATGTGCGGAGCAACTCAAGTATGGATATTTGTGTAGGGGTCTTTCCTAGATGCTCTAGGAAGTTATACTGATTGGTAGGTGATGGATGTGTGGTTGGATGAGGGGGTAAGGAATTTGATGTGGATGTGGGTGTTTGATCAGTGGTGGGGGCTCTGTAGATGGATACGCAGCCACGATGAGTTGTGACGGTGCAATCAGGTGCTTATGCCTGAATGGTGATTGTGTTGACATGGTGAGATGATGGCTCTATCTGCCCTACGATAGAGTTGTAGGATGCGGGTGGTGGAGTGACATTATATGCTTGATTGGATGAGGAGATTTTATTATGGTTGGGCAATGGATCCTTGTAAGCTCTGAGGTTGGCATTTGGCAATGGTTGGGTGCTTTGATCAAGGCTGACTTGATTTTGATCTATGAGATCTTGGACGCAATGTTTTAGTTTCATGCAGTCAGCGGTTTTGTGGCCCACAACACGGTGGTAGTCACAATAATCATTTTCATTGTACCACATGGCTTTGAGCTCATTCTCTTGATGGGGTCTAATACGTGGGAGCATTATCAAACCTTTCTTGAGACATCTATCGAGGATATCCTCGATGGGTTCCCCTAAGGGTGTAAATTGCCTTTGAGGTTTATTTTGTGTATTTTGCCCCCTTTGATTATTTGCATTGGTGGTATATGTATGTGCGGGTGGTTGATTCTGTACATGTTGGATGGCTTTCACATCAATGACGTCGTCATTCAAGGTGTTCTTGTTCTTTCCCCAATAGCGTGGTTTGTCATTTGATTGTGTGTTGGCGTTGTTGTTTGTATTGGGGACATTGATGTTGAGTTTGTTGTTGTTGTTGTTGTTATTGTCGGACTTGTAGTCATATAATTTGATCATTCCCTTAGCAATGAGGGCCTATTCGATGCTTGTACCTTTGTCGATGACTTCTTCAAAGGTAGACACGTAAAGGATTTGTAAATGAAACCCTATTTCCTGATTGAGGTTAGTCACGAACATGGTGATGAGTTGTTTTTTAGGAATTGGCCAAGGGAGCTTGCTTGCTAAGCTTCTCCACCTCTGCAAGAAGGAAGCGAAGGATTCTCCACTTTTTTGTTTTGTGTTGCAAAGATTAGTCATAGATATTTCATGCTCGAAGTTCTAAGAGAAATGATCCACAAATTTTTTCGCAAGCTCAGGGAATGACCTAATGCCTGGAGGAAGATGTGCGAACAACTTAGCGGCTTGTCCACCGAGGCTTCTTGGGAATAGTCTCATTAGGTATGTATCGTTGTTTAAGACTTCTAAGCAAGCAAGGTAAAACTCTGTAAGATGATCTCTAGGGTTGCCCTTTCCCTTGTATTTGTCAAATTTTGGCGTTTCAAAGTTCTTGGGGAAAGGGGGCATGTATAATGTCTGATCAAATAGATAGGAGCAAATATCCTCAAAGGAATAGTACTTGCATTTGCCCCCAGTTTGCATATTGTCTACCTTTTGGATCAAGGCATGTACAACGGTTGTAAGATCTGGCATTTGTGGCGGTTGCAATGTGTAGGTTTTTTGATGGGAGAGGTGTTGCAGATTGGGGGGTTTGATGTTGTAGGTTTTGGGAATTTGTGTTTTGGTACTGCAGGGTGGTGTTGGTTGGTTTGTGCGAGATGTTGTTGGTACGCATGGAGTTGTTAGAGAATATGAGGAGGGATTTGAGGGTTGGGATTATGATGTGTTGATGATGCTAGGGGATTATGTAGATATGTGAGATGAGAAGGATTGATAGTGGATGTGTTGACGTTAGATGGGTTGACGTGAGATGGGTTGGATGTGTTTAAAGGTGGTTATGAGAATAATTGTCTTAGGTATGCTATGGTTTGAGGGTTAGGTGGAGGCACACTCGTGGAGGTACTTGCATGCATGATGTTTCCTTGGATGCCTAAAGTGATTTGTGGAATGGAAGAGGTCACGTTAGTTGTGATAGTGGATGTGGTGATAGGTTGGGAGGTGGTAAGAATGGAGACACTTGCAGGTATTGTAGATGTGGTGATATTAGAGGTTGTGTTTGCGGTAGATACGGTGGGAGTTGATGTTTGTGAGAGGATAGGTTGGGTGTTTGATGTAGATGTTTGGGTGTTTGATGCGGTAGGATTGATGGTAAAGGTGGATGGTTGGGATGATGTCATGTTATGGGGTGTTTGAGTGCCAATTTTGAGGAGATAATCAAGATATCTATTTGGATTCAACCTTAGGATTTTATCAAGTAGGTCCATGCTATCAGTGTCTTGTGTAAAGTTCAAGACATCTTGATCATCTTGGGACATGGTAGGGACGTTTTGTGTTGGTGGTGGTGGTGGTGGCGGTTGTTGTAAAACATGGAAGGGATTTTCATTGGCATTATATGTTGGGATTTGAAAGACCATGGGTATGTTGTATGTTTGGTTGATTGGTATGTTGTTGTCGTTGGTATTAGGCATCCCTATGCCCATATATTGTTCTGCCATTGCTTGATTTTTCTTGTGTTGTGATCTAGTTATGGGCATGCAAGTGTATGGATTCGATTTTGAGGTGGATAAAAAAGGGGGATGAAGACTTTAGAGAATCTGAATTGATTTGTTGGACCTGAAAGAGGATGTGGTAGCGAGATGGAGTGGAGAAGAAGATGAAGGGATGTTTGTAGTGTGATGAATGATCAATAGGTGTTAATCTAAGGATGACAAGAATGGATGGTATTGACTTTTGCACAAATTTGGACCAAAAGGTAGATGAATGATGTTTGCTTGGGGATGGTTTGATGGAAGATATTTTTGATGTTTTGGTTTTGATGTTCGCTATGAGAGGTTAGGATGATGTTTTTCAAAAGGATTTTGATGGTCAACAAATTGAGCTTAGGTAAGATCTAGATTTGTGTTACACAAATGGATGTTCTTCCTTGTTTGGGGTAGACTAATGACCTTACACAAAGAAGGATGATTATATTACTTGAAAGGTAGACTAATGACTCTCCAAGCAAAATATGATGTGAATGATGAGATCTAGATCTAGCTTTAGCTCAAAGGGATGACGAGTTTTTGGTTGATGGGTGTTTTGATTTGAAATATTTTGGATATGTTTTTTGGAATGATTTCTTGTGACAAGGATTTTTTTGCTTTTTTGGTTCAAAAAGGTATGCAAGGAACAATTAGGATGAATGGATATGAAATTGAGTAAATTTGATGTATCAAAGGGTCCAACAATGATAATGATTGATTCTCTAAGGTTAAAATGAAGCTATGATTTGGAAATTCTGAGGAGAAAATGGATGGGATGCTATTGGATTTTTTGGAAGGTGAATATGGATTATGGAAAAGCAAGTCCTAAAGATCACAATGGAATTGGTCTTAGTTTCAGGAAGGTCAATCTGAAAATAGTGCCAATCCATAGGTGAAATGGTGCCAAATTAGACAGAGATGGCGCTAAAATAGGGCAGTGTTGGTCGAGGCTCTGAAAAAGATAGATTTTTTATGTCAAATTTGGATTTGTCTTGATTGAAGTTTGATCAAATGATTCTAATTGTATCTTGGCAAGTTTCTTGAAAACAATTTAAGCACAAAAACACACAATAACCAAGATTTTTGTTTGTGAAAAGACATGTGATTTTGTTAAACAAGCACTTTGCACAACCTAAGGTGAAGATATGACAGTATTTGTTGAATCCCCTAGCTGCGACTATTCAAAGCAGGTAGCTCCAAGATCTTGGTAGCACCGGCTCCTCCTTACAATTGCACACAATTCTCATGCATACCAAGATCTGGGTTTCTATAAGGCTTGTCCCTCACCAAACCCTTGGATTATCCTTTCTACCTCGGCTAAGAACTGCATGAATCAGGGCCGCTTCAAAGGTTTCCCTTCTGCATCAACAAATAGAAGGATTTTGGCTTGCTAAACAAAGGTTCATAGTAAGTGCATTTGTTTAGTTGGCCATATGTGTGGCAGCACTACTCTCCATTATGGAGTCTCCCAGCCTCCAAGGGTTACACCTTGGAGGGTTTTGGGGGAGGTTGGCTATCGGTATGACACAACAACACCTGTTACTTATGACTTTCGTTACAAACACATTAATTTATATAGCAACTCGAAAGAGCTTGGCTTTAGCTTGTTGTCACTTGGGTCGTTCCCACCTTTCGAAGTGGGGTGGCGGACCCTCTAAGGATTAACAAAAGTGACACAACCACAAAAATACTTTTGATCCCCAAGTTCATACAAAGATGCGGGGGGAGAGAATACGTATTCTTTATGCTTGCATCACACTAAACATGGTTCATTTTATTTCTTTGGATTATGTTGGGGGTGATTTGTGCAAGTGTTGTGAAAGGTTTTTGATTCCCAAGGTCACCAATGGTGCGAGGGAAGAACATACACCTTTTCACACTACAAGCAAAATCATGAAAACACTTCACACAAATTAGATTGGTTTTCTTGTTTATATGAGTGAAGAATGCAGATTGTTGTTCTTTTCAATCCAAAATGAGTTTGTTGATGCACTTTATGGTTCTTTTTAAAGCCCAAAGTCAACATGTTTTGATAGTTGTTGGCACACAATTTGTGAATTTTAGAACATCAAATTCAAATGTTTGGCACACACACACACAAAGATTTGTTTGTTGGTTGTTAATTAATTTTATTGCACCAAATTGAAATGTTTGTCTAAGATAACATGCAAGTGTTCGTTTTAATTTCCAAATGAAATGTTTGCTAATCTAAAAACACCCTACAAAAAAACTTGTTAGTGTCCACAAGATGATGTTGATGACCTGCAAACACTTGTCAATACCTGCACAGGACATAAAGTCAATCTCTGGAAATAGTGCTAAAATAGAGACCTAATAGTGCCACTGCAGATAGAAAATGGCGCTAATGACAGAAACAACCCTAAAAAATTGACACCCTATCAAATGGCGCTGATATATAATATAGATAGCATTGATTTATAACATGGCGCTAAAACAAAAGACAGAAGGCGCCAATCTACAATATGGTGCTACAATGATATAGAGAAGGCATTCAGATATACAATAGCGCTAATATGACATATATAAAGTGCTAAAACAGACAATAGCACTAATAATACTTCAACAATGCGCCACTGCATGTGTAGTCAAAGGGTGTGGTCAAAGTCTGAACATGGCGCTGCGCTGGGTGTTGATAGCACTAATATATGCCTAAATGCATCCGCCCTGCAAAATAGAGGTTTTCCTAACCAAAACAGAGCATCAAACTACAAAAATTGAGATCCTATTAGCCTTGTTAGTACAACAAATGAAAAGCCAAGACAAAATCAAAACTGAAATGCACATTTGGACTTTAGGAAAATTTTGGGATAACTTCCCCTTCTTTCTTCCAATATTCCTCCAAAACAGAGAGCAATTAGATAGAAAAAATACAGCAGGAAGAACATGGATGAAATGGACACGTGAGTGAGTCTTAAGTAAGAAATGTGCTGCACAAAATATAGCGCCAAAATACGCCAGAGATAGCGCCACTGCACAGAGTATATAGCATTGCACTTGTAAAAACACGTCCTAAGCACAAAAACTCACACAAACAGATTAGATTTGGACCTTGTGGGTCCCACCGTGCCAATGTGATTAGGAGATTCAAGTTGAGTTAGAAATACAAACTAAAATGCATAAACACAAAAAAACTATACCTCAACAAGAAGACCCAATCTCATCAAAGAGGGAGAGGAAACTTTATACCCAAGAGATCCTAGATTAGATAAACCCTAATTGATTAAAATGTGAAATGCTATCTCTCAATTGCAACTCACAAAAGACTAGCTCATTAGATATTTGGGCATGGTAACATTGCATAAAACTTGGATCCTAAAATGGGTTGAGAGATGTTGTATTTATAGAGATTTTAGAGGGATTTTGATCCAAGGGTGGAGATTGATTTGGAAGATCAATGGTGGAGGAAAAAAGTGATGTGGAGGGCCTAGATTTGATCTTGGAGGAATGGAGGGCTAGGAATAAAAGTAAATCTTTTATTCATTTTAGGGAAAGGAGGAATTAAATGAGTATGGGTGACATGGAATATTTATGAATTAAAGATTCATATGGGGAATGTAAAATGAATTAAAAATTCATTTGGGGATAAATGGAAATAAATGAGATATGGGGGTGGTAAGGGGTTGTAAGAAGAATTAATTGTGATGTGGGATGTTTTTAAATAAAAAATTGACTTATGTGGATTTATTTCAATTTTTTATTTGGAGGATGTGGGGAAGGGTGTTAAGCCAGGCTTGACCACCCAAATGAGAGGTTAGGATTAATGAAATATAGGTTTTATTTAATTAATCCTAGGGCTAGGATGAGGTAGGCTAGGGTAGGTAATTAAATAATAGCTATTTAATTACCTATGGTAGGGATATGTCAATTAATGAGCTGAATTAATTAGTTAAACAAGATTTAGCTAATTAATTAAATTTAGTAAAAAGGGGGAAATTGATTAAATAAATACTGCATAATTATTAAATCAATTGGCTAAGGTTTGGACTATTGAATTAATGAAATTAATTCAATTGTTGGGGATAAAATAATGGAAATTTGGGAAATGGAGGGATAATTAATTAAATAAAAATTTAATTAATTGGTTAGAAGGGAAATTGGTGTGTTTAGGGATGTCGAGAGTCGGTTTGATGGTAAAAGATATTTTTGTTGTCTACAATACTTGTGTTCATGGTGTATTGCATTGAGAGTGTGGATTGAAAGTCAACTAAAAGCAATATATGTGCTAGCAATTTAGAAAGATAAATTGTAGGACTAATGATAATTGACAATGACATTAGATTCAACATCAATGGGAAACCTATATACCATTTTAAAGGTTTTTTCAACTTCTTTGAATACATTGTTGTAGAAATTTATTCTATCATCGAAATAGATCCAATAGTTGTTGATAAATTTTGTCTTCTTAGTTGTTGGGTCATAATACATAAAGATATTACATTTTTATTTAGTGGATAGCTTGATTATTTCAATTAAAAAAGAGTTATAGTGTTGAATACAATTGTAGTTGTCAAATTAATGGTATCACAAAGTCATGAAATGACTCATTACTTATATTTAATTGAAGAATTTGAACATCCCCCTAGGCCTCCTGTGTATGGGCCACATGCCATCTTTTTTGGTTTAGAGGCAAGGGTTTAGAGTAATCTACCTATGGTATTTTGATGAGGTTCCTTGACAAGAGCCTACCAAGAATAAAATCTTTAGTGCTCTTATGAGGCTAGGTTAGAAGGATATTTTTAGCTACTTTTAGTGTTCATTTCTAGTCTTTATAATAACAACTATGTCCTCTTCTTCTATTCTAGGTTGCTAAACTACTATAAGTTTGTGCTACTTAGTTGCAATATCATGAAAAAGTGTGGCAACATTACTTTATTGGAAAAATGAAGGAGATTCTCTTGTAAGGAAGAATAAGAATAGACTCTAGGACATAAGAGCCTATGTGACTAAAAGTTGCTATACAAGTATAGTGTGTATCGGATCAAAAGGAGTTATACAAATTGAAATTTTTCTCTTGTTTGAAGAACTAATTACCTTTTATGTTGTTATTATTCAAGGTTAGGTGGGGCATGGAATGTGGGCAATGTGGAGAAAAGCTCAAATGTGACTATCTTTGGTTTAGGACCTATTATGATGCTTGTAATTCACCTAGACTTCATTCACTTGATCATAACATCTTCACCAAAAGGAAAATACAAAGGAATTGCCTTCTAGATTTTATAGCTATTTGAAGAGTTTTCTTTCTAACAATGGAAAACTATAGGTAGTATAAGGTGCAAGAATCAGAGGTGCATCTAGAATCATCAATGTTGATATGAAGCCTAAAAAAATTGATATTGGTATAGTGATGGATTTTAACCTCTTTCATGTTATTTTATATTAAAATAGTTAATTTTTATTATGTACTTGGAAAAACAATCTATGGACTAACTTACAATCAAATTTATGATATAAATCTACAACTTGCATGTCATTTACACCAACATTGTATTCTGTAGCTGAAATTGTAGTTCTATTACTTGATATTTTTATGTTAATTTTCAATACTTATACTTGTTCAATATTGTGCTTTTGTTTATTGAAGGTTCTATTATTTTGTGTTTACAAATAATCATTTGATTCATCTAATTGCTAATGCACTTTGATTTTCTGATAAGGTTCTAACTAGATCTTCTACATTTCATTCATTTACACAAGTATAAAATGACTATTAGTTTTTCAAGAAAATCTCTCTCCATTCTTTAATCTAATCCCTTTTAGGTCAATCATTAGCTACAAACATTACCCAGTATCATAGGTTGTTCCTAACCATTAGGCTTACACATGTCCCAAATTGATACAACTAGTAGCATGTGTCTAAGCTTAGTAAAGAACAAGATTGGGGGTTTTTAATTTTCACCTTTAGTGCTTCAATTAGCACTAGTTCAACTTTCTCATGTTTTGTAATAATTCACTTAACTGATCTTTGCTAGGTACTTCTTATCAAAAGGTTTTATTGGTTTCAAGATTCATGTAATCTTGTATGGATTTGATCCAAAATTAAGTGTAGCATGCATTCAAGTGGTTATGCTTAAACATCAAATGTTCTAATTTTAAAGGTAAACTTTTACCAATAAAATTATGACATCTATTTATCAGTTTTATGCATGGATGAGGTGTAAAATTACCATTGAATGTTTGATGGTTGATCCATTTGATATCATTTAAGTAGAACATGTTTGAGCTAACATAGTAGAGTAAGGAGATTGAATCTTCATCTATATTTCTTTAGATAGCAACACTCTCTCAACTTCCTAATGTTTGGTAACAACTTATTCAACTTGCCTTTGTTGGGTGCCTATTTCTAAGATGTTTTAATGGTTTGATATTATTTCTATGATAATGCTTTTACCTTTGTCTCTTGATATCTAGATATAGATGAGTACAAATAAAAGAAGGCTTATTAGTGCTCACATTGTAGCTACAATAATAGATGGGATGGTTATGAATGTAGTTGTAGATGTAATCTCTTGTAAATTAGAGACCATGACACTATATACATAAGTATTGATTTTTGCTTCATTCCTGTATTCTAGATTATTTACATGGATTTTATGCAATAACGGAATTACGTTTCAAAATTTGTTCAACTTTAAAGTTCTCAATAAATGTTGTCATGTTGAATGCAATAATTTAAGGATACACACAAAATGAGTTTCTTAAAGAGGGTTTAGGATATTTCAAGAAAATGCAATTGGTAGGTCTAAAACTAGAGTGTGCAACCATTACGAGCATCCTCATAGCATGTTCAAAAATGGGAGATTTGGAATAGAACATGGACATCCATCAAAGCATACACATAGTAATGAGAACAATGGTAAACAAGGGCTACGCTGCAGCTGCAGTCCCCGCTTAAAGTTAATGGCATGAATTGTGCATTGCAGCCCTTGAAATCAATACCATCGCAATAGATACAAACAAAAACTAGGAACTCTCATTAATGTAATGTATGATGAAAGTACAGTACAAGTGGAAAGCAAAAACACATTCTAAGCAATGTATAAAATTGAATGATTAAACTATTTATTTTGAGAGTTCCATAATTAAATACTTATAACTGAGAAGTATAAATGTCATTAAAGGTGACACTTTTCAATCAAGGTTTAATATGATCTAAATACATACTCTAGCATATTCTTGACCATGATGCAGTCTGCATTCTAAAAATATGTCCTATAACTTGGACACATTGTAACTTAGGCATAGGGATATTGACCTCCGACATGAAGATAACACAAGTATATGTGGTGTTTGAGTCAAATTGTTTGCTCCAACCATTCCAAGTACCTGTAAGATGAATACAAAATAAATAAGCAAATTGAATAAAGTTTATTAACAACCCACCCCACAAAACTATTAATTATATTGTAGTGAAAGCAGACCTACAGGTTCTCTTGGTCTTTTTACATTGTAGGTCTATTCTTTTAACATTTTCTTTGTAACAAAAGACGGCTCAACTCCATGTAGCTACATCACAAAATGTGGAATACTAGAATTGGAATTAGAATCGCATGATTCAAAGCGTGGTTGTAGACTTGCACATATATGGAAAGAGTGTTTGTGCAAACTCAATCACAACAATATGCATTCCCAAGCAAATGTCGAGATAGTGAACATTATTTTCTTGAGCATATTTTGCTACCAGTATTTTCATAGTAGCCACGGTGACCAAATCCTCTGGGAACCAGAATGCCATCTAAACCTTGAGACAACATATTATTTGATATATCAAGGAGATTAATATAAAAACTTAATACAACCAGCTAGAACACAACACAATATGATTATTTTTCACAACCTTTACATCATAACTAGAATAAGAAACTTTTAACAAGTTGCATGCTTGTCTAAATGTTTGCCCCATTAACAAACAAACCAACAAAAGATAGAACAAAGGAGAAACTCATATTTGTAACTCACCTTCAAAGGGTTCCATGCAATTGTATGACTGTCTGGTGCCTATTTAAGGAAGTAAAACTCTTGAATCACAATTAATAAAGAAAGCAAAAGCCTTGAATCATAATCAATAAAGAAAGCAAAACTCCTTAATCATAATTAACAAAGAAAGAAAAACTTATGCTAATACTATGTGGGACAAGTTGTACCTAACCATAATATTTCACCATATGCATACTTGTTTTGTAGTTGTGTCTTCAAGGTCATTATTTTTCACAACCTTTACATCATAACTAGAATAAGCAAATTTTAACAAGTTGCATATTTGTCTAAACATTTGCCCCATTAAGAAACAAAACCAACAAAAGATAGAACAAAGGAGAAACTCATATTTGTAACTCACCTTCAAAGAGTTCCATGCAATTGTATGACTATCTGGTGCCTATTTAAGGAAGTAAAACTCTTGAATCACAATTAATAAAGAAAGCAAAAGCCTTGAATCATAATTAATAAAGAAATCAAAACTCTTGGATCATAATTAACAAAGAAAGAAAAACTTATGCTAATACTATGTGGGACAAGTTGTACCTAACCATCATATTTCACCATATGCATACCTGTTTTGTAGTTGTGTCTTCAAGGTCAGATACTGCAATCCATTGTATTGTTAATTTCCTCATACATTTAATTGAAGCATTTGCTTGAATGTTTCTAATGCCTTATCAACAAATCCATTTTGTGCATATCTTGCAATCATTACATTCCATGAGATGACATCTCTTTGAGGCATTATGTCAAACAGTTCACATGCCTTGTCTATGCTTCCACATTTTGCATACATGTCTACCAGGGCACCTGCAACTGTAACATCTGACAAAAATCCCCCTTCCTTTATGCTTTTATGGATGTCCATACCCTATTCCAAAGCTCCTATTTTGGCATAGGTAGGGAGGATGCTGGCAAATATTGTTGAATCTAGCTTTACACCTGCCAATTGCATTTGTTTGAATGTTTCTAAAGATTTATCAACAAAACCATTTTGTGCATATCCTGCAATCATTGCAGTCCATGAGAACACATTTCTTTGAGGCATTATGTCAAACAGTTCACATGCCTTGTCTGTGCTTCCACATTTTGCATACATGTCTTCCAGGGCACTTGCAACTATAACATCTGACAAAAATCCTCCTTCTTTATGCTTTGATGGATGTCTATGCCCTATTCCAAAGCTCCAATTTCGGCATAGGTAGGGAGGATGCTGGCAAAGGTTGTTGAGTCTGGCTTTACACCTGCCAACTGCATTTGCTTGAATGTTTCTAAAGCCTTTTCAACAAATCCATTTTGTGCATATCCTGCAATCATTACAGTCCATGAGACCACATTTCTTTGAGGCATTCAGTCAAACAGTTCACATTCTTTCACTATGCTTCCACATTTTGCATACATGTCTACCAGAGCATTTCCAACTATGAGATCTGATGAAAATCCCCCTTCTATTATGCTTTGATGCATGTCCATGCCCTATTCCAAAGCTCTAATTTTGGCACAAGTAGGGAGGCTGCTAGCAAAGGTTGTGGAATTTGGCTTTACACCTACAAATTGCATTTGCTTGAATGTTTTACAGAGGTTACAACTCACTAAGAAAGCCTAAGGGGGGGGATGTTGGCAAAGGTTGTGGAATTTGGCTTTACACCTGCAAATTGCATTGTGCATGTACAGATTTTACAGAGGTTGCAACTCACTAAGAAAACCTAAGGAAGAGGGCTATTGCCCAATTGCTCTCCTTTCCTCCTAAAATTTGAGTCAGTATTATTGTATGCAATCTGCCTATTGATGGCTATAGGAATTTGGGAAATTTCCCTCAGCAAGGCATATAAAAGATACATTCCATACAGAAACATGTACACAGAAGCTCTAGCCTCTCAAAGAAGATTTAACATTCAAACAAAATTTGGGCATTTTGGGCATTTTGGGCATTAGCTAACAAGGAAAAAAATACAAGAAACACAAAGACTCAGAGATCTCTGACCTGGATTGGCAGTACTAAGTTGCAGGCTTTATCAATCTCAGCCAGAATATTTCTAAAGGCAAACCATCCATTTGAGACATTGCCTACAAACATAATAATCGTGCTTCGCCACCACCATATCCTCCACTGCTGCATCTCTGCCTGCAATGGAAAACAGGCCACATGGGGCCATGCTCAAACCCATCGAAACATGCAAATTCCAATGCCGCCACGAGTTGAAGCTGCAACACACGTGGAGGCCCTGCAAAAACAAAGGAAACCCTAGGCAGAAGGAAGCTAAAATAAAAAACAACAAAATAAAACTATTTCAAGTATATTGCCAATGGGCTAAAAAAAGAACGAATCAATGGAAAAAAAGCTCAAGCTAATATTGCTATCTCAATATTCATTAAAACTAAAACAACTTAGGCTTAACATTGATTATTCCCATTGCACAAAGTTCAACGCTAAAATAATATAAAGTGGGGACTAAAAAACTTAGGCTAATTTTGATTATTGGCGTTACACAAATTCCAACGTAAAAAAATGCTATCGCGGTAAAAACAACAGTCACCCTGCCGCAAGGGACTAATAATTGATAGAAGTATAATAAAAGTAGATGTATAGTTGGAATAGATACAAAGATGGCAATAAACTTACAATAGTCAGACAAGTACGAACATTAAAAGCCATTATAAGATATTTGGCACTAAATCAGGAAGGCCCACTTCACAATTATAGTAAATCTAGCCAGCTTTCAATTTCTGATGACAAGTAGAATGTGAAAGGATGGCAAAGGTGGCAAAAGAAATATTTGAAGTGCCTATGTCCCATCTCAACAATATATAATACTCATTCAGAGGTGGTGACTAACAATTTAATAAGTAACTAACTTCCTCTCCTCGGCTTTTCTCTTCTCTGTTTGTTATTTTTTCTTGTAGGTGTGAAGATGGAAAATGATAACATCAACCAACGACTCTTATTCCCTGTAATGCCCTGGGAACCCGAGATTAGGGGAAGGGTCAAGATCATGGACCTAAACCAGATATTTGACATCGATTGCACAATGGCACAGTTTGCAATCAGGGGCATCTGCGGCCAGAAATGGTTGGAAGGAACGGAGAACCGACGTATTCATTGATCGAACATCGTCTCCACTCTCCTATAAAATATTATGGATATCATTCAGGATGGCCATTATGTCCATGCCATAGCCTCAGGCCTGGTTTTCGATTACCTCTACAACCTGGATAGGTGGAAATCGGCCTTGCAAAGATACGATATGTATAAAGGAGCCATTACATTGTGATAATTAGAGCATTTGCTTCCCCATATTACTAATTAAGGAGTTTTCTCCATAAACTCCAGCTCCAACCACCATTGGATATGTTCACTAGATGAATGTCAGCTTAAGTATTATTGGATTCAATACACCTAACCGTTTCAACTTATTGAAAGACTAAACACAAAGTAGAACATCATGATCAATTTACAAATTTGAGGATTTCATCAATTTAACTATGGCTGTGAAATATTCTAAAGTGTTTAGAACTGTATACAACTCTCACTATGAAGCACTGTGTATAACAAAACTGGCACTCTGAAGTATTTAGAACATTAATTGTCACTGTTTAAACACTATGAAATGCCTCACTTAAATAGTCAGATTTTATCCATTTCCGCATTTCGAATAATGTTGATATGCAACTTGCAAAGTGTTTTGTGCCAAGAATCAAAACATGAACCATGCAATAGACAAATTCCTTGCAAATTTAGACAGGGACTGCAGCTGCACCGCAATCCTTATTTTGTCATGCATTCAAATGATGGTCCCAATCCTCATCAAAATAATAAAATGATTAGAATGTTATTAAGTAAATTGCAACAAAAACATGTAAATAGAATTGGCATTAAAATGTTCTAGGATTACAATGTTAATTAAATAAATTACAACTAAAAAGAGGTTTAATGTTTCTATTGGCAATCATAAATTTTCTTCGAAACAACAGAAAACATGTTTAATTTAGTTTCCTACAATTCTTTCGGATTTCGCCATTTCTACCCGTAAGAGGATTGATTTTTCCCATCTTCATCATGGCATTTGCAAAATCTATGAAGAACTGGGTTTGATTAGTAGCGTACATTAGTACTTGAGAATCAGTAGATACTCCATTGAATAGCTGTTGATCAGAGTGAAAAAGTCCTCTGTTGCTTATCAGATTTTTGTAATAGTTATTGTAAAACACAGTGGGAGTTTGAAGATCTAGGCGAGAAAGATTGAAATCTCCAATGCCACGGGTGCTTGGGCAGTTAGCCTTGAGCGAAGCTGCAAATGCAGTGTCTATGTTGGTGTCATTGTATATGCGAGCTCTGAATGTTTTGCACTGCGCTTGACCGATTGTATGAGCACCTAAACACCATTGAGCTCTAAATGTTTTATATTTATCTTATAAAACATTATAATATATTCATATTCAATATGTAGTATTCTATTTACCTGACAGTGCAACCATGTCCTTAGTAGAAAGACCCTTAGCACTAAAAAATGAAATCAACGCACTTAGATTGGAAGAAGGAGGTGGCAATTGTGTGTTGGCAGTGTTTAGACTGGCATTTTTGGAGTCTCTCCTTCCCAGCATCACCCTCCATGTCGGTCCTCCCAACTGCAAACCAGAAACACATTTTTTCAAGCTTGTAACACTGGTTCAATTTCTTTTATTATTTATATTTATTAATTTTAAAACACAAGGAATATATTATAGTTTTACCAAAAAAATTACTTGCCAATACTAATTTTGGGAGTAATCAATCAATATTCTTATTATCTCATCCAAACTAAAAAATGATAAATAGTAGTCTTATCTTCAAAAACAAAATGCCATAGATGGTGGAATGTCATTTAAAAAGGGAAGAGTTTAAACAGTCAGTGCATTGTAAATGCACCGGCAGTCGAAAATTTACTGACAGGTCGACATAAATCGACTATATCCAAAAACAAATGATTTGAAATGGTCGATCATTATCAGCTGAACAAATCGAACAGATTTATCAAATTCAATCAAAGTCGAAAATTTTAAAACAGCTGACACGACTGTTTATGGTGAGCGCTCAAAAAGATAGTGGATAATATGATAATCACTTTAGTTGATAACTATGTTAATAAGTAGATGCTTTTAAATGGTAAAGTTTAACCAGCCAGCACATTGTAAACAGTCAGCTGATCGAAAATCTTTCAGCTCAACAGTTTTCAACTGGCTGTTTACATGGTCGAACAAGTCGAACAGTTTGCAATGAGCAGGTCGACTGCAAAAATTGGCAAGAATCAAAGTTTAAAAAACCATAAACAGTCGGCACGGCAAGTACTAGCTATTTACTGTGGGCGCTTTTAAATAGAAAAACTTAGAAAGCCAACTACTAGTTCTTTAGTTCTTTAGGTTAAGTGTGTAACTATATTAATAAGTATGACGTTTTTAAATAGAAGAACTTAGAAAAGCAACTACAATATTCTTTATCTTAAGAGTGGACTCTATATAAACTACTGCCATGTTGACCACAATGTACGCAATGAGATAAAACATTACTTAATGTATTTAATTTATTTATTTATTTTTTCTTTGGTACTTTACACTTGATCAATTAAAGCAATGATCTTTTTATTATTATAATTTATATACTACTAATGATATGCGAAGCAGCAGAGAAGATTGTTGTTTACTTGAACCACGGAATCACGTGCAGCAATGGCGACAATGTCTGCACAGGATACAACTCCACTGCAGACTGCCTCCACTTGAGCTTTGATAAGGTGGAATTGTTGGCATTGGGAGTGGCCGTCTTTTCTCCTATTATAGTCGGCGAGTCGTCCAAGAGTACAGACATTTTCCAAAAAAAAAAACAGTCCAAATCGAACAAAGCAAGAAACTAAGACACCAAACGACGTAAAATAAAAGAAAATTTTTTACATGAACGAAACAATCATGAAAGTGAAGTTGAAGCATCGCAGCAGCATTCCGTTTTTCCTTGTCGACTAATTGTTTTACCGCAGCTTTCACTGTCGACAATGCCTTTGGACACGTTTTATCGTAGAATCTGGATCTGAGATGCCCATTCACCTCAATCGAACACAGCATTATCAAGGCCATGCATGCAATGAAACCACTAGTCGTCATGCTAATCAGAGTTGATTATTGCTATACGACAGTTCTTAAAAGAGAAGAGAAAGCAGGCAATTCGGAATGGAAGCTATAGAACAAAATTAGCTTTCTTATAGTCGTTGAGAGAGATTCAAAAAGCTTACAGTTGATGCCGTTAATGTTCAATGAGCTTCACGTTGATGTGATTGACAATAAGTAAGTGCTTTGAATCATACTCCCGCTTCCATTTCGTGCAATATTTCCTCCCTCTCACCCACCCCTGTAAACCAGACAGTCGACCAAACTTTAGCTAGATTTAACACTTGTCCTTTGCCTGTATTTTCCCTTGCCTCGGTGACTTATTATAATAATTACTTCGAGAAACATCTTCCATTGGTTATTACTTTCTGACAGGCCACTTCATCTGCAGTTCCTGTTAATCATTTTTACATGTGCTTCTCTTCTCCAGTTGACCAGAGCTCATTGTTTTATCCGGAAAAACAAGATGCTTCTCTTCTCGAAGTCTTGAATCAGATACCCTAAAGTTGCTTTGATTTAAGAGCAAATTTTACAAGATTTTCCAAGATTTATTCTTGGTACTCATTGAAGCACTTCAAAACTTCTGGGTGTCTATTATTTTATTTCATTCTGCCGTACTGCACTGAACGTTGGTACTTAGATCTAACATGACAGATAGAGTCATTAAGATTGTTAATTAAGTCATTGAGTTTATAGATACATGTTTGTGGTGTTTAACTGATCTGAGTTAAGCAAACACCTCAATTTGAATTTTATGCACGTTTGGATTTTTTTTGAAGTAAAGGTGCATAATAATAATTGATACCACCACAATTATAATGCATGGAAATAACCGGATAAGCATTGAGGACAACTATAGATATGGCTGCTGAACCTTTGTGGCACCCATTGCTTTTATTTCACTCAACTTTATCTTTCCTTTTTTAGAAAGATGTGGTAATGCTACACTACCTCATTTTTAAAATGGGTGACATCATAACATGGTGTCAGCCATGCTATGACGATGTATAATAGTGCCTATTAAAATAAAAGTAAGTTTTATGCTTGTATATTATTTTTAGCACTTTGATCTGCAATTATAATTTTTTTTAATATTGAGTAAAGGGGAAAAAATTACATAAGAAAAGTTGTAATTTAAACTTGCATTTTTAGTTTCCTTTCATATAGTTGGAAGAAGTTGAAAATTATTAATCCAGTTACCTTTTCTTTTAGAAAGATGTGGGTAATCATGCTACATTTCTAAAATGGGTAACATGGTGTTGGCCATGCTATGATGATGATGTATAATAGTGCCCATTAAAGTAAAAGTAAATTTTATGCTTGTATGTGTTTTCTAGACCTGTGATCTGTAGTTATAATTTTTTCTTTTTTAATATTGAATAAAGCCGAAAAAATTACATAAAAAAGTTGTAGTTTAAACTTGCATTTTTAATTTCCTTTCATGTAGTGGGAAGAAGTTGAAGATTATTGATCCAGGTATCTTTTTTTTAGAAAGATGTGTGTAATCATGCTACACTACCTCCTTTCTAAAATGGGTAACATGGTGTCGGTCGTGCTATGATGATGATGTATAATAGTGCCCATTAAAGTAAAATAAGGTTTTATGCTTGTATGTGTTTTCTAACCCTGTGATCTGCAGTTATGATTTTTTCTTTTTTTAATATTGAATAAAGTGGAAAAAATTACATTAGAAAAGTTGTAATCTAAACTTGCATTTTTAGTTTCCTTTCACATGTAGTTGGAAGGAGTTGAAGATTATTAATCCAGCATACACTTTATAAAGAAATTAAAAAATAGATTATTCTAAAAATTTATTATTTTTGGGAATTAATAGATGAAAAGGATTGATAAATTGTAGCTCTTAGAGCAAGAGCTCTTAGACAAGGCCTAAATTTGACAGTCCACCCTACCTATCAAGCAAATTTTTCATGATGGTTATTTTCTCAAACTGTCCTTTAAATATTAAGACATACATACATACACACATATATCAAAATAACTCTATAGAAATTTTGACGTCCTATTTAAAATCTATCCTTTCATGCAATACAATCTTCTTAAAATTTTGACTGTATTTTATGGAAACATAGCCAAATATGGCTATACAACCATCAAATTTAAGCCCTAGCCTTAGGTTTTGTTGGTGATCAAAATTAATATCTTTACTTTTAGGGTAGACACTTTTAGGGTAGACACTCAATATCCAAATTAGGGGACACATGATAACCTAGAAAAAAGAAAGACTCGCCATTAGACCATGGCAACTAAGAAATGAATTCTTAAGGTATGGAAACCCTTCTTATCTTTAGGATATACTGGATGTAAGAGGGTAATCCTTGAATTTCTTATAGGATAACTAAAAATAAATAAGATAAACACAAGTGACCTTGATTGCAAACCCACCCTATGCACATGAAGTTTCTAAAGTTTTGTCACTAAACTCCACCATGTAGACTCGTACAATCAAAGCCTAAGAAACTCCTTTAAGCATGTAACAACTGTTAGTGTTAAACTTTATTGTATATTACTTATTCTAAGTAATATAATTAGCACATGACTTTAAACCACCTTAGGTGGCTAGGTGTCGACTTGGAGAGTTAGACAACTCTCCAAGCTATGTGTCGACATCATTTTTGGCATTTGGTCAATGAAGTGTTGAAGTTGACTCCTAAGTCGACTCAACCTCCTCATTCATCCTCACCTATATGTAATTGCCTCTTTGGCTATTATACATGGTGGATTTACATACAATTTATTTGTTGTGATGTTTTTTAATCTTTGTGATTATTTTCGTCTTCCTAATCTTAGTTTCTAATATGGTATCAAAGTTAGAGGAGTCTGTGGACAGGCTGTAAGTTTGTTTGTTTTTTGTATCAAAATTGTTTTGTTTGCCTTTTTCTGTGTACTCACCATGTGCATTCACAGAAGGATATTGAGGATTTATAGAGGGTAGACCCTCTTCAAAGGCATTGGATGGTGAGTGGAGACATTTTACTGTGTGCAAGGGTTTTAAAGAGATGATAGTCATAGGCAGACATTTTTTTGGAGCCCTAGTTTTACAAAGGCCCATGGCCCTTTTTGGTGGCTTGCGGCCTGATTCACAAAGGCCCGCGACTTGCTTCAAAGAAGTCGGTGACCTCTTTGCCGAATGCCCACTCCAGTGACGTCCTCTTCGGTGGTGACTCCTAGACTCCAATGATGTCCTCCTTGGTGGCGACGCCTAGTCTAGGTTTGGTGCCTATGTTCAAATCCCTTGAGATCCCAGCATATTCAGGCTTTCATGGAGATCTTCAAACCCCTATTTGGCCTAGCAAGAAAAGCTCTATTCGCCCCTACTCCTGTTCATTTTCCATGAAGCTACTCACAAAAGAGGCATTTAGCCCTACATAAAAGGCCGCTGCACAGAAGGCCTATGGGCCTGCCAACAAAACCCCCTGCATCTTTTTGGGATTTTCTACCCTAATTCACCCCAACCCTAATTTGGGCTTTGTAAATATAGACTTTCTAAAGTTTAGCTTTTTAATTTTTTTATGAAAGGCATTTATATATTTTTATATAAATGTTAATATAGGCAATTTTTTAAATTGTCGAAAATGCACTAAACATATATCAAAGGAAAATCTTAGGGGGGGTTTAAATTGGGGCAAATTTGCTTTGGAGAAATTATTGGTTTTTATAAACTTTTGTATCTTCACTAGATGAAGACGAATGGTGAGGCTCGAGTTGGTAGGAGGCCAATCCCCCCTCACAAATAAAACCATTATAAATTTTACTCTTTGCCAACTACAATAAGTGGTTGAATGACTAGGCTTCCTCTCTCCATAGGCATTTTTTTGTTTTTAGTGCAAATGTATTAAATTAGGCCATTTACAAGAAAATTGTTTCTACCATAACATTTGATCAGTAGCTCGAAATTGAGCAACTTTTTTTTTTAAGTTAATGTTTTCACATTTCCCATCTATTGGACCTACTTGCAAATTGTAAAACACACTAAGTTATAAAGTGCCAAAACTAGGGGGTCACTTAATCAAGGGGGTTGCCTAATATGTTGATTTTCTTTGTCTAAAGGAATTAACTTGTTTGTAATCATGGGATATGAAACTCACTCTTCTGTAATCAACCTAAACAAGGGTAATTAGAAGTCCTGGTGTGATGGAATCCTGAAACACTTTAGGTGCCATAATCTCATGCCATATTTGTATGGACTTATCCCTGAACTAGGTAAACAATCTCAGTAGGGTAAGTGGTTTAATAATTGTGATCATATTTGTGGATTAATCAACTTACATATACCAAATGCCATTTTGTATGCCATCATGGATATTGAATGTCCACATGCATTATGAATTAAAATTTAGGAAATACATGGAGACTCAAATATTTCTCCCTTCCCACATGATCCTGCTATGATCACAAATCACATACCACATCATGATTCAGATATAGAATGTCTAGTTGACATAGAGGAAATCATCATTCCACCTCCTCCTATTGCTTCATCAGTTTTTAGAGTAGATTATTTGAAGCCTTCTAGCACTTCTTTGTAGTAGGATCACATTTGTCTTCCTAGCATTGCTGATTAGGATACATTTCTACTTGACATTTCTTGTCTGTTTGTAGAATCTTACATTGCTGACTTGGAAGCACACATTGAGGACATCATTCTTCTCTTCGATGACATTTTCAATGAAGCTACATCCTGCCATTATCCTCTTCAGACATTCATGCTCTACATCCATCTACACATGGTTCTAGATTGTCATCATCTTCATCTATTAGGCATGCACTTGATTTGATTATAGCATCCTTCAGCTCATCGACATGGGGACTGTTAGAAATGAAGGTGAACAACTATAGAATGGAAACCTGATTACAACTATATATATTAATCTAGTGTAGAACCATAATGGAGATAGTATAAAATCAACACAAAGAAATAACAAAATAGAAGATCAAACACATAACACAACATTTATATGGAGAAACCCTTTCAAGAAAAAACTCCACACAAGAAGAGATGCACCAGTTTGTATTAACTTCAAATAGAGTTTACAATACAACACTATCAATCTCCTCTCTAGTCTTCAATCCAAAAACACCTATAATACTCTCTCATACACAACCATAATACAATATCCTTATAAAAGGGGTTGCATTGCCCCTAGACCCCCACCGAGGCATGCGCCCCCTGGACCCCCCATTGGGGGGTCCATCCCTCCTAGACCCTGTAGGGAGATACCCCCATGTAACCCCCTAGATAACCTACATCTGTCGGGTACCGGGATCTTGAACATACAGCTGAAACAAGATCGCTACTTGGTGAATACTTCATCCCTTATGAATGATTTACAAACAATATTAGGAGTAATTAATTACATAGGGTTTATAAGGTTGATGGTACCTTAATCCTAACATTCTTGCATTTGAAATTATACACTGTAAATACATCCATATGAAAATATAAAATAACTAAGCACTAGGAATAGGGCCCGTGGCCTTCCTACACCACGTAAATTTTTTTGTGTTCACAAGTTTAGTAAGTGAATCTGCAACATTCTTCTAAGTGTCAACCTTATTTAGCTCAATCTGACCATTAGCAAACATTTCATGAATAAAATGGTATTGAACACCCACATGCTTAGTCTGTGCATGATACAACGGGGTTCTTGGCCAAACATATTGCACTCTAGCTATCACAACCAATTTTAATAATCTTGAAATCAAAACCAATACCTGTACACAATATTTGTAAACAAATTGTCTCCTTAGAGACATGAGTATAATCCATATACTCTGCTTCGGTGGTAGATAAAGAAATGGTGGGCTTCCTTTTACTCATCCAACTCATAGCTCCTCCAAACAAAGTAAACACATTGCCATGAGTGGACCTTTGACTATCCGAGTCACCTACCCAATCTACATCAATAAGACCTTGGATGTCCAATGTTTTATCCACACTATTAGTACCAGAATAAACCAAACAATAATCAGAAGTGCCACATAAATATCTTAACACTATCTTTGCATAATCCCAATGTTGTCTACAGGGTTAGACATAAACCTGCTCAAAACTCCCACTGCCTAGGCAATATCTAGTCTACTGCAAACCATTGCATACATCATACTTCCTACAACACTAGAATATGGCACATTAAACATATCCTCTAAATCATCTTCATTTTGTGGACACATATCTAATGAAATCTTAGTACCAACCGGTAAAGGAATTCTAACTAGATTGCAATCCTGCATACCAAATCTATGGAAAATAGTATCAACATACTTACTCTGTGATAACCAAAGCTTTTTTTTACTCAATCCATTTTGATCTCCATTCTCATAATATACCTGGCCACCCCTAGGTCCTTCATGTCAAATGCACCTAAAAGTTGAGCTTTCATCTCACTAATCATATCCTTAGTGTTATGGAAAAATAGCATATCATCCACATATACAGCAATCATCAGAATATGATCACCAATACATCTAATGTATACACAGTGATCTTCTTCACCTTCTAACAAAGCCCAATTTTAAAACAAATGAATCAAACTTCTAGTACCACATTCTGGGAGACTATTTTAAACCATAAAGAGACCCTTTTAACTTGCATACCCAATGTTTTTTGCCTTTTACCTCAAAACCTATAGGTTGTTGCATATAAATTTCTTCTTCCAGATCTCCATGCCAAAATGCAATCTTAACATCCATTTTCTCAATTTCAAAATCATAGGTTGCAACAATGGATAAAAGAAATCTAATAGAAGATAATTTAGAAAAAGGAGAAAAAATGTCACCAAAATCAACTCCCTCTCTCTAGGAGTAGCCCTTGGCTACTAGTCTAGCCTTGTACTTCTGTAGTGAACCATCTTCTCCAAACTTTTTCTTGAAGACCCACTTGCATCCTATGGCCTTTCTTCCTTTGGGAAAATGTACAAGATCCTAATTGTCACATGAGTCTAAAGCCATCATCTCCTCTTGTGCAGCTAGTTGCCAAGTACCACTACCATTTGCATGAATAGCTTCCCTATATGATCTAGGTTCATTGTCAGTACTCAATAGAGCAAATGCACAATGAAAATCTGGTGGGCTATACCTATCAACTAGATTTTGTTGTCTTGTGGATCTTCTCAAGGGTGGAGTAAAAGATTCTTCTTCATGTTCTTCTATATGCTCAACTTCTTCTGTAACAATAGAGTCTTCCTCATCTAAACTTTCACTTGAATCTTCTTCTTCTCCATCCACTAATCCATCATTTTTTTCCTTCTTGATGTGCTTTTTTTTTTGCTGTAAATCAAAATGCACTATCCTCTTCCTTTCATTTTCTTCTGGCTGTACAAGATCAAAAATAGCTCTAAGTTTCCTAAAAATCACATCTCTAGAAAAATAATTTTTCTAGTTAGAGGATCCTAATGTTGGTCCACGATTGCCATTAAACCAAAAGGTTGACCCATCAATTTCCAATACAAGCACTAGATTTAATGAATCCACGAGAGGCATTTAGTCCATGTCACGAATCCCATAGGGAGCATTGACCATTTGCCAACAAACTCCCCTCAGCATTATCCAGGGGTATTCAAACCCATGACCTTTCACTTTGATACCAATTGTTGGCCCACGATTGTTGTTAAACCAAAAGATCGACCCATCAATTTCTGATACAAGTGCCAGAGTTAATGAATCCACTGGAGGCGGTTAGTCGATGTCACAAATCCCACTGGAAGCATTGACCATTTTCCAACACCTAAAGCTTATAACCTTTTACATTCTCACCATATCCAATAAAGATGCATTTCTGTGCTTTTGGATTCAATTCAGATCACTTTTCATTGGGCACATGAACAAAAACCTCAGAGCCAAAAACCCTTAAATGTGAAACAAAAAGTTTCAAACATGTCCACGTTTCATAAGGTGTTGAATCAAGAGCCTTATAAGGAGATCTCTTTAACAAGTAACAAGCAGTACTCACAGCTTCTAGCCCAAAAGTATTTATCCAAATGTGCATCACTTAACATACTTCTAGCTCTTTCCATTATTGTTCAGTTCATCCCTTCTACAACACTATTTTTGTGTGGTGTATATAGAGTTGTCTTTTGTCTTATGATACCTGCATGCTTATATAACTCATCAAATTCCATAGAGAAATATTCCCCTCCATTGTCAGATCTTAATATTTTTATCTTAAGTCCTGATTGGTTCTCTACTAAGACTTTATACTCCTTAAACTTAGTGAAAACTTCAAATTTATGCATTATAAAATAAATCCATGTGAATCTAAATACATCATCAATGAAGGTAATGGAATAATGAGATTTTCCAATAGAATCATTATCCACAAGTCCAAACACATCTGAATGAATAATTTCTAATTTCTCTTTCACTCTATTGCTTCTAAAAGGAAAAGAATTTATGTTCTATTACTAAACACACAATGCTCATAGAAATCAAAGTTCTCATCAAAATAGGAGAAATCATCCAACAAATTTTTATTCATAATTGTTTTTAAAACATTTTCAATTGTGTGGCCCAGTCTACGGTGCCACAACATACACATATTTTTAGGAGTTTCAATTACATTAGTGGGATCTACAAACTGTAGTGGCCTCAAGACTAAATAAAGTTCCCATCTTTGTTCCCCTAGCTACCACCAAGCTTCCTCTCACCAATCTACAACCATGCTTATTAAATATTACATGTATTCCTAAATCTTTCAATTTTGAAATAGAGATAATATTTCTAGCCAATCCAGGAATATGTAAAACACTAGGGAGAGATTTAATCCTCCCATCACTAAAACATAATTGTACCTTTCCACAGACAACAATTAGATATGTAGATTTTTCGTCAAGGTAAACATTAACTCCATCATATTTATCATATGTGGATAACCATTTCTCATGAGGAGTCATATGATATGAGCAACCTGAGTCAATCGACCACTATTCATTAGACATAACATTACATGCAGAAAGTAAAACTTCATCACTTGCATTTGAGGACTTTTTAGTAGAGGGATCCCACTGTTTCTTTGGATTTCTACATTCTTTCTTCACATGCCCCCTCTTATCGCAATTCCAAGACTTAACTATGTTCTTCTTGTTTGAATAAGGTGCCATTAACCTTGTAAATTCTAATATTGTATTTTATTCTATTTATTATTTGTTATTTGTAATTACCCATAAGGGAATGAGGTAGTCTCACTGACAGTGGTAATTCTGGAGTTACTAGTGGTAGTTACGAAGTGACATTTATTGTTGGAAAATATAAAAACTCAAAGTAAATGAGGGTAGGCATGATCCCTTGAGGAATCTACTATATTTGCCATGTATGACAATTGTTATAATGTTTGGTAAGTGAATCTATGACAACTGCAAGTTGTCATAAGATTCTGTGATTCTATGATGCATATGACGGATATGTTAGTTGTATATTTGCTATATTTAGCCCAAGGTTCCTATCTTGGAAAGATACTCTTTTGTGCAATCTGTTAGTAATCATTTATGTTTAGGGTTTTAGGCTCGAGCTACTGGTGGTGCTTGCATAAGTATTCAGGTTTCAAGCATTTAGATATGCAGGCACCTTCCCAAAAATCTAAAAAACTCTAACACTTTCGGCCTCTGCAGTTGAAGAAATGCAAAAAATCAGTTAAGGTGCAAGTGTCTTTGTATATACAAAAGTGTTTGTATATACATACAGGTCAAAATGTGCATTGGTGGGTGCAAAATCTCCATCGGCCTTTGAAAAAATCAATTATATGCATTTTAAATGCATATTAGGCTTTGAAATGTGCAATATACAAAGGGGAATCTTTCACAGATTCTCAGGAATATTCCCGCTTTGTATATCAGGTTGCATGTAGAGATACAAAGGAAAAATGTACAAGGGTGGCAAACATGCTTCTGCTATAGTGCGATGTACAAGTGGTCTTGTATATCGAGCTACATACAAAGCCGCCAGCATGCATTTCAAACATACAAACAAATATACATTCGGGTGCACATACAAAGAAAAGATACATTGCAGGCATATTCTAGGAAAGATTCCTTATTTGTATATGCAGGAGCGAATGTATGATTGCGTTTAGATGCATTCCTGGAATATTTTGTCACATATTCTACAGTTGTATATGAGGGTTTGTATATTTGTGTTTGTATATTGGCACATACAAAGGTGCAAATATACATTTGCTATAGTGCCGCAGGGGAGACACAAGTGATGGGGCCCACTAGTTGTATGTGCATTCGTTTGTATGTTTGCACATACAAGCCAATATACAATGAAGAAATATACATTCCGGACCTGATTGAAAATCAAATGCAGTGAATAATGTTTTAGGTCTGTAGCACGTAGATTGGGCACTTGTATGTGTTAATGTACATTCGAAAGATACAAGGGTTAAGATGCAAGCCAAATTTCAAAGCAACTTCAGCATGCCTCATTAAAATTTGAAATCCACCTTGTATGTATGAGGCAAATGTACATGCACATATACAAGGAAATATGCAGGAAAAGAGGGTACAAGCCAGACTCGAATTGAATTTTAATTTGTTCTAAACAGGTTTGGGGTCCACCTTGTATATCAAACATATGTATATGCATTTTGCATATATAAGGGATTTTTGAAGGGTGAACAGTGGCGATTGTACATGCATCCGTTCTTGCATATACAAGGGTGAAATGGCAAAATAGTGAATGGAAAAGTCAGCGATAGAGGAAAAAGCTGCCTATGTGGTGCGATATCATTGGCTCTTGACTTTTCTGCAGGTTTTTGAGCCGTTAGATCTCAGCGATGGGGGGAGATTGACGGCCCTATTTTGAATGCTTCATAAAGGAAGAACTTTCTGTGTGTCTGCACCAATTTGTGTGGGAAAAGCTTCATAGACAAGTAGAACTGCAATGGCTGCGGGTAGTTGAGCATTAATGGCATTTTTCAGATGCATCGATGGATGAAATGATAGATGAACTACCAGATTTAAAAGAAAATCTTCAGGCAACAGTGCAGCTCCCGAACCTTCCTGCTCCTTCCTGTTTGTCTGTCTGCTACAATCAATTTTGAGTGCCATTAAGATCATGCATTGTATCTGGTGAATTTTTGATTTACCTTGTAATTAATTTTGTTGAGTTTATAGTCTTGGTATAAAGGCCAAATTGTGTCACTCTTTTTGGTCGTTGAAGACTTGGGCAATTTTGGGGGAAAAATAATGAAATATAGGGCATTTTCCAGGCTGTTATATCTCTATGGAGTTTATGTGTTGCATTTGAGTTGTATCTTGCACATGTGTTCAATTTCAGTGTTAATGTTATATGAAAAATGCTTCTTGCATGTGTTTTGCTGTCTGTCTCCACTTGTTGTATGTATTTCTTCTTTTGAATCTAGTTGCTAAGGGTTTCCTAGATTCCTGGGTATAGATTTGTGTATCACATGCCTAATCTCTAACTTCCATTCAAGGAGTGGATTAAATCATTTTAGGTTAAGTATGGAGAAGATTGTATGTCAACTGGGATATTTGTAAGTAGAGACAGTTGAATACTTATCCTTGGGTGGTATTGTAAGGAAAACACTAGTCCTAACCCCTTGAAACTTGAATGACAGTTGCAAGCCATTATTATGTATACGTCTAGTTGACTCCTTTCCCTAAGATAGGCACCGGTCTATTCTTGTGAAGTAGTTATGATCTAAAACCCCTGTCTTGCATCCAAACCATAATTTTAAACCATTCCATAATTTCAACCTATTAGTTGTAGGAGTAGGATTGGGAACCCCTGCATACTCTCATACTTGACCAGACAAATATGTCTAAGAACATTGCCAACCTTGTGATTTATCACACAAATCTTGGTCCACACATGAGAGTATTATGTCTGTTATTACAAAGTTAAATCTTTCTGTCATTTGGAGAGTAAATGTTACATCTTTATCAAATAGGGACACCCCCTTGGTGCGGCAGAACCAGAAGTGAAGAGGAGGCAGCTCACGCAACCTCTCGTGTTTGTTGGCTGATTCTGCCTGTGCATTGGAACTGGCAAACCCTTTGCCGATTCAGAAAAAATTACCAATAGAATTGGTGACTCCACTGGGGACAAGAGTCAAATAATGTGAAATCATTGCTGCATATCTGGTTCTTTCATGTGAATGATGGTGCTCTGCTAGCGGTAAGAACTCAGAAAAATGTTTGATGAGCTTTCAGCTGTTTGAAATTTTTATCCTCTTTGGAGAGGTGGCGACTCTGCAAAAAAGTTTTAGTGCACATGAAAGGCTGATGTATGTTATTGAGATCTAAAAATATTCTGTTCAAAGCTTTAGCATCTGGATGAGAAAAGGTACCTAGCTCCTTCCCATTTATATTTGTTGTTTTATTGCATAAGTTAGATGTCAGGGGGAAGCCTTAGGTCTTAGATAGACATAAGATGTCTAAGAGTGAAGTTTATATGAATCCAAGTATGTATTCACCCATACTTAGTCAAGAGGGGGGTGATGTATTGAGTAAAAAAATTGAAGAGATAAAGAATATGTTGATATCCTTAGAAGCCCAGCAGGCTCAGTTAAATAGTAGTAACCCTGTTGTGTCTGCCAGTTAGAATGATAACCCTCTTGTAAGCTCTTTTGATCCTTTGTATGACCAATTAGATTTGTCATGGGTTGATTATCAAGTTGAAAGTATTCCTGCTAAAATTTACAATCAGATGCCTAGATTTAATGGACACAATGTGTGTGTGATGGGGGTGCACATATCCAAAACTTTCACTGCTTCATGGAGAGACATTCATTTAGGGATGAGGATATGTGGATGAGGTTTTTTGTTAGATCCTTTGGTGCTAGAGCCAGAGATTGGTATTTGAGCTTTCCAAAGAAATTCTTTGCCTGTTGGGATGAACTTGCTGACTGTTTTAGAAAAGGATTTGCAAGAGAACTTGCTGATCTTGTTGCAAGATTAATGGAAATTAGAAGACAAGATAAAGAGCCCACTATTGATTTCAATCATAGATTTGTAGTTGCCCTTTCACAAATCCCTGAAGGCTTCTAACATGATACTTCAGCCTGTGTTGGCATATATTTTGAAGCTTTCGAGGAGGGCTCTAGTGCATTGTTGAGGGAATTCAAGATAACAACTATGCAGATGGCATACAAGTTTTTAGAAAATATAGAAAAAATTAGAAATTAGCATATGCAGAATTCCCTGTCCACAGGCTTTGGTGTGAATAACAGTTGTATGGCTGCAAATGAGCAACTGATCATGGCATCATGTGAGGATAAATGTGAAAGTGAAAGCATAGAAGTTGAGACTATTGTATTTGAACATAATGCTGATAACAATGCTCAACTGGATTGTTCACCAATGAATGATGCCAATGAAAGGATCAATGTTAACTCACATTGCAAAGTTGAGGTGTTTGGTTCAGAAAACAATGATGAGGTTATGGACAGCAGCGAATATTGGTTTGAGTGGGTTTGTGGAGATAATTGTGAGTATTGTGCACAAGATAGAGAAGAAATCAGCAAATAAAGGAGCAGTTCCATGTTTGAATCATTGCCTTTTATTCAGACACATGGAAATGATGAAGAGCAATCAGAAAATGAAACAAGTGCTAGTATTGAGCATGATTATTCTTTATTTGATTATAGTTTTGTCTATGACACACAGGCTGATACTCCTCCACAAAGAGAATTCACTGATAATGAAAATGCATGTTTTGCTGCCCATGAACCAATAGCATACTATAATGAAATTGCAACACTTGGATCAATTTTTTCTGACACATATAGTGAGGAGGATTTGTTTGAGTATGGTGAGGATCTAAGCAATGCAATTAATATGGGTTCTGATTTTCATTCTGATGAAAGAGCAGCCAACATATATCATGAAGATTGTTGCAGGGAGGTGCCAGAATCTGAGTTTTTTCTATTCGGTGTAGTTGAAAGTTGTGTGCATGAAATGCACAAATATGGATTTGAGAGCTTCTCCTTTGATATACCAGCTTATGATAGAATGATATCTGATGTTCTTAGCTGTATGGTGGACTATGAATGTTTTCAATTTTCAATCCAGCTGGGAGATCATTTTACAATGCATATTGTTGATGTAGATGATAATATGTGTCATGTTTCATATGAGAATGTATTATTTGACAAATATGCATTGTTTATGTTGGTTAATGCTGATAGTTATGTGCATAAGGTTGACAAGGATAAGCTCAATGAGATGTTTGAATATGCAAATGACAAGGGTTGTTTGTGGGTAAATCATGGCAGCATCTTTAGGCCTGACCCAGTGAGATTAGAAGAAAATCAAGTGTTTGACAGAGGAAAATTTTGTTTTTTCCTTTTTGGTGGCCTTGTTCCACCAAGTAAATTTTAATGAATGTGTTTCGTGATGTAGGTTGGTGCGTGTTCAACTCTGTTGCCCAATGGATAAGGCCCAATCTACAAAACCAGAGATTCTGAGGTTTTCACCATGCCTACAAGAGGCATGTGTCCCTAGACAGAGCCTATGTTAGTAATCATTTATGTTTAGGGTTTTAGGCTCGAGCCACTGGTGGTGCCTGCATAAGTATTTAGGTTTCAAGCATTTAGATATGCAAGCACCTTCCCAAAAATCTAAAAAACTCTAACACTTTCAGCCTCTGCAATTGAAGAAATGCAAAAAATTAGTTAAGGTTCAAGTGTCTTTGTATATACAAAGGTGTTTGTATATACATATAGGTCAAAATGTGCATTGGCAGGTGCAAAATCTCCATCAGCCTTTGAAAAAAATCAATTATATGCATTTTAAATGCATATTGGGCTTTGAAATGTGCAATATACAAAGGGGAATCTTTCACAGATTCTCAGGAATATTCTTGCTTTGTATATCAGGTTGCATGTAGAGATACAAAGAAAAATGTACAAGGGTGGCAGACATGCTTCTACTACAGTGTGATGTACAAGTGGTCTTGTATATCGAGCTACATACAAAGCCGCCAGCATGAATTTCAAACATACAAACAAATATACATTCGGGCATGCATACAAAGAAAAGATACATTGCAGGCATATTCCAGGAAAGATTCCTTATTTGTATATGCAGGAGCGAATGTATGCTTGCATTTAGATGCATTCCTAGAATATTCTGTCGCATTTTCTGCAGTTGTAGATGAGGGTTTGTATATTTGTGTTTGTATATTGGCACATACAAAGGTGCAAATATACATTTGCTACAATGCTGCAGGGGAGACACAAGTGATGGGGCCCACCAGTTGTATGTGCATTCGTTTGTATGTTTGCACATACAAGCCAATGTACAATGAAGAAATATACATTCTGGACCTGATTGAAAATCAAATGCAGTGAATAATGTTTCAGGTCCGCAGCATGTATATTGGGCGCTTGTATGTGCCAATGTACATTCAAAAGATACAAGGGTTAAGATGCAAGCCAGATTTCAAAGCGACTTCAGCATGCCTCATTAAAATTTGAAATCCGCCTTGTATGTATGAGGCAAATGTACATGCACATATACAAGGAAATATGCAGGAAAAGAGGATACAAGTCAGACTTGAATTGAATTTTAATTTGTTCTAAACAAGTTTGGGGTCTGCCTTGTATATCAAACAGATGTATATGCATTTTGCATATACAAGGGATTTTTGAAGGGTGAACAGTGACGATTGTATATGCATCCGTTCTTGCATATACAAGGGTGAAATGGCAAAATAGTGAATCGAAAAGTTAGCGATAGAGGAAAAAGCTGCCTATGTGGCGTGATATCATTGGCTCTTGGCTTTTCTGCAGGTTTTTGAGCCGTTGGATCTCAGCGATGGGGGGAGATTGATGGCCCTGTTTTGAATGCTTGACGAAGGAAGGACTTTTTGTGTGTCTGCACCAATTTGTGTGGGAAAAACTTCATAGACAAGTGGAACTGCAATGGCTGCAGGTTGTTGAGCATTAATGGCATTTTTCAAATGCATCGATGGATGAAATGACAGATGAACTACCGGATTTAAAAGAAAATCTTTAGGCAGCGGTGCAGATCCTAAACCTACCTGCTCCTTCCTCTTTGTCCCTCTGTCGCATTCAATTTTGAGTGCCATTCAGATCATGCATTGTATCTGGCAAATTTTTGATTTACCTTGTAATTAATTTTGCTGAGTTTACAGTCTTGGTATAAAGGCCAAACTGTGTCACTCTTTTTGGTCGTTGAAGACTTGGGCAATTTTGGGGGAAAAATAATGAAATACAAAGCATTTTCCTGGCTATTGTATCTCTATAGAGTTTATGTGTTGCATCTGAGTTGTATCTTGCACATGTGTTTAGTTTCAGTGTTAATGTTATATGAAAAATGCTTCTTGCATGTGTTTTGTTGTCTGTCTCTACTTGTTGTATGCATTTCTTCTTTTGAATCTAGTATAGATTTGTGTATCACATGCCTAATCTCTAACTTCCATTCAAGGAGTGGATTAAATCGTTTTAGGTGAAGTATGGAGAAGATTGTATGTCAACTGGGATATTTGTAAGTAGAGACAGTTGAATACTTATCCTTGGGTGGTATTTGTAAGGCAAACACCAGTCCTAACCCCTTGAAACTTGAATGACAGTTGCAAACTATTCTTATGTATACGTCTAGTTAACTCTTTGCCCTGAGATAGGCATCGGTCTATTCTTGTGAAGTAGTTATGATCTAAAACCCCTGTCTTCCATCCAAACCATACTTTCACCCTGTTAGTTGTAGAAGTAGGATTAGGAACCCCTGCATACTCTCATACCTGACCAGACAAATATGTTCAAGAACATTGCCAACCTTGTGATTTATCACACAAATCTTGGTCCACACATGAGAGTATTCTACCTGTTATTACAAAGTTAAATCTTTCTATCATTTAGAGAGTAAATGTTACATCTTTATCAAATAGGGACACCCCCCTTGGTGTGGTAGAACTAGAAGTGAAGGGGAGGCAAATCACACAACCTCTCATGTCTATTGGTCAAATTTACCCATGCATTGGAACTGGCAAACCCTCTGCCGATTCAGAAAAAATTACCAACATAATCTATGATGGTTATGACGCATCAGAAGATGTTGTAAGAGGCCAGATTTAGTCTTGGGTGCCCAACCTTTGCATGGCTATTTTTGGACAAGTGGAAGGTGCTTGCAAGATGGCATTTAATGTGTGTATGTTGGAGAATCTTAGGAGAGAGAAGGTGAATGCCTAGGAGGAGTTGGAAAACATTTCTATAAGTATTTTTCATGTAGTTAGTGCTACAATATAGATTTTAGGTACTCAGGTGCTGCCGAAATGCTGTTGGATTGAAGACTTGTGGAGAGAGTTGTGTAGTTGATGTATTGTATAGATCTTTTATAGATTAATACAAACTTGTGCATCTTTCCTAGTCGAGTTTTTTACCTGCAAGGATTTTCTCCACATAAACACTATGTCATTGTGTTGAGTTCTTCATGTTTGACATCTTTTCTATAGTGGGTTTTATGTTTTGTTACAATCTCCTTTGTTAAAACACACTTAAAGATTGCTGAAATTTATTCGAAACAAATTACCATTAAAGTAGTGTTGCTTTCATTTCTAACATTTGGTATTAGAGCCTGGCCAGCTTTGACTCTTGGGTGGTAGTGTGGAAGCTGTAGTTGCAGTGGGAGATTTAGTTGTGTTTGTTTTACAGATCTTGTGTTGTTATTATGGCTACATCCACCGTTGCATCAACCTTTTGATTAGACATTAAGAAGTTCAATAGAATGGGGTATGAGTTGTGGAAGATGAAAATGGAAGATTTGTTGGAAGAAAGAAACTAGTGGTTGGCTGTCCAAAAAGAGAAGAAACCTGACGATGCCTCTCAAGATGAGTGGGGTAGACTAGATAAGAATGCACGGGGAACCATTCGGTTGTGTCTTTTAGACTGTATCATGTTGAATGTCACAAAGGAGGAGACTACACACAAGTTGTGGAATCGGTTGGGTGAGATCTATCAAGCCAAGAGTATGGTAAATAAACTTTATTTAAAAAGAAAATTGCTTTCCATGAAAATGTGAGAAGGTGAATCAGTTGCAGAGCATTTAAATTCTTTTAATTTTTTATTGAGTCAGCTTGATTCAGTAGATGTTGAGGTTAGTGAGGAAGATAAATGTATCTTACTTCTTTGTTATTTACCTCAGTCTTGGGAGAATGTTATCCTTGCTATCACTGCTAACCTTGCAGATCTGAAGTTGGATGCTCTTGTTTCAGTGCTACTATCACAAGAATTGAGGAAGAAAAGTTCAGATAATTCAGGTGATGCTCTCGGTATAATGAGAAGGTCTAAGGAAAGGGAACCTAAAGGAGACCAGAAAGGGGCTAAGGACAAGTCCAAGGGCTAGTCTAAGACTCCTGGTAAAAGAATAGAGTTAAGTGTTGGAATTGCGGTAAAAGGGGGCATGTGAAGGAGTATAGAAACCCAAAGAAATAGTGGGAGAGTTCTTCTGATAAGTCCTCGAATGCAGGTGAAGATGTTTTAGTTTCTGCATGTAATCTTGTTTCTAATGATCACTGGTTGGTTGACTCAGGATGCTCGTTCCATATAACCCTACATAAGGAATGGTTCTCCACATATGAAAAATATGATGGAGGTAATATAGACCTTGGAGACAACTCTTCATATCTAATTGTGGGGAAAGGCAAGATATTGTTGTGTTTTAGTGATGGGAGGATTAAAACCCTCCTTGATGTTTATCATGTTCCTGAATTAACTAGAAATTAGATTTCTATTTCAAAGTTGAATAGTTTGGTAATGCATGTGACTTTTGACAAGCATGGTTGCGGATTATTGAGAGGGAACTTGGTGGTAGTGAAGGGGAAGAGATTCAGAAGCCTATTCAAGCTTGAAGCCACTACAATTTATAATGCCTCCTATGTATCTGAGGCTAATACTGAAAATGCATGTATGTTGTGGCACCATAGATTGGGTCACACAAGCAATAATGTATTAAAAACTATTAAGAATAAAAATTTGTTAGATGGTGTTGATGGTAGTTTTAGCACACAACAATGCAGGTGTGATTGTTGGTTTCACACCTCTCTTGAAAAGTATCCTACCCTAGGTAAAACTACTCTAAGGTTTCTACAGCTAGGTCTTAGCTTGCTTGGAATGACTCAGTGGTATGTCTAGTTGTGCCAACAAGGGGTCTTACATGAATGCAGGGCTTATGAAAAATGGTAGCAATATATATGCAGAAACCCTAGGCAGTTCAGACTGTGAAGTCTAAAATTTCAGCAGATGATCAATGTAATGTTGCTTAAATCCTAAATCTACCAAACTTCATGTAAATAAAATGCAAAAGGAAAAGGGAGAGAGAAGGGATAAGAAATCCTAAGTGACAGTCACAACAGGGTAAAATGCTGCAGATAGACAAATACTTTCAATAAACCATTCCCTATTTCACCAGGATAGGAAACCCACAATGTTACAAGAAATGATGCGATCTTCAAAGGATCCTTACGATTTTCAAATTGCATTCACTCATTAAACACTCGGACAATGGAACAACTTAACTAGTGGAATGCAACTGAAATATACACAATGATAGGGCCCAGGCTAACTATACAGAGCAACTTACCATCGATAATCACTAATAGTATGGACCAAAGCATTCATCAGATATCTTAACATTTACCCATCATTGCAAAAGCATAACTAATTAAATTTAGATTGATATGAACCATGAAAACTAAAGAGGATAACACAAGAACACAAATTCCCAGCAACCTGTAAAACTTGCTTTGTATTGATCACAATTTGGTAGAACCTCAGCAATTCAATATCTAATCTTACTTACAAATGAGAGAAAATGATGGCCCTTTTATAGGCAAGGAACCATACCGAGTTTTTCAATGAACGGTGGAGATTAACTCGACACCAATAGTCCAGATTACATGGCATTTAATGAAGTATAATAGTTTGTTACATTTTCAGATTTGCATTTGTCTTGTAGGAAAAAGATAAAAAATAGCTTGCAAATACATTGAATCTAGATAAAATGGATACCTATTTGGTTGTATATGATGAAAAGTCAATTTTTAAGGTCTAATAAAGCCAAAATAGAATCACATGACGCTTGAAAACTTGAGCTGATGTGAATTCATGGGATTCCAAGTGCCGAATGGATCAAGGGGAGTATATGGTAGATTCTTTGATGAAGACATATCCAATTGGATGCTTACTGGATCATCATTGCATGACTGGACTGCTGGGACAACTATGAACAAGTGTGAACATGTCTTGGACATTGGACTGGATCTTCAGGAACAACAATGAGATAGAGTTGATCTTGTATGTCTTTAGCTCTTGTAGCTCATCTCCATCATCTTGGATATCATACTAACTTCCTTTTGTAGGTGCATCAGCAATTTGGTTGATAAAATGTCGATTCTGCAGTTCTGGGTCAGCATTGCACCTCTTATGTGTTCACCTCTCAAGATAGCTCCAATAAGCTCCTATGCTATCCAAGACCTGCAATTCACAATACAAAGCATCAATTTCATCTTGACAAGTCATTTTTCATCAATTTGAACCAAAATATGTCCATTTGCAATCATGGATTCATTACAAACAACATATTGTCAATGTCACTTTCTTATAACCAACCTCTTAAATCTAGTGATTTTCACATAATTTTTTGCCATTTCCAAGTACCCATTTGGCCAATATATTGATCTAGGAAGTTTTTTTAGTCATTAGGATCCATTTGGAAACTTTTATTTTATGTTTTTCTAGCCTTTTCTATAAAAAGCGAGATTTTTGGGGGTCACAGACTTTTCATGTGCAGTGGCATTAATTGTTGTAAAATATGCCCAAAATCCACACAAACTTGGTAAAATATTCATTATGATATGACGAATAGATATGTAATTCAAATCCATCAAGAAAATCCAATTTACTCCTTGAAAAACTCAATTTTTAGGCTAAAATACCAAAAAGGGCAGGTTTTGGGGTCTATTTTTAGCACTAATTTCATTGGCAGGGATTTTTAATGCAACCGATTAGCATGAATTTCTCTATCTACCGACCAAGTGCAGTTGAGGCAAATATTAGTGCAAGTCGGTTGAAGCTCGTTTTAGCGCTTTTCTTCGAAACTGTCTCGGTGGGGATTTTTGGTCCGACTGACTTAGCGGTACCTTGGAGGGAGGTCGATCGGAGGCGAATTTAGTGCAAAAGTCAGTAGAAGGCCTTTTTAGTGCTTTTTATAGTAGGAGGTGTTTTTAGTGCTAGATTTTGAATTGGCTAGAGTGAAAGTATATTTAAAAATATATTTAAGTATAAGTCAGATGTTTGAGATAGGTTCTAGATCCATAGGATTTCATATGCAGATTCTAGAATTTTGTGATTCCATCAGATTTCAGACTTAGCCATTTTTTAAAGATTTTTCAGGGTTTCAGACTTAGCCAGATCAAGGCTTCAGGACCATGTGTCAAGATGAAAGTATATGAACCCTTTAGTGAAATCTAATAGAATTTGACATGATTTTGCAACTATAAGATATGGAAACTAAGAATTTCAACATAAAACATCTTGCAGAAGCACTTTCAAGGGCAATATTCAGTGACATGAGATTTTAGAGAAAAATGTCATAACACCCAATTCCAATGCAGAAGGCAAAAAATGGCTATCTTTCAAGTACAAGACCACTCAAGACACTTCCAAATCAATCATAAAAGGCATCAAATGACTCCAAACATGCAAAATGCTGAAATTTGAAGCAAATACTACATTCTAAGCACAATTTCACCTTCTCATCATCATAAGGCAGAAAGGTTGAGACTTCAAACCAAAGCAAAAGAGGGGGTCTCCATTTGGCAAAATGGGGTGTGTGTGCAAGGCACAATAGATGGTTTCTCCTATTCTGATGAGGACTTTGATTTTTGTGAGCATTGTGTGTTTGGTAAACAAAACAGAAAATCATTTCCTTCAGGAAGCAATAGAGCAAAAGAGAAGTTAGAAATTATTCATATGGACGTGTTTGGTCCTATGGATAGTGATTCTATTGGAAAGTCTCATTATTTTGTCACCTTCATTGATGATGTATCTAGATTTAAATGGATTTATTTTATGAAGCATAAATCTAAAGTTTTCACCAAAGTTTAAGGAATTCAAAGTCTTAGTAGAGAACCAATCAGGTTTAAAGATAAAAAAATTAAGATCTGACAATGGAGGGGAATATTGCTTTAAAGAATTTGATGAGTTTTGCAAGCATGTAGGTATAACCAGACAAAAGACAACTCCATATACACTACAACAAAATGATGTAGCAGAAATGATGAACCAAACAATTATGGAAAGGGCCAGAAGTATGTTGAGTGATGCACAGTTCAATAAATGCTTTGGACAGAGGCTGTGTGTACTACTTGCTACTTGATAAACATATCTCCTTGTAAGGCTCTTGATTCGACACCTTATGAAGTGTGGACAGGTAAGAAACCTTCTATTTCACATTTAAGGATTTTTGGTTGAGGCTTTTGTTCATGTGCCTAAGGAAAAATAATCTAAGTTGGATCCAAAGCTAAAAACTAAACATTCATTAGATATGGTGATAATGTGAAAGGTTATAAGATTTAGAATCCACTAACCTGCAATATTGTCTTTTCTAGAGATGTTATTTTCGGGGAACTTATAGCTATTTTTGAACCTGAGTAGCCAAAAGAGAAAGAAGAAAAGGTAATTAAGGTGCACTTTGATTTAGAGCAGCAAGATGCACCTCAGGAAGAATAAAATGTTGGATTGGGAGGTGAAGAAGAAGATTCAAGTAGTTTTAATGAAGATGAATCTATTGTGATAGAAGAAGTTGGTGTAGATGATCATGCAAAAGAACAAGTAGAGTCTCTTACTCCACCCTTGAGGATATCCACAAGACAACGTAATCCAATTGACAGGTATAGCCCACCAGATTTTTGTTGTGTATATGATTTATTGAGTACTAATGATGAACCTAGATCCTACAAGGAAGCTATTTCTATAGATGATAGTGAGTCTTGGCAATTAGCCATGCATGAGGAGATGATGGATTTAGACTCTTGTAACATCTGGGATCTTATTCATTTACCCAAAGGAAGAAAGGCCATAGGATGTAAGTGGGTCTTCAAGAAGAAGTTTGGAGTAGACGGTTCATTGGAGAAGTACAAGGCTAGAGTGGTAGCTAAGGGCTACTCCCACAGAGAGGGAGTTGATTTTGGTGAGATATTCTCTCCTATTGCTAAATTGACTTTTATTAGATTTCTCATATCCATTGCTGTAGCTTATGATTGGGAGATTGAGCAAATGGATGTCAAGACCGCATTCTTGCATGGAGATCTTGAAGAAGAAATTTATATGCAACAACCTACAAGTTTTGAGGTAAAAGGAAAAGAAAAATAGGTTTGTAGGTTAAAGAGGTCTCTCTATGGTTTGAAACAGTCCCCCAGAATGTGGTATCAAAAGTTTGATTCATTTGTTTTCAAATTAGGTTTTGTTAGAAACTAGGAGGATCATTGTGTTTACATTCATTGTATTGATGATTCTATACTGGTGATTGCTTTGTATGTTGATGACTTGTTATTTTTCAACAATACTAAGGGTATGATTAGTGAGCTTAAATCCCAACTTTCAGGTGCATTTGATATGAAGGATCTTGGAATTGCCAGGTATATTCTAGGAATGAAAATCAGAAGGGATAGAGTTAACAGAAAGCTTTGGTTATCACAAAGTAAGTATGTGAATACTATTTTGCAGAGGTTTAGTTTGCAGGACTATAACCCAGTTAGAGTTCCTTTACCCATTGGCACTAAACTTTTATGAGATATGTGTCCAAAGACTGAGGATGATTTTGAGGATATGTCTAATGTGCCATATGCTTGTGTTGTAGGGAGTTTGATGTATGCAATGGTTTGCACTAGACCAGATATTGCCCAAGTAGTGGGAGTTTTGAGAAGATTTATGTTTAACCCTAGTAGACAACATTGGAACTATGCATAGAGGGTGTTTAAATATCTTGTAGATACTCCTGATCACTGTTTGGTTTATTCTGGTACTGATAGTGGTGATAAATCTTTAGACATATAGGGTTTTGTTGATGCAGATTGGGCAGGTGACTTGGATAGTCGAAGGTCCACTAGTGGCTATGTGCTTACTTTGTTTGGAGGTGCAGTGAGTTGGATGAGTAAGAGGCAGCCCACAGTTGCTTTATCCACCACAGAAGCAGAGTATATGGCTGATACTCATGTTTCTAAGGAGGCAGTTTGGTTGAGGAGACTATGTACAAGTATTGGTTTTGATTGCAGGATCATTCAGATTGGTTGTGATAGCCAGGGTGTTATCTATTTGGCTAAGAATCCCATGTATCATGCTCGAACTAAGCATGTTGATGTTTAGTATCACTTTGTTTGAGAGTTGGTTGCAAATGGAGAGATTGAGTTGAAGAAGATAGACACTCAGGAGAAAGTTGCAGATTCATTGACCAAGCCTATGAGCATAGAGAAGTTAGTATGGTACAAAGAGGCCATGGGCCTTGTTTCTAGTGCCTGATTATTTCATTTGATTTCCTATGGGTTGATTTACAATGTATAATGTCAAGTGGGAGAATGTTGGAATAAGGTGTCATTAACATTGTAAATTCCAATATTGTATTTTATTCCATTTATTATTTGTTATTTGTAATTACCCATAAAGGAATGAGGTAGTCTCATTGACAGTAGTAATTCTAGAGTTACTGGCGGTAGTTACGAAGTGACATTTACTATTGGAAAATATAAAAACTTGAAGTAAATGAGGGTAGGCATGATCCCTTGAGGAATCTACTATGTTTGGCATGTATGACAACTGTCATAATGTTTGGTAAGTGAATCTATGACACCTGCAAGTTGTCATAAGATTTTGTGATTCTATGACGCATATGATGGATATGTTAGTTGTATATTTGCTATATTTAGCCCAAGGTTCCTATCTTGGAATGATAGTCTTTTATGGAATCTATGATGGTTATGATGCATCATCAATTGTTATAAGAGGCTAGATTTAGTCTTGGGCGCCCAACCTTTACATGGCTTTTTTTGGACAAGTGGAAGGTGCTTGTAAGATGGCATTTAATGTTTGTATGTTGGAGAATCTTAGGAGAGAGAAGGTGAACACCTAGGAGGAGTTGGAAAACATTTCTATAAATATTTGCCATGTATTTGTTGCTATAATACAGATTTTTGGTATTCAGGTGCTGCCAGAATGCTGTCGAATTAAAGACTTGTGAGAGAGTTGTGTAGTTGATGTATTGTACAGATCTTTTACAGATTAATACAAACTTGTGCCTCTTTCCTGGTAGAGTTTTTTACCTACAAGGGTTTTCTCCATGTAAAAACTATATCATTGTGTTGAGTTCTTCATGTTTGACATCTTTTCTATAGTGGGTTTTATGTTTTGTTACAATCTCCATTGTTAAAGTACACTTAAAGATTGCTGAAATTTATTCGAATCAGATTTCCATTAAAGTAGTGTTGCTTTCATTTCTAACACTTCTCCCCAAAAGTTTTGGACCAACCTTTTGATTCCTTAGGCCCCTTATGATCTCCTTTTGGTCCTCTTTCCTTAGACCTGCCCTGACATTAAGAGCATCCATCGAGCTATCCATAGCCTTCTTCCTCATTTCTTGTCACAACAGAATTGCAACAAGGGCATCCATCTTTGGATCTTCAAGGTTAGCAGTGATAGCAAGAATGAAATTCTCCCAAGACTCAGGAAAAGAATAAAGAAGCATAATACACTTATCTTCCTCATCTATCTTAACATCTACAGAAGCTAATTGACTCAGAATGAAATTAAATGTATTCATGTGCTTAGCTATCGAATCACCCTCCATTTTAAGGGAAAATAACATTCTTTTGAGATATAGTTTATTTACTAGGCTCTTGGCTTGATAGATTTCACCCAACTACTTCCATAATGCATATATAGTCTTTTCAATAGAGACATTCAATAGGACAAAGTCTACAAGGCAAAACCAGATTGTTCCTCTTGCCTTTTTGTCCATCTTGTCCCACTCATCTTGACTAATAGTATCAGGTTTCTTCTCTTTTGTTGTAGCCAACCATTGATCTCTTTTTTCAAGGAGATCCTCCATTTTCATCTTCTACAACTCATAACCTATTCCATTAATTTTTTTGATGTCCAATCAAGATGTGGATGTAGCCATGGCTTTTACACAAATCTACAAAATAAAATCAACCAGAACTCCCACTATAGATCAAAAAACACTCACACTTCCACCAACGACACATAAATAGCTAGGATTTGATACCAAATGTTAGAAATGAAGGTGAACAAGTATATAATGGAAACCTAATTACAACTGTAGCTATTAATATAGTGAAAAACCAAAATGGAGACAGTATAAAATCAACACAAAGAAATAGCAGAACATAAGATCAAACACATAACACAATGTTTACATGGAGAAACCATTTCGAGAAAAAACTTCACATGAAGAGATGTACCAGTCTATATTAACTTCAAATAGAGTTTACAATACAACACTATCAATCTCCTCTCCATTCTTCAATCTAGTAGTGCCTGTAATACTCTCTCATACATAGATGTAATATAATATCCTTATAAAAGGGGTTGCCTTCTAGGGAAAGACAAGCTAACAAAATCTCTGCCGTCAGATCTATAACCCAATGATGAACGGTCTAGATTTATAATGGTAATTTATATATAAAATGTGACTTTCAGGGGCATTGCCCCCGAACCCCCACTGAAGCATGCGGTACCCTAACCCCCCACCAGGGGGCCATCCCCCCAGACCTTGTAGGGGGGATGATGAGTGCCAAGTTGCACCCATGAAATACATCTTTTTACCTCTCTTTTTCTCCTTCCTCATCCCATCTTTCTTAATGTCTGCACCCAAATAAGCTAGCAAGATCATTCTAGTTAATGATTAATTGAGATAGATTACTTAAGATCATAATTTCTGATTGAGGGACTAATGTGCATGGAATTGATGGAAAAATGCAGAAACTTCTCTCTTTTTGAATTAACAGGTGTAGATGCTAGGAACAACAATTTTGTGCATCTCCAGAGATAGTCTTCAATGATCTCTAGAGACAATACCAGAATACCACGACACCAGAAGTTTTGAAGGAAAGAGAAAGCCTCCCCAGAGTTGAACAAATAAGGCCACAATGGTATCTCTAGAGCTATAGACATCTCCAGAGCTATAGTCATATCTCTAGAGCTACAGACAGGGATAGATATCTCCGGCACCTCCTGAGAGCAGCACATATTTCTAGCATAAGCTATCGATCAGGCACTCTTAGCAGTGATCGTAATACCCCTCATTTCACTCAAATCATCACCTGAGTGGTGAAGGGTCATCTTTAGTTAAACTATTGGAGTTTTTATCTTTATAAAGTTTTTGCATGAGTTACGGATAGAATTGATTCAATACCCATATTTTTAGGGCCTCGCTACCCAAATGTATTAAGACTCAAACTTAGAATTCTGAGTGGACTCCTGTTCCACTCAGTCTACTTTTATTGCATGATTATTTTCCATAGTTAGACAGCTAGTGTAATAAAGATATGGATGTCATCTCATAGAAGAACTAGTAGATAAGATAAGTGATATGTCATCACTTATTTTCATATATACTTATAGAAACAGCAGAAGAAATGTACAATGATTGACTTATTCTGATTCTTGGTAATCTCAGTTCTGTGATATCAATATTGTTCATGAATGCAAAGTGAATGGAATTGGATTGAATTCAGCTGTGATCTTCTTCTTTTGTACCAATTCCCTACTATAGCCTTTAGCCCCAAGGGTGTGGAGCAAGGGCCTACTCTCACCACCAAGGCAGAAGGCTAGTACCACTGTTTTGTTACTTCAAATTTTGCTGAGAAAAGTATTTACTGATTTTGATAGATAGATGCATGTTACTATTTTTTAAATTACTTTAAGTAACTTCTTATTTAATTTTGTTTTCAGCATTCCTGAAATTCATTCAGTAAGTAGATAGATTAATTTAGTTAAATTGGTAGAAGTTCTGAAGATTAGCTAGGAAAAATGGTAATTGTAGAATCCCTAATTGTAGACAACTGAGGACACATCCCTTGGATTTTGACATCTAAAAATAGATTAAATGATGAGGTACAATGACACCTTGTCAGGGGGTACCCCCTACAACCCCCCAGATAACCTACATCCATTGGGTACCTAGATCAAACATGTGATTGAAATAAGATCGCTACTTGGTGAACATTTCATACCTTATGAATGATTTACAAACAATATTAGGAGTAATTAATTACATAGGATTTATAATGTTGATGGAACCTTAATCCTAATAGGGACACCTAAGTATTCTTTAAAGACATTGAAATGGGCATCATCCTTGGATCAACTACAACATGATTTAGGAACATACATACATCTTCCAGCATGGGAAGATATCTTGCATCTTTAGTTGGTTTCATTTCTTCCCAAGGGAAGGAACATTGTTCAATGTTCTTATATCTATGTCTACATCCTTTGTCGACTATCTAGCCTCATTGCAATAAGACACATATTATGGGGGGTCTCATAGTCCGTCTTTCAATTTCTTTCCTATGGAGGGAAACATTTATTGTAATTGGTGAAAGTAGTACTTATTCACTTGTATAATTTATTTTCATTCATCTTTTCTCTCTTTTTAGAGGATAGTTTTTTCCCATAGTGTTTTCTATCTTATCTCCACTTCATGAGAGATTACTTTGTACATGGGTACCTATCCAGGCCTAGTAGCCAAGATAGATCTCTTCTTGTACCCACATAAGCTACATTTAATGGGGGTGTTAGTACTAAACTTTAATGTATATTACTTATTCTAAGTAATATAATTAGCACATGGCTTTAAGCCACCTTATGTGGCTAGGTGTCGACTTGGAGAGTTAGACACAACTCTCCAAGCTATGTTTTGACATCCTTTTGCCACTTGGTGAGTGGAGTGTTGAAGTCGACTTAGCCTCCTCACTCATCCACACCTATATTCACTTACCTCTGGTTATTATACATGGTGGATTCAGTGGATTTGCATACAATTTCTTTGTTGTGATGTTTTTCCATCTTTGTGCGTATTTTCATCTTCCTAATCTTGGTTTCTAATGTTTTTTCACTAAACTCCACCATGTAGACTTGTACAATCAAAGCCTAAGAAACTCCTGTTATGGAGTAAAATGTGTACCCTTGCTAAATAGGACCTATTTTAACACCCATTGAAGCAATAAACAATTAATTATCGATCCTGATGAATAAAATTGACAAAATAAACTTAGGACATGTCTAAGCCCAGTTTAATTGGCACTCTTCAAAGTTTGTGGGGATAAATAACTAAGGCGCCTAGTGCCCTAGTCGTAGATGTTAGCCCTGACCCTATTTTTTGGTGTCGACTTAGAACACCTCCTTGTCTTATACACGTTGGCCCCATTTGGTTTTATTCATTGGTGGTGAGTGAGAATGCATATATAAGAAATTTAGTTTATTCATTTGAACATCTAAGCAATCTAGGTGGCACACTTGCACTCTCTCTTATTCTCTCCCATGTTCTCTGTTCTTCTCTAAAGATCTCTGTGGTGGATTATTATTGTTTCACTAACTTCTTGTAGGTCTTGTGAAGATCTCTCTACTTCTTTTGGCTACACCAACTTCTTGAGTCAAGTTGTGATACCACATCAAGCAAGCTAGGGTTTCCATGTTCATGGTGACTTCTTTCCTTCATGCTATATTATAGCATTCTATTCTACTTCAAATTTGCCTTTGCCCTCCTAGGGAACACACTCTTTGATCTCTCATCATTTTTATTGTGGAGGTGGAAACATCATTCATGGAGCTTGACTTAGGAAAGCTCCTAAACAGCACCAACCATTTTCCCTTCTTTTTTTATGTGCAGGTTGCATCTAGAGGATTCTAAAGATAAGAAATTATAGGAGACATGAAGATAGACATGTGAAGGCACCTAGATCTGGAGATCCTGTAAAACCCTAATTTGGGTCTAGAAAACTCAATACCATGGTTCCTCTCAGCTCCTAAAATCAGATCTAGGTTCTCCTTTGTTCCCTGATCTCTTTTGTGGTATTAGATTCCCTATATCTATTTCTGACAGTCATCTGTTTGTAGATCTTGGTCAATTAGGGTTTCATCTTTTGCCCTAGTTTGGTTGGTTAGGTTTGGTTGAATTTGGTTGACACTCCTCTATACAACAAAGGGACAAAACCACTATAGTTTAGCTCTCCTTCATGGGTAGAAGCCAAGCTTGGTTTGTCTTCCAATGTTAATGGATGAGGGTTTGACCTAGTTTAACCTTTTAGGCTCTCTCTTTTCTGCATAACATTTTGGTGAAATCGACGTATCTTGCACTTTTACATCCTTCTTGTTTTAGATATGACTTATTTGATGCCCTAGATCTGATTAGGTTAGATTCATTCATCATTTTTGAAAGTTACATTGCTTGTATTTATATTGTTTCATTATTAGGGTTTACAAAAACCTTGCATTCATAGAAAACCTAGCTAGTCTTAAGCCTAGGATTTCTAGATTCATGTGTTGTGGCATTATTTGGTGGATTAAATTAATTTTATTTGCTGTAGCATATCATCTTTGTGTTTAAGAAAAGAACATTCTTGCATCTTTGCATTTGAAATTAGAAAATCAAGCATTTGATGTAGGTTTAGAAAAAAACATATTTGTCATATTATCTATATTTCATAAGTTTAGATCATCATAGCATGATATAAATATCTGAGTTTTACATCAGATCTGATTGGTATTGCATTATTTAATCATTTTCTAGTGGTATATTTGGCATTTTCACTTATTCATTATTAGGGTTTCCAAAAATATTGCATTTTTGGAAAACCTGGCTAGTCTTGCACCTAGGGTGTGTTGATTAGACTCTTGTTCCAAATTTTGCTGATGTTAATTAATGGTCAAATCTAATTTTTCATTTCTGTAGCATTTCATAAATATCATTTGTGTTCAAATTACAAAGGAAAAAACATTCTTGCATCAAATAATTTTGGTTTAGGGAATAAGCATTTAAGATCTAGGGTTTGATGGTAAAACTCTAGCTAGTCTTGCATGTAGTTTAAAATCTTATTTTAAGATCTTTGTTAGGATTGCTAAATTTGGATTTTAAGTTTCTGTAACTCATCATATTTGCCATATTTGTTTAATTTAGAAAGCAATAACATAAACAAGACTATCTAGCTTCATTTGATACTCATGCATCTTCATTTAAAGCAAAGCTTTCTAAATCCTTCTTTTTTTTACTTAGGAAAATCATTTGCACATACTACACACCTTACATTTGCAATACTTAGTTGTTGTGGTTAGCAAGATCACATTTTTGGAAAGCCTTGCTTATCTTGCACTTGTAGGTCATTGATTGCAATCTTATTTTAGATACTCAAGTCATGTCTAAAATCAATTGTACATTGCTGTTCTATATTAGACTTACATGTATTATTGTCTTATTTATATTACTTCTCTCAATATTAGAGAACCTTACTAAATTCATCTCCATGAATGGTCATGAGAAATATGATGGTGATAGCTCTTCTACTACAAATGATAATACCATCATCATCATCTATAAGGCATATGATGGTGACTTAACTTCGCCTACATCACCCTATGTTTGGATCCCTCTCCCAAAATTGAGAACATTTTTGCACAAGAGGATGAAATTATTAACACATGTTGCTTAACATTACTTTACCTTCTCTTCATTTGGATGATCTCTCTTCTAAAGATGAGGCATTAGAGGATGTTGAGCATATCACTTCTACTTCTAACACATCTTCCATAGTACATGATGAATCCATGACTCATCCTATTGAGCTTCCTCCTTTGGTTGCACATTTAAGTACCTTGGATATCACTAAGGCTGTGAAGACCCATGATATTCCTCCTTTAGTTGCATGTTCAAGTACTTTGGATATCACTAAAGATGTGAAGACCATTTCTCTTGATCCTTTGGTTACATGTTCAAGCCCCTTGGACATCACTAAAGATACAATCATTGACAATTTTCTTAAAATAACTCTACCCTCTCTTCATTCTAATGCTCTCCCTCCAAAAGATGAAGCAGATGAAGATTCTTCATTTATAATGGATCCTCCATGGGTAGATATTGGGCATTCATTACATTCTCCTAAATCTTGTATTTCTCAAAAAGACAACAATGTAAATGTTATCATCATTAATAAGCTTATTCCAACCCACTAAGGGGATAGTGAATAAGTAAATTAATGTTCAAAACACTCCAAAAATCATGGCACATGAGGCACATAATCTGCTTCCTTTATCTAAACCTATGATTACAATTCGAGGTGTTCCAAAACCATCTCGACCTCCTGGTTACTTTCTCAATATTGCAAAGAAAATTACTCAAAGGAATCAAGGTGTTTAAAATGTTTTGCAACAATCTCATTATAATGTGCTTGCTCACACATACAAAACCTATAATAACAAACAAAGTAAGCAAGAACTAAGCATGTATCTTTCTCTTCCACCTTCTCAACCTTTTCTTCCCCCACCTCCTCGTCTTTCTCAACATGCTAACCTAGAGAATACAATCTTGTTGAGTAGCTCTATGCTACTCCAACTAAGATCTCTCTATGGGATTTAATACAAACATCACCTACATACCACAGAATGCTCCAAGAGGCTCTACAAAAGGCAGTTGTTCCACCTTTTGTTAGACCGAATCATGTAGCATCTCTATTTAGTTGTATGCATGCGACAACATCAAATATGTTATTTCAAAAAAATGAATTACCTCCCATAGAAGTGTGAAACCAATATGAGCCTCTTATGATATTTGTCATCATTAATAAAATGAGGGTAAGACACACTATGATTGATGGTGGATTAGGTCTTAAGGTTTATGGCATAGACTTTTGACATAAAATCAATGTTGATATGTCTCTCCTCAAACCAGATACACTCAATAATCGTGGCTTTGATAATGTTGGTAGGAAATCACTAGGTACAATCACCTTAATGTTAAGGCTAGACCTGTGACATTGTCTACACTTATCCATGTCATGCCTAATTCTATTTCATATAATCTTCTTCTTGGTAGGTTGTGGATTCATGCCATGGGGCTAGTCCCATCTACCCTTCACCTTTCCATAAAGTTCATTTTTGAAAACAAGCTCCATATAATTAAAGCTGATTTGGTTATGGATTGTTGCTTACAAATGGAAGCAAGACATCAAATTCCTCTAAAAAAATTTCTCCCTTCTTTAACATAAACCAAACTACTACTCTCTATTACTAACAATAGTAATGGTCAGGATTGTGTTGGCCCTTCAAATGCATTTTTGGTGATGATTAGGGTTTGTTAGATTTTACACCCAGCTTTATGGGTGAGTATCAAATCTCACCATCACACCCAAAAATCACGAAGGTAAATGAAATTTCTTCAACACAATATCATGCTCCTAAGAAAATTAAACACACAAGTAATGATGATGGAACTTTTGATATTGCTGATGATCTGCCTTCTATAGAAATGGATGCCATTTGTGATAAAGTATCAAATCAATCTAAAAATATCAAAGCTAATGACTCATCTTCTTCCAATGCATCTCTTGGTAATGATGAGGTCCCTTTAGATTTCAACCCTCATGGGCTTGTTGAAACAAGAATTGACCCTCCTCACAATGATCAAGAGTATGATCCTTCTACTTCTTCTAAAATCAACAAAGCTAGTCATATGACCTCTCATCTTCCTTCAGACTTGGAGATGTGTTATGGGCATAGATTCAAAATTCTTTCTAAACTTGGATACAATGGAAATGGGTTAGGATGCAAAGAACAAGGAATTAAGGAACATGTGGAACCAACACTGAACTTGTCTAAAGTAGGTTTAGGTTTCCAACCTTCTCCTACATTCTCTCCACCATGTTCACAACAAAAAATGTTTCTTCCTACTCCACCTATATCTTATTTATTATCTCGACAAGAGTGTATGTTGTTGAGTCTACTCAAAGACCGCTTAACCACTGTTCTTCCTCCAACACACAAAAATATTCAACAAAATAATCATTCAACACCTCATTACTATGCATATCATCAAGTGCATGACCATTCCACTAAGGAATGTCGAGTCTTGGGTGACAAAATTCAACAATTTTGAACATGGTATGGCTCTAGCACTTTTTCACCATGCTTGATGTAGTCCCTAGAGCACCTTGTCCTCCATCCATTTTATAATAAGCAAGCTGGGAGAGGATGATTTGTTATAGACCAAATTGCAGGCGTGGTCCTTCCTTCTTATTTGTGTTATACTTGTATGTATTGTTATCCGTATATTGTGATGTTTTGTTCATGGTTAGTTCTCCCTTGACACCCTTGTTAACAGAAAGGTATAAGGAGAAAGAACACATTGTGTCATTCCTCTATATGTATCTCCATTATCCTCTATTTCATGATGTACAATTTCATTATTTTTCTTGGATGATTTAGCATCCTTTCATGATTCAATTTGTGTACTCTACTTTCATGTGATCTTTCCTCCGTCATATCCATAGTTATGATGTTTTATTTATGTGACAAGTTATTACAATGCTTGGAATCATACCATGACTACACAAGCCATCATGTATCATGCCTTCAAGCATTGCCTTGGTTTTCTCATCTTGGGGGAAAACCCTTGTTGTGATGTAGCTTTTGAGAATACATATCATTTGGGCATGTGCTTTAAGAAAACTCTCATTCCTATTTAATATGTCTTCCTTATTCTACCTTAAAGAAAATTGCTCCCTCATGGAGTTAGAAATCAGTTTAAGGTGGGGGCATAAATCATACTATGAGCCTTACTCTCATCTTTCTATCAAAACACTTTTTGATTATTTTCATTACTACACTCTCTTGGAAAGGATTGTGGCACACTTAGAAACATGATCTGAGTCTATCTTGTTGAAACTCCTTGCATGTTTGGGAGAAGGGTTGGAACCACCAACTTGAGTTTGGTTAGAGTACATTTGGGTATGCTTACAATGCCTTCTTATTTTGCAAGGCTTGGTATATTCCCTTGAGTGGAAACACCTATTTTAAGATAGATTATTTGTATGATGTGTTGTATTCTCTTGTTCTTCTTACTTCTAACTAACCCCTTCTTAGTATTCTTCTTATTGCATCTTGGGGAATGATGCATGGTGATTGAGACAACCTTTTAGATTGAGGTCTCTTTTTTCATGCTGACTCAACTTTTGTTAGGTGCTTCTTGTGGTTGTTGTATGATGCATGTATTATCCTCACACATTCTTATTTTCTATGTATTCTTCATGCCTCATGCGTGCTTCATGTGTATTTTCTCTATTTATTCCTTATGTATGTCTCTTGATTGCTTTGTGTGTATTCCATGTGTGTTTCATGTGTATTCTATGTATACCTTGTGTATGGTGTATTACTTTGTGTATGACGTGTATATTGTGCATATGGTGTATATACTTTGTGTAATGCGTGTACATTTTTATTTCTCAAGTGTATGCCTTGTGTATGTCTTGCCTTATCTCATGTTTTCTAAGTGCTCCATGTATGAGTGAATTATGTCATGTGTCTTATGTGTATGCAAATCATCATAGACTCCTAGAATCCTAAACTTGGGGGCTTGATCACCTTTTGATTTTTGGTGACATTCTATGGCTTCTATGTTCATTGTGATTGAAGTCTATCTTCTCCTTACTATAGTGTGAGTTCAAATGTAAGTTCATACCCATGCTAAAGTGGGGGCTAAATGTTATGGAGTAAAATGTGTATTCTTGATAAACATGACCTATTTTAACACCCATTGAAGAAATAAACAATTAATTCTCGATCTCGATGAATAAACCCAACAAAATAAACTTAGGAAAGATCTAAGCCCACTTTAATTGGCACTCTCCAGAGTTTGTGGGACTAAAGGACCAGGGCACCGAGCACCCTGGTCCCAGATGTTAGCCCTGACCCTATTTTTGTGGTTTCGGCTTAGAACACCTCAGCTTATACATGTCAGTCCCATTTGATTTTATTCATTGGTGGTAAGAAAGAATGCATATATAAGAAAGTTAGTTTATTCATTTGAACATCTAAGCAATCTAGACACACTTGTACTCTCTTCTTCTCTCTCTCATGTTCTTTATTCTTCTCTAATGCTCTCTATGGTGGATTATTGTTGATGCACTAACTTCTTGTAGGTCTTGTGAAGATCTCTTTACTTCTTTGGACTACACCAACTTCTTGAGTCAAGTTGTGATGCCACATCAAGCAAGCTAGGGATTCCATGCTCATGGTGACTTCTTTCCTTCATACTATATTACAACATTCCATTCTACTTCAGATTTTGCCTCTGCCCTCCTAGGGTACACACTCTTTGATCTCCCATCATTACTATTATGGAGGTGGAAACACCATTCATGGATCTTGACTTAGGTAAGCTCCTAAATGAAACCAACTATTTTCCCTTCTTATTTTTGTGCAGGTTACATCTGGAGGAAACTAAAGATAACAAGTTACAAGAGATAGGAAGATAAATAGGTGAAGGCACCCAAATTTGGAGATCCTACAAAACCCTAATTTGGGTCTAGGGTGATTAGTGCCCTAGTTCCTCTTAGCTCCTAAACTTAGATCTAGGTTCTCCTCTATTCCCTAATCTCTGTTGTGGTATTAGTTTCCATGTGTCAATTTTTGGTAGTCATCTATTTATAGATCTTGGTCAATTAGGGTTTCATATTTTGCCCCAGTTTGGTTGGTTAGTTTTGGTTTAATTTGGTTGACACTCCTCTATACAATAAAGGGACAAAACCCCCATAGATTGGCTCTCCTTCATGGGTAGAAGCCAAGCTTAGTTTGTGTTCCAATGTTAATGGAAGAGTGTTTGACCTAGTTTAACCTTTTAGGCTAAGTCTCTCTTTTCTACATAACAACTCCTTTAAGCATGTAACAAAAAAATTGCACTTCAACTAAAGATAGAAATGGGTTTATATCCCTTCATGTGAGTTCCCTTAACCTTTCTTGCATATGTGTGATTTCTAACCCACACCTGTAATTCTTTAAATGTTTATCAATTTCAAGCTTACATAAAATCTAACAACTATTATAAAACACAACTATAAGGCTGAGTAATACCTAATATATTCTAAACTACTAGGAAGAACATTGTCAAGCTAACAAGGTTGGTGCCTATCTAATGGGAAATTGATTCAAGGAAAGAGAAATACAACCATTTGTGTAATCTAGAATGAGAACCACATTACACTTTTTCATCTCAATGTAAATCATAAAATTATAAATTATCACATATTTAGGTCTTCTTCAAATGCATAATAGACCAAACCTACTCCATGTACATTAAGGAAGAACCCATTACAAAAGATTTAGAATGAATTATAGTGTTTCTACACTAACAAGTTTTTAGGACAACAATTCAGTGAGTATGACTTAAGAAACCACAAGGCACACTCTGATGATTCCCTAAAACATCTCAATCAACTATGGATACACCTAGACTATGGATAGGATAACACTTGACTATGTTTTCTCCAAGTTATATACAAATAAATACATCACCTAAAAAAGTTAACATATAATGTTTGATCCCTTAGAACCACCTTTGAGTATACCCTATACAAGAAACAACCTAATTTAACCAACCTATATAATATTGGATAAACATGTATTTATAAAATTGCGCAACTTACTTGAGATTAAACAACTAATGACACTTGTCATGAATCTAATGATGAAAAAATTTAATCATATAATATATTCAAGTATTTTACTTTATTAATCATGCAACACAAATAATATTAGATTACATTTTCATGTATAGGCAATGAAATCCATCATTGGATTTGAACTCTAATGGAAACAAGAACAAATATTTCATTCAACAAATAATTTCCTACATACCAACCAACTCTCACATTATGGTCTAGTTTTCAATTAATTTTGGAATGATCACTTATGGCCAAAGGATGTGATTAGGGTCAAGAACTACACATGGCATTGAGCTATATCACAGGCTCATTAAAATTCCATAAACTACCTCTAGACTTAAAAAGTCAAGAACTACCAAGTTGGACACTCTATCCACATGCTAACACTCCATAGTGATCACCTTCAAGAATTGCATCCATAGACATATTAAATCTACCTACCTAGATGCACATATTTTCCAAATATTCTTTAATCATGGAGCACACAAATGTGTTAGGTGTTAGGATTCATTCCCACGTCAACATTAAATAGTTAGAATAAGTGTTATTTGAGTTATCAACTATTTCCATTAAATTTTTTGTTCAAAAATTCATTATATTACTAGAAGTAATGATAATTATGTGATAAAACCTTCAACATGTTCCATATAATTGTTGACAAAGTTGAACATAGGTGCTGATGAAGACATAATTGCTACTGAATTCATTGTTTCCACTAAGGTTTCCCCAGCTAGATAGTGAAAAAGATACCTGATCATATGAAGATTATGTAAGGAACACCAGTTCTTTCTCTAAAAACACACTAAAACTTGCCACTTAAATACACCTATAATTTTTTTTTTATTTTTTAAAAGCAATGTTATGTTCTTAATTCCATAATTAGGATAGTAAATAACAAAATAAGATTCACATTACATCATAAGAACATAATGATCTATTTTTAATTGAATCATATCATAACAAAGGAGTACAAAATTTCATATTACAATACAATGAGTGTTTACTTTACAATATCAAGAACATATACAATTTTTACAACTTTCAAATATACATATATAACATGTGAAATATATGAAAAGTGTCTTTGTAAGATCATGCCTTGGACATTATTTAGTTGTAAGAGGGAGAGCATCACCCAAGTGCTTTTCCTCCAACCACAGACTAGTGGCCCTCCACACACCTTCCATCCAAAAGTGGCCCTACCCTTCATGAGGGTAGGAAATAAATAAATTCTACAAGAACATCATGTCATCTAAGAACTAGTGTGGTGTCCCAATATAATCTACCATATGACTCTAGACCCTCTAACTAGGATTGCATGATAATTTTGAGTGACATGCAACCCAAAAACACTATGAACCAACAATGTAAGTGTTGATGCATAAATTTGTGGGTTTAATCCATCACCAACATGAGAAACTTCAAAGATGTGGGATGATCCCTAAAGCAACCTCCAGATTTTAAAGAAGTTGGCTCTTTTTTTCAATGGGGTTTTGGGAAAGGGAAGAGAGAATAAGATTGCATAAATCAATGCCTAAATTGCTAAGGCAATGCGCTGGATTTAAAACCTAACCAGTAGCATAGTGTCAAACCCTATAAGATTAACTAGAAAAATTAAAGAGCAAAGTGCATGATTAATTACCTAGTATTTAAAATAGATTCAACAAATGCCCAGAACAGACAATAAGAAGCAAGAATAGAAACACATTTGGATCTACATAAAGCACCACTTCTCTTTATTTGAATGAAGAACAAATTTACAGAGGTAAAATATCTACACAAAATAAAATGTTACATTCTTCCTGAGAAGCATACTAAGGTAAGAAAATATCTCTACTGTTGATAATTTTTGGTCTCTGATCTATGTAGAACTATAGAGCTACTTTCTTCTATCTCAGATCTATCATATTTAAAGCCAAAAATCTTCCTCCAATCTTCTCTAACTACCCATAAAATCTGCAACTGAAAACCCATAAAATCCGCCCAAAATCCAGATCCGGTAATGACTCTGGCAACTAAAACTCCCAATGAACTAGTTGTAGCTTCCATGGCTAGAAAAATACCTTTGCTACTATATTTGGCCAGCGGCATGAAAAAACTCCTATAGTTCTCTTTGTCGTTATTGTGAAAAATAAGGGGTCTACATTTGTTTTTAGGATTGTATACGGTGAGAGTCAAATGAATTAAATCATATATAATAAAGCTCTAGATTTATTATCTTGAGGGTCCCACGTATCTCTTTGATAATAAAAGACTCCACCTTATTTTCTTACCCGTAGGATTTAAAAAAGACTCTATATAATATTTGAAACTAGCTCCTTAAAGGAAATGTGGGCCCTCCTTTAAGGAGCTAGTTTCAAATATTAAATAGAGTCTTTTTTAAAGCCTACGGGTAAGAAAATAAGGTGGAGTCTTTTATTATCAAAGATATATGTGGGACCCTCAAGATAATAAAGCTAAATCTATATTATATATGATTTAATTCATTTGACTCTCACCGTATACAACCCTAAAAATAAATGCAGCCCCCTTATTTTTCATGGCAGCCACAAAGGGAACTATGGGAGTTTTTTCACGCCGCTGGCCAAAGATAGCAGCAAAGGTATTTTTTCATCCATAGAAGCTAGAACCAGTTCACCGTGAGTTTTAGTTGCCAGAGTCGTTACCAGATCCAAATTTTGGGTGGATTTTATGGGTTTTTAGTTGCCGATTTTCTAGGCAGTTAGAGAAGATTGGAGGAAGATTTTTGGCTTTAATATGACAGATCCAAGATAGAGGAAAGTAGCTCTACAGTTCTACATAAATCAGAGACCAGAAATTATTAGCAACAGAGATATTTTCTTACCTTAGTATGCTTCTCAGGAAGAATGTAACATTTTGTTTTGTGCAGATATTTTGCCTTTGTAAATTTGTTCATTCAAATAAAGAGTTTGTGCAGATCCAAATGTGTTTCTGTTCTTGCTTCTTATTTTATGTTCTAGGCCTTTGTTGAATCTGTTTTAAATACTAGGTAATTAATCATGCACTCTACTTTTTAATTTTTCTAGTTAATCTTATAGGGTTTGACACTGTGCTTCTGGTTAGGTTTTAAATTAGGCGCATTGCCTTAGCAATTTAGGCATTTATTTCTTCAATCTTGTTCTCTCTTCCCTTTCCCAAAACCCCATTGAAAAGAAGAGCCAACGTCTTTATGTCATGCCCACATTTGCATATGGATATAAAAAATTAAACCAACATTTTTTTTCTAAACAAGTACTCGCACACTTCTTCTCAAGATTGTTTTACATATGCACTCAACAATGTTGCACCTACAATGTCATAAAGAGTCTGCCGCACAAAGTGGGGAAGAGGGTAATATTGATTCCAACAACCTTAAGGTTTTTAATTAATCAGATAAAATGTGACATACAAATATCAACTCAGTACAAAGTCCAATCAAAATAAAGTAAAATATTTTTGTTTTCAAACACCAAATTTAAAGTTGAACTTTCAAACTTATAAGTCATAATGCCGATTTAAGGTAAGATACAACCTATTCCAAAGATTTTAGACTTAATATCCTAACTAATTTATTAACATCTAGAATAAAATGAATTAACATTTAACAATTTAAATAACAACCCATTTAAATTTAATCAATCAATATCCCATCTCAAATAAAATCAACATAGCTCAAACATGTGTTTAAATTAGTAATGCCTATAATGCTAGCAATAATAATAATAATATCCTACACATTTGAAATGACAAATCTACGTAGCCATGCCATTTAAATTTTTATTTTATTTTATTTATTTATTTATTTCCTTTTTAATAAAATATACTATAAAACCACATATTGACAAGTTATCCCATCTTCTATACAAAATATAAAAAAAAAATGAAATAAAATAAATAAAAATAAATACTTTATTTTCAACCCCATATATAAAATGATCCCTATGTATAGTAATTAAATCTTTTACCTATGGTTTCTCCACTAGCATATTTACTTGACAAAAGAAAATAATAAACAAAATAAAGGTTTCAAAATATTATAAAATAGCTAAATAGCAAGGTGCATAAAATCTATGGAAGAGATAAAGTAGTTTGTTCAATGAAAAGAAATCATTTAACTCAACTTAGAATACCACACATTAACTTAGATGTTAAGATGGAATAATTTAATTTTGAATACACCTATTACCAGAGGAGTAAAAGAAAGAAAAAGGCCATTGTATAAGGCCAAAACCCTAAAGAACAAAATGCTTAAGTTTATATATTTATAGGTTAATGTGGAGAAAGGAGCAGCGGTGACCATTGGAGGGAAAGCAATGGAAGGTAAGAAGGAAGATATGCTTTCATTCACAGTTTGCATATTCAATATATTTTGTTTTGTTTTCAAGAGGTTCTTGTTCTCAAGGGTTTATTTCATTTTCTCTACAACTCTTGCCATAAAACTTTTATATCTGTGTTTGCATTCTTATCATTATTATGATCATTATTTTATTTATAATAATATTGTTGTTATCTTTGTTATTTATATGTAAGATTTCTTAAATCTAAATTTTGTTTTGATTGTTGCCCTGTTGTGCTTACAGGCATTATCATTGACAGGAGGGACCTCTACACGGGTATATAGGAAGTGAATATATATCTAGATTTAACTAAAATGTAGATATGTAAAATGGACAGCAGCAAGGTTGGCTCCCAAGTGATATCCCTCCAGTTTTCGTATTTTTTATTTATTTGACGAAATATATATGTATATATAAAATAGTGGTAGACCTATATGGATATATATACAAAATATATTTATATATGCAAAATATATTTATACACTGTATGTATATATACAATATATATATGTATGGGTAAGTGCAAGAAGATGGGGGGCCAAAAAGGGGTCTTAAGTGGCCACTTCTTTTTTTTTTTCTAAAATCAAGAAATACTGGACTTGGATGAAAAATTGAGCATAGTTACACTCAAAATTTGGAGATGCAACCAAAACAATGTTCGTAGTGCTCTGAGACTACTTTCTAAACTAGACTAATTTTTTTTGAAAATGGTATAGATTAGGGGGTTCAAAAGAGGGAGCCATAGAAATTGGTGTTGTTTCTGTCAAAAAAACATAACATAGCATGTTTTTTGGCTCCCTCAAAAGGTTAACTTTTTTTTGGTATTTTTAAAATCACTTCAGAGAGAAATTAGCTAACAGCATGTAGTTTATGCCTAATTTTTCTGATAATTTTTTGATGAATATTTGATTTTTTAGTAATTTTCAAACTGGACACATCCTAAAAAATAGAATTTTGGCCATGCTAGCCCTATAAATTTTGAAAACTAATTAAAAATCAATTTTTTTTTTAATATTTGTAGAATGGAGTCTAGTTTCTAAAAATGTAATTTTTTGAAATTTCAATGAATGGTTAATTTACAATGAAAAAAAGACCAAACATTGGTTTTTGCCCAAAAATGGACACACAAACAAAAGAAATTAAAGATGAAAGGCTTAACATTGTCAAAATGTGAAAAAAATTACATCGTTAAATAGCTAAGAGAAAGGCTAACATTACCCAGGTGTTTGATTTGTTCGACCTTGGAATATGTGCAAATCTGAGGGTTAGCACGAACAAAATTATGTGAAATCCTATAAAATTTGGAAAAACACATCTGTGTATGTTAGGAAGGCACTCCAAGCCTTTGGGTTGGAAATCCAAAGCAAATCCCAAGCCTAAGGCTTGGGATTCCCAAATCAAAATATAACGTGAGTGTGTTATAACGTGCTCATGTTATGTTTTGTTTTACACTTTTTCGTTTTTCGCAAAAGTTTGCCCAATGTGTCATGTTCCACATAATGTGAGCACGTTATAACACGCTCGTGTTATGTCTCCCTTGGAATGTTTTATGTTCAAGGTTATTTAGCATGTATGTATGTATGCCTATATGTATGTATGTATGTAATGATGTATGTATGTATGCCTATATGTATGTATGTATGTATGTATGCCTATATGTATGGATGTATGTATAGTGTCGAGGGTAGAGGAGGGTAGAGATGGGGGTGAGGTGGATAGGGGAGGAGAGGGGTGGATAAGGGTTAAGGGTTTAAGGGTCAAGGGTTTAGGGTTTTAGGGTTTAAGGTCAAGAGGGATTAGAGTTTAGGGTTGAGGGATTAAGGTTTAAGGTTGAGGGTTGAGGATTGAGAGTTTAGGGATAGGATTTAGAGTTTAGGGATAAGGGGTTAGGGTTTAGGACCTTGAGGGATTAGGGTTGAGGCTTTATGGATAGTGTTTAGGGTTTAAGGATTAGCATTGAGGGTTGATAGATTAGGGTTAAGGTAGAGTGTTCATGGTAGAGGGATTAGGGATAGGGTTTAGGGTTGAGGGCTTAGGGATAAGGGATTAGGGTTTAAGGTATAGTGTTAAGGGTTGAGGGTTTAGGAATAGGGATAGCATTTAGGGTTTAGGGTTGATGGATGTAAGGGTTTAGGGTTTAGGGATAAGGAATTAGGGTTGAGGGTTGAGGGATTAAGGTTTACGGTTGAGGGATTAAGGTTTAAGGTTGAGGTTTGAGGGTTTAAGGTTAGATTTTAGAGTTTAGGGATAAGGGATTAGGGTTTAGGACCTTGATGGATTAGGTTGTAGGGTTGAGGCTTTAGGGATAACATTTAGGGTTAAGGGATTAGGGTTGATGGTCAATGGATTAGGGTTAAGGTAGAGTGTTGAGGGTAGAGGGATTAGGGATAGAGTTTAGGGTTGAAGGTTTAGGGTTTAGGGATAAGGGATTAGGGTTTAAGGTACAGTGTCAAGGCTTGAGGGTTTAGGGTTAGGGTTTAGGATTTAAGGTTTAAGGGTTGAGGATTGAGGCTTTAGGGATAAGAGAGAGACCTAGATGGCTAAGGGTTGAGAGATATGGGAGAGATGGGTTGAGGTAGATAGGGGAGGAAAGGGGTGGATAAGGGTTGAGGCTTTAAAGCTTTAGGGTTGAGGGATTAGGGTTTAAGGTATAGTGTTGAGGGTTGAGGGTTTAGGGATAGGGTTTAGGATTTAAGGTTTAAGTGTTGAGGATTTAGGGATAGGGTTGAAAATCAAAATTGTAAGTCTAATTTAATTTATTTCAACTTTCAAAGTAGGCATTTGAATTGTAGCTTTACCAGGAGGATTGGTATAACAAAAACTTAATTCTATTGCAGGCCTTTTTTTGAAGAACCCTAGACATTATGGACCCTATCATCTAGAAAAGTACATGACAGTGAACTCTACCCCACCTTTCAAATTAGATAAACCTTTTTATTCAATGAAAATGAAGTTACGGAATGTAAACCAACCATGCATACTAGTAAGATCAAATTCTCTGCCGTCTATTCTTATTACTCTTTACTTTATTAGGAGAAGAATGTCAAAAAGAATGGGTTTAACAAGCTAACATAAGGTAAAGCAGTTTTGTTATTACATTTTTGTGAGGGATCTCTAATAGTCTAATATAAAGCAGTCTTCTATAATATGAATATCTACATTTGTGTGAATGCTAAGCTTTAATAGTACTGTATTAAATCAATGCAATCAGTTATTTATTGGGTTAAAATAACTTAGTTATTGTAATGGTTTGGGAATGCAGGATTTGCCAAAAATAGGTGAATGTCCTCTACAATTACCAAGAGAAAAAAGTTTAGTAGTTCTTGTGGATAGAGCCAGTAAATAATGGGAGATTATTTGCCTGTTTCATAACAATAGACTTGCCCTAAGTGCGGGGTGGGCATATTTTGTACGTCATAATAATATCAAGGATATGTTTGCATCTTTGAGCAGGTGGACAACAAGAAAGATAGATTTATGTTTAGAGTTCATATAGATCGAAGGATAAAATAAGGATCCTTTTGAAAGAGACGAGGGAAAAGACAGGCCAAAGATAAAAGGAGAAAATTATACAAGAAAAGATCTTCATGAGGATTGTAATATTTTGTGTAAAACAAACAAAAATTAGTTAATTAAAAATAGAAAATCAAGAAAGAAATAGTACTAAAATGTATAGTTACTAATATCTATTTTTAAAAGACTAATTGATTTTTATGGCCAAAGTTGTTTATTTTACCTAGCTAATGGTTTTAAATACACCCAGACCTTATATAGTGGGTGCAGATGTGTGCACATTTTTATGGCCCCGATTTAAATTAAAGCAAATAGGTGGAGAGAGTCTGTTGATCTTTTAAAAAAATCTTAATAAAAAAACATTCACTTAATGTTGACCAGGGGTTCTAATTCAACCATTCATTGCCCACTATGGATGTACCCCAATGCAAATATTTTCTCATAATGATCATCCTTCTGATTTCAATTGTTAATTACTCACTGTGGATGTACCAGATGTAAATCTTTTCTCATAGTGGGTACACCTATTGGTATAATGAACCCTAGATGGGCCAGAAAAGATGCCATATAATTTGAATATTCACTTCAACTAGAAAGTTTTACTGATGGAGCTAGAAACTCAGAGATGTGAGATGCAAGCAAGGACAACTCATGAATTGAAAGAGTTAAGGTGCACTTGGACCTTTCCTAATTTCAATGGATGACATTTGCTCTTGCTAGTTGATGGTAAATACTATAGTTTTGCAGACTTTATTTTCATTATCTAAGAGAGAAGCATATACCATAGCACCAGTCTTGGATAGTATACCTGGTCTTCATGCCATCTTTTTTTTAAAGACAAATAGGTTGAGGGTTGAGGGTTGAGGATTTAGCTATAGTGTTTAGGGTTGAGGGATTAGGGTTTAATATATAGTGTCGAGTGTCGAGGGTGTAGGGATAGGTTTCAGGGTTTAAGTTTTAAGGGTTAAGGGTTGAGGGATAGGGATTAGAGTTTAGGGATAAGGGATTATGGTTTATTGCATAGTGTCGAGGGTTGAGGGTTTAGGAATAGGGATAGCATTTAGGGTAGAGGCATTAGGGATAGTGTTTAGGGTTGAAGGTTTAAGGATTGAGGGTTGAGGCTTTAGGGCTAAGGGTTAAGGGATTAGGGTTTAATGTACAGTATCAATGGTAGAGGGTTCATGGATAGCGTTTAGGGTTTATGGATAGGTAGACAGGTGAGGAGAAACAAAGGTGAGAGATAGAGAGGTGAGGGGAAAGATATAATAAAATGAGAGAGTAAAGTTGACAACTTAAGGGAAACATGGGTAAGGAGGAGGGAGAGAAATGGAGAGGAAGGGAAATATGTAGAGAGCTATGAGAGATATACAAGTGAGACCTGTAACTGAGGGAGAGAAGGGTGAGAGAGATAGGGGAGAGATGGGGGTGAGGTAGATAGGGGAGGAGAGGGGTGGATAAGGGTTGAGGCTTTAAGGCTTTAGGGTTTAAGAGTGAAGGGTTTAGGGTTTAAGGGTTGAGGGTTTAAGGGTTTAGGGTTGAGGGATTAGGGTTTAAGGTATAGTGTCGAGGGTAGAGGGTTTAGGGATAGGGTTTAAGATTTAAGGTTTAAGGGTTGAGGGTTGAGGCTTTAATGATAGGGTTTGGGGTTTAGGCATCAGGGATTAGGGTTTAAGGTATTGTATCGAGCATTGAGGATTTAGCGATAGGGTTTAGGATTTAAAGTTTAAGGGTTGAGGGTTGAGGCTTTAGGGATAGGGTTTAGGATTTAGGGATAAGGGATTAGGGTTTAAGGTATAGCATCGAGGGTTGAGGGTTTAGGTATAGGGTTTAGGATTTAAGGTTTAAGGGTTGAGAGTTGAGGCTTTAGGGATAGCGTTTAGGGTTTTGGGATAAAGGATTAGGGTTTAAGGTATAGTGTCGAGGGTTGAGGGTTTAGGGATAGGGAGAGACCTATAACCTAGGGAGAGAGGGGTGAGAGAGATAGGGAGAGATGGGGGTGAGGCATATAGGGGAGGAGAGGGGTGGATAAGGGTTGAGGTTTTAAGGGTTTAGAGTTTAAGGGTTAAGGGTTTAGGGTTCAAGGGTTGAGGTATTAAGGGTTTAGGGTTAAGGGATTAGGGTTTAAGGTATACTATCAAGTTTAGGGGTTTTAGGAATAACGTTTAGGATTTAAGGTTTATGGGCTGAGTGATTAGGGTTAAGGGTTGAGGGACTAGGGTTTGACGTTGAGGGTTGAGGTTTAAGGGTTGAGGGTTTAGGGATAGAGTTAAGGGTCAAGGGATTAGGGTTAAAGTAGAGTGACGAGGGTATAGGGATTAGGGATAGGGTTTAGGGTTGAATGTTTAAGGATTGAGGGTTGAGGCTTTAGGGCTAGGGGTTGAGGGATAGGTTTTAGGGTTTAAGGTTTAAGGGTTGAGGGTTGAGGGATAGGGTTTAGGGTTTAGGGATAAGGGATTAGGGTTTAAAGTATAGTCTTGAGGGTTGAGGATTTAGGAATAGGGATAGCGTTTAGGGTTTAGGGATGGGGGATTTGGGTTGAGGGTTGAGGGATTAGGGTTGAGGGTTGAGGGTTGAGGGTCAAGGGATTAGGGTTAAGGTAGAGTGTCGATGGTTTAGTGATAGGGTGTAGGGTTTATGATCTAGGAGTGTCCCTAGTTCAAGAGTAATCTTGCATTACCCAAAAATATTTGCATTTCAGTTTGCTTGCCATTTAATTTGTTTCTTTTCATTTTCTAGTTAAGTTCAAGCAGTTCAGTCAGGAGTGGTTTCTACATTTTGGTCTGCATTCTACAATAGTTTCATTTCACATCTTGCGGATCTAGACTTAGCATCTAGATTCATTCATCTACATCATATCCAAAATCCAGAGATCTGTACATCATTACCAGAAAGATATCGCTATCAGAAGATCGATTGTTTTCTCAGAACAAAGCATTCTAATAGTCTCAGATAATCAGCTAAAAGAGAAGACTTGCAAATCATTCCTTGACTTGTGGAGATTAATGACACATCATTCAATGATCCTTGGTTTCAGGATGACCTTCCCTGAGATCCGTACATCATTCCATACATTTGCGGAGGTGTTCTATGTATTTAGGTCTGACCTATCTGTGTTCACACGTTACAAATCTTCTTTAGAGTTTGTGACTTTCCTTAGCCGATGCGGAGGAATCTATTGTTCCAGAGATGATATATATTGATGTAATAGATCCTCAGAAAGAAAGTTATCAAGTTGTAATCATCCACATAAGTTCATAGTTTAGATTTTGTACGAAGGAGCTTCAAAGCTATATCTTGTGCGAAATTCTGTAATCAGGCCTGTGAGCCCAATTGTAAGCCTGCATGTCACTAGCTAATCTGTATTTGAATTCTATCACATATTGAATGAATGAATCTACATTTGTTCCATTTCTTTGAGTCATTTTCGTTGTGTTTACTCTTGCTACATGGTCCAGACAGTTCATTTTGTGAACCCTCCTACCGTGACTGCACCAAGTGGTATCAGAGTGAAAGTTTTGAATCTTTGGGAGCAAATTGAGTGAAGTTGGCAAGGGAATTCCATAAGATCTTGTTGTGGATAGATCGCTGAATTGAGGCAGGTTGCTTGTGTTGCAACCAATCATAGATTGAGATGCAGTTGTCACCTTGTAGCCTGATTGCCAAACTTGAGGTAGTTTACACTTGATCCTAGGAAGAATGTTGCTGAGGAGAGTTGCTGCTGTTGGAACAATAGCTTGTAGAATGGATGAGATGATGGAAATAATGATAACAATGTTAATTCATTTGAATGTTGTTGAAGAAGATAGGTGAAGAGGATTGACACCTAGACCTAATATTGAAAGTGATGATGAAGAGGAATTTTAGTCTGTTGAACAAACTGGAGAATGTTGGCAAGAGACACTATATGGATTCATGGTTGGTGTCATTGATGGAAACAAAGGTCATCCCACATATCTGCAAGTCATGGTGTGCCTCTACCGGAAGTCAGAATGGAGAACTGTTGTGGTCCGGTGAACAAGAACAGAGCATGTGGCAAGGTCCGACAGATTGGTTCGGACCTCTCAGAGGAAGTGTCTTCGTGCAGTGCAGATTTGGGGAAGTCAAGAGGACTACCTTGAATAGTATATTCCAAGGATTTAGCCTCCGATGATGGACAAAGAAAAAGATATGAATAGTTGAGTACCGGATTCCTAAAAGACAGTGAGAACAGAGGAAGAACTGACTGACAGAGCATCAGACTATTTTTCGGATGTGTTACTATTTATGGTAAAGTTTGTGAAGGCATGAATCATGTTTGGCCGACATGATTAATGATATCTACAAGTATATACTTGATCCACATTGCTTGGTGAGCAAGGATTCAGCCGACAGAACAGAGTTTGTAAGAAACTAGACTATTCCGGATGCCGACTAGAAAGGTAATGAAATTACTTGTGCAGATATATATAGAGGATGGTTTTTGTTGTGAGAAGTGGTATGGTGTGATGGTGTATGCGAATAAGTGCAGAGCAGAGCAGAAGTAGTAAGAAAGATCCGGTATGTGAAAGGATAGCAGAATAAAGAACAGAGGAAAGATGAAGTGCAGCAGATCAGTGTACTAAGCTTAACCGGAACTGAACTCCAGCATATGTAGATGCTTCCAATCAGTTCAAGTATTATATAACATTCTTTTGTAGACAGTATGTCTCTTTGTAGGCAGTGTGCTCGGGCAGTGAGCCCTAATTGGCAAGTACCATTTTTGTAACTCCTTATTCTTCTAACAGAGAATAATCTTTGGGTTAATCACCCCATGGTTTTCTCCCTTAACCGGGTTTCCACGTCAAAAATACTGTCATGTGTTTCTCATTTCATGGTAATGTTTGTTTGTTTAATTCAATACTGCTTTGAGTAATAAGAAAGTTCAAAAGAAGAAATAATTTGGATAACTGATTCACCCCCCCTCTCAGTTATCAACAATTGGTATCAGAGCTAAGTTCCTTCAAATAGAGCCTAACAGCTTGAGGAAGATTTGGGAGTTCAAATGGATGCATATGGTTTAAGGGAGCAACTCAAGACTGCCCTTGAGGATCTGGAACAGTCAAACTCTAAAGTCAATGAATTAAAGGAAAGACTCAAACAGGCTGATGAATTCATGAGAGAACTAAAAGACAAATTAAGTCTCTCTATGAAAAAGAGAAAGGAGCTGCTCCAACAATTGGCAAGACAAAGTGAAGAAAGCAATACAAATGAAGAATTGACTAAGAAAACCAAGTTATGTGAAAAGTTATCAAAAGAAGTCATTATGTTAAGACATGAAATGGAATCAGGAACTATAAAGTTTACTCAAGAGATTGAAGAAAAAAGAAAAGCTGAAGACAATCTAAGACAATCTCTTAAAGAGAAATCAGAAGAATGCCACTAGATGGACAGGATTATCAGACATCTTGAATCTGATCTTGAAGATGCCAAAGATAATGAAGAAAAACTTGAGGATCAAATTGTCTCCCTCAAAAGAGATCTTCAAACAGCAAATGAATATAAAGAAAAATTCAAGATAAGTTCTGCCCAACTTGAAGTATTTCTTGGAAGTCAAAAGAAGACAGATGACAAGTATGGTTTGGGATATGAGAAAGGAGAAAGCTCCGGATCCAGTCCAAAGAATTTTGGATCAAAAAATCCAAAGAATAGGCCTAGAAGACCTCCGGTAAGACAGCCCAGTGCTCAAAGATATCCATCTTTCAATGGATACTGCCACAGCTGCAATCACTTTGGTCACAAAGCTAATCAGTGCAGAAAAAGAATGAATCAAACTAATCCATCCTTCTCCGGATAGTGCTTTAACTGCAAAAGGTATGGACACAAGTCTCATGAATGCAGAAATATGCAAGTAAACAAATCACTCAATGGTAGATGCTTTGCATGTAATAGAATAGGTCATATGGCTAATCAATGCAGATCAAGAGGTTATCAGTCAAATATGCAAAGAAATGTTATTTGCCAAATCTGTAATAGGTCCGGTCATAATGCTAAAGTCTGCAGAAGCAAGAATCAGGACAAAAGGGGTCCGGTGTATAATCAGAATCAAGACAAGGGTAAACAAAAGATGAATGCGGATGAAGTTAGGAATTAGATGAGCAAGATTTGGGTAAAGAAAAGTTTAGAGAATATAGAAACTGGATCCGCACCAGACTCTGGTGCTGATATTCCTTCTGGAAATTAAAAAGTGAGCTCTGGCTCAGGGGGAGACTCAAAGAAAATCCTGTTCCCCCAGCTAATCAAGTGGTGCCAGATATGGCACAAGATGCAGAGTAAAGGGTTTGAAGATATAAGTCTTGAGATAATCCAAATAAGATTTCAGAGGTCTGTATGAAGATATAAAGAAGTTGTGATCGATCAAGTAAGACCTGTTCCGGGAGATGCTCTGGAATGACAGAGGATTACAAAAGGGTCTGGAGAGATCCGGAAATGCATTATTTTACTCTGCGGATTGGACAGAATGTTTGGGATGTTCTTGTAATGTGTCATCTCGATTTGTTCATGATTGAAAGATCAACATGATGTTCATAGATCAGGACTGATCCGGGATACTCCAAGCTATCCGGATAAGGCAAACTGGAATAATGTAGGTGGAGCATTTATTGCAAATAGATATTAGGGTTTGCGAAATGATATAAGGGATTTCTCAATAATCACTTGATCATTCCACACCCAAGAAGAAGCGAAAAGCGGAGCTCTGCAACAAAATTCATCAAGTTCACCGAAGATCACTTGCAGAAGTCACTACATACAGAAATCAATCCAACCACTCTTTATAACTGAAGGCGCATAAGGTATTTTTCGTTTTCAATATCTCACTGCAAATCTTTGAAAAATGGCTACTCTGAATATAGTTAAGATCTCTGATAGACCTCATCCCACATTCAAGAAACATCCTTACAAATCCTTGGAGGTAGATCCACTAGGAGCCTTCTCGAGTGTTCCACATGGTGTATTGCATACGGAAGACATTAGGGTTTACATCCATGTGAATTTTGAAGACTTTGGAGAATCAAAACTAATGGATATCTATCACAAACAATTGATAGATGACTCCTTTGAGATCAAACCTTAGTACAAATCCATCCGAGACAAACACTTTGCATAGTGCATCCATTTCCCCTGTTTTGAAGAAGATGAATGGGTCCGGTATGTACTAAGTAGAGTGCATGACAACTTCCTATGGTTGAACAAGCCCTCCAAGATCACCAAAGATGCAATTAGGGCTGTAACCGATCTGCACTCATCTAGTGGATTACCTGCTCTCAAGTCTGTCAAAAATCAGACAGTTAGTGATGCAACTGGATCCAAGTTTGACAAGAGAGCTATGACAGTTGAAGACATCACTGAACCAGATGTCAAATTTGCATCTATGATAATTGGTTACAAAATCTATCACTCCAGTAGGAAAAATTCAGTACCGGGAACTGCAATCTACACAGCTTATCAAATGTTAAAGGAGAATGTAGACTATGACTTGTGTGAGCTTCTTGTAAACCAACTTTTTGAAAATCTACAGAAGATTAAGAAGGACAAGAAAAACTCCTTCAAGTATGGCAATCTGATCCTTTGTCTCTTCTTTTACTACATGAATGAGCTTCCCAGATCCAGTGGATGGATATGGCAGAATGACAAACCGGTTGCTATCCAAATCAGAGATTATTTGCATGGACTTGGGGATGCTAAAGCAAGAAATACAGCTCTATGGGGATATTTCAAGAACTTCCAAAGCATGATGCATGCAAGAGAAAGAATACCCCAATCCCTTGTTGAAAAGTACAAAGACACAGTATGCTTCATGGTAGAAACAGATCAGTGTCTAATGGAGGCAGTAGAACCAAGAATTGTATGGATCATGCCCATGGGGTATGAAGTGGATGAACAGATAGTGGAGCTGCATGTTCAACACATGCTAAGTCAGCCCAAAGATCCAAAGGTAGAAAGGTTTGGAACCTTTGAGGAGCTGAGTGTAAAGATCCATGTAGAACTCAGGGAACCTGAGATAAAGAGGAAGGTGAGAAAAGAAGTAGAGCATATTGCTCCAGGCCTAGGCATCCCAAAGGAGGCACTTGATGCCAACCGGGAAAAGAGAAGAAAGGCTGAGGAAGAAAAGAAAGAGGCAGAAAAGAAAAGCAAGAAAAGTGCTCCGGTGGAAACCTCAACCCGGACCAGATCATCAAAAGGATCTACACCTATCAGAACCAAAAGCTCAAAACCAGAAGTCCAGGGATCCGGTAAGAGATCTAAGACAAAAGCCTCAAGAGCTTATCAAAGCCAAAAGGATGAAGAAGAAACTGAGTCAGATGAGGGAGTAAAAGAAATAAAGAAGCAGAAGAAGAAATGATCTGGTAAACCCTCTTCAGGCCAAGACAAGGAAGAAATGACAGAGGAATTTGCTGAAAAGCCCACCCTGTCTCTAGACAGTGTAGTCAAATTAGTCACTGTGGATGGGAACCTTCAACCGGTGGCTGAATTCTATGATGACTACAATGAGGCAGATCAAAAAATCCTGCAGGAAGCTATAATTAGGTACCTGAACATTTACAATAAAGCTTTTATTGAGATTATCTCTGAAATTCCTAAGAGTCTAGAGAAGGAATTAGAAATAAGAAAGAACAATGCCATGGCAAAAGACTTTGAGATTAGGGAACATATAGCTATTCAGCTATATCCTTCAATTGATCACAAAACAATGAACATGATATTCAAAGACTGCAAGGATGAATTCAGAAGCAAAGCAAGGATGAATCAGCTTATGCTTGGTGAGACCGACAAAGTAGCCAAGGACACTGAAGAGATCCTCTGGAATACATTCAAAAGGTTTAACATTCCTATTATAGAGGACTTAGGTGCAGAAACAGCTGCGAACTTGGAATCATCTGCTCCGGAAGAAGTGCCACTTGAACAGACTAACATCTCTTCTCCGGCTTCTCCTATAGTCTCCAGATCCCAAGAAGAAGAGAAATTACAGGAGAAAGAAGCAGCAGTAAAAGAAAAAGAGGTTAACAGCACCAAGGATGCAGAGAAAGAGAAGAATCCAACAGAGAAAACCACAACTGAAAGTGGTAAGAATGTGGAAGGAGAAAAGACTCCAAAGGGCAAAACTACAGAAGAAAAGAAACATCTGTCTCCAGCAAGAGACACTGCACAAACGGTTCAAAAGTTTCTGAGCCAAGAAACATTAGAGATTGATGAATCAGAGCTTCTAAAAGGCCCATTCGACTTTGACTCTCTCTCTCCGGTATAGACAATGAAGATAGCTTCATTTGCAAATGCTAAGAAAAATGAAAAACTCCTAAAGTCTCATATGGAAGACTGTGAGTTGATAGAGGCTGCTTCCGGAGTGCTTGAAAAGATTATGCCATCAATCCAGATAGATCCGACAGCCTCCTCTTCTGGTAATCTCAAAACCTTAGTCAGCAGTGTTGATACACATTTTGATTCTCTAGAAAAATCAGCTGAAGAAAAGGTCCGGAAGGAATTTTTGGATAAAAGATTTTCAGAAGTACTAGGATTAATCTCTAATGATAGGAGAAATATGAGTATTGGAATAAAGAGCTTAGAAAATGCTCTTAAGGATGGCGGTGATATTTACAAATTTTGTATCTCCTGGTCAAAGGCAACAGTAGAAATTGATAAGAAAATAAAAGCAGAACAGGACAAACTACAAAGTTTGTCTCAAAGTTTTGATCCTCTCTCTTCCTCCATAGTCAATCAAGAATGTCAAACTATTGCAATCACAAATGCAATAAAGAACTTTGAGAAGGAAAGGAAGAATATCACTAACCGGATGGGAGAACTTAGAAGGATTATAATCCCTAAGTTAGAAACTATGCATGAGGCCATTAGTGATGCTCAGACTACTGCCCAAACAAATGATCCATCAGATCTCAAGAGGGCAGAAGCTTTTGCATTTTTGTTGAGTGGTCACATTTCAATTTTGGATAGAATGAAGCAAAGTTGGGCTATAGAACTGATCCAATTGAAGACATCTTTTGCAGACATTCTTCAGTTTATGTGAGTATGTAAACATGCGGCTATGTATAGAAAATTTTTGAAAATTTTGGTGTGCGGACCCTACCCTTTGCCATTGATGTCAAAGGGGGAGTGAGGAGTAGTGAAAAATGAGGAATCCAACTAAGGGGGAGTTCCGGAAATTGTATATAAAGATAGAGCATCAGCAAAGGGGGAGCATAGTGTAAACACTTAGTCATTTTTCACTAAGTGTTGCCATCAATGCCAAAGGGGGAGATTGTTGGCAAGAGACACTATATGGATTCATGGTTGTTGTCATTGATGGCAACAAAGGTCATCCCACATATCTGCAAGTCATGGTGTGCCTCTACCAGAAGTCAGAATGAAGAACTGTTGTGGTCTGGTGAACAAGAACAGAGCATGTGGCAAGGTCCGACAGATTGGTCCGGACCTCTCAGAGGAAGTGTCTTGGTGCAGTGCGGATTTGGGGAAGTCAAGAGGACTACCTTGAATAGTATATTCCAAGGATTTAGCCTCCGGTGATGGACAAAGAAAAAGATATGCATAGCTGAGTACCGGATTCCTGAAAGACAGTGAGAACAGAGGAAGAACTAACTGACAGAGCATCAGACTATTTTCCGGACGTGTTACTATTGATGGTAAAGGTTGTGAAGGCATGAATCATGTTTGGCCAACATGATTAATGATATCTACAAGTATATACTTGATCTGCATTGCTTGGTGAGCAAGGATTCAGCCGACAGAACAGAGTTTGTAAGAAACTAGACTGTTCCAGATGCCGACTAGAAAGGTAATGAAATTACTTGTGAGGATATATATAGAGGATGGTTTTTGTTGTGAGAAGTGGTATGGTGTGATGGTGTATGCGAATAAGTGCAGAGCAGAGTAGAAGTAGTAAGAAAGATCCAGTATGTGAAAGGATAGCAGAATAAAGAATAGAGGAAAGATGAAGTGCAGCAGATCAGTGTACTGAGCTTAACCGGAACTGAACTCCAGCATATGTAGATGCTTCCAATCAGTTCAAGTATTATATAACATTCTTTTGTAGACAATATGTCTCTTTGTAGGCAGTGTGCCTCTTGTGAGCAGTGTGCTCGGGCAGTGAGCCCTAATTGGCAAGTGCCATTTTTGTAACTCCTTATTCTTCTAACAGAGAATAATCTTTGGGTTAATCACCCCGTGGTTTTCACCCTTAACCGGGTTTCCACGTCAAAAATAATGTATCATGTGTTTCTCATTTCATGGTAATGTTTGTTTGTTTAATTCAATACTGCTTTGAATAATAAGAGAGTTCAAAAGAAGAAATAATTTGGATAACTGATTCACCCCCCCTCTCAGTTATCAACAGAGAAACCATAGGAGGTGATGAAGAAGAAGAATCAAATCAAGTAAAGATGATGCAAACTATTTCAAAGATTGGGAAGAGACCTAGAGTTGACGTACCGAACTATACTGGTAATTTGAACCCTGAAGAATTGATTGACTGGATAAATGACATGGAATAATACTTTGAATATGAGGAAATTGAAGATCCAGAGAAGGTGAAGTTTGCAAAGACAAAGTTGAAAGGACATGCTACTATATGGTGGAAAGAAGTTCAATTGGAAAGAAATAGAAGGAGAAAAGAAAAGATTACAAAATGGGATAGGATGGTGACAAAGTTGAAGAATTAGTTTATACCTACTGACTATGAGTTGGAGCTGTTGAAAAGAATACAAAACTTGAGACAGAAGGAGAAATTTGTGGAGTACACTAAAGAATTCCATAAAATGATCATAAGGATAGGACATAGTGAAGTAAACAAGGAGAAAGTGACTAGATACATCAATGGACTGAGATTGAACATTCAAGAAGAACTAAACTTGGTAAGGATGACATCTTTGGAAGAAGCATATCAGTTTGCCCTGAAAGTTGAAGAGAAGCTGAATAAAAGACATGATCAGAGACAGAGAGGCAAAGGAGGTAAATTTTAGAGAAGTAGAACATTTTCCAGCAGAGATAGATCACATCTAGAGTAGAACAAGTTTGACAACCCATTTAAGAAGGAGGACAGAGATAACAATGCTTACCAGAGAGATGATAGAAATTTTTACCGGAGAGGAAACCCTAGTGCATACTAGAATGAAGGATACAGAAGAGAAGGAAGATTTGATAAGAGGACATTCAGTGGTACTTGTTTCAAGTGTGGAGGTGAAGGACATAGAGCATTTGAATGTAATTAGGGTAGTACAAGTAAGAAGGAAGAAAATAGTGGAAGAACAACCTATGTTGAAGAAGAACCTGTTGAACTAAGTGACCCTTGTTTTTTTGGCAAACTTGAGAAAGCAGAATCATTGGTGATGAGGAGAGCACTATTTCAAGTTGAAACAAATGAGGAACCACCATACAGAAATATCTTGTTTTGAACTAGATGCAAATCAAGAGGTAAGTGTTGTAAAGTTGTAATTGATAGTGGTAGTTTAGATAACCTAGTTTCAGAGGAGAAGGTGACTAAGCTGAAGTTGGAAAGATTGAAAAACCCTAAGTCCTATCAGGTAGCATGGATTCAGGATTATCATAAGGTACTGGTGAGTGAACAATGTTTGGTGAAATTTCATATTAGATCTTATCATGATGAAGTCTTGTGTGTTATTATGCCTATGGATGTTTGTCATATCTTGTTGGGTAGACCTTGGCAGTATGATAGAAAAGATATACATGATGGGAGAAAGAATACATACACTATAATAGCAAATGGAAAGAGAATTACTTTGATTCCTTTGGAGGATGATCCTAAGAGTGAAGTATGTGGCAATGCTAGAATCTACTTGGTAGATGGAAGAAAATTTCTGGATGGTGTGAGACATGAGAATATGTGTTATGCCTTGATTCCTAAGAAGCTTGAAACATTGAAGGAGACTAAAGAATCACAACTGGAGGAGATAAGAGAGTTGCTAACAGAATATGAAGACATCATATCAGATAATGTACCAGAAGGATTGTCACCTATAAGGAGTATCAGTCATCACAAGGATCTTATACCGGAGCAAGTTTGTCTAACAAAGAAGCACATAGAATGACACCGACAGAGAATGAAGAACTAAATAGATAAATACAAGAGTTGTTGAGGAAAGGTTTGATCAGAGAAAGTTTGAGTCCTTGTGTAGTACTTGCAGTGTTAGCATCGAAGAATGATGGAGAATGGAGAATGTGTACTGACTCTAGAGCAATCAACAAGATCACAGTTAAGCATAGATTCATTTTACCTAGGATGGATAATATCATGGATTGTTTGAGTGGAACAAGATATTTCACAAAGATAGACTTGAAGAGTGGATACCATCATATCAGAATCAGAGAAGGTGATGAATGGAAGACTACTTTTAAGACAAATGAAGGATTGTATGAGTGGTTAGTGATGCCCTTTGGATTGGCAAATGCATCAAGTACTTTCATGAGATTGATGAATGAAGTTCTGAAGAAATTCTTGGGTAAGGTTGTGATTGTATACTTGGATGATATTCTAATTTTCAGTAAGACAAAAGAAGAACATTTGTGGCATATTAGACAAGTTTTGCAGAGGTTGAGAGAAGAGAAATTGTTGATAAACATCAAGAAGTGTAGTTTCATGAAGGAAGAGTTGGTATATTTGGGATTTGTGATTTTTGTGGAAGGATTGAAGATGGACCATGAGAAAGTAAGAGCAATTAATGAATGGCCTACACCAACGAGCATTGGAGAAGTTAGATCATTTCATGGATTGGCTAGTTTCTTCCGAAAGTTCATCAGAAATTTTAGTTTAGTTTGTAACCCTATGATAGAGATAATGAGAGGTGACAAAAGATTTTAAGTGGACATCTGGAGCAGATAAAAGTTTTGAGTTGTTGAAGCAGAAAGTGACAGAGCAACCTATGTTGGCATTACTAGATTTCAATAAGGTATTTCAAGTTGATTGTGATGCAAGTGGAAATGCAATTGGAGCAGTATTAAGTCAATACAGGAGACCAGTAGCATATTTTAGTGAGAAGTTGAATATGCAAGGAGAAGATATTCAGTTTATGATCAAGAGTTCTATGCCATAATTCAAGCCTTGAAGAAATTGAGACATTATTTGTTGCCTAAGGAGTTTGTGTTGTATACAGATCATCAAGCTTTGTAATATTTGAATAATCAAGGTAAGTTGAATCAGAGACATATGAGATGGGTAGAGTTCATGCAGAGTTATACTTTTGTGTTGAAGCATAGGAGTGGAAAATCAAACAAAATTGTTGATGCATTGAGTAGGAGAAGAAACTTGTTGACAGAGATGAGAGTTGAAGTGTTGAGTTTTGATGAATTGAAGAACATGTATGAGGGAGACATTGATTTTACAGAACCTTGGAAAGCATGTAAGGAACCTATTGTGACAGATAGGAGTAAGTGGTTGGACTATTTCATTCAAGAATATATGTTGTTCAAAGGAAGTCAGTTATGCATACCTAGAAGTTCAATGAGAGATAATTTGATCAAGGAGAAGCATAGTTGTGGATTAACAAGACATTTTGGCATTGATAAGACAGTGGCTTTGGTGAGTGAACATTACTTTTGGCCTCATATACATAAGAATGTTAGGATATTTGTGCAAATTTGTAGAGTTTGTCAAGTTGCAAAAGGGAGTAGTCAGAATATTGGATTGTATAAACCTTTGACAGTACTGAAGAGACCTTGGGAAGACATAAGTATGGATTTTGTAATGGGATTGCCTAAGACACAAAGAGGACGTGATTCAATATTTGTAGTGGTTGACATATTTTCAAAGATGGCTCATTTCATACCTTGTAAGAAGATAACTGATGCAGTGCATGTAGCTGACCTATTTTTCAAGGAGATTGTGAGTTTACATGGATTACCCAGGAGTATAGTTTTAGACATAGACACCAGATTTCTTGGATACTTTTGGAGGACACTTTGGAAGAAGATGAAGATAGATTTGAAGTTCAGTTCAACTTTTCATCCACAGATGGATGGACAGACAGATGTAGTGAATATGAGTTTGGGAAACTTGTTGAGATGTTTGGTTAGAGAGAAAGCCAGAATTTGGGACTTGATTCTTTTGTAGAGTTTTCATACAATAATTCAATAAATAGGAGTGCCGGAAGAACACCTTTTGAGATCGTGACCATAGTGAATCTTAGAGGAGTAGCAGAATTAAGAGATATCAGTATGGAAGAAAAGAGGAGTGCAAAAATAGAAGAATTTGCAGATCATATGAAGACAGTACATAATCAAGTGAAGAAGCATTTGGAGGACATGAATAGTAAGTATAAGGAAAAGGCAAATGAGAAGAAAAGACATAAGGAATTTGAAGTGGGAGATGAAGTGATGGTGTACTTGAGAAAAGTGATGCAGAGGCATCCACACTAAAACCTTGACATACAGCATGTATGTCTAAAACCCATCATCATCATCATATTTTCCTTAACACTGTCAGCATCATCACATTCGGCAAGCGCAAACATCCTCCTGATGTTCACTGTTCATCTTACAGCCAACCTCTATCTGCAGCATCATGATGTTCAACATCATGTTCGTCAGCAGGATATAGAACATCCGGTTCCTCCCATATATCCTGATGACGACAACCTCTTGCACCTTTCCTTCGATGCTTACGTCACCCCGATATCCTGATGACAATTATCCTGATGACGATGACGTCACATGCAGCTCCTCCAATATCCTGCTGTCAGCCAAACTTAACATTATCGGCCCGCGAAGGAATTGTCAACCTGATCTTCTACCTTATGCCGATACGCTCCTCCTCGGCAACACCTGATGATGATCACCCCAAAACGCATTCACCTTATGCAAACAATTGCATCATGCTCACCTCCATCTACTCGGAGGACGCCCGAAGTAACTACAGGATATACACAGAAATATCCTGATGATGCCGTTGCGATGGATTTTCCAACCTTAGCGAATTTCGATCCGCTGAACCTCCTGAGGTGACCCGATCTACTCCCTGGACAACTTTCCAGACTCTAATTACCAGCACGACCTAGCACATACCCATGCTAGGGTCCTCAACACCTTTCGACGACGATCCTACATACCTGCATGCAAATGAACACAAAATTTAGACTAAACCCTAAACTACTGTACATAGCCATTCCACCGATTCGACGAATCAACCGGTGGAATGGATCAGCGAATCCATGAAACCACCAGAACAGCAAATCGATCACACAATGAAATCCAAACAGAGAATTGACACAACAGGATCTCTTTATTGATTTCAAAAGATACAATACAATGCTCAGTCTTTCCCTCTACCTCACTCTCTGCAAAGTCTGATCGATGATCGATGATATCCAATACCAACCGATCCTACTACATAAATAGGATTTCCTGCGAGTACTACCACTTGATTCCCAGCGGCTGGGAGCTTCCAAGCGGCTGGGAGGATCCAACCGAACATACAGCATAACAGCTGTCATAACAAACTATCTAAAAATAGTAAAGTATGGTCAACATGACCTTATTACATGCATTGGTCTTATCAGACCTTCTTAGAAACATTAACCAGACCTAAAACAAACTAACTGCCTCATGGAGGCCAGCTGTCAGGTAGGTGCTCCTGCACCATACTCCCCAACAGAAAAGAACTCATGTCCCATGAGTTAGGTTGTGGAAGTCCTCCACCTTTACACTTTGTCATGTCAGTGTTCTGACCTGTTCCAGCTTTGTCCTCTGCTGACTCTTGGCTACTCCAAGACTTCTGAACTGTAACTTGCTTTCTTGCAAGTAAACCCTTATGCCTGTCAATGTAGGCCCTTCTCTCACATACCTTGTGTTTGTCAGGTTGTCTGACCAGAACCTCTGTCTGAACTGCCTCTTGAACTTCTGTAATGTTCAACTCTATCTTTCTTTCAACCTTTATAGGACAAACAATAGTCCCAACTATGACAACATCCTTGTCATTCCTCTCAACTGGTTGCTGTTTGCAAACCTATTTCTGCACCTGCTGCTGACCTCTGTCAGTCAAAACTGAAACTTTCTTCAACCTGTTGTCCTTAACAACTCCTTTCCCTGCAGTGTCCTCAACTGCGTTTATGCCTGCTCCTATAGGCATCTGCACAAATTCCTTCTTTCCCACTAAAATGATTTTGGTTGCCCCCTGTGCTGCAGCATCTTCCTACAATGGCATCAACATAATAGTCTTCCCATCTTTCTTGATGGTGTAGGTATTAGCATACCCATCATACAGTACCCTCCTATCAAATTGCCATGGTCTACCCAACAGTAGGTGACAACATTCCATGGGCAAAATGTCACACAAAACTCTATCCTGATATGCTCCAATCTGAAAATCCACATATGCCTATTCATAGACAAAAAGTGATTGACTATCACTCACCCAAGATGCCTTGTAAGGGTGTTGATGTGGAATCCTTTCCAAATTTAGTTTATCCACCATTTCCTGAGATACCATGTTGTCTGTTGAACCAGTATCAATGACAACCTTACATACTTTACCTTGGCTCTTGCATGTGGTCTTGAAAAGAGCTCTTCTTTGCATCATATCCTTTGATGCCTGCAAACTAGTTTTCCTTAGCATCAATGCTTCTCCCTCCTCAGGATACCCATAACCGTCAGGAACTCTATCTCCTTGATAAGTGTTTGAACTTTGCACACTTTGCTCTACTTTCTCTTCTTGCGCAAGTTGTACTCTCTTGTCATTCGTTCTATCATTTCTGGATGATGAACCCTTGTTTTCTGGACATTTGAAAAATGGGTGTCCAAACTCACCACAGGTGTAACACTTGCCTGAAAATGTAGTAGAACCTCTACCACTTCCAAATCTGCCTCTATTACCTTTCCATCCACCTCTGAAATCAGACTGTCCCTATCCTTTACTAGTGTCTTCTTGACCCTCATTGGTTTGCCTTGTTGTAGGGGCTGCTCCTCTTCCCCTCATATTGCTGCCTCTTCCTCTCATGGACTTATCTTGTCCCCTATTCATCTTTTCTTCAATCCTGATTGCCATTTGGTAACAATCCTCCACACTCTTAGGGTTAGCTAAAACTAACTCATCCTGTATGTTCAATCTCAAACCAGCCAAGTACCTAGCCACCTTTTCTACCTCATTCTCATGATGACCAGATCTCATACTCAACTTATAAAACTCCTCAGTATATGCCTTCACATCCATTTCCTTCTGCCTTAAAAATTGCAGCTTCTTAAACATCTGAATTTCATAATCCCTAGGCAAGAATTTACCTTTTATCCTTGCTACCATTTTATCCCATGAAGTGATCTTTGACTTCCCTTGTTTCCTTCTCTCGGATTGTACATAATCCCACCATACCAAAGCATGACCTCCTAACTTGGTCTTTGCAATCTTTACCTTCTGATCCTCAACAACATCTTCACATTCAAAGTGATTATCAAGTGCAGCAATCCAATCCAGCAACTCATCTTCATTCAAACTTCCATTATACTTGGAAACATCAACCTTTACCTTAGGTTTATCACTCTGCACTGCCTTTAACAGTTTTGCAAATCTCTGGTCTTCAGCATCCAGATCTTCAGCTACCTCTTCATACTCTTCAACAGCATCTTCATCTTCTTCAGACTCACTGTCTTCCACTTCCCTCTTTTTGTTCTTTTCCAGGGCTACAAGCCTGGCTTGAAGTGCTTCAGCAAGCTCCTTCATCTTCCTCATCTCTCTGGCATGTTTTTCCTTCATCTCCTGCAATTCCCTTGCAGTACCACTACCTTTCGGAGGCATTTCGTCAACCTCTCACTCCTCTACCTCTGTCCTTTCAGTGACAGAATCAACTCTACCTCTACCCTTTCAGTGACAGAATCAACACACAATAGCCCAGACCTTTTGCTGAGCTCTGATACCACTATGATGCAGAGGCATCCACACTAAAACCTTGACATACAGCATGTATGTCTAAAACCCATCATCATCATCATATTTTCCTTAACACTGTCAGCATCATCACATTCGGCAAGCGCAAACATCCTCCTGATGTTCACTGTTCATCTTACTGCCAACCTCTATCTGCAGCATCATGATGTTCAACATCATGTTCGTCAGCAGGATATAGAACATCCGGTTCCTCCCATATATCCTGATGACGACAACCTCTTGCACCTTTCCTTCGATGCTTACGTCACCCCGATATCCTGATGACGATTATCCTGATGACGATGACGTCACATGCAGCTCCTCCAATATCCTGCTGTCGGCCAAACTTAACATTATCAACCCGCGAAGGAATTGTCAACCCGATCTTCTACCTTATGCCGATACGCTCCTCCTCAGCAACACCTGATGATGATCACCCCGAAACGCATTCACCTTATGCAAACAATTGCATCATGCTCACCTCCATCTACTCAGAGGACGCCCGAAGTAACTGCAGGATATACACAAAAATATCCTGATGATGCCGTTGCGATGGATTTTCCAACCTTAGCGAATTTCGATCCGCCGAACCTCCTGAGGTGACCCGATCTACTCCCTAGACAACTTTCCAGACTCTAATTACCAGCACGACCTAGCACATACCCATGCTAGGGTCCTCAACACCTTTCGCGACGATCCTGCATACCTGCATGCAAACGAACACAAAATGCAGACTAAACCCTAAACTACTGTACATAGCCATTCCACCGATTCGACGAATCAACTGGTGGAATGGATCAGTGAACCCATGAAACCACCAGAACAGCAAATCGATCACACAATGAAATCCAAACAGAGAATTGACACAACAGGATCTCTTTATTGATTTCAAAAGATACAATACAATGCTCAGTCTTTCCCTCTGCCTCACTCTCTGCAAAGTCTGATCGATGATCGATGATATCCAATACCAACCGATCCTACTACATAAATAGGATTTCCTGCGAGTACTACCACTCGATTCCCAGCGGCTGGGAGCTTCCAAGCGGCTGGGAGGATCCAACCGAACATACAGCATAACAGCTGTCATAACAAACTATCTAAAAATAGTAAAGTATGGTCAACATGACCTTATTACATGCATTGGTCTTATCAGACCTTCTTGGAAACATTAACCAGACCTAAAACAAACTAACTGCCTCATGGAGGCCAGCTGTCAGGTAGGTGCTCCTGCACCAAAAAGAAAGATTTCCAGTTGGGACATATAACAAGTTGAAGATAAAGAAGTTTGGACCTTGTAAGATACTCAGGAAATTTGATTCAAGAAATTCATATGAAGTAGAGTTACTGGAGACATTGGGTATATCACCTATTTTCAACATTGCAGACCTTTATCAGTATCATGAAGTAGAGTTCAGTGATAGCATGGAAGAAGACCTGAAGAAGCAATTCCCACAACAAGCACCGGAGTAGATTGAAGACATCTTGGATAGCAGAGTTGGATGTAGCACTAGAGGAAGACAATACGAAGAATATCTTGTGAAGTGGAAAGGAAGACTGGAAGAAGATTCGTCATGGATTTCTCAAGCTGAGATGGACTGTCTTGGTTCTCCCCTAGCCCCAGCAAAGTGAGGGACTCACTTTTTTTCAATAACCCCGGATGTCTGATGCAGGAGCATCCCTGGTTCAAGAGCAATTTTGCATCACCCAAAACATTTGCATTTCAATTTTCTTGCAGTTCAGTCAGGAGTAGGTTTTGCATTATGGTCTGCATTCTACCATAGTTGCATTTTACATCTTATGGATCTAGACATAGCATCTAGATTCATTCATCTACATCATATCTAGAATTAGAGATATGCACATCATTACTGGAAAGATATCGCTATCAAAAGATCAACTATTTTCTTAGAACATAGCAATCTAATAGTCTCAGACAATCAGCTAAAAGAGAAGACTTGCAGAGCTTTCCTTGACTTGTGGAGCTTAATGACACATCATTCAATGATCCTTGGTTCATGGCCAACCTTTGTCGAGATCTGTCCATCATTCCATACATTTGCAGAGGTGTTTTATGCATTTAGGTCGAACCTATCTATGTTCACACATTACAGCTCTTCTTTGGAGTTTGTGACTTTCCTTGGTTGACGCGGAGGAATCTATTGTTCCAAAGATGATATATATTGATGTAATAGATCCTAGGAAAGCAAGTTATCAAGTTGTAATCATCCGCATAAGTTTATAGTTTAGATTTTATGTGAAGGAGCTTCAAAGCTATATCTTGTGTGAAATTATGTAATCAGGCATGTGAGCCCAATTGTAAGCCCGCATGTTGCCAGCTAATCTGTATTTGAATGCTATCATATAATGAATGACTAAATCTACATTTTTTCCATTTCTTTGAGTCATTTCCATTGTGTTTACTCTTGTTGCACAATTCAGATAGTTCATTTTGTGAACCCTCCTACTGTGACTGTACTAGTTTAGTGATAGGGTGTAGGGTTTAGGGTTGAGGGATTAGGGTTTATGGTTGAGGGAATAGGGTTTAAGGTAAAGTGTTGAGGGTTTAGGGATAGGGTTTAGGATTTAAGGTTTAAGGGTTGAGGGTTGAGGGTTGAGGCTTTAGGGTTTACGATTAAGTGAGACCTAGATGGCTAAGGATGGATGGAGAGGTAGACAAGGAGCGATAGAGAGACATAGAGAGGGGAGATGTAGAGAGGTAGAGAGGTGAGGGGGAGAGATAAGTGAGATATAGAGAGGTGAGAGATAGAACATGAGCTAATGGAACTAGAGGTGAGAGATATTGTAAAGGTGCTATCAAAGGTGAGACAGGCACAAATATTTATGGATCAATCTATAGCATGACAAAATGCAAGTGCGTTATAATGTGCTCATGTTTTGTCCTACTATAGAAATGGTAAAAAGGCCTGGACCCCCGTGATCCATGCCTGTATGCTCTGTTTTCATGTTGTTTATGTGTGTGTTCTAACAAATAAAAAGTGTTTTCATGTTGTTGAGAAGTTCACATGCACAGTTTGCACATTCTACCACCTTTGCATGATCTTTCCACCACCTTTTCTACTTTGCCAACTTGAGGAGGAAATAACATAGTTTTCACATCGAATTTGATATATATCTATTCAAGTTTCAATTTTGTAGTATTGTAATGTTAATTGTGATTGAATTTTAGGAATTTAACATTATAGATTGGTTAATAGTATTGTTGTTACTAATTCTATTTGAGTGTTATTCAATTTAACGTTGAAAAGGAAGCAATTGGTGAAAAACTCAAATTGTTGAGGAGTTGATGCAAGAAGAAAAAAACACTACATAATTGGGTACTCTCTCCATTCGAATCTTTGTTTTTTAGGTATGTCAAGTCTTTACATGCATGTTCTTTACATTTTCCTTAATTCTATTTGAATTACTTTATCATGCTTTATCATACATGTTTATATCACTTACATATCTAGTATGCATAATAAAAGACTATGTATATACATATCTTGTGTTTATATAATAGACTATGTTTTAAATTAGTTCATGGTATGCATAATAAAATATATCTCAAAGGTCAACATTAATTAAAATAGACACAATCACGATCAAGAAAGCAACCTAGAATCTCCCATGGTGCCATGTATATTTTATAGACTTGGGCTCTTTAATAATTATGTGTAATAATGAATTAAACAGACCTTAACATACTGTGATGTCAAACTATACAAGAATAAATCCTTACAACATATAAATATACAACCCTTTAAGCATAATGAAATACTATTATCTTGTCATATTAACAAGTTAAAATACAAATGAATAGGTGCCAAGATCATACAAGTATGCACATGACATGATGATTTATATGCACATATCTTAGGCTAGGACATTCCTTATGCACCTATTCATGATGATTTGTATGCACATGACATAACAATATTTCAAAATTTCCTAATTTTCCTTTGTTAGCACATGATAGTGGTTACCTTGATTGACTATATACCATTCAATACCCTAAATTACATAGATTAGCGTAATGATTTTTATGACAGTCCTAGGTATGTCTCCAAATATTCATGTTTCCAAGCTAATGTCCACTTGTTTCCAACTTCTTAGACATGCAAGAAATAATTTTGGGAATTATATTCAACATAAATAAGTCACTCTTAGTCAATAGAAGCCAAAGTACATCCATTTGCATTCATGGATTAGTTAAGGACAACAAGGTGGTAAATTTGTTGCCATTGGCAACTTCACAAATTTGGTATCTTATCTTGTCCTCCTTAGTTTTCTCCATGGATCTCCATCATTGTCTTCATGAATCATATAATTCATCATGTCACAGTGGCTTCATCATTCCATAAGTATCTTCTATTCCCTTGTAGGATAGCAAACAGAGTTTTTGTGGTATATCTTGCAGAAAACAACTTCAACCCACAATCCAAAATTTAAGGGTGGTTGTTTTGTAATACAAGACCTTAAAATTGACTATCCCACTTGACAAGAGGCCTAATTAGGCTTGTGCAAATAGGTCACTACAGGTTTTTTGATCTCCAGGCTTCCAATCTTCAAACCAAGACTCCAAACATGTCAAATTGGGTCTGCCTCAACCTTTTCAATCATTACAAACACCTTCCAAAGAGTTTCTCTACAAACCCTAACCCTTATGCAACTTAATTGCCTAAAAACATGAGTTTTTAGGGTGGAATAATTTGCCTCTAAAATGCACATGATTATCTACTTGAGTTTGGCATTTCCATATTAATGAGCCTTGACTTTAATAATTGTCTTTTGATGTCCCTTCTTCACCCTCTACACTAATCCAAACCATGCCCTAGTGTGATGTCTCCCACGATCTCAATCACATATCCTTTCATGACTAGATGGTTATCAACAAGTAGTCAACATGAAGTCCCATGTACTCTTCACTTTTCCCAATGGTTATAATGCTTTGTATGGCTGCAATAATGCTTTGTATGCTTTGTACCTATTTTGGTTGAGTGACATTTACTCTTCTACATGATGATTGTATGTACATTTACTATGAAGGGTTGAATGACATATATTTTAGTTATTTGTATGCTTTTATTTCTTAGGAACTAATATTGGTCTCTTTATCATGCTACAAACAAATTCTCTGTCATGCCAAGGAAACAATCAAGAATTAATCCAACACAGGAAGAGATAGAAGCTAAGAATGCAAAGAAAGAAGCGACTATGAGGGAACTTCGTGAGAAGAGGAAATTAGACACGATAAATGAAGACATGCCAATTGAAGAGGAACCACAACCATCGCAAAGAGATATGGTATTGGTGGCACAAAGAGAATGAATGCAAAAACTTTGTGCTATGAGAGATTTGAATACCATAGTTGGAGACACGTCCTCTACCACAAGTCAACATGTAGGGACACCATCTACCGCATCTCAAGTTGAGAGTAAATCTTCACTCACATGTGATGAAGGAGGTACGCCATCATTCCCACCTCAACTTCAAGGTATGTCATCTATTCCATCTTCGATCGAAGGTATGCCATCTAGCCCATCTCATTTAAATACTGATGAAATTCCTAATGTTGAGATGAATTTACCTAACTTAACACCACCTAGAATTTTGCATAGAAAGCCAAAGTATTTGATTGATATTGATGAGAATATTTTGTATCCAATGGAAGGTAAGATTCCAAAATGCACTTGTAGAAGATATGCTCATAAGATTTAGAGATTGTTCTTTGAAAAGTTAAATGAGACTGCAAGATATCAACTATTTATTGAAATGATGCGAAGTATTGATGAAGGGGGTAAATCACAAAACACACAACAAAAAAAAATTGAACATAGAAAATAGAACTCTCTTTTATTGATCTTGGAAACTCATTACATTACAGAAGCTCAATTATAATCAGAGGAATCAATCCTCCACAGGCTGTAACACACTATAGCTACACATCACCAGGCTTTGGAATCTTCTGCCTTTTGTAACCTCCAAATCAGCTAGGGTTTTTGTTTTCCCACTTATTCTTGACTCCATACTTGCCCCCTTAACTCTACTACTGCCCAGGGTTCCCAAAATAGTCATAAATAGCACTTTTTGGTGGCTTCCAGCTAATTTTCAAATTTTGCAACTCCCTCCAAAAGTAGATCAACTTCCGGGAAGCATAACTTTTGATCCGAGTGTCTGATTGACGAACCATTTTAAGCACCGGAAAGCTCACGATGTGAACTATCATGTGGGAAATCTATAAATATATTTTTATCAACTTTTTGGGACATTATGGGATGTTTTAGTGCCTCATATCTCATTCTAGAAATTTTCAAGGGCTTTTCAGAAAACAAAAACTTTAATATCTTTCAGCTCACAAATGATCTTTGTCTGATTCCTTTGCCAAATGTATTATATTTTAGTTATGTAAATTTATGTAAATTTTCGCTTCAATCCATGCCCAAATGCAAACTTTCCTAAAATAGCAGGTAAACTCTCCAAAACTGGTAGTTTGTTATTTTTAGCAGTTTTAGAAAAACTAAAAGTCCTACATCATTATTCTGGATATTATGGAACCAAAAACACTAATTATGGAAAGAAATGAAAACAACTACAATTATTTTGAATTAACTTCTTTTTGGGTGATGCAAGGTTGCCCTTACACCATTGGATGCTCCCGCATCAAGTATAAAGTATAGGTCCATCATGAAGATTCTTGGGTTGAGAACATTAGAGGCTTCAAGTAAAAAATCTATTGTCAAGAATCTAATGAGTGCGTATGAGAGTGTGGGTAACACCTCACACACAAAAGATTGTAATACAACATGGCATGTGATTACATCGACTATAGTAAGTAGTCAAATGAGGAAAGCTTGTCTCATTAGAAAGATGAGTCAAGCATTGAGAATTAATAGAAAAACTTTATCAAGAGCCATTGGAAGATGCCAATGAATTATGGGCATTCTTGGGGAGACTACCACGAAAAGATAAACCAATTGTTGAGGCATTGAGATCACTAATTGAAGACTTTTGGAAGAATTACACAAGGGTATCTCTAAATCAAAGGGATGTGGTAAGAAGGACAATCGATAGTCAAAATCTAGATCCACATCCAAAGTATTTTTTGGGTATGACTCAAACACAGTTTTTTGGTAAATTTCTAGAGACGTATCCTCAAATTAAAATTTGTCAAAGATATTTTGAAATGCTAAAACCTTTCTATGTCAAGCTAAATCACACATGCACTACTTGTTGTTGTAGATTACATAATGAATTTTCTAACCATTTTGATGTTTATCGGTCTATATGTTTAGATTTGCATACTAACAATGTTTTGCAGGATTGTGGCATACATGCCACACCATCATCAAGAGACTTCATATTAAGAATTTTATGTGAAAGAGAGGAAGGTCAAATATTCTACAGGAAATTATGCTTGGATGGAACATGTCAGCATTGCGGTGGCTTGCAACGTATGCCAATATGTTAACATATGGACAGAACACATGCAGCTGGAAATGAACTAGTAGAGTTCGGCAAGTATAAAATAATGGTATACAATATAAAAGATGGTAAAGAAGCAAAGAGGTGTGAATTGGTTATTGAAAAGATTCTAGTGTATCAGTTTATGCCTATATTTTCTGACAACATAGTGTATGAGTATGCAAGACATGCCCATAGAGCTCGATGGTTGGACTTACAATTCAAATTATGCAAGGACACATTTCCAATTGGTAGCATTGTTTCAGTCGTCAACTTTGTAGAGAACTATAGTCTACAGCCATAGCGTGAGGTGCAATCACAATATTACAACTCAATATAGGTTTCTATATTTGTGCACATCACATTCATTCATGTGAATGATAGTACAAAGGATGACAGAAAGATCATAAGGGAGTATCATTTCTATATCAATGATGATCGTACGCATTCTACGGAGTTCATGCAAGGTTTCTTTCAGGTGTTCTACAATGATTTGGCTAGAAGGGGCATATGGTTCAGTCAGCATATCATATGGTCGGATAACTATGCGTCACAATTCAAGAACTCGTGAAATTTCTATTGGCTGAGTAGGAGGCATAATTTTACAGGTATTTAGCATATGTGGAACTTTTGTGAGGCTGGGCATGGAAAGGGGGAGCATGATGGTGTAGGAGCATGTATCAAAAGAGCCATAGCATGAGAAGAGTTAAAGTATACAGATAATGCAAAGTTGACAGATACAAAATCGAGTGGTGTAATGCTTCCATGGGTCCAGGTAATGAAGGTAAGTCTTTAGTTCCTAGATTTTTTTTGGTTGATAGATGATACTAACATTACACCATATGAGGACTATTCTACACTGACATGATCAAGTGAGATGCACTCTTTCAGAAGCTCAATTGCAGGTTCATGGAGTATCTATACATGAAAGATGTCATGCTTTTGTTCTTCCTATACAATTCAATCCTGGGATGAGTGCGAGTCAAAGGAGTTGGTTGACGATGGAAGTTAAGTTATCTTAGCCCACTTGACATGTATCAACCCCCGACGGTATTGGAACTAACACAGATGGAATCATTACTTGACTTTGACCACATATTAGATCTAGTTCAACCAGGTAATATATCTATTTGCATAGTTTTTGAAATTCCTAATGTTAGCTTACTTTGTAGTGTTTTTGTAATGTTGACTAATTTCATCTAACTTTCTACACATATCAATGTAAGGCATGTATATGCAGTTATTGCCGATGAAGATAACAAAGAGGGAACAAATTATTACTTGTGTCATTGTATTGAGGCCAAAAAGAAATTAGAGGCCCTAGTTACAGATGGAGAAAACATCGAATACCTTATAGGCTTAGTGGTTGTTACTAGAACATGGCTTAGAAGGTACCCACATAAGAGTGTTAATGTTTGGTTGTTTCACGACTTTGACACGCATCGGAAGATTCTTCATTACTCAAACCTTGTCATGGCATCCAATGTTCATTTGATACAATATCGAGGTAGACCTTTGAACAAGACCTTGTGGAAGGTGCGCGAGTCTGACCATGAGGCAATACTTGACACAATAAAGAGTAGAGCAAACCCAAATGGTTTGTTTGATTAATTTGTAAGTATTCACATTGATTTTGTAAAGTCATGTTACATTGATTTGTAAGTATGCACATTAATTTGTAAGTTTACATAGGTTTGTCTTTTTTATTTGCTGCTACATTTTAACACATAAACACATTTTTACATCATCATGTTATGCTTCATGGGGTTAGACCTAAGTGATGGATGAAGTTGATCCTGAGAGTAATGTATAAAATCTAGGTAATGTATAAAATATAGGTGTCTCTAGGTGTCTTGGTTTCTAACTAGATAATAGGTGTCTCTACTTGTATCTTAGGTATATACTATATGTCAAGTAGGTAGTTAGAGACTAGAAAAAAGGTATTTAATCTAATATAGGTGTCTTAGGTAGATACTATATATCAACGATCTGCCTAGAGACTAGAATAAGGTATAATCTAGAATGATCTAGGTGTCTTCTAGGTAGGTGTCTTCTATAATTTAATCTAGGTGTCTTAGGCATGTACTATATGTCAACTAGGTCTACCATAATAGGTGTCTTAGGTAGAACTATAATCTAGGTGTCTAGGCAAATTAGGTCTAGACTACGATAAGGTATAAAGACTAGGTGTCTTAGGTCTACTATGTCTATAAAATCTAGATACATCCTATACAATAGGTGTCTTAGGTGTCCTATGTCTACTAGAATACATGTGTCTTAGGTCTTAGGTGAGGCCACATGAGCTTCCACCTTCACATGGTTGGCCTTGTCAGTATAGAATATTTATACTTCTTGAAGCTAAGGGAAGCTCTTTTTCTTAATAGGAAAACTTTATCGACTTCAGTGTCCTCATGGTGCAGGGGCACCTAGGTTGTCATGCCTCCAAGAGGGGTCAAAAAGTGAAATTTTGTTTTGATTGAGTCAATTGTATGTAATAAGGTCTTCTAAGACCATTTCATATGTTTTTGAGTCAGTTTGAGTCTTGAGTCTTGTTGCAAAAAAGTGTCAATGTTGTCAAGTTACACAAAGCAACTTTTGTATTTTTGCATTTTTAGTGTCATTCTCCTGATGCGACCAAACTGATAGTTCCAATGCATCTAGATGGGTACATTTAGGCTAAGCATAGTCCTATTTTGCATGCAAACATGCCAAAACAGTCTGAGCTACATTGTACTGGTGATATCCCTGAAGAGTCCAAAGTGCAAAAAGGTAGCAATCTTTGACGAGATGTTACTAAGAAACTATGTCACTTAGAGACATTCTATTTAAGGTAAAATGATCATGTAGGGTTCCTCTATAATAACCTCTCTCATTTTTTTATATCTCTGAGGCATTTTCCCGTGGTGAAAGGTTTTCTGCTGCCCCAAAAATCATCAGGAGGCAATGTAAAGTTGCAAAGGGATGTAACTTTTGTTCTCCTCCTTGTGTAGCCAAACCAACAGTTCCAATGCATCTGGATGGGTACATTTACACTAGGCATGTTCCTATTTTTCACCCAAACACGCTGAAATAGTCCAAGCTACATTAAACTGGTGATATCCCTAAAGAGTCCAAAGTGCAAAAAAGCAGTAATCTTTGACAAGCTATTACTCAGAAACCATGTCACTTAGAGACATTCCATCTAAGGAAACATAATCACATAGGGTCCCTCTACAATAACCTTTCCTAATTTTTTATATCTCTGATGCATTTGCCCATGGTGAAAGGTTTTCTGCTGCCCCAAAAATCGTCAGAAGGAGGTAGTGTAAAGTTGCAAAGGGGTGTAACTTTTGTTCTTCTCCTTGTGCAGCCAAACTGACAATTCCAATGCATCTAGAAAGGTATTTTTAGGCTAGGCATGGTCCTATTTCATACCCAAACATGCCGAAACAGTCCAAGCTACATTGTACCGGCAATATCCATAAAGAGTCCAAAGTGTAAAAAGGTAGCAATCTTTGACAAGCTATTACTCAGAAACTGTGTCACTTAGAAACATTCTGTCGAAGGCAACACAATCACGTAGGGTTTCTCTACAATAAACTCTCTCAATTTTTATATCTTTGAGGCATTTTCCCATGGTGAAAGGTTTTCTGCTGCCCCAAAAATCATCAGCAGGAGGTAGTGTAAAGTTGCAAAAGGGGTGTAACTTTCATCTTGCTCCTGATGTGACCAAACTAACTATTCCAACACGTTTGGATGGGTACATTTAGGCTAGGAATGGTCTTATTTTTCACCCAAACAATCTGAAATAGTTTGAGCTACATTGTACCAGTGATATCTTCGAAGAGTCCAAAGTGCAAAAAGGTAGCAATCTTTGACGAGATGTTACTTAGAAACTGTATCACTTAGAGACATTTTGTCTGAGGTAACGTGATCACATAGGGTCCCTCTACAATAACCTCTCTCAATTTTTTATATATCTAAGGTCTTTGCCTGTGTTGAAAGGTTTTCTGTTGCCCCAAAAATCATCAGAAGGAGGCAATGTAAAGTTGCAAAGGGGTGTAACTTTTTTTCTTCTCCTCATGCTACCAAACTAACAATTCCAACACATCTATATGGGTATGTTTAGGCTAGGTATGGTCCTTTTTTGCATGTAAACATGTCGAAACAGTCCGAGCTACAAACACTAACTAGTCTTCAATCTTCAAACACTGCAAATACCATGATATCTTGCATAAAGCTATCTTTTAGCCTTTTATAAAGGCATGCCCATCAAATTCAACCACATAGAGATGACCATTTATATTCCAAATAGATTTTAAATACTGACCTTCCAATCCTTTTTCTCACCCTCATATTAATTAAATATGACCTTCGATTATGATTTGGTCCTCGGGCTTATGAGAGTTTACCGAAGAGGCAGGTTGAGTTAGGTTGAAGGGCCGGTGAACTAATGACTTAAAGACCCTTTAGTAGGTTAACTTAAGTGATAGTAACCTACGATTATAAGTTAATATTAAATTAAAATAAAAGTGCACTTTACACATGACAGACAATTGAGGGTTTTAAAGTCTTAAGAAAAGTAGATTTGTTTTAGTGTTTAATGCCCAATATGTAAACCCTAACTATTAATAAGAAAGACTTAAACATTCTAACTTTCATCAAGAGATATCTAGGACATTTCAAAGACCTCAGGGAAATTAGAAGAAAGACATTAGAGTATGACACTTATCATAGGCTTAGGGTTCTAAGACATGAACAACTTCACATTTGAATCAAACTCATGACTCCCCTTGATAAATATAACTCTCCTTGATGATGACATTGTAGTATGATTATGAAATCTTGTGTCTTCTCTGACTTCTTATTGCATGAACAAAACCACATCCACCATGAACATGAACCTTGCATCATATCAACCTTCCAAGATAGACCTTATTATGAAAACATATTCACAAAAAAACCTTGCATGAATAAAAACACATCCACCATGAACATGAACCTTGCATCATATGAACCGTGTTTGCCTTGTGCAACATCAACATGAATTGAGAGACCTTATCATGAAAACCATATTCACAAAATCATGCACCTCATGACCATCACCTACCTTGAATCACTGTATCACCTTATCAACATCATGGCATCAACCTTGACATCAATGACAAATAACCTTGAACCTCTGACATCAATGACAAACAATCTACAAATTGCTTTATGGAATTAGAGTCAAATTAGTAAATGTGATGACATTATACATATTAACATGGTGAGATGCAAAGTATACATTTATAATATTAACCACATTCTCAAAGGGATGGTTGATAACTTATGGTAGCCTATAGCCCCAATGTTATGTTGCATACTAAAATTAGGTAAGACTCAATGTACTCTCATAACCTCGCCTTATATGCAAGAGGAATTACATTTAATAACCACAATGGTCATCAGGTGCTCATAAGCATATGATTTTGGCTATCTTATTCAAAAAAACATACTCTTTGCATCCCAATATGGTATAATAATAAGAAATTAAAAAATATTTTCAATTGAGCAACTCATAAAGAATATGGATCAACATACTGATTTGAATATTTTCAATTGAGCAACTCATAAAGAATATGAATGTTTTCTATTCAACATGATGATTCATTTTTATTTTAAATATAACTTTTATCTTTTAGTTCCAGAATGAGGTTTAGGTGATACTTGAATAACAATAGCTGGCTTATTGGATCAACAAATAGCCTATGTAATACAATTGGAATTTAAATATTTGAAGTAACCATCTACAAATATCCATTGAAACATAGATTTATAATACAAATTTGGATGCCATCAATAAAAAATATTTGTATTAACCAAATATCCATATAGGCATACATCAATATATGTCTATATAAGTATAACATATATACAAAATAGCCATATAGGCTTACAAGAATGCCATATAGGCATACAATGTCTCCTATATGCAATACAAAATATATGTTCACAAATCCCATATAGGCATACAACAAAGGACCCCAATAAGCATTCATTCCCCTCTGTTCGGTGAAGGGAATAGATCATGAGTAGCCTTTGATCTTTGGGAGGATGGAGACATGTATGAGGGTGGTCTACTACGAACCTGAGGGTTGCTCCTCTTATTTAGTTCTTCGTGGATCTGTAGCTATTACAATTAAAAGTATAGACATTAATATATAGAAATTACATGTTATAAAAAATGAAACATTTAACAAATAATCACTTACCACTACCATATAATCTATCTCCTCATTTGCCTTAGTAGCAAGATTAGGCTGTGGTGATGTCATGTCCTATAGAAACCATCGAGATAGAAATTAAACTTCAAATTAATAATCATTTGATTTTTTTAAAATAAACAACTATAACAATGAATGTAAATTGAAATTTACTAATCTACCTCATACCCCCATCAATGGCATGGAGCTATGAATCACAGTGGACACACCATGCTCCATTGCCCTATGAACCTTAGGAGGTGTCTTCGCAGCCTACATCATCTAAAAATAAAACAACATTATTCAATTACAAAACTAGAATAGTGATACAAGTCATGGCTCCTAACATACACACACGTTCACCTGAACATGGAAGTACACACAATAAAGCACACTATTATATTCATTGTCACCAATGCATCACTATGATACAACTAGACACATAATACACATAATCACAGTGAAAATTTTGCTCTCTTGGTGATATACTATAGCTCTTTCTTATGCTTCCTCAAGTCTCCATTGTTGTTGTGCTCTTTTGGTACATGTTTATGTGAGTTCTTGGAGGATTTGTGTTCTCATTCATCTCAAAGAATATAATAGTATTAAATGAAGGGTACTCATTAGACTTAGGTGGGTTATATGTAGGATCAGATGTAGGGATGGAAGAAATTGAGCCAATAGGATTGACATAAGTTTGTAGGGGAAAGGGTTAGTGTAGATTTGAAGATTTTGGTTAGGGGTGACTTGTTGCCCCCATAATTAATACCTAAAACCTAGATGATGTTTGAGTCAATCATATGCTATATAAGATGTCATAGGCTGATGCCTCTCTCTGGTGTCATGTCCTGGGGTCTAATTGGTGGTAATTAGATAAGATTATTAGAGAGAATTTGTCAAAGAATAGTGTGGAGGGGATCAACAAGCTTTGATAGACATGTATGGAAAATGTGGTAGCATAGACAAGGCAGTGAGCTATTTGAAAAGATGCCTCAAAGAAAAGTGGTCTCATGGTGATGTCCTTGTCTATGCATCTGCTTCTCATGGCATTCCATGAGAGCACATTTCTTTGAGGCATTTTTTCAAATTTAACTATATTGTAATTGAAATTTTGTCATCTATCAACATCTAGCTATTAGTTATGCAATGTCTAATAATACTTTGAGTTTGAAAATGTGCAATTCAATGTAATCAACAATATGAATATAAAATACAGAAATCTAGTAAGTACAATTCATTAGTTAAACTATTTATTTTATTACCTTAGTGAAGCTTTAAACTACACCACTACTGGCAGGTGTTGCTATGAAATCTCCAAGATTAACCTATTCAACATCCAAAATTAGATATTAGAATACCATTCATATAACAATGCTAGTCACATGTAATATTTATAATTGTTTACTAGTTACATACCCCGGCAGTAGATGTCGTAGTGTAAAATGTAGGTGGCATATTGCTGGGAATTGCATCAATGCTATGACCCTGAAATTTCATCAAAATCATCAAACTAAATTAGTTAATATTTCATTTCAAAAATAAAATTTAATAAATTAAATTCAATGAAATTGCTAACATTTTCCTGAGTATCAAGGCTGAAAGTCTCACTTAGGAGGGTATCTGTCATCACCATCTGCTCAGCTGCAGATGTAGCCTGTGCACCTATGTCCTGACTATCCATGGGGTCATAACCATAGGCTGACCTACAAGTTTGACAAGTATGGGGTGGAACCCTACTTGCACTCTCCCCCAACCCATGCTGTGCTATAGGACTAGCATGCTCTATGATGCTCTGGGTCAAGGCACTAATGGATTGAAGTGTCTTGACCTCAACACTCTCCTTCACAATAGAAGGGATAGACACATGCTCATGGGCTGGTCTGCTAACTACTTGTCTCACTGGCCATTGTGGGTCAACACGTGCCCCTGGTCTATCTTGTGTTGACTCCCCACCTCTACCCTGAAACTCCCGCATATCAAAATAGTTTGGCACTTTATTGAGGACAAACTCGCAGTAGAGTTTCCTTAAAAAGTATTATGGGACTTCATTATTATTGCATGAAGGATGGTCAAAAACCATCCACCACCTCTACCCAAAATTGTCCCTTATCGCCTGGTTGTTGCACCAATGGATAGGGAACCTCTTGCATGTAATGGGTGGAGGTTGATTTGTTCGTGGGTTTGTGAAAATGGAACATAAGTCCAATTTTGTAATTTGTAAATTTTTTACTTCTTCATATGATAGATTGTCTACATAATACTCTCTAAATTCTCTCCTCTTTTCCGACCAACTAGATATTTGCTTGTTGATTGAATCTATATTTGATAACATAGATTCAAGAGATTGAGCAAGCGTGGATCTATGGAAGGTTGAAGTTAAAGGATTTTTCAACCTTGCAATTATGTCTTCAATTTCTTTTTTATTGTTTTCAATTTGCCCCATTAGATTTTCTTGTGTTCCAGGGGCATGTCGAGGAATGGATGGAGTTTGTTGTTTGGGTTGTTCTTCGACAGGTATTTCCTATTAAGGTGATTCAGGATTTTGTGGATTTTCAGGAGGAGGAGGAGGAGGAGGTGCATTAACATTTCCTATCAATTAAGGAAATTTACATAAAAAATCAACTTAAACCTACCTATTTAGAAATAAATTCACACAAAAAAAACAAATAAAACTCACTCCTTTGGCTTGCTCGACATCGTGGCGGCATTTTGGCGATGAATCGATGAGATTTTGGTGTCAAATTTGGTCTTCAAAAATGTGAGCGCGCTCCTTAGGGTTTACAGGTCGTGGGTGTAGAGAAAATAAAATGAATGAATGAACATAAATGCTCTTTTTTTTATATATACTTAAACATAATGTGAGTATGTTATGGCTTGGTTTTGCCAAGCCTTAGGCTCATCATCACCAAACCAACGTGAGCGCGTTATAACGCACTCACGTTATGGATTAATATTTTTTGAAAAAAAGTTGGCCACTTTTTGGCCCCCTAACTTTTTGTACCCACCCATATTTAATATTTGTAATATATGTTATATATATATATATATATATATATATATATATATATATAATCCAAGAAATTACTTTGTGTTTATATCAACAAAATAAATTAATAACATTAATAGCATAAACATCTATTAACAAGAAATGATAAAAAAATAGTAACTACTATATGTGGGGTCTTCCCCTCCATCCGTCGCTACCTACGCAGCCACTGGGGAATGGGGAAAACCCTAGTCCCTCCACCAAAGGTTCAAAATTTGTTTTTATTTGTAAATTCATCTTTTTCTTATATATATAATTTCTTTCAACTTTATTTAATATATAATTTATGTCATATAATTAATATATATTTATTTATTGATTTAAACTTATATATATATATATATATATATATATATATATATATATATATATATATATGAAATTATATTAATAAGTAGGCTCTTTTATTTATTATAAAATAAATGATATAAAGATGTTTATTTCTTAACCTTCAAACATAAACTTTCTTTAAAAAAAAAAATAATTTAGTGATAAATAAAGAGAAAGTATACAACTCAAAAACTTAGTTTCTTTTTTAATGTATACATTCTTTCCTCATCTTAAGAATACAACTAAAATGGGCCATAGCTTAAAGGAATTTCAGAATAAATTAAGAGTTCATATTTTCATTTCTAAATCCAAATGCAATAGTTATATACATGAATGCAAATCTGTATTATTATTTATTTATTTATTTATTTACAAATTTTGCTTAGCTACACACATTTCTTTCTTCTTATGAATAATAATAAATTTATTGAATGTCTAAACTTTAACATAGTAAAGAGAGAAAGTATAATCTTTGTCAACATTTATACATTTTGAAAGTTTGAAAATTAATAAGGGAAATATGTACAATGGTACTAGTAACACATGCTACCTCTTGACATTACCATAGGCATATACATCACATAAACAACCTTTACATCCTTTCTCCTAGGAATTTGCTATGGTTTTTCCAAGCTGTTCACATACATCACAAAACTCTCTTACATGAAGGATTTCTTCTTGAACAAGAATTTCAACTCCAAAATATGAGACTTTTCTCCTTCCTTTGCTACTTGGTAAACTTGCAAAACAAGAAAACTCCAACCAAAGATCAATAGATTTTCTCACCTCCCAACTATTGGCTTGCTCACAAGCCACCCCTGAGCTAGGAGGCCAACTATGAAGCCCAAGGAGCACACACAAACAATACACCATTCACTTTTCACAAAACAAACAACACAAAATCCCAACCAAGGTTATACAACATAAAGGATTCCAACAAGAATCCAAAATAGGGGGAGTAGAGTAGAAAACTCTACCTTGGGGAAATAAAAACAAATACACCAAAATCACATATGCATATCTTCATTATTCTTCAAATCTCCCAAAACTTCCATAACAATTTTACCACCAAAATCACAATACTCCACTACCAAATGACACTCATGCCAAGTCTCTCTCTCAAGAGAGTGAGTTTTTCCCCAAGGAGGATTCTTACCTCCCTCAACCCCTCACATGGGTTGCTCTCAACCATTTTGGGGAGACAACCCAAACAACATTTCACCCAACCCAACAACATAATTACAAACCCATCAATAACAAAGGAGGAAAAATACAAGAACACAACCACACATTCACTCACTTACCATTTTCCATAACATTCAAGAACAAATCTAATCTACAAAGAAGGAAGCATACCTCAAAAAGATTTTCCCAAAGGTTGGTGAAGCACAATTTTGGTGAAGTTTCTCCAAGAATTCCACTAGCCTTCCCTTCAATCTCCCCAAATCTCTCACTCTTCAACTCTCAATTGCACAAGTGAAGTTGATTTTCCAAGTGTTTTCTCCATTTTCAAAGAGGGTATAAGTAATGGATGACATGTCACACCTCCTCTCCAAATGAGAAGGTGCCACATGGAATCCTCCTCATCCCACTCAAACAACCCTCAAACGCCAAGGAACGATTTGACTCCTCAAAGCTGTCACACATGTGTGAGGCCTAGGGGAGAGGAGTGTACTTGTACACTCTTCTCCAAATTTCTTCCTAAGTTGGCTCCCACATGTGTGGAGCCTTGGGATGAGGTGGTACTTGGTCAAATCATCATCCCCAAACCTAGGAGATTGGAAGGAGATGGTGACAAGTCCACCATCTCTCTTCCCCAAGCTTGCTCACGCCACTTTTTTCCCAAGGGATTTGGGAGTCATCTAAATCACTCAAATCCCAAAATTTCAAAGCCCAAAAGACCCCCAACCCCAAGGTATATGACCTAGGGACTTAAAATGAATAAAATACTCATGAAAAGACCTCTCAAACCTCCTCAAAAGTGACCCCAAGTTTTAAATTCAAAATAATACACACAAGCAACCAACTCACCACCCATGCCAACTCACTTTTACACACAATTTAAAGAAACTAAAATAATCTCAGTAAATAAATCACATTACACATTACACATTTACAAAAGACTTTAGTCCCCATATAGACTAATGTAAGGCATCACAGGCAATTCATAGAGGTTTCTAGTTGACCTCTGAATTTCCATTAGTCATGGAAGGTACCTGCACATCTCAATTGTACATGTCAATTTGTCCAATAAGCATATATACATAGCCGAAGCAACTTGAGTTAAATTTCAATTATAATCATATTCAATGCAAACATCTTTACTCTAATAATAATCAAAGTCCAAATGAATGTCAATTACATATCAATACAATTTCAATCATCATTCCACGATATCTCGTAATGTCATCACACTAACCTACTAACCTCATATATTCAATTTCAATTGACATCAACTTGTTAAATTAAATAATCCCAAGCTTAGTTTAATTTTCAATAAAATCAATTAGGAAATTGAATCATTTCAAATCGCATATAACTAATCCAATTCAAGTACACATTCATTATATAAGGCTCAAAGAACGCATAACTATTTTCTATTTAAATCATCTTCACCATAAACAAATTAACTCAATTACTCAAATCAAAGCATTGTCCATGGTACTCTATCACAAGAAACATAAGTCCAAAATCAATTAGTCTTGCATCTAGGTGAATCAACAATAATAATCCCAATAGTGCTAACAATTATGCTTTGTAAGAAAGGGCCTCACAGAGTGGAATGATAATCTAGCTATCTCACAAATACACCATCATAACATACAAGGTGAGTTAACTATGTTATGCCATTTAAATCCACAACTCTAATCTTGGCATCTTTGTCTGATGTAACTTATCCAAGAGGATCACAAATCTATACACACTATCCAAATTCTAGGAGTATCCAACACCATAATAGGACCCCATCGTGTAATTAAATTATCCACACAATGGTGGGCCTCACATCCTCCCCCCTAAGACTAAACTTCCTCCAGGAAGTTAGCAAGAGGGTAAGGGTGGATTGACCCACTTTTGAGTCATCCAACATGGCAAAGGGTCACGTGGATTATTTAATTGATAAGGGGAAAGCAATAGCTATATAAAATAGTCACCTACCTAACAAACATTCTATACAATAATCTTCTTCATGATAGTAGCAATCAAACATCAAGATGATTACTCACATCAAACAAATCTACTAACATAACAACATAGGATAAGGCATCCGATCCCCCTAACACTCTCACAAGATGGATAACAGGTCCCATAAAATGAAGTTACACCAAGGAAGGTTGATCCATATAACCCAGTTATTTTCCTTAAAAACTAACAAATACCTAAATGCTTTTAGCCATGGATCAACTAATTAAAAAACACAAAGGAGAGTTGTCCAAACTAAGGAGCCAACAAGACATTGCATTCAACATAGCCATATCAAGCATTTAGGTTATTCTTGTAACCACTACTATTTTATAACTCTTAGTTCATACACGGACACACATGCCTTCATTGTATTCATCATCAAAAAGGATTTGCTAGACCCATAAGGTGAGATTTGTTAGGATTAACAAGAGCTATAGCACTTTCAACCAACCATATATCTATGTAACTAACCTAACTACCCATGTGGTTGAAGTACCATTAAGCCAAATTTTGAGCGGTTGATGAATTCATACAACCTTATAAACAATGGAATCAATAAGCAACATATATCTAATAAGGCAATAGGATTGTCTCAAGGCTATCCCAAGTATCCCTTCCTACTTTTCCTAGTACTTTACTCATGTTTATTTAAGGATATAACCTCTAGAAGAAAAGTTCATGAGGAACACCCACCTAGAACTTAGGGAAATAGAAAGGAAAAAAAATCATGTCTATCCCTCTTTGCTTCTATTTACCTCATTTGACTATATAATTCCATACCCCAACCATCTACTCCCCTTTACATCCTACCAAGTACCCCTTTATGGATGTGGTAGTTCAAATGAGTCATATTACTACACATGTACCAACAGTATATAATTTAAAAAAAAAGCCTCGAACAATAAAGCTTATAATAAGATAAGATCTCAAATTAAATTTACCAATAAAATTTTGAAAGACATAAATTCCAAAAAAAAAAGAAATGAAGTTTCAAAAGTGACATCCAATGCAACGTCCAAAATTTAAACCAAAAGTAAGATTACCAAACCCTCAAGGCAAGAGGATTATTTTCAAATAAATTGGCTAAGTAGCCCAAGATAATGAAATTCAAGACTATTGGTTTCACAAACAAGACAATTTTGTAAATAACTAAATACATAAGTAAAAATCTAGCATCACATAAAGAATTACACAATACAACGCCTCATGAATTTATCACATTCACCTAAGGGAGGAGGACGAAATGGAGTATCAACCATATAAAGATCACAAAATATAAATATATATTTTTTTAACATACAACCTTATGCATCATGCATCTCACGACATGAATTGAAATGAACGAAAAATGTCACATGTCTAGAAGCATCACATAAGAAAAAGTGTCTAGTACTTTCCTAGTAGGAACATAATCCAAATTCCCCCATGGATACTGCTAACACCATCATATTAAGTCACACTACCTCTATATCATGTGACAACACAACTACAATTTCATATTACACATCCTATCATTCTACCCATGTTATCAAGATAATAGAAAAAAAATTCATACTAAACTACTCAAGTTATGACTAGCATCATAGGGAATTCACATCAACTATCTTGGTAAGACTCGAAGCAATAGAGTTGAAGGTTACTCTAACCAAAAAGGTTCACAACTAGAATCAAACTTTATGATCATCTAAAACACTATATATATCAAACAATAATGCTAAGGACCCATTTACAAAGGTAGTCTCAAACTCTCATACCCATGGAAATGAGTACACACAAGTCAACAACTAACCCTAATATATTAACCAATGAGAAAACTAAGTTCTTGAACATGTTACAAGTATAGGCTCCAAGTTCAAGTGTATCTAAGGTCCATCTTCAACCCACGAGACATGAACGACAAGGAGTATATTACACTATGAACCAACGAGCGTGGTCCTAGTGTGTAGGGGAGTCTATTAGAAACACAAAGGATAAGGAGGAAAATAATCTTTTTTTTTTAAATCTTCCTCTTACAAGCCTTAGTTACACTAGCATACTCATATTCTAAAAGGGAATTCACCACAAGAGAAGACACCCACACAAAAAGGAATTTAAAAAATATATATATAGAGAGAATCTCACACATTTTCCTTCAAAGAGTACACTCATAATTACTTCAAGGAACACCTATGAAGACTGCACATAGCGTCTACAACTTTTATTTACTATGACCAAAGATGTGAAATCATGCAACCAATTGCATTAGGAATCGATTTCCAAGACTTTTCAAGATTGTCATAATGCCCATCGTACAAGATAGAAGAGGTGACATGAAATTATCTTATAACAACTACTTGATCTCCTTGAGCATCACCATGAGTCTTACCATACTTATCGACAAAAGGGTTCTAAAGGAGGTGCTTTTCGCAAAAACCCTTGTATCGCCAAACATCTCTTAACATTTAACTTCTTTTCCATAATATATCTTGATATCACTAAACTTGATTCAAGCCTTCTCTACACACAAAAAAATCCACTTTCCAACGATATCCACTACCTTAATAAGAATTTATTATATGTACCTATATAGTCGAGAAGGGAGACAATACTAAGAGGGTCAAGTTGTCCTTAATTTATACTTAATAAGAACTAGTATAGTATTTACACCCCTATTCTTATTTTGAGAATACCTTAGCATGGATTAATTACCTCAGGGTTGTCTAAACTCATCGATAATATTGATTAGAATATATCTCTAAAGGCCATTAAAACACTTCACCCTATGTTGCTTAAGGACATAGCACCACATCACCTAAACACAAGACACACTTATGATATAAGAAGCTCATAAGAAAGTGGATCATATGGTGTCACTAGGTTTATACCATGAAAATGGGTCACTAATTGCTATTATTACCTCACTCCAATAAGGAGGGTACACAAGATGGTAGATAATAGAGGGATCCTTATACACTATACAATCATATGCACACCCTAACCATGCTCAAGACAAGGATAATATGATCACAATGCATGAATGGATAGGTCATCTTCATGTTCAAACATCAAGGTGGCCAGAATCCAAAAGGAGTAACTAACACTCTCACGCAAGACAAGTGTAACCTAAAATCCTTTATTGTCTTAGTATTCCAAACAAGAGCCTCCTAAAATGGATAGATCTTGTTTTCCACATCACATGGTTTGCTAATTAGTAACATGGTGAGAGATAAATGAAATAAGGCACAAATTTCATTGCTCAAGGTTGATAACTTCTTTCAAAGGAGAACTTCCCTTGCATGTAGAATACACCCTATCCCATTAACTAATTTAAGTGCATTTGATAACTCATACAAGTGTATTCATCATGCCACATGAAATACAAAAGTCTATAAGGAAAATATTCAATATTTATTTCTAGACAAATGTTGGAAACAAATCTCTTTCCTAAGGGTATTAAGCATATGGTTGTCGACAAATTTTATCTAAAGTTGAATATGCTCCATTTCCTAAGAGTAAGTTAGAGCTTCGCACACCTTAATCACTAATCAAATCATTTCCTAATAGATCCTTCTAGGGAGACACCCTAAAGATTGCTTAAGTGAAGGTTGCTAGGACTAGGATCATTAAAAACAATCTCGCATAATGAAAACACTTCTCCAATGTCTATGATATCAAGTCCTATACAAGGTTTAGCCAAATATAAAATAGATAAATCTACCTCTTTCTATGCAAGGTATCCTACCACCTTATTGAGAACATAGTACATACTACTTGAAGGTAACCACAACCACAATAGGTCCAACACATATACGTGCACACACACCCAGAGTTCCCAGAGTTTTGCAAAACATGGCTCTGATACCAAATGTCATGCCCACATTTTCATATGGATATGAAAAATTAAACCAACATTTTTTTTTCTAAACAAGTACTCGCACACTTCTTCTCAAGATTGTTTTACATATGCACTCAACAAATGTTGCACCTACAATGTCATAAAGAGTCTGCCGCACAAAGTGGGGAAGAGGGTAATATTGATTCTAACAACCTTAAGGTTTTTAACTAATCAGATTAAATGTGACATACAAATATCAACTCAGTACAAAGTCCAATCAAAATAAAGTAAAATATTATTGTTTTCAAACACCAAATTTAAAGTTGAACTTTCAAACTTATAAGGCATAATGTCGATTTAAGGTAGGATACAACCTATTCCAAAGAATTTAGACTTAATATCCTAACTAATTTATTAACCCAAAATAAAATGAATTAACATTTAACAATTTAAATAACAACCCATTTGAATTTAATCAATCAATATCCCATATCAAATAAAATCAACATAGCTCAAACATGTGTTTAAATTAGTAATGCCTATAATGCTAACAATAATAATAATAATAATAATAATAATATCCTACACATTTGAAATGACAAATCTACGTAGCCATGCCATTTAAATTTTTATTTTATTTTATTTATTTATCTTTTTCCTTTTTAATAAAATATACTATAAAACCACATATTGACAAGTTGTCCCATCTTCTATACAAAATATAAAAAAATGTATGAAATAAAATAAATAAAAATAAATACTTTATTTTCAACCCCATATATAAAATGATCCCTATGTATAGAGATTAAATCTTTTACCTATGGTTTCTCCACTAGCATATTTACTTGACAAAAGAAAATAATAAACAAAATAAACGTTTCAAAATATTATAAAATAGCTAAATAACAAGGTGCATAAAATGTATGGAAGAGATAAAGTAGTTTGTTCAATGAAAATAAGTCATTTAACTCAACTTAGAATAACATACATTAACTTAGATGTTAAGAGAGAATAATTTAATTTTGAATACACCTATTACCAGAGGAGTAAAAGAAAGAAAAAGGCCATTGTATAAGGCCAAAACCCTAAAGAGCAAAATGCTTAAGTTTATATATTTATAGGTTAATGTGGAGAAAGGAGCAGCGGTGGCCATTAGAGGGAGAGCAATGGAAGGTAAGAAGGAAGATATGCTTTCTTTCACAATTTGCATATTTAATATATTTTATTTTCTTTTCAAGAGGTCCTTGTTCTCAAGGGTTTATTTCATTTTCTCTACAGCTCTTGCCATAAAACTTTTATATATGTGTTTGCATTCTTATCATTATTATGATCGTTATTTTCTTTATAATAATATTGTTGTTGTCTTTGTTATATAATAATATTGTTGTTATCTTTGTTATTTATATGTAAGATTTCTTAAATCTATATTTTGTTTTGATTGCTGCCTTGTTGTGCTTACAGGTAGTATCATTGATAGGAGGGACCTCTACACGGGTATACAGGAAGTAAATATATTTCTAGATTTAACTAAAATGTAGATATGTAAAATGGACAGTAGCAAGGTTGGCTCCCAAGTGATATCCCTCCAGTTTCAGTATTTTTTTATAATTTATTTGACGAAATATATATATGTATACATAAAATAGTGGTAGATCTGTATGAATATATATACAAAATATATTTATACATTGTATGTATATATACAATATATATATATATATAATCCAAGAAATTACTCTGTGTCTATATCAACAAAATAAATTAATAACATTAATAGTAGAAACATTTATTAACAAGAAATGATGAAAAAAAATAATAGTAACTACTGTATGTGGGGTCTTACCCCCCATCTGCCACTACCTGCGTAGCCAGTGGGGCATGGGGAAAACCCTAGCCCCTCCACCGAAGGTTCAAAATTTGTTTTTATTTGTATATTTCTCTTTTTCTTATATATATAATTTCTTTCAACTTTATTTAATATATAATTTCTGTCATATAATTAATATATAATTATTTATTGATTTAAACTAATATATATATATATATATATATTAATAAATAGGTTCTTTTATTTATTATTAAATAAATGATATAAAGATGTTTATTTCTTAACCATCAAACATAAACTTTCTTTTGAACAAAATAATAATTTAGTGATAAATAAAGAGAAAGTATACAACTCAAAAACTTAGTTTCTTTTTTAATGTATACATTCTTTTCTCATCTTAAGAATACAACTAAAATAGGCCATAGCTTAAAGGAATTTTAGAATAAAGTAAGAGTTCATATTTTCATTTCTAAATCCAAATGTAATAGTTATATACATGAATGTAGATCTGTATTATTATTTATTTATTTACCAATTTTGCTTAGCTACACACATTTCTTTCTTCTTATGAATACTAATAAATTTATTGAATGTCTAAACTTTAATATAGTAAAGAGAGAGAAAGTATAATCTTTGTCAACATTTATACATTTTGAAAGTTTGAAACTTAACAAAGGAAATATGTATAATGGTACTAGTAACACATGCTACCTCTTGACATTACCATAGGCATATACATCACATAAACAACCTTTACATCCTTTCTCCTAGGAATTCACTATGGTTTTTCCAAGGTATTCACATACATCACAAAACTCTCTTAGATGAAGGATTTCTTCTTGAACAAGAATTTCAACTCCAAAATATAAGACTTTTCTCCTTCCTTCACTACTTGGTAAACCTGCAAAACAAGAAAACTCCAACCAAAGACCAATAGAGTTGCTAAACTCCCAACCGTTGGCTTTCTCACAAGCCACCCTCAAGCTAGGAGGCCAACTATGAAATCTAAGGAGCACACATGTGAGGCCTATTTATTACACTCCCTTATTTTGCTTATTTCATATTTATAGTTGATGACATTTAGACACTTGAGACTGTTGATCCTGATATGCAGATTCTCTGGACTCTATTCCCTTAGTTTGTTTGGCTATATTTAGTAGATTGTGATGTGACTATATCCTGATTCTAATTCATTGATGATGATTAGACATGTGACATGCATTTTGGTGCTATTAGAGATACTAGTTGTGAAATCATTATATGGATTTGCTATGCGATTGCGATGTTGAGATAGTATATAGAAATGCAGTTATAAATCTTAGTTATGATATGATTTTAATAATGTTTTAAATGATTATGCAATGGAGTGAGTGTATGCATTCCCTTGCTTTGGCTATGATATATATATATATATATATAAATATATATATATATATATATGTATATATATATATGTATATATATATATGTATATATATATATATGTATATATATATATATGCTGGATTAATCTATTTGTTCAAGTGCGCATGTGATTTTTCAGGGCCATGAAAAATCAGAGATTGATCTCACACGTAATGTGATTCCTGTGTTAGACCGATCTAGTCCCAAGAGGGACCAAGATCATGTGTGAATTGTATGATGCTAAATCGTAAATGTCTGTATTTTATTATTTGGCTTAGATTTCACCTCTTTTATATTGTTTACTGAAGTGTTGTAAAAATATGTGATTTAATATATACCACTTGGTGTCTTTTATTTTTGATGGCCATTTTATGTGATTTTCTACCTCCTAAAGTATTTATTATGGGCTAAAATTAATCCTAGGTGGTTACCCTAGGGTCTAGGGCCCATTTGAGCATATCAAACCCCTAGGGTTACCTCTGTCTAGTTACCTTAACTTCAGCTTGAAGTAAAGTGACGAAAATTCAAAGTTGAATTGGAGTGGTGATGAGTCATGCCTAAAACTTGACCCACTCGTCTTCCAAGGCATGGATTCTCATCACCTTGAAGACTTGGGGAGTCTTCAAGACCCCCAAATGTGTGGAACCATCCGCCAATGCTCTCACACATGTGAGAGCATCTTGGAGTGAATGGGCTTCCTTTAGAGAATAAGGTGATGACATGTGTCATCCCTTATCCTCTTGGAGCCCATTTTGAGAGATGCCACCTCTCCACCTTTGCTCTCACACATGTGTGAGAGCACATGTGGAGAGGGTGAGGTTTGAATGGATGGAAGGGTGACACATGTCACCTCCACATTCCTTGCAAGTGGCTTGGGAAGAGGGAAGGAGAAGGTGACATGTGTCACCTTCTCATTCCTCAAGGCTTTGGAATGAAGCCTATATTATTTCCTCTTTGTGAGAGGAAAGGGGTTCTTTCTTTTTCTTGTTTTTGGCTATCTTTGGAGGTATTTTTGGTGAGTGAGAGAGTTGGAGATCTTGGAAGGAGGCTTGAAGGAGAAGGTTGGAAATCTCTTCTACAACCCTCTTCCATTATTGGGCTTTTTAAGGTAAGCCTCAAGGCATTGAACCTTCCTCATGCATTTTTACTTTCTTGTGTGAATGGAATTACTTTGTGTTTTCAATTTGTTGTTGTGTTGGGTTTATTGGTGTTTTGAATGAGACTACCATTCTTGGTGTGTCCATTCATGTGAGGGGTGGGAGAGGAGTGTACCTCCTTGAGGTCACCCTCTTTGTATTGGCATATTGTAGCCTTGAGGGTATTTTGGTGAAGTTTTGGTGGTTATTTTTATCGCATGAGTGCCTTGGTGTGATATATTTCATGGAGGAGATTTTAGGCTTGAGTGCTTGTTTTGGAGTATTATAATTTTCATGGAAGTGTTTTTTAGGCTTGAGGCCTTGTTTTGGAATCATGAGATTTTGGTTGTAGGAGTGAACCTCTTGAGTAGAGTGATGTCCACTCTCCTACCCCCTCAAAACCATTTTTATGGATTTTTTGTTGTTTAAGCCTTATGGGTGTTCTTCTTGTTGTTATGTGATTGCTTTTGTTGTGTTGTGGTATGAGACCCATGTGAAGATTGACCTCCAAGCTCGAGGGTGACCCATTTGCAAGTCTATGGAAAGGTGGAGAGCGTTTTGGTGGCTTGGAATTTCTCTTGTTGTTATTGCAGGTTCATGTTGTGTTTATTGGAGCTTGGAGGAAGTCAAATGGTCTATGTTTTAATTTTTGTAGGTTGTTTGAGAGCCTTGGCCATTGGGCCTTGATGTATTGTTTTGAAGAGCAAATGAGCTCTCACTTTGTTGTCTATATTCTGAAAAATATCCCTATGTAATCAAGTGATTTTCCATTTTACAATGCATCTATAGTTGGTTGTGTAAATCTTTGTTCTACCCTAATGTAGATAAAAATATAAATTCATGTTATTGTATTGTTGTGCATTTGAATAGAAATGAAAGAGAAAAGTTAATTAGATATCTATGTTGTTCATTAAATCTTTATTCTGTTCTATTGGAAGATGTATATATATATATATATATATTTTTTTTTTTTCATTACTTGGTAAGTTGAAGGAAAAGAAAAGAAAATACATTTCAGCATAAAAGAAGAATATATGACTATTGTTTAAATTGTTGTGTGTGTGTGTGTGTTTTTTTTTTTTAAGAAATAGGGTGTATTATATAGTGTTATAGTCTTCAAAGGAAATTGCTTGTATACAAAGTGTGATTATGGTTACTGCAGGAAAAGAAAATTTATGTAAGTATGTTCATTTGCCTGAATGTATGTAATCACTAGAAAATGGGAAGAAAATAAATGATAATTCTTAGTTTTCTATAGTATGAAATATAGTGTTAGGACAACTTGTTATCACAATTATGTTACTCTTGTTTAATGCAAAAAAAGAGAAATATAGATAGCAAGTAGAAGACTATGTGAGTTTTGTAAATGTTCATATATATATATATATATATATATATATATATATATATATATATATATATATATATATATATATATATATATATATATATATATATATATTTGTGTGTGTGTGTGTGAGAGGAGAGAGAGAGAGAGAGAAAATATATACATATAGTCTTGCTTTTTAATCCTTTTAAGTCTGGTTTTATTTCACAATAGAAAAATTAGAGAAATCATGTGAATATAGATGTATATATACACTTATGGTTGTTTTATCACTTTTATGTTATTGTGTGTGTATATATATAACACTCTTCATAGTACACAACATATGGGTTAAAAAGAGATGATACTCAGAATTTAACCCAAATAAAAAAAAGAACCATCATAAAACATATGTCATGAGCGCTGAAATCAGCGAATGGAAATTTGCTGTTGAAGTTTGAGTTTAAACAAAAAAAGAAGGAAGCACAGTATGGGGGGGGGGGGGGGGGGGGCTAAACCGCCGTCCCCAACAATGGTTGTTGTTTTTAAATAGAGAGGGTGGGGGGGGGGGAACGGACCCCCCACCCATCTCCCACCATGCGGTGGGGGATGGGTGGAGAATCCGTCCCCCACCCCCCCCATGTTTCCATTGATTGTTGTGTATAAGAAAAGGCCACCATGGACTCTTTAACCTATGTTGTTTCATATGATTTGACTGCCATTTTAACCCTAAGCCTGCTAAGTATGTTATATATATACTCATTGTATATCTTCTCTCTTGCTTGCAGCAAAATACCAAAACACGGAGAGGTATATACACTATCATTATATATAACCAGGATGCATAAAAATGTGTATACTGTTGCAAGTATGGGCCTAACCGGTGTTGTCATTTATGTCAACATACTCCTATTGCATTGATGACAAGGATTGGATGAGTTGTATGTTGAGGATATTGAGAAAATTAGTCCTATTAGGAATAGAGAAGATTTATGAAGACATTGAAGTAAAGATCCTAGCAAAGATGAAGATCAGAGGATGCGCATCAAAGGGTTTGTAGATATGTGTCTAAAGGTGATCCAATAAAGATTTGAGAGGTCCGCATGAAGTTTTGGAGAAGTTATGGCCGTATGAGTAAAACCAGTTCTGGCAGATGTTCAGAGGCGACAGAGTGACACAAATAGGGCCGGTGAGATCTAAAAATGCAATATCTTGTTGTGTGGATTTGGTGGAGTGGTTAGGAAGTCAATGTGAATTGACAACTCAATTGGTTTGAGGTCTAGAGGTCTGAAAGCATCTATTCCAATATGACAGTGATGACAGACTGTGTTCTTGAAGTTCTGGATGAAGGAGAGAATGATTTTAGTAAGTAGAAGTAGTGTGGATGTTCTTGGTGATTCAGGCAAGCTTTTGGAGGTCTCTGGATTATGTCTAGTTCATTTTGGTGGTCTGCATTGAAGATTGAGCTCAAAATTGAAGAATTACCTCTGGATGATGATGTTCTTCCTAAACTTGGCGAGTGGATGAGTTACACATCCTATGGATGATTTTGAAGATGTTCTGTAAAGCATGGCATGTTCCCTAAAGAAGATTGAAGTCTCAGGATCTGTGTGGCTAACAGTGTGATGATCCGTATGAAGTATTTTGTAATAAGTCAACTTGTATTTGTGTATTTTCTATGTAAAGTATGCCAACTTGGATGATTATCCCAAAGTCAATGTCTTATATAAATAAGAAGTTGTGAAGTCATTTCAAAAGTATCTTGGCAGAGATTGAGAGTGTGGTAGAGAAGAGAAGAGTGAAAAGTAGAGCAGAAGTGTTGGTCTTAAATGGAACTAAATCAAGCATGGTGAAGATGCTATTCTTCAGTTCAAGTATGTAATATTTATCATTTTGTAGACATTGTGTCTCTTGTAGGCAGTGGGCCTCTTGTGACTAGTGTGCTCAGGCAGTGAGGCCCTAATTGGCAAGTGCCATTTTGTTCTTATTCTTTTAATAGAGAATACAATCTTGGGTTAGTCACCCCATGGTTTTTCCCTTAACCAAGTTTTCCACGTTAAAATCTTGGTGTCATATATGTTAATATGTTTATGATCTTGAATTGTTGCATTATATTTCCATGATTGATTTATTATTATGCTGCTGAATTACAAAAAGGATTTAAGTGGTTAATAAGAGAAATTTTGAGACAACTGATTCACCCCCCCTCTCAGTTGTCTGTATTGAATCTAACAATTGGTATTAGAGCAAGGTTCCTCTAAAAGGAGCTTAACCACTTGAGGAGATCTAGGATGTCTTCCTACAAGAAGGATAGTTCAAGGTTTGATGGAACCAATTACACTCTTTGGAAAATCTGCATGGACTACAACTTGCAATGTATGGGAATGCAATATTAGATCATGGCTTCAAAGAAGTATGTCCCTCCAAAGAATGGTCCAAAAACTATAGATGAAATCAAAGATGCTGAAGATAATCTTTGGGCCAAAGAAGCTCTACTAAGTGCCTTATCTGATTTAGAGCTGACAAATGTTATAGATCTAAAAATTGCATATGAGATTTGGGAAAAATTGGAAGTTCTACATGAAGGAGACAAATATGTTAAATGCACCCAAGCTACAGAGTCTGAAAGAAAATTGAAAACCTGAAGATGAATGAAATGAAAATATCACTACAATTTATGCCAAAAGTAAATGAACTTGTTTGTGGCATTAGGTGTGCTGGTGGAATCTTGGATGAAGATGAGATTGTTGCCAAAGTTCTTAGATCCCTACCTGTTGGCAAGAGACACTGTGTGGCTTCATGAGTGTTGTCATTAATGGCAACAAAGTCTATCCCACACATCTACAGCACATAGTATGCCTCTACCGGAAGTCAAATTGAAGATTGTTTTGTTCCGGTGAACAAGAACAGAGCATGCGGGCAAGGTCTAACACTCAGGTCTAGATCTCTCAGATGGTGTAACTCAGTAAGTTACAGACAAGTCAAGAGGAGTATCATGACTACTATATTCCAGAGATTGAACCTCTAGTGATGAATCATGGAAAAGATATGAGCATCTTAGTGTTGGGTTCCAGACAGGCAGAGCAAACTGAGGAAGAACTAATCGACAGAGTATCAGACTTCAATCTGGATGAGTAATTGATGTTGATCAAGCTATTTGAGGGATCATACAATATTGGCTGACATGATTGATGACTTCAATGTCTATGATTTTGATATGCATCACATATCAAGCATGGATTCAGCTGACAGATCAGTAATTTGTAAATATCTTGAGTATTCCGGTTGCCAACTAGAAAGTTGTTGAAATCCTTGGTGCAGATATATATACTAGATGGATTCCAGTATGTAGTAGAGTGTGCATATAGATGTGATGAAATAAGGTGCAATAAAAGGCAAAGATAAATGTGGAAGCAGCAATACAAGTCTGGTATGTGACAGAGTAGCAACACTAGAGAAGAGGAAGAATGAAGTGCATTAGATCAGTATATTGAGCCTCAACCGGAACTAAACTTCAGCATTTGTAGATGCCTCTCATCAGTTCAAACACCTGGTTACCTTCTATAAACTCTATAGACAATGAGTCTCTTGTAGGCAGTATGCCTCTTGTGAGCAGTGTGCTCAGGCAGTGAGTCCTAATTGGCAAGTGCCATTTTGTACTTCTTATTCTTTTAACAGAGAATACAATCTTGGGTTAGTGACCCCGTGGTTTTTCCCTTAACAGGGTTTTCCATGTAAAAATGCTTGTGTTATGTGTGTTGACTTTATTTCTGTTCCCATGATTATAAATGCTTATATGAGTTGATGCTACACTAATTATTAAAGGAGATAAGAAAGTTAAGATATTTGAGATAATTGATTCACCCCCCTCTCAGTTATCTATCTTGTTTCCAACAATTGGTATCAGAGCTAAGTTCCTCTAAATAGAGCCTAATAGCTTGAGGAAGATCTGAGAATCTCAATGGATATGTATGGTATGGAGGAACAACTTCAGTCTGCCCTAGATGATCTTGAACAATCTCACTCTGAAGTCAATAACCTGAGAGAAAGACTCAAACAAGTTGATGATTTCATAAATGAGCTAAAAAAAAACTGAGTATCTCTGTGAAAAAGAGAAAGGAACTACTTAAAAAATTAGTAAGTCAGACTGAAGCCGATGATACTAATGAAGATCTGAATGAGAAAAACAAGCTATGTGAAAAGCTATCAAAAGAGGTCATTATGGTAAGGCATGAGATGGAATCAGGGGTTAGGAGATTCACCCAAGAAATTGAAGAGAAAAGGAAAATTGAAGATAATCTAAAACAATCCCTCAAGGAGAAGATAGAGGACTGCCACAAAATGGATAGAATAATCAGGCATCTTGAATCTGATCTTGAAGAAGCTAGAGATAATGAAGAACAACTTGAGAATCAGATAGACACTCTTAAACAAGATCTTCAAACAGCAAATGAATACAAAGAGAAATTCAAGATAAGCTCAGCCCAACTTAAAGTTCTTCTTGAAAGCCAAAAGAGGGTAGATGATAAGCATGGTTTGGGATATGAGAAAGGTGAAAGCTCTGGATCTAGTCAGAAGAACTTTGGATCAAGAAATTAGAGAAACATGCCTAGAAGACCCCCGGTAAGACAACCAAATGCTCAAAGATATCCATCCTTCAATGGATACTGCTTCAATTGCAACAACTTTGGTCATAAAGCAACTCAGTGCAGAAGGAGAATGAATCAAACTCATCCATCCTTCTCCAGACAATGTTTCAAATGCAAAAGGTATGGTCACAAATCTCATGAATGTATAAATATGTAAATAAACAATCCATTCAATGGTAGATGCTTTGCATGTAATAGAATGGGACATATGGCTAATCAATGCAGATCAAGACGATATCAGTCAAATATGCAAAGAAATGTTGTTTACTACAATTGCAATAGATCCGGTCATATTGCCAAATTTTGCAGAAGTAAAAATCAGGATAAAAAGGGTCTGGTGCATCATAATCAAAAACAAGATAAGGGAAAAGGCAAAGTGAATGCGGATGAAGTTCAAAGGGAGATGAGCAAGATTTGGGTGAAGAAGAGTACAAAAAATGTTGGGTATGGATCCACACTAGAATCTGGTGTAGATATTCCTTCCAGAAACTAAACAAATGAGCTCTAGCTTAGGGGGAGTCACAAAGAAAAATAAATTCCCCCAGCTAGTCAATTGGTGCCTAAATCTGGTACATGGAATGTTACGGATTAAAGGGTTCTCAGAAAAATATCTAAATAACCCTCGGTAAAAATATGAAAGATCTACTTGGATTTTTGCAAGAGTTTAATCATCCAAGATTGATCCAGTTTGACAGCCATCCAGTAAAGTAGGATCTTCATAGATAGATCCGGTATGATTCAAAATTGAAATATCTTGATCTGCAGATTCATGGCATGATTGGAGGAAAGAAGATACATTGTCAATTATCACTAAAAATGATTCTATGTGCATCTCAGTGATTCAAAAAGATCTCTCTCAGAATGAGGCAGTTGGATGACTTAAGTTGTGCATTTATTGCAAAAGGAAGTTAGGGTTTGCACAGAGATAAAAGGGTTCATTCACTTATTATTCACACATTTTCTTTCGAGAAGAAGAAGAGAAGAGTTCTGCATCAAAGTGTCTACAACTCTCTCAAAGATCAACTGTAAAATCCAATTCAACCAGTGATTTGTTCCGGCTCTTATTTCAAACCCTGTGTTAGCACTTACCCAGCTACCACTACACCAAAAGCTTGAACTATCAGTGAATGGTGCCTCGACAGTGTTACCTAGAGATCGTGCGGTCCCAGGAAGGAAGGAATTGAGGGTCGCACACCTAAGTGCCAACAGTACCCCCACTAGTCTGTACCTACCACTTGGGCAGGCATGGACTGCTAGGCATGCCTTACACACATGAGGGCAGTGGGCATAAGTGGGAATTAAACTCCTCCCCAGTAGAGTCGCCAGCTGTTAGCACTTACCTGGCTACCACTACACCAAAAGCTTGAACTGTCAGTGAATGGCACCCCAACAGTGTTACCCAGAGACTGCGCAGGCCCAGGAAGGAAGCAATTGAGGGTCTCACACCTAAGTGCCAACACCCTGAAGCATAAAAAGGTACTTCCATTCTGAAAATCTCTCTCTAAATCTTTTGCAAAATGGCTACTCCAATGGTTGTTAAGATCACTGATAGGCCACGCCCAAAATTCAAGAAACACCCCTATAAATCCCTAGAAGTTGATCCATTAGGCACTTTCTCTAGCATTATGTATGGAGTACTACCCGTAGAAGATGTTAGGGTTTACATCCATGCCAATATTGAGGAATTTGGAGAACCTAAGTTAATGGACATCTATCATAAACAGTTGATAGATGAAAGTTTTGAACTCAAACCTCAATACAAGGCCCTCCGGGATAAGCACTTCAGACATTGCATCCACTTTCCCTATTTTGCAGAAGATGATTGGGTCTAGTATGTTCTTAGTAGAATACATGACAATTTCATGTGGTTAATGAAGCCCTTCAAGATAACAAAAGATGCCATTAGGGCAGTAACTGGACTGCACTCATCCGGTGGGTTACCTGCACTCAAATCTGTCAAGAACTAGACAGTTACTGAAGTTACCAGATCTAAGTTTGACAAAAGAGCAATACAATTGATGGCATCATAGATCTAGATGTCAAGTTTGCTTCAATAATAATTAGATATAAGATCTATAATTCTAGTAGGGAGAACTCTGTGTTTGGGGCTGCAATATATACAGTATATCAGATGTTAAGGGAAAATGCAAATTATGATCTATGCAACCTTCTCCTGAATCAACTATTAGAAAAATTGCAAAAGATCAAAAAGGATAAGAAGAATTCCTTCAAATATGGTTGTCTAATGCTATGTATGTTCTTTCACTATATGAATGAGCTACCCGGATCAAGTGGTTGGGTATGGCAAAATGACAGACCGGTTGCCATACAGATCAGAGACTATATGTATGGACTTGGTGATGCTCAAGCCCAAAACATAGCTCTCTGGGGTTATTTCAAGAACTTTCAGAGCATGATGCAGGCCAGAGAAAGAATTCCTCAATCCATAGTTGAAAAATACAAGGATACAGTGTGCTTCATGATTGACACTGATCAATGCCTAATGGAGGTAGTTGAGCCCAGAATAGTATGGATAATGCCAATGGGTTACGAAGTAGATGAGAAAATCTTGGAGCTACACATTCAACACCTATTGAGCCAGCCAAAGGACCCTGAGGTAGAAAGGTTTGGAACCTTTCAAGAATTAAGTGTAAAGATACATGTTGAGCTGAGACAACTGGAGATAAAAAGGAAAGTTAGAAGGGAAGTAGAGGAAATTGCCAAAAGATATGGCATATCAAAAGAGGTAGTTGATGCAAACAGAGAGAAAATAGAAAGAGCTGAGAAAGAGAAACAAGAAGCAGAAAAAGGAAGTGTTCTGGTACAAGCCTCCTCCTAGACTGGATCCTCTAAAAGCTCTACACTTGCCACTCCTAAGAGCTCAAGAGCCACCAAACTGGAAGTCAAGACACCTAGAAAGGGAGAAAGGAGAATGAAAAAAAAAGCCACAAGATCTTACACAAGTCACAAGGATGATGAAGAAACATAATCTGATGAGGAAATTAAGAAAATGAAGAAGAAGAAGAAAACATCTAGGGAATTCTCTGCCGGTAAAAACAAAGAAGAAGAGGCAAAAGAATTTGTTGAAAAGCCCACTCTTTCCATTGATGATAGCATCAAGGCAGTCACTATGGATGGGAACCTACAACTAGTCATAGAATTCTATGATAAATATAGTGATACTGACAAGAGGATCTTGGAAGAAGCTACAGTCAGGTATCTAAATATTTATAATAAAGCATTCATTGAAATCATTTCATTAATTCCCAAAAGTCTAGCGATGTAGTTAAACTTAGAAAAGAGAGTGCCAAGGCAAAAGACTTAGAGATCTGATAATAGATTGCAATTCAGCTCTATTCTTCCATTACTCCAAAGAAAATGGACATGATCTTTAACGACTGTAAGGATGAATTCCAGAGCAAAGAAAGAATGAAAAAACTTATGCTTGGAGAAACTGATCAAGTAGCAAGAGAAACAGAAGACATCCTCTGGAATGCCTTCAAAAGATTCAATCTTCCTATTATAGAGGAAGTAGATGAAGAACCTTCTACCATGGATGTTGAAGGATTAAATGCATCAAATGAAGAATCTACAGACAAAAATGTAGAAGGGTCAAAAGAGGTAGATGAAGAGAAGTCTAAGGACTTGGATTCCTCTATTCCAGAAGAGGAAGTTCATGAAGCAGTCAACATCTCTCCTCCAGATCCCATTGCAGACACATTAGATCCAAGAACTAAAGGAGAAGGAAGAAAAGAGGAGAAATTGAGTCAAGAAGAGGAGGTAAAGGGAAGAGAAGAAGATCAAGCAGAGAAGATCTCTGATGATAGTTCTAAGATTCCAAAAGAAAAGAAGACTCAGTCTCTGGCAAGAGACACTACAGAGGCAGTGAAGAATTTCTTAAACAAAGAGATGATGGAGATAGATGAACTGGAACTATTCTAAGGACCACTAAATTTTGATTCCCTCTCTCTGGTCTAGAAAATGAAAATAGCATCTTTTGCCCAAGATAAAGCAAAAGAAAAGCTTCTGAAATGTCACATGGAAGACTACGAGCTATTAGAGATTGCATCTGGTATGCTAGAGAAGATCATGCCATCTTTTCAAAAGGATCCTTCAGCCTCTCCATCCGGTAACTTGAAATCTCTAGTAAATTCTATTAGTACTCATTTTGATTCTTTAGAGAAATCAACAAAAGAAAAGGTCTGAAAAGAATTTTTGGGAAAAAAGTTCACTGAAGTATAGGGACTCATTGCTAATGATAGGAGGACCCTAGATATTGGGATAAAGAGCCTTGAAAATTCTCTTAAAGATGGTGGGGACATGTACAAATATTGCCTATGTTGCTCTAAAGTGACAGAGGATATTGAAAAGAAGGTGAAAGAACAAGAAGGTAAACTATCAAGTTTATCTCAAAATTTTGATCCCCTCACTACATCCATAATAAGTCAAGAATGCTAGGCTATTGTCATTATAAATGAAATTAAGAGGCTAGAGAAAGAAAAGAAGAATATAATAAATAGGATGAGTGAACTCAGAGGGATAATTATCCCTAAGTTAGAGGCAATGCATGAGGCCTTATCAAATGCTCAGACCATAGCCCGGACCCGTGATCCAATAGACTTAAGAATGGCAGAAGCATATGCATTTTTGTTGAGTGGTCACATCTCCATTTTGGACAGGATGAAACAAAGCTGAGCTACAGAGTATGTATAGTTGAAGGCCACTTTTGCAGATATACTCAAGTATATTTAAGTATAACATGTATATACATACTTATGCAGCTATATATAGGTTAATCTTTGCAAATTTTGGTGTGCAGATTCTACCCTTTGCCATTGATGTCAAAGGGGAAGTGAGGAGTAGTGAAAAATGTGGAATACAGCTAAGGGGGAGCTCCGGTAAAATAGTGCATAAGATAGAGCATTAGCCAAGGGGGAGTTTGCTGCGACACTTAGTCATTTTTTACTAAGTGTTGCCATCAATGCCAAAGGGGGAGATTGTTGGCAAGAGACATTGTGTGGCTTCATGAGTGTTGTCATTGATGGCAAAAAAGTCTATCCCACACATCCACAGCACATAGTATGCCTCTACCAGAAGTCAGATTGAAGATTGTTTTGGTCTGGTGAACAAGAACAGAGCATGTAGCAAGGTCTGACAATCAAGTCCGGATCTCTCAGATGGTGTAACTCAACAAGTTATGGACTTGGACAAGTCAAGAGGAGTATCATGACTACTATATTCTAGAGATTGAGCCTCTGGTGATGAATCATGGAAAAGATATGAGCATCTGAGTGTTGGGTTGCAGACAAGTAGAGCAGACTGAGGAAGAACTGACCGACAGAGTATCAGACTTCAATCCAGATGAGTAATTGATGTTGATCAAGATATTTGAGGGATCATACAATATTAGCCGACATGATTGATGACTTCAATGTCTATGATTTTGATACGCATCACATATCAAGCATGGATTTAGCCGACAGATTAGTAATTTGTAAATATCTTAAGTATTCTGGTTGCCAACTAGAAAGTTGTTGAAATCCTTGGTGCGGATATATATACCAGAGGGATTCTAGTATGTAGTAGAGTGTGTGTATAGATGTGATGAAATAAGGTGTGAGAAAAGGCAGAGATAAATGTGGAAGTAACAATACAAGTCTAGTATGTGACAGAGCAACAACACTAGAGTAGAGGAAGAATGAAGTGCATTAGATTAGTATATTGAGCCCAACCGGAACTAAACTTCAGCATTTGTAGATACCTCTCATCAGTTCAAACACCTAGTTACCTTTTATAAACTCTGTAGATAGTGAGTCTCTTGTAGGCAGTGTGCCTCTTGTGAGCAGTGTGCTCGGGCAGTGAGCCCTAATTGGCAAGTGCCATTTTGTACTTCTTATTCTTTTAACAGAGAATACAATCTTAGGTTAGTCACCCAATAGTTTTTCCCTTACCAGGGTTTTCCATGTAAAAATCCTTGTGTTATGTGTGTTGACTTTATTTCTGTTCCCATGATTATATATGCTTATATGATTTGATGTTGCACTAATTATTAAAGGAGATAAGAAAGTTAAGATATTTGAGATAACTGATTCACCCCCCCTCTCAGTTACCTGCCTTGTTTCCAACACTACCTCCTTACAAATACAAGGTTACTTCTATTGAAGAATTCAGATCTTTTTTAAATATCACAAGGGATCAATTGGTCGGAAAACTAGTTGCATTTGAATTGGTCGAGTTTGGAGATGCACCCCCAAGGCTAAAGTTGCATTTAAAGCTAGTGCCTCTGTAAAAGGCAAACAAAAGTTTGATCCGAGAGAGAACTCCTCAAAGAAACTATCATGGTATGAAAAAGCAAGAAAAGATCTGGAAGAAGATGAAGCAGAAGCTGCTCAACTTGAAGCCCTTATTGCAAAAAGACTGCCAAGAGGATCTAATAAGTATGAAGGAAAATTGCCCTTCAAATGTTTCAACTGCAATAAGATTGGTCATTTTGCCTCAAGGTGTCCAGAAAGATTTTCAAGGGCAAATACTAACAGATCAAGATTCCAAAAGAAATGTTACTATGTTCATGAAGATGATGATGATGATGAAGGAGTAACAGATGATGAATCAGAGACAGAAAACAAATCCAGAAGTGAATGGGTGTTTATTTCCATCAAGGAAGAAGATCCAATGCCCTCTGAATCTATCAATCATAAAATGGTAGAAAAAGCTCTAGTTGTTCAAGTTGAAGAAAAGGATGATTGGGTCATTGATAGTGGATGCTCCCACCATATGACAGGTGACAAAAATAAGTTCATAGATTTGGAAAGATATGAAGGAGTTGTAAAATTTAGTGATAATTCTGCTGGCAGAATCAGAGGTAGAGGAACAATTTCTTTTGATGGAAAGAACAAAACTAGTAATGTACTGTATGTTGAAGGTCTAAAGCACAATCTTCTCAGTGTTGGACAGTTGGTGGACAAAGGCTATGATCTCTGATTCAAAAATGAAAAATGCAAGATCTTTGAAAGTTCTGGAACATAGATTGTATCCAGTACTCAAACAAAAGGTAGCATCTTCCACTTGGTTGGTACTAGCAAAAGTTTTTTATTTGTTCAAATTGATCAGAGTTGGTTGTGGCATAGGAGAATGTGTCATGTGAATTTTGATAATATCATCAAGATAAGCAACACTCAGGCTGTAAGAGATCTTCCAAGACTGGTGAAACCTACTAATAGTTTGTGCAAAGAATGTCAGTTGGGTAAGCAAAGTAGAGTCACATTCAAAAGTAAGGAATAGTCTTCTACTAGATTGTTAGACTTAGTACATACTGATCTATGTGGTCCAGCAAGAATCAGGAGTTTGTAAGGTGATAGATACTTCATGTTATTATTTGATGACCACTCCCAGATGATGTAGGTGACTTTTCTAAAAGAGAAATCTGAGGCTCTTGAGAAATTTAAAATATTCAAAGCTATGGTAGAGAATGAAACCGGATTAAACATAAAATGGCTCAGGTTTGATAGAGGTGGAGAGTTCATATCCAGAGAGTTCATAGAATTCTGTGAGAAACATGGGATAAAAAGATAGTCATCTACTCCAAGGACTCCACAACAGAATGGAGTAGTGGAGAGAAAGAACAGGACCATCCAGGAAGCATCTAGAACCATGATGATGGAAGCAAATGTTCCCCAGATCTACTAGAGAGAAGTTGTAAGCATTGTTGTCTATACTCATAATCAAGTACAAATCAGAAGCAATACTGATAAGACCCTTTATGAACTCTGGTTTGGCATCACTCCCACTATGAAGTATTTTAGAGTCTTTGGTAGCAAATGTTACATTAAAAGAGATGAAGACCTTGGAAAATTTGATGCTAGAAGTGATGAAGGAATATTTTTGGGTTATTCTACTCAAAGTAAAGCATACCGGTGTTATAACAAGAGATTGAGAAAAATTATAGAAAGTACAAATGTGAAGGTTGATGAAGGTATTAAAAAATCCTCAAGCTTTTATGAATATGAAGAAGATGATCAAAATGATGTTTTGGTCCAAGAAGTCCAAGCCCCTTTTGAAATTTAGATCTAGACTGATCCAGAGAATCAGGAAAAAGAGATAAGTTTGAATGAACCTGTTTAAGAAATTAAAGTGCAAGAAATTCCCAAAACTCCCAGGTATGTAAGACTGAATCACTCTAAAGATCATATCATAGGTGATAAAAGCAAAGGTGTTCAAACAAGAAGAAAGATTGCTCAAGACTCAAAAAATTATTGTTTAATTTCAAAGTTTGAACCAAAAACAATGAGTGAAGCATGCAGTGATGAAAGATTGACTAAAGCAATGGAGGAAGAGCTGATGCAAATTGAGAAAAATCACACTTGGGATCTTGTTCCCAAATCTAGAAACAAGAATGTGATTGGAACCAAATGGGTCTTCTAGAATAAACTGAGTGAAGATAGTGAAGTAGTCAAAAATAAAGCCAGATTGGTCTACAAGGGTTATTCTCAAGTAGAAGGAGTTGATTTTGAAGAAATTTTTGCTTCGGTGGCAAGAATTGAAGTAGTCAGATTATTTCTTGCCTTTGCTGCCTTTAAGGACTTGAAAGTATATCAGATGGATGTCAAGTCTACCTTCCTGAATGGTGACTTGGAAGAAAAGTATATATTGAGCAACTGGATGGATTTTAATTGTCTGATCATGGTGATATGGTCTGCAAGTTGAAGAAAGAACTATATGGAATCAAACAAGCCCCAAGAGCCTGGTATGAAAGACTGGATAAGCATCTTTTGAAGATTGGTTTTAATAAAGGTACTACTAACAGTAAATTGTACTTCAAAATTGATCATGAAAATATATTGATTGTTGAAGTATTTGTTGATGATATCATTTTTGGAGGAAAAGATAGTATGTGCAAAACTTTTGCCAATCAAATGAAAAGTGAATTTGAGATGTCCATGTTTGGGGAAATGAATTTCTTCTTGGGTCTGCAAATCATTCAAACAAAGTAAGGAATCTTTATCTCATAGACCAAATATGTGAAATAATTGTTGAAGAAATTTGGGATGGAAGACTCAAAACTAATGAATACTCCCATGGCAACTAGATGTAAATTGAGAAATGATGATGACTCTCCCAAGGCTGATCAAAAAATGTACAAGTCAATGATTGGAGGACTACTATATCTTACTCAAACTAGACCTGACATTATGAATGTTGTTGGTCTTGTTGCTAGATTCCAAGCTGATCCTAGAGAATCTCATGTCATGGCAATCAAGAGGATTCTTAAATATCTAAAAGGAATAGTTGAGTATGGTTTAAGGTACCCTAAAGATCATGATTTCTCTCTTCATGCATATATAGATGCGGATTGGGTAGGAGATGTGGATGACCGGAAGAGTACCAGTGGTGGAACATTCTTTTTAGGGAAAAGATTGGTTTCTTGGCCGAGCAAGAAACAAGAGGCAATATCTCTGTCCACTACAGAAGAAGAATATATTACAGCAGCAGGTAGTTGCACTCAAGTATTGTGGATGAAGCAAATGCTAAGAGACATCAGAGTGGAGTATGAGGAACCCATCACAATCTTCTATAATAATTCAAGTGCAATAAATATATTAAAAAATTTCAGTGTTGCATTCAAAGACAAAACATATATCCATCAAGTTTCACTTTTTGAGAGAACAAGTGAACAAAAATGAAGTTAGATTGGAGTTTGTGCCCTCCAAATATTAGATTGCAGATATCTTTACTAAACCTCTACCTAAGGACTCTTTTGAGTTTCTTAGGGAGAAGTTAGGATTTATTACCCCTCTAGTTCTGAATTAAGGTGCACTGATGGGCATCAGTCTGGTGGATCTCACAGTCATTTCTTGTGGTCTGGATTGATGATAGGAAGCTGCTACTCAGGGGGAGTAGTCTATATGATTCTGAGTGATGCAGGTATGTGTCCTTTGCCAATGATGTCAAAGGGGGAGAGAAGACATGTGAAAAACAAAAAGTGGTTCTGATCAAAGTGGGAGCAGTAAAGGAAGAGAAGACATGTGAATGGTTGTTGTTGATAGGGGGAGTTATGTCAGTCAGTGAGGAGAAGTTCTTGTCTTGATGGTTAAAACAATTTTTCACATCATATGTTGCCATCAATGATAAAGTGGGAGATTGTTACAAGTATCGGCCTAGCCGGTGTTGTCATTGATGTCAACATACTCCTGTTGCATTGATGACAAGGATTGGATGAGTTGTATGCTGAGGATATTGAGAAAATTAGTCCTATCAGGAATAGAGAAGAAGAGTGAAGACAGTGAAATAAAGATCCTAGCAAAGATGAAGATCAAAAGATGCACATCGAAGGGTTTGTAGATATGTGTCTAAAGGTGATCCAGTAAAGATTTGAGAGGTCTGCATGAAGTTTTGGAGAAGTTATGGCCGTATTAGTAAAACCGGTTCTGGTAGATGTTCAGAGGTGACAAAGTGACACAAATAGGTCTGGTGAGATCTAGAAATGCAATATCTTGTTTAGTAGATTTGGTGGAGTGGTTAGGAAGTCAATGTGAATTGACAACTCAATTGGTTTGAGGTCTGGAGGTCTGCAAGCATCTATTCCAATATGATAGTGATGATAAACTATGTTCTTGAAGTTCCAGATGAAGGAGAATGATTTCAGTAAGCAAAAGTAGTGTGGATGTTCTTGGTGATTCAGGCAAGCTTGTGGAGGTCTCTGGATTATGTCTGGTTCATGTTGGTGGTCCACATTGAATATTGAGCTTGAAATTGAAGAATTACTTCTAGATGATGTTCTTAAACTTGGCCGACCAGATGAGTTACACATCCTGTGGATGATCTTGAAGATGTTTTGTAAAGAATGGCATGTTCCTCAAAGAATATTGAAGTCTCAGATCTGTGTGGCCGACAGTGTGATGATCCATATGAAGTCTTTTGTAATAAGTCATGTTGTATTTGTGTATTTTCCCTATAAAGTATGCCAACTTGGATGATTATCCCAAAGTCAATGTCTTGTATAAATAAGAATTTGTGAAGTCATTTCAAAAGTATCTTGGCAGAGATGAGAGTGTGGTAGAGAAGAGAAGAGCGAAAAGTAGAGCAAAAGTGTTGGGCTTAAATGGAATTGACTCAAGCATGGTGAAGATGCTATTCTTCAGTTCAAGTATTTAATATTTATCATTCTATAGACAGTGTGTCTCTTGTAGGCAGTGGGCCTCTTGTGAGTAGTGTGCTCAGGTAGTGAGCCCTAATTGGCATGTGCCATTTTGTTCTTCTTATTCTTTTAACAGAGAATATAATCTTGGGTTAGTCACCCCATGGTTTTTCCCTTAACCGGGTTTTCCACGTTAAAATCTTGGTGTCATATGTGTTAATATGTTTATGATCTTGAATTGTTGCATTATGTTTCCATAATTGATTTATTATTATGCTGCTGAATTACAAGAAGGATTTAAGTCGTTAATAAGAGAAAGTTTTGAGACTGTTGATTCACCCCCCCCTCTCAGTTGTCTGTCTTGAATCTAACATATACCTCTTGTGAGCTTTCATTCATGGCAGCCCAAAACCCTACCTGCAAAACAACAAAACGAAAAAAGAAAATAAGAGAAATGAGAGAAGAGATTAGGGTTAGTAGAATAGAAATGAGATGCTCTCATAAGGAAATGAATTTTTTTATTAGAAGGCTATTAGGGTTTTGTTTTAGGGATGTGGTGAGTAAGAAAACATAATAATAAAGTATTTGAATTTTTCTTTTAAACTTAGTGCACGAGAGTTATTTCCCTTTATCCCTTTTTGTTGTTTTCACTCATATTTGATTATTTCACCATATGGGATAATTTAGTGGAATGGGATAATTTTATCCCTTGGCTTGTTTGTTTGACTTAGTGGGCTTTTATTTTATCCTTTAGTTGCTGGGAATTATTTTTTAATCTTATTTTATCTAGACCTTGATTTTGTTCCTATGTCTCATTTTAATTAAATGTTAGGGAGAAAGATTGAAAGGTGAATAATTATATTTTACCCTTACATGTAAATTGGTCTAGAGAATGATTTTTGGTGGGTTGGACAATAGGGCTATGGAAGTTATTAATTTTAATACTTATCGATGTAATTAGTTTATTTAAGTAATTTGACTTAGGCTTTTAAACCCTAAGGTTAATAAGGGGTAATTAATTAATCGAGCGTAATTATTTATTTCTTCCTTCATTTAATTATTTTTAGTTGAACTATCGTAGGAAATTATTTTAAAATTATTCCCTTGTACCCCCAAGAGGTGTTATGCTGCCAGATTTTCTCAGAATCATAGTAGCATTAAATATATGATTTATTATGTATTAGTGATATATTCTTGTGTTTAAATTAATCAATTTTTATTCTAGTTCCTAGGTTTTAATTTTGACACATGTCAAAATCACACCACTTACCTAGGAAAGCTTAGGGTTTGGATCAAATCGATCCTAACCCTAATGGCGACGCTTCTTGTGTCACATAAACCCCCTTAGTCGGCTATCATAATGTAGGGGATTGCGTAGCTATTCGCACTTCCTTGAAGTTGGATTGACATGTTTATGCCTTATGCGTATTGCCACCAAGCAAGCTGAGGCATGTGAGGGTGTTTCTAGGGATACGTGGAAAAGTTTTTGGTATGTCATGTCATGAGCACATGACAAATGTGGACATGACACGTGTGTTGCATGTCATGACTACATGGGAAATGTGGGCATGACATTTGGTATCAATGCCCAAGTTTAAACACTGGGCTTGTTTGGGCACATTTAGTTTTCCACAAAATTGATTAATTTGTAATTACCTTGTCCATGTAGGCTGCCACCTAGATCGTGACAAGGGCGCTCATGCCCCAGTGAGTCTAGAGCAGCCGAGATTCATTAGGATTCGTCAGCAGAGGGACAGGCCCCACATGCAACACAAGCATCTAATTTACGGCCACAGATTCTTTAGGCACTATAGGCAATCTTAGAGAGATTACCACCGGCCATAGCAGAGCCACATGTAGAGCCACGTGTCGAGCCCCAAGTTGAGCCGCATGTGGAGCCACATGATGAGACACATGTTGAGTCACGTGTAGAGCCATGTGTCGAGCCCCATGTAGAGCTGTGTGTGGAGCCACATGTTGAGCCATGCATGGAGCCACATGTTGAGCCTTGCATAGAGGTACCAGCCACCACAGCTGAGGATGGCGCATCAGCACATAGAGCTCACAATGTGAGCCCTCCATGATATGAGGAGCACGATGAGGGAGTACAGATTAAGCAGATTTATCATGGCCATATGACTATGGACAACAGGACGAGGTGGATGTACCATTCCAAGGACATAGGGACCGCGAAGACCCCATCAGGGATTTACTTAGGCTGAATCCACCCACCTTCACGGGGACCACAGAGGGAACTGAGGCTAAGGCTTGGCTCATTATCTTAGATAGGTGCTTTGCGTTGTGTCCCTATGGGAGCAACACAAAGGCATGCATAGCAGTTCACCTTTTGAGAGACGCAAAGGCAACATGGTGGTGTGCTGAGGAGTGCAAGTGTTGCCTATCACTGGACACTATTACATGGGACACCTTCACTAAGCACTTTAACGTGCGTTATCTTTCAGATCACTATAGACATCATTGGATTGACGAGTTCCATGACTTATAGTAGCGAGGTTCCACTATAGCGTAGTATGAGAGTAGGTTCATTGAGATATCATGGTATGTAGAGTACCTCCATGATGAAAACTTTTAGTTCATAAATTTATCAGGGGTTTGAATCATGGGATCTTAGGACCAGTGCGCATGGTAGACCCCAAGGCCATGAGTGAGGCTGCCAAGAAGGTGTACATCATAGAGGAGATCCAGGGGTGGAGTCACAGTTCACGTCCCTAATATCAGGATTGTAGCCCATAGCAAAATCAGGGCTTCCGCCAACCACCACCACCTAAGAGGGGCAAATTTAGTTCTACACTACTACCTCCTAGACCTCCACAGTAGTAGCAAAAGTAGCATCAACAGAGGTCTAGGCCACAGTAGAGGGCACATGGGGGTCATAATTGTGGTTGGTAGTAGTAGGGCCCGCATAGAGATCAGTGAAAGTATGGACCATCTACGGGACCCATTAGATCACAACAGTCATTCAAGAGTTCACAGGGTTCCATGAGTTGACTTGGGCAGCAACAGTCAAGTAGGACACAGTCAGGATAGGTGCAGGCTCAGGGACCATGTTATGTTTGTCGTGGAGTGGGTCATTTAGCCAGAGAGTGCCCATAGGGCTATATGGCAGGGGGACTACCTCGTGTAGGTGGATCTAAGCAGATAGTTGGGAATGTGGGTAGGTCCCACCGCATGTTTCCAGTGGTTGATAACTGCCAGGCTGACTTTCAGACCTTTGTGATTGAGACTGCAGGTATGATAGGGGATGTTCCCATTACTATTTTATTTGACTCTGGCACTACTGATTCCTTTATCTCTCCATTGTTAGTGGAGTGTTGCAGGTTAGTGGCCTCTAGGCAAGGCGATAGGTGGGAGGTTGTGTTGGCCATAGGGGCCAAGATGGCAATGGATGCTTTGGTTTATGATTGTGAGATATCATTGGGAGCCTTCACTACATTAGTAGACCTTAGGGTTATGCCCTTACAATCTTATGGTGTGGTGTTAGGCATGGATTGGCTTGCGGCTCATAGAACCAAGCTAGATTGTCACCGAAAGGCAATCAGTTTCTTAGACGACCATGGCACGACAGTCAATATAGTGGGCATTCAGAAGCTCCCACGGTAGTTCACATGATATCCACTCAGTAGCTTAAGTGCTGCATGTGGAAGGGATGTCAAATGTTTGCCATTACTATTAGTGACAGGTCAAAGGATGAGCCAGAGGCATCATTAGACGATCATTAGGTCATCCCACAATAATGGGTTACACTTTTTGGCCAAACTTGACATTGAAATCAAGATTTTGAACTAAATCTTCACTTTCTGACACCTATAGCCGCTAAACCATTAGGAATTTGAAGATGATGTGAACTAGTGATTCGTGAGATTTTGTTTGTAGATTCTAAATATATTTTTTTAATAAAATTTGGAGTTAAATTGTAAAATTTTTTGTCTCCTTTGATAACTAGTTTTTAATAGTAAACAACATTTTTTTAAAGTGATGTGTATTCTGTAGCACATAAATTTTTTTCTACAAAGGATAAAATTCTGATTCTTTTGAATTTAGATTGGTAACACTGATATATAGGGCATGCATTTGGTTTTTTAATGTTTTGTTGAATATTTTTTTAATTAAGTTTTGAAGTCAAACCAATTATAATTTAGACATAGGTGTATTCCTTAAAACATAACTTTTTCTGTATGTATCGAAATTCAATTTTATTTTTTTTGTTGAAACAAGGACATCAATACCTAGGGCATAGATATTTTTTAGAGTTTTTTTCACTAATTTACTAATTTTCCATGTGTGTAGAACAAAGAACTTGATGTTCGGTGAAAAACCTACATTCACAAGAAATAAAAAATAAATATAATAATCAAATTAAATATATTTAAAATTATACTTTTTAGGAAGCTTATAATAAGGACTACATACTTGCAAAACATAAATTTTAAATTAATTCATTTAATCCCCCAAAAGGTAAATTAAAAGTGATTTTTTATCAGTATTTTGATAGGTGTAGAGTAGATTCCATTATAGGTATGGTTTAAAACTAGCAGGGTTTGATCAAACCCTCTTCAATTAAAATCCTTTAAATGGAACCTTTCAAGGCTTAAATCATTATATTTTCTAAAAATATGTTATTTTAGCAAAAATTAGGATGTCCCAGAAAGTGTAACCCATTATTGTGGCAGCACCCCATCCCATCTTGAGAGAGTTTGCCGACGTTTTCCCACCAGAGTTACTAGGGATGCCACCTCACAGAGAGGTAGACTTTCACATTGACCTTTTGCTAGGTGTCGAACTAGTGTCTTGTGCACCCTACAGGATGACTACTCATGAGCTCACGGAGTGCAAGTTATAGTTAGAGGAGTTTCTCGAAAAGGGGCAAATCTGACCTAGCATTTCACCTTGGGGTACACAAGTCATCTTCATGAAGAAGAAGGATGGGTCTCTTCATATGTGCATGGCTAATAGGTAGCTTAATAAGGTGATGGTGAAGAACCATTATCCTCTACCTAGGATTGATGACCTTTTCAATCAGATGTAGGGAGCCAGGGTGTTCTCTAAGATTGACTTGAAGTCTAGTTATCACCAGTTGCACATCACAAAGGAGGACATCCATAAGACTACCTTCTGGACTTGATACAACCACTATGAGTTCACTGTGGTACCCTTCAGCTTGACGAATGCCCTGGCAGTGTTCATGAGTCTCATGAATGGGGTGTTTCGTACTTGCTTGGATCGGTTCGTGATTACATTCTTAGATGATATTTTGATCTATTCACAGACTGAGGAGGAGCATGAGGAGCACTTACGTCAGGTTTTGCAGTGCTTGAGAAAGCAGCATCTATATGGCAACTTGGCAAAGAATGCCTTTTTTAGATCAGAGGCACAATATTTAGGGCACATCCTATCTGGTGATGGTATCTCTATAGATCTATCAAAGATTAGGGCTATCAGGGATTGGCCATCACCCACCAGCATGACATAGGTCAGGAGTTTCATGGGGTTAGTTGGGTATTACCGTAGATTCGTAGAGGGCTTATCTAGGATAGCACACCCCATCACTTCCCTTCAGCAGAAAGGGAAGAATTTTACATGGACTAAGTAGTACAAGAGGGCCTTTGGGGTCCTCAAGGAGTGTCTCACCAGTGCTCCTATATTAGAAGTTCCTAATCCAGCAGCTAATTTCATGGTTTACACAGATGCTTCATTAGAGGGATTAGGAGATGTACTTATGCAGGGGGTTGAGCGATCGCGTATGAGTCACAAAAGCTCAAGACCCATGAGCTGAAATACCCCACACATGACTTAGAGCTCATAGCAGTGGTTCATGCTCTTGTTTGTTGGAGGCACCTTCTATTGGGTTGTCATTTTGAGATACATTCAGATCATCACAGTCTACAGTATATATTCAAAGAGTCGAATCTAAATGCCCGCCAATGGCATTAGATGGAGTTCCCTTGTGAGTATGACTTTGATGTCCACTACATCAAAGGGAAGGAGTACCTGGTTGCCGATGCATTGAGTTGGAGGTGCCATGAGATCCTGACCTTGACACTAAGTGTAGACTTGAGAGGATACATTTTATAGCATCTACTTGAGGATGAGTAGTTTCTTGAGGTGCAGCAGGAGATCTAGTCATAGAGGGCCCTTGTGGGAAAGTTTTTAGTTTATTCCCTAGAGGTAGATGTGCTCCTTAAACATCGACAGTGCATCTATGTACCCCGTGCAGGTGACCTATGTGTAGTAGTGCTATTAAAGGCTCACAGAGCACCTTATGCAGCACCTGGGGGTGAAGAAGATGTATGCCGACTTGCGACACCTATACCATTGGGGGGTATGAGACGGGATATCGTAGAGTTTGTTGCTCAATGCCTTGAGTGTTAGAGGGTCAAGGCCAAGCATCAACATCCAGTAGGTCTTTTATACCCTCATGAGATACCAGCATGGAAATGGGACACCATTTCCATGGATTTTATAGTTGATCTTCCTATGTCATCTCGTCACCATGATGCCATCATTGTGATGGTTGACAAGTTGACCAAGGTGGCACATTTCTCACCTATATGCATGACGTACAATGCACCGGTAGTGGCGAGAGTATTCTTAGATGACATTGTGAGATTACATGGGGTACCTCGCCGCATTATTTCTGACAAGGAGTCAGTTTTCACATCAGCCTTTTCGAGGGCATTGCAGCAGGCATTGGGCACATAGCTCAACTTCAGTTCCAGTTATCACCTAGAGATAGATGATCAGATAGAGAGGGTGAACTAGGTGTTAAAGGATATGTTCCGCATATATGTTATGGACCACCAGTTTAGATGGGAGGAGTATATGTATCTTGTTGAGTTTACCTACAATAATGGACATCACAGCTCGTTGGGTATGCCTCCTTATTAGTCCTTGTACGACAGACCTTGTAGGACACCATTGAGTTGGGATCATATAGAGGATATGGTTTCCATTGGGCCAGAGTTGGTGCAAGATATGGAGCAGCAGGTGACCTTGATTAGACAGAGAATTTAGGAGGCATAGGATCGACAAAAGAAGTATGTCGATGCTAAGAGACTAGATCAGAGCTTCTCAGTTGGTGAGAGAGTTTTCTTGAGAGTGTGGTTGTATAAGAGTCCAATCCATTATGGAAAGGGCCACCTAACCTATCGCGCATCCATGATGTGTTCCATGTGTCTGTATTGTGATGATATATATATATATATATATATATATATGATTTATCTCATGTATTAGACTAGATTGCTCTATAGGTAGAGGTAAATAGATGGTTGTCTTTGGAGCCAATTATCATATTGGCTCGTTGGACACTGGGCCTTCAAGGTTGAGAGTTGGACCAGATTAGGGTTAAGTGGGATAGATAAGAGAGGTCACAGCAACATGGGAGGATGCAGCTAGATTGAGGACACTTTATCCTCACCTCTTTGATGAATTCCAGGAGGAAGTTTAGTCTTAGGGGGGAGGATGTGAGGCTTATTTATTTTACTCCCTTATTTTTCTTATTTCATATTTATAGTTGATGACATTTAGACACTTGGGACTATTGATCCCAATATGCAGATTCTCTGGACTCTATTCCCTTAGTTTGTTTCGCTATATTTAGTAGATTGTGATGTGACTATATCCTAATTCTGATTCACTAATGATGATTAGACATGTGACATGCATTTTAGTGTTATTAGAGATACTAGTTGTGAAATTATTATATGGATTTGCTATGCGATTTTGATCTTGAGATAATATATAGAAATGAAGTTATAAATCTTATTTATGATGTGATTTTAATAATTTTTTAAATGATTATGTGATGGCTTGACTGTATGAATTCCCTTGCTTCAGCTATGATATATATATGTTGGATTGATCTGTTTGTTCAAGTGTGCTTGTGATTTTCTAGGCCACAAAAAATTAGAGATCAATCTCACACCTAATGTGATTCCCGTGTTAGACCGATGTAGTTCCAAGAGGGACCAAGATCATGTGTGAATTGTATGATGCTTTCTAAAATGTCTACATTTTATCATTTGGCTTAGATTTCACCTCTTTTATATTGTTTATTGAAGTGTTGTAAAAATATGTGATTTAATATACACCACTTGGTGTCTTTTATTTTTGGTGGCCATTTTATGTGATTTTCTACCTTATAAAGTGTTTATTATAGGCTAAAATTAATCCTAGGTGGTACCCCTAGGGTCTAGGGCCCATTTGAGCATGCCAAACCCTAGGAATACCTATGTCTAGTCACCTTAACTTCAGCTTGAAGTAAAGTGACGAAAATTCAAATTTGAATTGGAGTGGTGAGTGAGTCATGCCTTAAAACTTGATCCACTCCTCTTTCCAAGGCATGGATTCCCATCACCTTGAAGACTTGGAGAGTCTTCAAGACCCCCAAGTGTGTGGAACTATCCTCCAATGCTCTCACACATGTGTGAGAGCATCTTGGAGTGAATGGGCTTCCTTTAGAGAATAAGGTGATGACATGTGTCATCCCTTATCCTCTTGGAGCCCATTTTGAGAGATGCCACCTCTCCACCTTTGCTCTCACATATGTGTGAGAGCACATGTGGAGAGGGTGAGGTTTGAATGGATGGGAGGGTGACACATGTCACCTCCACATTCCAAATTCCTTGCAAGTGGTTTGGCAAGAGGAAGGAGAAGGTGACATGTGTCACCTTCTCATTCCTCAAGGCTTTGGAATGAAGCCTATATTATTTCCTCTTTGTGAGAGGAAATCGATTCTTTCTTTTTCTTGTTTTTAGCTATCTTTGGAGGTATTTTTGGTGAGTGAGAGTTGGATATCTTAGGAGGAGGCTTGAAGGAGAAGGTTGGAAAGCTCTTCTACAACCCTCTTCCATTATTGAGATTTTTAAGGTAAGCCTCAAGGCATTGAGCCTTCCTCATACATTTTTACTTTCTTATGTGAATGGAATTGCTTTGTGTTTTGTATTTGTTGTTGTGTTGGGTTTTATGGGTGTCCTGAATGAGACTAGTATTCTTGGTGTGTCTATTCATGTGAGGGGTGGGAGAGGAGTGAACCTCCTCGAGGTCACCCTCTTTGTATTGGCTTATTGTGGCCTTGAAGGCATTTTGGTGAAGTTTTGGTGGTTATTTTTATGGCATGAGTGCCTTGGTGTGGTATATTTCATGGAGGAGATTTTAGGCTTGAAGCCTTGTTTTGGAGTATTATAATTTTTATGAAGGTATTTTTTAGGCTTGAGGCCTTGTTTTGGAATCATGAGATTTTGGTTGTAGGAGTTAACCTCTTGAGTAGAGTGATGTCCACTCTCCTACCCCCTTAAATCCATTTTTATGAATTTTGTGTTGTTTAAGCCTTATGGGTGTTCTTCTTGTTGTTATGTGATTGCTTTTGTTGTGTTATGGTATGAGACCCGTGTGCATATCAACCTCCACGCTCGGGGGTGACCCACTTGCTGGTCTATGGAAGGGTGGAGAGCATTTTGGTGGCTTAGAGTTTCTCTTGTTATTGCAGGTTCATGTTGTGTTTATTGGAGCTTGGAGGAAGTCAAATGGTCTATGTTTTTATTTTTGTAGGTTGTTTGAGAGCATTGGCCATTGGGCCTTGATGTATTGTTTTGAAGAGCAAATGAGCTCTCACTTTCTTGTTTATATTCTGGAAAATATCCCTATGTAATCAAGTGATTTTCCATTTTATAGTGCATCTATAGTTGCTGTGTAAATCTTTATTCTACCCTAATGTAGATAAAAATATAAATTCATGTTATTGTATTGATGTGCATTTGAATAGAAATGAAAGAGAAAAGTTAATTAGATATCTATGTTGTTGTTCATTAAATCTTTATTCTGTTCTATTGGAAGAAAAATATATATATTTTCATTACTTGGTAAGTTGAAGGAAAAGAAAAGAAAATACATTTCAGCATAAAAGAAGAATATATGGCTGTTGTTTAAAATGTTGTGTGTTTTAAAAAAAAAGGAAATAGGGTGTATTATATAGTGTTATTATCTTTAAAGGAAATTACTTGTATGCAAAGTGTGATTATGGTTACTGTAGGAAAATAAAATTTAATAAGGAAACTTGCTGTGTAAATATAAAATTTAATGTACTGTTCATTTGTTGGATGTATGTAATCACTAGAAAATGGTGAAGAAATTAAATGATCATTCCTAGTTTTCTATAGTATGAAATATAGTGTTAGGACAGCTTGTTATCACAATTTATGCTACTATTGTTTAACTCAAAAAAAAGAGAAATGTAGACAACAAGGAGAAGGTTATGTGACTTTTGTAAATGTTCATATGTGTGTGTGTGTGTGTGTGTGTGAAAGAGAGAGAGAGAGAGAGAAAATATGTATATAGTCTTGCTTTTTAATCCTTTTAAGTCTCTGGTTTTATTTCACAATAGAAAAATTAGAGAAATCATGTGAATATAGATGTATATATACACTTATGGTTATTTTATCACTTTTATGTTATTGTGTATATACCTATATATATACACTCTTCATACTACACAACGTATGGCTTAAAAAGAGATGATACTCAGAATTTAACCCAAATAAAAAAAAGAACATCATAAAACATATGTCATGAATGCTGAAATTAGTGAATGAAAATTTGCTATTGAAGTCTGAGTTTAAACAAAAAAAAGAAGGAAGCACAGTATGGGGGGGCGGCGACAACCAAACCACCACCCCAACAATGGTTGTTTTTAAATAGAGAGGGAGGGAGGGTAGCAGACCCCACCCATCTCCCACCATGCGGTGGGGGATGGGTGGAGAATTTGTTCCCCACCCCCCATGTTTCCATTGATTGATGTTTATAAGAAAAGGTTGTCTTGGACTCTTTAACCTGCATTGTTCTGTATGATTTGACCACCATTTTAACCTTGAGCATGCTGAGTATATATATATATATATATATATATATATATATATATCTTAAAAAAAAGAAATGGGTATATAACCAAGACGCATAAAAATGTGTATACCTCTTGTGAGCTTTCATTCATGGCAGCCCAAAACCCTACTTGCAAAATAACAAAATGAAAAGAGAAAATAAGATAAATGAGAGAAGAGGTTAGGGTTAGAAGGAGTTAGAATAGAAATGAGATGCTCTCATAAGGAAATGATTTTTTTTATTAGAAGGCTTTTAGGGTTTTGTTTTAGGGATGTGGTGAGTGAGAAAACATAATAATAAAGTATTTGAATTTTTCTTTTAAACTTAGTGCACGGGAGTTATTTCCCTTTATCCATTTTGTTGTTTTCACTCATATTTGATTATTTCACCATATGGGATAATTTTATCCCTTGGCTTGTTGCTTTGACTTAGTGGGCTTTTATTTTATCCTTTAGTAGGTTGGAATTGTTTTATAATCTTATTTTATCTAGACCTTGATTTTGTTCCTATGTCTCATTTTAATTAAATGTCTGGGAAAAAGATTGAAAGGTAAATAATAATATTTTACCCTTATGTGTAAATTGGTCTAGAGAATTAATTTTGGTGGGTTGGACAATAGGGCTATGGAAATTATTAATTTTAATACTTATCAATGTAATTAGCTTATTTAAGTAATTTGACTTAGGCTTTTAAACCCTAAGATTAATAAGGGGTAATTAATTAATTGAGCGTAATTATTTATTTCTTTCTTCATTTAATTATTTTTAGTTGAAATATCATAGAAAATTATTTTAAAATTAATCCCTTGTATGCCCAAGAGGCGTTATGCTACCAAATTTTCCCAGAATCATAGTAGCATTAAATATATGATTTATTATGTATTAGTGATAGATTCTTGTGTTTAAATTAATCAATTTTTATTCTAGTTCCTAGGTTTTGATTTTGACACATGTCAAAATCACACCACTCACTTAGGAAAGCTTAGGGTTTGGATAAAATTGATCCTAACCCTAATGGCAACGCTTCTCATGTCGCATAAACCCCCTTAGTCGGCTATCATCACATAAGGGATTGTGTAGGTATTCACACTTCCCTGAAGTTGGATTGACATGTTTACACCTTATGCGTATTGCCACTGAGCACACTGACACGTGCGAGGGGGTTTCTACAGATATGTGGAAATTTTTTTTATATGTGGTGTCATGACCACATGACAAATGTGGACATGACACATGTGTTGCGTGTCATGACCGCATAGGAAATGTGGGCATGACAACACACAAACAATACACCATTCATTTTTCACAAAATGAACAATATAAAATCCCAACCAAGGTTATACAACACAAAGGATTCCAACAAGAATCCAAAATAGGGGGAGTAGAGTATAAAAATCTACCTTGGAGAAAATAAAAACAAATACACCAAAATCACATATGTATATCTTCATTATTCTTCAAATCTCCCAAAACCTCTATAACCATTTTATCACCAAAATCACAATACTCCACTACCAAATGGCACTCATGCCACACCAATAGGAAATATGGCACTCATGCCAAGTCTCTCTCTCAAGAGAGGGAGTTTTTCCCCAAGGAGGATTCTTACCTCTCTCAACCCCTCACATGGGTTGCTCTCAACCATTTTGGGGAGCCAACCCAAACCACATTTCACCCAACCCAACAACATAATTACAAACCCATCAATAGCAAAGGAGCAAAAATACAAGAACACAACCACGCATTCACTAAATTACCATTTTCCATAACATTCAAGAACAAATCTAATCTACAAAGAAGGAAACATACCTCAAAAAGCTTTTCCAAAAGGTTGGTGAAGCACAATTTTGGTGAAGTTTCTCCAAGAATTCCACTATCCTTCCCTTCAATCTCCCCAAATCTCTCACTCTTCAACTCTCAACTACACAAGTGAAGTTGATTTGCCAAGTGTTTTCTCCATTTGCAAAGAGGGTATACGTAATGGATGACATGTCACACCTCCTCTCCAAATGAGAAGGTGCCACATGGAATCCTCCTCATCCCACTCAAACAACCCTCAAACCCAAAGGAATGATTCGACTCCTCAAGGCTCTCACACATGTGTGAGGCCTAGGGGAGAGGAGTGTACTTGTACAATCTTCTACAAATTTCTTCCTAAGTTGGCTCCCACATGTGTGGAGCCTTGGGATGAGATGGTACTTGGTCAAATCCTCATCCCCAAACCTAGGAGATTGGAAGGAGATGGTGACAAGTCCACCATCTCTCTTCCCCAAACTTTCTCACGCCGCTTTTTTCCCAAGGGATTTGGGAGTGGTCTAAATCACTCAAATCCCAAAATTTCAAAGCCCAAAAGACCCCCAACCCCAAGGTATATGACCTAGGGACTTAAAATGAACAAAATACTCATAAAAAGGCCTCTCAAACCTCCTCAAAAGTGACCCCAAATTTTAAATTCAAAATAAGACACACAAGAAACCAACTCACCACCCATGCCAACTCACATTTACACACAATTTAAAAAAAACTAAAATAATCTCAATAAATAAATCACATTACACATTTACAAAAGACTTTAGTCCCCATATAGACTAATGTCAGGCATTACAGGGAATTCATAGGGGTTTCTAGTTGACCTCTAAATTTCCTTTGGTCATGGAAGGTACCTGCACATCTCAATTGCACACGTCAATTTGTCTAATAAGCATATATACATAGTCGAAGCAACTTGAGTTAAATTCCAATTATAATCATATTCAATGCAAACATCTTTACTCTAACAATAATCAAAGTCCAAATGAATGTCAATTACATATCAATACAATAATTTCAATCATCATTCCATGATATCTCCTAATGCCATCACATTAACCTACTAACCTCATATATTCAATTTCAATTAACATCAACTTTGTTAAATTAAATAATCCCAAGCTTAGTTTAATTTTCAAAAAAATCAATTAGGCAGTTGAATCATCTCAAATCATATATAATTAATCCAAGTTGAGCACACATTCATTATATAAAGCTCAAAGAATGCATAACTATCTCCTATTTAAATCATCTTCACCATAAATAAATTAACTGAATTACTCAAATCAAAGCATTGTCCATGGTACTCTATCACAAGAAACATAAGTCCCAAAATCAATTAGTCTTACATCTAGGTGAATCAACAATAATAATCTCAATAGTGCCAACAATTATGCTTTGTAAGAAAGGGCCTCACAGAGTGGAATGGTAATCTAGTTATCTCGCAAATAAACCATCATAAAAATACAAGGTGAGTCAACTATGTTATGCCATCTAAATCCACAACTCTAATCTAGGAATCTTCATCTAATGTAACTTATCCAAGAGGATCACAAATATATACACACTGTCCAAATTCTAGGAGTATCCAACACCATAATAGGACCCCATTGTGTAATTAAATTAGCCACACAATGGTGGGCCTCACACTTTAAAATATGGAGGTTGCTTCAGGGATCATCCCACATCTTTGAATTTTTCCATGTTGGTGATGGATTCAACCCACAAATTTACACATCAATAGTTTTTGGCACACCTGGTAGGACTCAAATCAAAGACTTGGGTCTTTGTTTTCACTGAATCTTTGCCCTATATTTTGTGGTTTTGGTGGAAAATCATGAAATTATTTTCTCATGGGAGCATGAATCCTCTAATGGTGACTCTACTAGTGACTCTTTCTCAAATCTTTTCTTCTATAAACCATGGCAACCCCAGGTATCTATGTGCATCTGAACATTCCAGTGAGAAACTTGCCTTTTGTGGCTTGGGATTCAAGTCCTCTTGTTCTTCAGTAGCAGTCATGTTCTTGAGACAGCATGGAAGGCATTGCCTTACTTTTTGGGAGATGGCTTCGTTTGTCCTACAGATCATATTTAGGATGTTGCAAATTTATGCACCATTCATAATGTTATAGCTGAGGATCATGCCCTTCTGTTGTTGGAATCTTCCCTCAAGGGCAAAGCAAAAGAATGGTATAGAGGATTACAGCCTAGTTCAATCACTAGATGGGATCAACTAGGAGGACTCATCTACAATCAGTTCAAAGAGAGGATAGATGTTAGCTCACTCACCCAGAACCTCATCACCATCAAGAGGCATCCAATGGAGAGCATGTGTGATTTCAATTCAAGATTTGATAAGGTATGGAAGAAATTCTTTGTTGATATCAGGCCATCTCCAATTTTTGCATTCTTGTATTATTTAAAGGCTTTAGACCCTGAAATATTGGTTATGATTCAAGCCTTAGGAGGTGATACTCTACCCCAATCATATAATCTGGCTATTAGAGCTGAAAATAACCTTAGAGAGGCTAGTAAATTGCCTCCTCTGCCCTTAGCACCACTGATGCCTCATGCAAATAATTTGTCTTAGGTTATTTCTTATATCCAAATACATATAAATTCTAGTCCTCGCACCCTCCCTGATGATTTGTCAAATCATGAGGAGATGAGTGTAGTAAAAGAACTTATAAAAAACCTCACCCATGAGATCAATGAGCTACAAGATCAAGCTCTGTATCAAGCTGATTCAATTTTCATACCTCAAAGCCCTTATGAACAACAATATCAATACACAGGTAGTTTGTAGAAGATATCCTTCCTCATACTAAGAAAATTCCCAATTATCTTGAGAATTATGCTTTACAAGCCTTTGTATCTACAAATCAGCCTATAGGAAGCATAGATTAGGTTCTTTCCCATTTTGACATCCAAGAGGAATTAAGTTTTATAGATCAAATTACAAGAAGAAAGCCAACTCCTATCTATTCAGTGTGTCCCTATGATCTTGAGCATTAGGCACATGTGGCAAGGTGTGATACAAAATTATGAGATCCAAAGAGAAATTTGCAAAAGTGGAGTCACACACTAAGTCACATTATACACCTTTCTTCTTTCAAGAAGAGATCCCAATTAGATTCAAGACCATATGAGTAGTTCTGTCACTTACAAGCCTAACTTTGATACTATCTTGAATCATGAACCTGTGGAAGAGCATAAAAAAGAGGTCACTGATGAAGTTCTATTGACAAAAGTTTTCAAATGCAAGAAAAGAATAAGGTGCAATGCTTGGTATTCACTTCCCACCCTTCATTGAAGTATGAGCAGCATGTTCATCAACCTGATTGGTGTTTTCATGCCAAGGATGAGCTTCTAGAATACAGGAAAGCAAAAAGGTACAAGTTCCTGATATTTTTCTTTATGTAGTTTATTTGGTTAATTATTAGTTCATTGTGGATTCATTGGAGTAGAATCATCAGATATGGGAGTTATTTGGTTGTCCCTATAAATGGGCATATGCCCATCAGTTTAATTGGAATGTAAATGAGTTTCAGTTTTTAGAATAAGCTATAGTATCAGCATTAGGTTTCAATTTCAGTTTGTTTTCTTTTCAATAAATCTCAGCTGCAATGAAGGATAAAGCTTCAGTCTTAGTGATTCAGTCATGTCTCAGATTCAATGGTCAGTTTCAATTGGTTTCAATTGAGGTAGTGTTTGGTTCAGCAGTGCTTGAGTTTTAGTTTCAATGATGTTTATGGGTAGTTGTGTATCAGTCTAGTTGCACAGATATTGGGTGTCACTTTGTTTTTAGTTTTATGGATGTTTCAGTTTCAGCTTGATGTAGAGCAGGGGATAGAATCACTATTCATTTGATTGTTGTCTTGACTAAAAACTACATGGTATGGACTATCTCCTTACTCTCATACTGGTTTCAAGGCTTGCAATGGGTAACCAATATGGTTTTGAATGCATGAGAGACTTATTAGACCTTTCAAGGAAAATGAGACCTCCTTACAAATGACTAATTTACACCTCTCAAGATAGACAAGAAGGATTCTCAAGACCCACTAGTTGACTCTCCTAACATGACAGTTTGTCTCTCCAAGTACCATGGTTGCCAAAGGATGAAATATGCAAAAAATGAAGGGTAGATGATTTAACTGACTGACTGACCCTCAACTATACCCGAGGCTAACTTAATATAATGAATGGACACTTATAAAACTCACCAAGAAACTTTGTAACTCAATCTTCTATCGTTCTTCACAATTAGCCTTAATGGCTTGTAGCCCTTAGAATGAGGTTTTTGAGAGATAACTTGTAGAACAAATAAAAAACCCATGAACATATTAGTTTTCTAGATATCCATTAAGGAATTACATAACATATTTGACATGCAAGGTATGTTGTTTTGGAACATATTCCCAAAAAAATGACTGTCCCTACTGCTCTAGAGGGCAATTAGCCCTATTTTGCAAAGGAGGTATGATGAATACTTCACCCAAGAATGAAAAACCACTTTTACAAGCTTCCGCACATCAAAAATAGACTACTTTTATAGTTTTTGAGATTTGTGTGCATAGGTTTCTTATCAAACCAATACCCCCCTATGCTACCTAGCCTTCTTTGACCAATACATGAAGATATTAGGCTTAAATGGATTCAACCACTGTTCTTTTGCAATCCCCTACTCCTGCAACACAATAAACAAGTAAATCTAATCCAACTAAGCCCATTCCACCCATTTTAGGCCCATGACATAGGTGGAATGGAGTAGAAACACATTGTTTTGCCCAAAACCCTTAAAACTAGGGTATGGAACCCAAATTCAGAAATCTGAATGTAAAATGCTCAAAGATCTATGATATTCCTCCTAATATGACTCAAATGAAAGCTAACACCATCCTTCAAACATTTTTAGACATTTTTATCCTTGACAATACAGTATGGACTGTGATCAAGCGTTGGAACAACATCAATTACCAAAAAATGCAAAAAAATAGGAAAATCTTCTTATTTTCTTCACTTCCCACTTCATTCTCTGCCTTCATTCACAAGAATAAGGCACTATAACATGCATACAATAATATTCTAATGAATATCCATGTTCTCCATATCCCCATCGTGGGAAAGCCACGAATAAAACCAAAAACTAACTGTTTTCCACAAAAAGCTGACTATCCACTAAAAATGTTCAAATTAGACAGTCATAAAAAAAAGAAATTATTTAAAGTTCCTACACCTATGGGACCTCCACTCTATGAAAATGCCTCTAGTGGGCTTATTACAATATTTTAAAATCTAAAATTCCACTTAGTCTCTCATTAATGAGACCAAACAACCAAAAATTTAAAAATTTGACTTGCCCACAGTCTAGGTGCCCTGCACCATACACCCAAAGAGAATGGATTTTAGGCACCTCCTAAAATCAGATCAATTACTATAGTGCCATGTTTTACAATGTCTTCAACTGTCATCCAAGTGGCATTCTCATGAGGGAGACCCTGCCACTTCACAAGGTATTCATTTTAAACTTTGTGTCTTGTTGTCTTGACCTCCTTGGTGTCTAGAATGGCTTCAAGCTTGACTGGTGCAGCAGGAGGAAGATCCTTGATCCAATCAACATCCACACCTTCATGAACATCTATACCTGCATCCAAATATTTCTTGAAAGGATATAAGTCAACAATATTAAAGATTGGTGAGATAGCATCTCTAGGAGGGAGTTCTATCTCATATGCATTTTCACCAAACTTGTGGACCACCTTGCATGGCCCAATTATCTTCATCAGAAACTTAGTGTATTTACCCTTAGGTAACCTCTCTTTTTTGAGATGTGCAAGTACTAGATCTCCAACTTTGAGCTAAACATTCCTCCTCTTCAAGTCTGCATGCTTCTTGTAAGTTTCTACACTCTTCTTGAGTTGCTCTCTAACTTGATCATGGATGTCTTTCATGGCCATAGCAAACTCCTCTCTTTCAACACTTCTCTTCTCTACTCCGCTCATATCTCTTAACTCAAAGATACCTCTTGGGTTCAATCCATACACTACCTCAAAAGGACTCTTACCTATGTTCCTGTTAATGGAGTCATTGTAAGCATACTCTGCATGTGGGATAACAAGATCCCATTGCTGTCCATGTTCTTTTGTAAGACATCTAAGTAGATTCCCCAATGATCTATTGACTACTTCAGTCTGCCCATCTATTTGTGGTTGATAGGCAGAGCTAAAAGTCAAGTTGGTTCCAAGTTTTTTCCATAAGGTTCTCCAAAAGTGGCCTACAAACTTTGAATCTTTGTCTGAAACAATGGAGAGGGGAATTCCATATATTCTAACTATCTCTTTGAAGAATAGACTTGCAATATTAGATGCATCACTTGTGCACTTACAAGGAATTAAGTGTACCATCTTGCTAAATCTGTCCACAACTACAAAAACACTATCAACTCCCCTCTGAGTTTTTAGTAGGCCTAACACAAAATCCATTCTAAGATGCTCCCAAGGTCTGCTAGGAATTGGAAGAGGCTGATATAGGCCTACATTGGAACTAGAGCCCTTGGCTCTCTGGCAAACTCCATAAGACTCAACAAATTTTCTGATATCAGTATGCATCTTAGGCCAAAAGTAAAACCTTCTTACCTGATCAAGTGTTTTGTCTATGCCAAAGTGTCCTTCAAGACTTCCACAGTGCTTCTCCCTTATGAGATTTTCCCTCATAGAGAATCTAGGGATGTATAACTGAGCTCCCTTGAATAACAGTCCATCTTACAGGAAGAAATCAGAAAATTGGTCATGGAAAGTACCTTGAAATTGTTGGCAAAAGGAATATGCATCCTTGAAATCTAGATCAGTAGCATACATACCCTTTAGTGCTTCCAAACCCACACTCTAAAGTTGTATTTCATGCACTAGGACTGATCTCCTACTTAGTGCATCAGCTACCTTGTTATCCTGGCCCTTCTTATGCTTGATTGTGAAGGTATAACTTTGCAAATACTCCACCCACTTGATGTGCCTATGACTCAACTTGTCTTGGTTGTTCAAGAAACTTAATTCATGATTGTCTGTGAAGAATACAAATTCTCTAGGTAAGAGGTAATGTCTCCACTTCCTAAGGGATTGTACTAATGCATAAAGCTCCAAATCATATGAAGAGTACCTCCTCTTGGCCTTATTGTGCTTTTCACTAAAGAAAGCTACTGGCCTGCCTTCTTGGCTCAGGACTGCACCTATTGTTGCTCCACTGACATCACATTCCATTAAAAAGACTTTGTCAAAGTTAGGTAGAGTAAGTATGGGTTGTTGTGCCACTCTCTTCTTCAGGTATTCAAAACTTTTTGCTGCCTCCTCAGTCCATTGGAACTTTCTTTTCTTATCTCCCTTAATGGTGTCAAGAATAGGAGAACAAATATGATTAAATTTTTTGATAAACTTCCTATAAAATGTAGCTTAACCATGAAAACTTCTTACTGCTCCTACTAATTTTGGAGTTGGCCAGCTAAGAATAGCTTCAACTTTGGAAGGATCCATCTTTAATGTGCCTTTAGAGATGACAAAACCCAGGTAGACTAGCTCTTCTTTCATAAACTCACACTTCTTGAGGTTTATCATTAGCTTCTCCTCATTCAACCTCTACAAAACCATGTGAAGGTGCTGTAAGTGCTCCTATTTTGTTTTGCTGAACACAAGAATATCATCTAGATAGACAACTACAAACTTCCCAATAAAAGGTTTCAGGACCTCATTCATTAACCTCATGAATGTACTAGGAGCATTTGAGAGTCCAAAAGGCATTACCATCCATTCATAGAGTCCCTCATTGGTTTTGAAGGTAGTCTTCTATTCATCTCCTTCCCTTATCCTGATTTGGTGATATCCACTCTTGAGATCAATCTTGGAAAAGTAGCATGCACCTCCAAAGCAATCCATTAGGTCCTCCATTCTTGGGATTGGGAACCTATATCTGATTGTGATCTTGTTTATGGCCCTTGAGTCAGTACACATCCTCCACTCTCCACCTTTCTTGGGTGCTAAGACAATAGGAACATCACATGGACTTAAACTCTCTTTGATGAGTCCCTTGTCTAACAACTCTTGGATTTGTGCTTTGATCTCTTCATTCTGTTGTGGGGTTAGCTTGTATACAACCTTGTTAGGTAGACTGGCAGCAGGTATTAGGTCTATGTGATAGTTGATGTCTCTCACGGGAGGCAAAGAACTTGGTAGCTCATCTGTCCTTATACTTGTCCAACAAAGATTAAACTTCACTAGGTATGTCTTCCTTCTTATTTGCTGATGTATCAGACTTAGTTTTAGGTCTGATCACTACTATAAATCCTTGTTCTTCATCTTTCATTGTTTGTAAAATCTCCTCTCCTACCACCATGATGCTAGACCTAATCTGCTTATCAGGTTCTTCTTCTGGAAGGGGTGTTAATGAGAATGAGACTCCATCCTTCTCTATCACATAAATGTTCTTCTGACCATCATGCTTGCCCTTTCTTTCATGTTGCCACAGTCTTCCTAGCAATAGGTGGCAAACATCCATAGGGATGATGTCATAAAGGATCTTATCCTTGTAACCACCAGTGTTGAACTCCACCCATGCCTATTGATTTACTAAGACTTACTACCCCTTATTCAACCATGACACCTTGTAGGGTGTGGGGTGAGGAATCTTCTTCAAAATATAGCTTCTCTACCATTTCCAAAGAAACTAGGCTATCAGTTGATCCTGAATCAACAACTACCTTGCATACCTTGCCATGTTATTTGCATGTTGTCCTAAACAATGACTTCCTCTGTGAAGGCTCCTTGGCTACTAGCACCTTGAGGAGTGTCTTTCCTATCATCAATACATCACCTCTCTCAGGAGCAGTAGGTTGAAATGGTGAATTGACACTTTCATTTTCTTCTTCATGCACTATTTGGGTCCTTCATTCACCTCCATGAGAGCTTGATGCTTGCTTCTCTAGGCATTTAAATGCGGGATGTCTAAACTGATGACAATTGTAACATTTACCTGAGAAAGTGTTTGATCCTCTACCTTGGTCACCAAACTTCCTCTACTATTTGATCTTCTTCCTCTAAAGTTGCCTCTTTCACTTGATTCACCCCTTTGTTCTTGATTCTCCTTGTTTTTGTGACTATCCTCTTGCACTGAAATTACCTTTGCCTCTAAAATTCCTTCCTCTGCCCCTAGTCTACTAGTCTTGCCTCCTTTTTATCTTTTTCTTTGTTCTCACTACCAAATGGAAACATTCTTCCACATTTCTAGGGGTGGCTAGACTAATTTCATCCTAAATATTGAGCCTAAGCCCATTGATATACCTAGATATTTTCTCAACTTCATCTTCAGTGTGCCCTGTCCTCATTCTCAGCTTGTGGAATTCTTTAGTATAGGCTATAACATCCATGTCTTTTTGTTTTAAATTCTGTAATCTCCTGAAGGTTTGAATTGCATAATCCTTAGGAAGAAATTGATTCTTCACATTGGACACCATTCGGTCCCATGAACTAATTTTTGCTTTTCCTTGCCTTAACCTTTCTGATTGAAAGTTCCACCATGTCAACGCTGGCCCCTTCAACTTGGTCTTAGCCAATTTGACCTTCATCTCTAGCATCTCCTTGTACTCAAAGTAATTATCCAAGGCATCAATCCAATCTAATACTTCCTCACTATTCACTTTTCCCTTATACATGGGCAACTCCATTTTGACATCAGTGCCTTCTCCTTTCACAGTCTGCCGCATCTTCATAAACCTTCTATCATCTGGATCCATCTCTTCCACATTGGATCCCTCTTGAGGGCCTGTATTCTCACCCTCATTCTCTTGGTCACTCTCTTCCTCAATGACCCCACCTCTTCTCAGGTTTTCTTCAATGGCTGCAAGTCTAGCTAGGACACCTTCTTGAGATTCCTTCATCATTCTCACTTCTCTAGTGAGGATTAGACTGGCTCTTGGAGGCATTTTGCATTATTCATCCTTCACACTTTAATTTCCTTCTTTCTTCCCAAATAGAACCTAACCTAGCTTTGATACCACTTGATCCAAATCAGGGGATAGAATCACTATTCATTTGACTATTGTCTTGATTGAAAACTACATGGTATGGACTATCTCCTTACTCTCATACTGGTTTCAAGGCTTGGAATGGGTAACCAATATGGTTTTGAATGCATGAGAGACTTATTAGACCTTTCAAGGAAATTGAGACATCCTTACAAATGACTAATTTACACCTCTCAAGATAGACAAGAAGGATTCTCAAGACCCACTAGTTGACTCTCCTAACATGACAATTTGTCTCTCCAAGTACCATGGTTGCCAAAGGATAAAATATGCAAAAAATGAAGGGCAGATGGTTTAACTAACTGACTGACCCTCAACTACACCCGAGCTAACTTAATATAATGAATGGACACTTATGAAACTCACCAAGAAACTTTGTAACTTAATCTTCTATCATTCTTCACAATTAGCCTTAATGGCTTGTAGCCCTTAGAATGAGGTTTTTGAGAGATAACTTGCAGAACAAATAACAAACCCATGAACATATTAGTTTTCTAGATATCCATTAAGGAATTACATAACATATTTGACATGCAAGATATGTTGTTTCGGAACATATTCCCAAAAAAATGATTGTCCCTGCTACTGTAGAGGGCAATTAGCCCTATTTTGCAAAGGAGGTATGATGAATACTTCACCCAAGAATGAAAACCCACTTTTACAAGCTTCCACACATCAAAAATAGACTACTTTTACATTTTTTGAGATTTGTATGCATGGGTTTCTTATCAAACCAATGCCCACCTATGCTACCTAGCCTTCTTTGACCAATACATGAAGATATTAGGCTTAAATGGATTCAACCATTGTTCTTTTGCAATCTCCTACTCCTAAAACACAATAAACAAGTAAATCTAATCCAACTAAGTTCATTCCACCCATTTTAGGCCTATGACACAGGTGGAATGGAGTAGAAACACATTGTTTTGCCCAAAACCCTTAAAACTATGGTATGGAACCCAAATTTAGAAATTTGAATGTAAAATGCTTAAAGATCTATGATATTACTCCTAATATGAATCAAATGAAAGATAACACCATCCTTCAAACATTTTCAGACATTTTTATCCTTGACAATATAGTACAGACTGTGATCAGGTGTTGGAACAGTAGCAATTACCGAAAAATGCAGAAAAATAGGAAAATCTTCTTATTTTCTTCACTTCCCACTTCATTCTCTGCCTTCATTCACAAGAATAAGGAATTATAACATGCATACAATAATATTATAATGAAGATCCATGTTCTCCATATCCCCATCATGGGAAAGCCACCAATAAAAGTAAAAACTGGTTGTTTTCCACAAAAAGCTGACTGTCCACTAAAAATGCTCAAATTAGACAGTCATAGAAATAGGAAATTATTTAAAGTTCCTACACCTATATGACCTCCACTCTATGAAAATGCCTCTAGTGGGATTATTACAATATTTTAAAATCCAAAATTCTACTTAGTCTCTCATTAATGAGACCAAACAACCAAAAATTTAAAAATGACTTGCCCACAGTCTAGGTGCCCTACACCATAGCCTAATTGACTCTATGCCCTCTGGATAAGGCTTGGTTTTTAGAAACTAGAGATTTTGGAGTTCTCAGTGAGCATGCTCACTTTCCTAGAAAGTCACCAAGAATTGTTGTGCAAATTTTTCACACCATTTTGAAAATTTTCAATATGTGTCAATCTGATAACGATTCTGGAAATTCCTATTTCTGTGATTCTTCAATGAAAGGATGCAGATTCTCCTGTATGTGTAAGTCTCTACCATATCAACATAGAAGTCACACCCCCTAAGCCTAAGGTGTAGGTCTGAGGTTCCAAAGATGACACAGTCTTTTTGGTGTGGGCATCATAAAGGTATATGATTTAAAATAAGGCTCTACTAGTTTTATAGTGGCGGTAGAATGAGAGCAAGCCAGCATGAGATGCACAGGTGATAATGAGACTTGGTCAAGCAAAAGAAGATGTGACCAGTGAAGTGAAGACATAGTCATAAGAAAGGCAGCTCTATCATTGAGAAAGGGCATCCGCTATGTGATATAGCAGCCTTTGATATGTGGTGTAGTCAAATAATAAGGGAACACAGCCTCGGGTGTGAAGTTAGAGTCATATAAACATGGCATTGCAATCAAAGACATCTTAGCCTTAAAAAAGAGGCTCTGCCTATCTCATATGAAGCATGGCCTTTTCAAAGACAGGTGCATCCTATTCTAATCCAAGCACCACTCAGTATTCATGTCAGCCTTTTAGTGAGAAGCCACAATAGGGAAAGGCACAGTCATCGCCATATTGCCAATATATAAGAAACACAACCATACAAATTTTGGAACCTTCAGTCATCTGGGCATAGCTTAGCATATGAGATTCGCAAATCATGATGGTGCAATCTATAAGAGGTGTAGTAGATTGAAGTCTCTTAGTAATGTGGCAGCCATGGTTTAAACATGGCACAGGCTTATTAAGGTAGACACATAGTAAATAAGATATGATGGCCTCAAAATAGCACAGCCATCTAGTTGTGGCACTGCAAAATCAAAGGGACATAGCTCCACCAATGTGTATTATGGCACGGTCTCCATAGTCAGAGGATCAACCTGAAAATAGTGCACTGTATATCAAATGAAGCTTAGTGGCCATTCTAATCAAAGGAGCTCAGCAATAAAGTGACGCTGCCTTATTCAAAGCCACAAGCCACTTCAGAAGCACAGCTCATAATAATGGCGCTATCATGCCATACAAGGTCATAGCCATTTATAATGGCACATCAAACAAGGCAGCCACAAGCCCTTTCTGAGTGGAAACTCAACCACCAAACAAAGGAAATGTCACTTCTGAGGTGCAACCATTTGAACACAGATGCAAGAAAGGACCCAAGCCAATATTGTGGTGCTAGCAATTCATACAAAGGTATAGTATCCTAGTGAAAGGCCAATGCTAAACCAAGGCAGATTGATAAGAATGTGGCACTATCAGAGTATGGTGCATCCTATCAAACAATGGTATGGGTTTTTGAAAGTCAACAATATGTAGACAAAGAACATAGCACTGCTCATAAAAGCAATAACAAGACTCAGCAAATCATTGAAGGTAGTTTCCATAGAGATGCAACCATTCAAAAGGTAAAGCCACATCTTATCAGGAGAAGATGCTCAATATCAAAGGAAAATGACACTACCTCTATAGAAATAAGCACAAAGAATAAAACATGTGAGAAATAATGAAGCCATCAGCATATAGTAAATGGCCATTGAAGATCTCCCATGTGGTTTTGACTAGAAACCCTAAAAGAATTCACAATGCAACAACAATGCCACTGTAGGATTAGACTCAAATCAATGGCTTGGGCCGGTTCAAAATAGAGAAAGTGAAGCTTGCCACATGGTTTAACCACAGGCATTTGGAAAAGAAGCAGAGGATGCATCAGAATCCACCAGATGTCAGAACTATAGGAGTTGAAGAGGCAAAGAAAGTTTCTTCCCAAGTGAGCGTAGAATGCACCACATGGAGGCTGTGGGAGGAAGAGAAATGGATTTTATTTCACTTTTCTATGAAATCCATAAAAAGAGTCACGTGAACCATAAGAGTCATTAAAATAATGTGTCTCTTAAATGGTTTCAAATATTAAATAGAGTATTTTTTAACGCCTACAGGTAAGAAAATAAGGTGGAGTCTTTTATTGTCAAAGAGATAAGTGGCACCCTCAAGACAATAAAGCTAAAGCTTTATTATATATGATTTAATTCATTTGACTCTCACTGTATACAACCTTAAAAACAAATGTAACCCCCTTATTTTCACTGCAGCCACAAAGAGAACTATGGGAATTTTTTCACGCCACTAGCCAAAGATAACAGTAAAGGTATTTTTCTAGCCATGGAAGCTACAACTAGTTCACTGGGAGTTTTAGTTGCCAGATCTGTTACTGGATCAAGATTTTGCACGGATTTTATGGGTTTTTAGTTGTGGATTTTCTAGGCAATTAGAGAAGATTGAAGGAAGATTTTTGGCTTTAAATATGATAGATCTGAGATAGAGGAAAGTATCTCTATAGTTCTACACAGATCAGAGACTAGAAATTATTAGCAACAGAGATATTTTCTTACCTGAGTATGCTTCTCAAAAAGAATGTACCATTTTATTTTGTGCAGATATTTTGCCTCTGTAAATTTGTTCTTCATTCAAATAAAGAGAAGTGGTGCTTTGTGCAGATCCAAATGTGTTTCTATTCTTTCTTCTCATTTTCTGTTCTAGGCATTTGTTGAATCTATTTTAAATACTAGGTAATTAATCATGCACTCTGCTCTTTAATTTTTCCAATTAGTCTTATAGGGTTTGACATTGTGCTACTGGTTAGGATTTAAATTTAGCACATCACCTTAGCAATTTAGGCATTTATTTCTATAATCTTGTTCTCTCTTCCCTTTCCCAAAACCCCATTGAAAAGAAGAGACAACTTCTTTAAAATTTGGAGGTTGCTTCAAGGATCATCCCACATATTTGAAGTTTCCCATGTTGGTGATGGATTAAACCCACAAATTTATGCATCAATAGTAAGCAACAAAGTTACATTATTTTGGCCAAAGTTTTGATATATTATTTGTAACATCAAAAAATGTCCCCTTGGGGGTTTTTCCTGTAAGGAAAATAGAGGTGTGGAATACAGCTTCCCTAATGTTAATTCTAAGGGGATAATGTAGACAGGTAAATTTCAATTTAAAAAACTACAGATAAACACACCAGAAAAATAGAATAAACATTCCAAACAATAAAGAATGACACTAGATTTACGTGGGAAAACCCTTTCAGGTAAAAAACCCACCACCACAATAGAAGCTATCTTTATTACAGCAAACTGAAAGATTACAATAAAGATCCCAGCTCTTTTTCTCAGGTTTGATACTCTACAATTATACAAAACTATTTTCTAACATCTGTACATCTACAGAAAAACTATATAATCAAATCATTTCATCAATTATGATGAGCTCACCAAATCTGTATATAAACCACAGTCTTCAAGAGCAAAAAACTATTTTCACTTCTGCCCTAACTGCTCATTTCAACTGACTCAACATCGGTGTCACAACCATCGCGTAACTACCTTCTGACAATTCACATTCCAGTGAGATGATTAATCCCTTATGCATTAGACATCAGGCATAATAGTAGTATATATACACACCCAAAATAATATAGACTATTGACACATATGCTGACAAAACCAATAGGTTTACCATTCACCGTCCATGGGAAAGAAACTGGCAGTCAGAGATATATCTCTAAACTTCGCCGATGATAATTTTCTTACTGATGTCCAAACCTTCAATCTCCATCGATTAAACCATTGAACCTATGGAACCATCGAACCATCGGTTGAACCATTGAACCGATGGAAACAGCGAACAATTCACTAAACCATTGAACCTGAGTTTTGACATTGAACCTTGAACCCAATGAACAGTTCAATGAACCATTGAACTTGTTGAACAGTTCAAGCCTTAAACGAAGTAACCAATGGATAGCGATTGAACCATTAAACCCGATGAACCAAGTTCAAGAGTTCGCTGATAGTACAACTTTTGCTGATGGAACGATGAACAAGAAACACAAAAGGAAATAGGTTTCAACTAGTAATTTGAGACATTAAATCTCTTCAATCTCCCACTTGTCGAAGTGATTACTGCTACCTCGTAATCCTCATTCGATTACTGAAAATTATGGGCCCGAAGACCTATTTCATCTGAACACCATTTGAACTTGGTTGTGCTCACTAGTTTAGTTAAGGCATCAGCCGCATTTTCCAAAGTGTCAATCTTTTCAAGCTTCACCTTCCTATCTTCCACCATATCACGAACAAAGTGATATTGGACATCAATATGTTTTATCCTAGCATGAAATGTAGGATTCTTCACCAAACATATAGCACTTTGACTGTCACAGTGTATTTGTATCTGCCCTGCATTAAAACCAACATTAGAACATAACCTCTTCAACCAAATGGCTTCTTGGCATGCACAAGTAGCTACCATGTACTCTACCTCTGTTGTGGACAAAGCGACTACATCCTGCTGCTTGCTCATCCAACTGATAGCACCACCATTTAACGTGAACACATATCCACTGGTAGACCTTCTACTGCCAATATCCCCTGCCCAATCAGAATCAACATATCCTTGAATGTTTATAGATCTCTGAGATCCAACTGAGTTTCCATGATAGCAAAGAGAATAGTCAAAAGTTCCCTTCAAATACCTCATAACTCTTTTCACAGCATCCCAATGTAATATGCCTCGATTTACCATAAACTGGCTCAAAACTCCCATTGCTTGGGCAATGTCTGGTCTGGTACAGACCATTACGTACATTAAACTACCAACAACACTTGCATAAGGCATGTTTTTCATGTCGTCAATTTCATTCAAAGATTCAGGACAATCTTCAACAGATAGTTTCATTCCCTTTAAAACTAGAACAACTAGCTATTTGGAATCAGACATATTAAATTTATGAAGAACATTGGTAGTATAGTTTCTCTGGCTGAGCCAAAGCTTTCTCTTAGATTTGTCCCTTTTGATTTCCATTCCCAGAATGTACTTTGCTACCCCCAGATTCTTCATTTCAAATTTCAAGGACAACTGAGCTTTTAAATCTGAGATCATCCCCTTACCATTGCCAATGAATAACATGTCATCCACATATATTGCAATTATAAGAATTTAATCACCATCAGTTTTATAATAAACATAGTGATCAGATTTAGATCTCACATATCTTAAAGATAGAACATACGTATTGAATTTTTGATACCACATTCTGGGAGATTGCTTCAAACCATAAAGAGACTTCTTAAGTTTACATACCTTTTGTTCTTTACCTTTTACCACAAAATGCTCTAGCTGGGACATATAAATTTCTTCTTCAAGGTCCCCATGAAGAAATGTTGTCGTCACATCCATCTTCTCAATTTCAAAATCATATGCTGCTGCAAGTGACAAAAGAAATCTAATGGATGTCAGCATAGCTACAGGAGAAAAGATTTCTCCATAATCAATACCTTCCTTTTGGAAATACCCCTAAGCAACTAGTCTTGCCTTGTACTTATCAACACTACCATCTGGACCATATTTCCTTTTAAATACCCATTTATAGCCCAAAGGTTTTCTACCTTTAGGTAAGGGCACCAGATCCCAGGTTTTATTCTTCTCCAATGATGACATTTCATTATCCATAGCTTCCAACCAAGAATCTGAATCAGATAAACTAATAGCTTCTTTCATAGTCCTAGGTTCATCAGTATCAATAAGTAAAGCATAGGCACAACTTGAATCAAGTACTAAAAATCCATACCTATCTGGTTGTCTTCTTTCACGTGTAGATCTCCTTAATGGTTGAGGTGCAAGTTCAGGTTCTTGCTCTGGATTTGAATCTTTGGAGCTACTTGAACTCACATTTGAATCATCTACACTTGGTGTTTATTGTTCCTCTTTTACAGGGGTCAGAGGAATATTAACAACACTTTTTTCTTTCTTCTTTTCTGTCTTCTCCGGATGAGGATCAATAACCAAAGGTTTCAGCTCTCTGAAAATTACATTCCTTCTATAAATTACTTTCTTAGTTTTAGGATTCCAAAGCTTGTACCCTTTAACATCGAATCCATAGCCAATAAAGATACATTTGACTACCTTGGAATCCAGCTTAGACCTTTTTACCTTAGGAATATGAGCATATGCCTCACAGCCAAAAACATGAAGATGTCTCAAAGAGGGCTTCTTTCTAGACCACACTTCCATAGGCGTCTTATCAACCAATGCTGAAGTAGGAGAGCGGTTCAACAAGTAACAAGCTGTAGCAACTGCCTCAGCCCAGAACCTTTGTTCAAGACTAGCATAACTCAACATACTTCTTGCTTTCTCCATCAATGATCTATTCAACCTTTCAACAACTTCATTTTGCTGTGGAGTATAAGGTGTAGTCTTATGCCTTTTTATACCATGATCTATACAGTATTTCTCAAAATCTGCAATGCAATATTCACAACCGTTATCTGTTCTCAAACATTTTATTTTTCTACTAGTCTAATTTTCCACAAGAGTTTCAAATTCTTTAAATCGACTTAACACTTCTGATTTATTTTTCAAAAAATATACAAATGCCCTCCTTGAATAATCATCAATAAACAATACGTAGTATCTTGATTTAGCTAGAGAAGGAACATCAACAGGATGAAAGACATCAGAATGTACATATTCCAGAACACTAGAAGATTTATGAGAACTAAAGTAAAAAGAAACATGGTTATGCTTTCCATATATACAATGTTCGTAGAAATTGAACTCTAGATTACAATCAATCAGTCCATCTACCAGGGTTTTGTTTTTCAAGGTTTTTAAACCTTTTTCACCTATGTGACCAAGTCTATGATGCTAAAGCATTGTTTTCTCTATAGGAAGTTTAACTTCCATAGAGTTTGCATCATGTGTTACAATAGTAGCTATTTCAGATTTTGCAGAGACATTATTACAACACACTAGTTTAGCATCTAACCTATACAGAATTCCAATGCGTTCACCCTTTTCTAGTACAATAGAACCTCTAGTCATTTTTGTTGGATCTAGGGCATACAACTGAGAGGGGGGGGGGTGAATCAGTTGTATAAAACTTCTTCTCATTCAAACACTTAATTCTCTGTTGTTAGTTAGCAGCATATCAAATAATCATCCATGGAAGCATAATACATAAACACAAGAGCAGATAAGTATCAACACATTGAACACCAAGATTTTGACGTGGAAAACCTGGTTAAGGGAAAAACCACGGGGTGATTAACCCAAGAATTATTCTCTGTTAGAAGAATAAAGAAAAATGAATGGCACATGCCAATAAGGGCTCACTGCCCGAGCACACTGCTCACAAAGAGGCCCACTGCCTACAAGGAGACACACTGTCTACAAAGTGATAAAAATCACAGTCTTGAACTGGAGAATGACATCTCTATCATGTCCGGATCAGTTCCAATTAAGCCCAACAGTCTCTGCTCTGCCTTTCGCATGTTTCTTCGCTATACCATACTCATCCTCACACCACACCCTGAAATGAACTTACAAACCGTTATTTATACAAGACATCGACTCAAGAACAAACATCTAAGTCGGCAAACAACCATAGGAGTATCCGCAAGATGAATAACACATCCGGTCGGCCATCACAAGAACATTCGCAGGATGAACAACTCATCCGGTCGGCTACACAGAGCAAGAACTTCATCCAGAAGAATAACTTCAATTCCGGGCTCTACCATCAATGCAGACCAACAACACAACCTAAACATGATCCAAGAACCTTCACAAGCCTGTCTGAATGTCCGGATACATCCGCACTTTCTCTGCTTACTGGGATCTCTTGTCTTCCTCATCTGGAACTTCAAGAACACAGTCTGTCGCCACTGTCATAATGCAAGAGGTACTTCCGGACCTCCAAATCATACACAAATCAGGATGACACATCACAAGGACATCCCAAACACTCAGTCCAATCCGCAGATTAGGATGATACAATTCCGGACCTCACCGGACCTTTTTGTGATCCTCTGTCACCTCTGGATACTTGCCGGACCCGGTTCTATACCGGCAGCCACAACTCCTTCAGATCTTCATGCGGACCTCTGAAATCTTAACTGTAGCATCTCAAGACTCATATCTACTAACCCTTTAATCCACATCCTCCGGTTCTCATCCTATACAGTACATTTACCTTCTTCTCATCACTGTTCTTCACTGTTCCTGACTGAGGCTAATTTTGTCAATATCCTCAGCACACAGCTCATCAAATCCTTCTTGTCAATGCAATATGAGTATGTTGACATCAATGACAACACTGGCTCACCTCATACTTGCAACAATCTCCCCCTTTGTCATTGATGGCAACATATGATGTGAAAAACCATTAAGGCAAGAACTTCAATCTTTTCATATATCTTCTCTTCCTTTATTGCTCCCCCTTCGATCATCAACCACTTGTTTTTCACATGTCTTCTCTCCCCCTTTGACATCAATGGCAAAGGGCTCATACTTGCAATTCTCATGCATCAGAATCATACCAGCTGCTCCCCCTTAGTTGCAGCTCCCCATTAGTCCGGATCACAAGATATGACTGTGATAGCCACCGGACTGATGCACATCAGTGCATCTTAGTTCATCACCGGAGGGGCCATGACCCCTAACTTCTCCCGGAGATATTCAAAAGAGTCCTTGGGAAGAGGTTTTGTAAAGATATCTGCAATCTGATCCTTGGAGGGAACATACTCCAATCTGACTTCTTCCTTGTTTACTTGTTCTCTCAAAAAGTGAAATTTGATAGATATGTGCTTAGTCTTAGAATGCAATACCGGATTCTTGGAAATATTAATTGCACTTGAATTATCACAGAAAATTGTGATAGGCTCCTCATATTCAACTTTGATGTCTCTTAGCATCTACTTCATCCATAAGATTTGAGTGCAACTACCTGCTGCTGCAATGTATTCTGCTTCAGTTGTAGACAGAGATATTGCATCTTATTTCTTGCTTAGCCAAGAAACCAATCTCTTCCCCAAAAAGAATGCTCCACCACTAGTGCTCTTTCGGTCATCCACATCTCCTGCCCAATCTGCATCTGTGTAAGCATGAAGAGAGAAGTCCGGATCTCTAGGGTACCATAGACCATACTCAACTGTTCCTTTCAAATATCTAAAAATTCTTTTGATTGCCATAACATGAGATTCTCTAGGATCAGCCTGGAATCTTGCCACAAGACCAACAGCCTGCATTATATCTGGTCTAGTTTGAGTGAGATACAACAATCCACCAATCATTGATCTATACTTTGTCTGATCTGCTTTTGGAGAATCATCATCTTTGCTTAGCTTACATCCGGTTGCCATAGGAGTGTTCATAGGCTTTGAGTCTTCCATACCAAATTTCTTTAACAATTCTTTCACATATTTGGTCTGAGAAATGAAGATCCCTTCTTTTGTTTGAGTAATTTGCAGTCCCAAAAAGAAATTCATTTCACCAAGCATAGACATTTCAAACTCACTTTTCATCTGATTTGCAAAAGTTTTGCACATACTATCTCTTCCTCCAAAAATGATATCATCCACAAACACTTCAACAATCAGAATGTTTTCATGATCAATTTTGAAATATAAGTTACTGTCAGCAGTACCTTTGTTGAATCCAATCTGCACAAGATGCTTATCCAACCTTTCATACCATGCTCTTGGGGCTTGCTTCAATCCATACAAAGATTTCTTCAACTTGCAGACCATATCATTATTATCAGACAATTGAAATCCATCCGGTTGTTCAATGTAGACTTCTTCTTCCAGATCACCATTTAGGAAAGCAGACTTGACATCCATCTGATATACCTTGAAGTCTTTGAAGGCAGCAAATGCAAGAAGTAATCTGACTGCTTCAATTCTTGCTACCGGAGCAAAAGTCTCTTCAAAGTCAATTCCTTCTATTTGAGAGTAGCCTTTACAGACCAATCTAGCTTTGTTTCTGATTACTTCACCAGCTTCATTTAGTTTGTTCCGGAAGACCCACTTGGTTCCAATTACATTCCTGTCTCTAGGTCTGGGAACAAGATCCCAAGTATGATGTTTCTCAATTTGCATCAATTCATCTTCCATTGCTTTGGTCCAGTTTTCATCATTGCAGGCTTCATTTATTGTTTTAGGTTCAATCTTTGAAATCAGACAACATTCATTCTGATTTTGAGCAATATTCCTTCTAGTTTGTACACCTTTGCTTCTGTCACCTATGATCTGATCTTCAGAGTGATTCAGTCTTACATACCTTGGAATTTTGGGAGTATCCAGCACTGCTGTTTCTTGATCAGGCTCATTCAAACCTATCTCTTCTTCCTGATTTACCGGATCAGGCTGACTCTGTCTCACCGGAGAGGATTGAGGTCCTTGAACACTGTCTTGGTCATCTTCATCAAACTCATAAAATCTTGAAGGCTTCTCAATTCCTTCATCAACCTTTACATTGGTGCTTTCTATCATCTTCCTCAATCTCTTATTGTAACATCGGTATGCTTTGCTTTGAGTGGAGTAGCCCAAGAAAATTCCTTCATCGCTTCTAGCATCAAACTTTCCTAGATCTTCATCTCTTTTAATATAACACTTGCTACCAAATACTCTGAAATATTTCACAGTAGGAGTGATGCCAAACCAGAGTTCATAGGGGGTCTTACCGGTGTTGTTTCTGATTTGAACTCGATTGAGAGTGTAGACTGCAGTGCTGATAGCTTCTTTCCAAAACATTTGAGGAACATTTGCTTCCAACATCATTGTCCTAGCAGCTTCCTGGATGGTCCGGTTCTTTCTCTCAACTACTCCATTCTGCTGTGGAGTCTTAGGAGCAGACAACTGTCTCCTTATACCCTGTTTCTCACAAAAGTCAATGAATTCACCAGATGTAAATTCACCACCTCTATCAGACCTTAGACATTTTAGTTTCAATCCGGTTTGATTCTCCACCATAGCTTTGAAGATTTTGAACTTCTCAAAAGCTTCTGATTTTTCTTTTAGAAAGGTAACCCACATCATCCGGGAATGATCATCAATTAACAACATGAAATATCTATCACCTTGCAGACTCTTGATTCTTGTCGGACCACATAGATCAGTATGTACTAATTCCAACAATCCGGTAGAAGACTGATCTTTGCTTTTAAGAGAGACTCTGCTTTGTTTGCCTAACTGACATTCTTTACACACACTATTTGTAGGTTTCATCAACTTTGGAAGATCTCTCACAGCCTGAGTATTGCTTATTTTGATGATGTTATCAAAATTTACATGACACATTCTTCTATGCCATAACCAACTCTGATCAATTTGAACAAACAAACAACTTTTATTTGAACCAACCAGATGAAAGATGTTACCTCTTGTCTGAGTGCCGGATGCAATTTCAGTTCCGGAGCTTGTAAAGATTCTGCATTTTCCATTCTTGAACCGGAGATCATAGCCTTTGTCCACTAACTGACCAACACTGAGAAGATTGTGCTTCAATCCTTCAACATACAGTACATTTCCTGTTTTGCTCTTACCATCAAAGGAAATAGTTCCCCTACCTCTGATTCTGCCAGCAGAATTGTCACCAAACTTTACCATTCCTCCTTCATATCTTTCCAAGTCTAAGAACTTATACTTGTCACCAGTCATATGGTGAGAACATCCACTGTCAATAACCCAATCATCCTTTTCTTCCACTTGAGCAGCCAAGGCTTTTTCAACAACTTTGTGATTGACAGATTCAGAGAGCATGGAATCTTCTTCCTTGATGGCTATAAACACCCACTCATTTCCGGATTTGCTTCCTAGTTCTGATTCATCATCTGTTACTCCTTCATTGTCATCTTCTTCATGAACATAATAGCAATTCTTTTGAAACCTTTGTCTGTGAGTATTAGATCTTGCAGATCTCTCCGGACATCTTGAGGCAAAATGACCAATCTTATTGCAGTTGAAACACTTAAAGGGTAGTTTTCCTTCATACTTACCGGATCCTCTTGGCAGTCTTTTTGCAATGAGGGCTTCAAGTTGAGCTGTTTCTGCTTCTTCTTCTTCCATGTCTCTTCTTGCTTGATCATACCATGACATTTTCCTTGATGAGTTTTCACCCGGATCAAATCTCTGTTTGCCTTTCACATAGGCACTGGTTTTGAAAGCAGATTCAGTCTTGGGTGGATCATCTCCAAACTCGGTCATTTCAAATGCAGCTAGTTTGCCAGCCAGTTGTTCTCTTGTGACAGTTGTGTGGGCTCTGAATTCATCAATGGCAGCAACTTTGATTTTGTAGGCAGCAGGAAGGGATCTTAGGATTTTGCAGACAATCTCATTTTCATCTAAAGTTCCACCAGCATTTCTGATTCCACATACCAGCTCATTTACTCTTGGCATAAAGGTAGTGATGTTTTCATCATCTCTCATTTTCAATCTTTCAAATTTCCCTTTCAGACTTTGCAACCTTGCACTTTTGACAAACTCATCTCCTTCATACAGAAGTTCCAGTTTAGTTAGGATCTCATATGCAGTTGGTAGGTCAATGACATTCGAGAGATCTGAGTCATTCAATGCGCTTAGAAGGGCTTCCTTGGTCCGCAGATTGTTTTCAGCTTCTGTGATTTCATTCAGAGTTGTCGGACCACCTTGTGGAGGTATATATGGTTTTGAAATCATAGCCAAGTATGCTTTTCCCATACATTCCAAGTGACACTTCATGCGACCTTTCCAGAGAGTGAAGTTGGTTCCATCGAACTTCGGACTATCCTTCTTGTATGACGACATCCTGGATCTCCTCAAGCGGTTAAGCTCCAATCAGAGGAACTTAGCTCTGATACCAATTGTTGGATCTAGGGCATACAACTGAGAGGGGGGGGTGAATCAGTTGTATAAAACTTCTTCTCATTCAAACACTTAATTCTCTGTTGTTAGTTAGCAGCATATCAAATAATCATCCATGGAAGCATAATACATAAACACAAGAGCAGATAAGTATCAACACATTGAACACCAAGATTTTGACGTGGAAAACCCGGTTAAGGGAAAAACCACGGGGTGATTAACCCAAGAATTATTCTCTGTTAGAAGAATAAAGAAAAATGAATGGCACATGCCAATAAGGGCTCACTGCCCGAGCACACTGCTCACAAAGAGGCCCACTGCCTACAAGGAGACACACTGTCTACAAAGTGATAAAAATCACAGTCTTGAACTGGAGAATGACATCTCTATCATGTCCGGATCAGTTCCAATTAAGCCCAACAGTCTCTGCTCTGCCTTTCGCACGTTTCTTCGCTATACCATACTCATCCTCACACCACACCCTGAAATGAACTTACAAACCGTTATTTATACAAGACATCGACTCAGGAACAAACATCTAAGTCGGCAAACAACCATAGGAGTATCCGCAAGATGAATAACACATCCGGTCGGCCATCACAAGAACATTCGCAGGATGAACAACTCATCCGGTCGGCTACACAGAGCAAGAACTTCATCCGGAAGAATAACTTCAATTCCGGGCTCTACCATCAATGCGGACCAACAACACAACCTAAACATGATCCAAGAACCTTCACAAGCCTGTCTGAATGTCTGGATACATCCGCACTTTCTCTGCTTACTGGGATCTCTTGTCTTCCTCATCCGGAACTTCAAGAACACAGTCTGTCGCCACTGTCATAATGCAAGAGGTACTTCCGGACCTCCAAATCATACACAAATCAGGATGACACATCACAAGGACATCCCAAACACTCAGTCCAATCCGCAGATTAGGATGATACAATTCCGGACCTCACCGGACCTTTTTGTGATCCTCTGTCACCTCTGGATACTTGCCGGACCCGGTTCTATACCGGCAGCCACAACTCCTTCAGATCTTCATGCGGACCTCTGAAATCTTAACTGTAGCATCTCAAGACTCATATCTACTAACCCTTTAATCCGCATCCTTTGGTTCTCATCCTATACAGTACATTTACCTTCTTCTCATCACTGTTCTTCACTGTTCCTGACTGAGGCTAATTTTGTCAATATCCTCAGCACACAGCTCATCAAATCCTTCTTGTCAATGCAATATGAGTATGTTGACATCAATGACAACACTGGCTCACCTCATACTTGCAACAATTTTACAGCCACCATTCACAAAAGTAACTTGCACTCCAACATCATTAAGCTTACTAACAGAAAGTAAATTTTGAGCTAGACCTGGTATGTGTAGCACTCCATTCATTGCCTTTATTCTGCCATCTGGGAACTGGATTCTGACTCTTCCTCGGCCAAGAATTTCCAGTGTTGAATCACTTTCCAGGAACACCTTCCCACCAGCATACGGTTCATACTTTGTGAACCACTCTCTATGAGATGTCATATCAAAAGATTCTCCCAAATCCACCAGCCACACATCTTCAGATGTAGGCATTGCCAAGGTAGCAATGAAGGCATCAACATCACTCTAAGAAGAATCATTGTCAGAAAAGTTCTTCTTCTTCTTCTTTTTCTCCTCTTTACAATCTCTTCTGATGTGTCCTTTCTACCCACAATTCTAACACTTCACCTTGAACTTTGTGCTAGGAGATTTTGATTTCCCCTCTGATTTGGACTTAGACTTGTTGTCCTTCTTCTTGCCTCTTTCCTTTGATCTACCTCGAACAGACAGAGCCTCTTTGGCTATCTCAGAAGATTTCCTCCGCATCTCTTCAGATAACAATGAGGTAACAACCGCTTCAATTGTAAACGTGGTTGTTGTACTTCCAATGGCCATCACAAGATGACCCCATGAGTCAGGTAAGGAACACAATAGAAGCATACAGCGGTCTTCCTCTTCTATTTTTACACCTATAGACATCAACTGTGCAACAATCAGATTAAATGTGTTCAGATGGTCTGCTACAGATGCACCTTCATCCATCTTCAGATAATACAACTTCTTTCTGAGGAACAGTTTATTCACCAAGGACTTGACCTGGTAAATATCTCCTAACTTCCACAAATCTTTGGTTGACTTCTCTTCATGGACGTTCAATAGAAGAGAATCTGCAAGACTTAATATTATCAGTCCTCTGGCTTTTCTATCAGCTAGGTCCCAATCTTCTTGTTTCATGCTTGTAGGTTTAACCCTAGACACAACAATCCAAAGATCTCTATCGACTAGCAAATCTTTAGCTTTAATCTTCCACAACTCAAAGTTTGTGCCATTGAATTTTTCAATGTCTATTTTTCCTGATGTACTTGCCATCTTATTTAATAGAATAGACCTCTACAGAAGTCCCACTTTCTGAACTAACACAAAAAACCCAACCTACCAAAAAGGATAACACAACTGGCCAGGCTTTGATACCACTTGTAAGGAAAGTAGAGGTGTGGAATACAGCTTCCCTAATGTTAATTCTAAGGGGATAATGCAGACAGGTAAATTTCAATTTAAAAAACTATAGATAAACACACCAGAAAAATAGAATAAACATTCCAGACAATAAAGAATGACACCAGATTTACATGGGAAAATCCTTTCAGGTAAAAAACCCACCACCACAATAGAAGATATCTTTATTACAGCAAACTGAAAGATTACAATAAAGATCCCAGCTCTTTTGCTCAGGTATCGATACTCTACAATTATACAAAACTATTTTCTAACACCTGTACATCTACAGAAAAACTATATAATCGAATCATTTCATCAATTATGATGAGCTCACCAAATCTGTATATAAACCACAGTCTTCAAGAGCAAAAAACCGTTTTCACTTCTGCCCTAACTGCTCGTTTCAACTGACTCAACATCGCTGTCACAACTATCATGTAACTGCCTTCTGATAGTTCACATTCCAGTGAGATGATTGATCCCACATGCATTAGACATCGGGCGTAACAGTAGTATATATACACACCCAAAAGAATATAGACTGTCGACACATATGCCGACAAAACCAATGGGTTTACCATTCACCATCCATTGGATGAAACTGGTAGTCAGAGATATATCTCTAAACTTTGCAGATGATAATTTTCTTACCAATGTCCAAACTTTCAATCTCCATTGATTAAATCATTGAACCTATGGAACCATCGAACCATCGGTTGAACCATTGAACTTGTGGAAATAGTGAACAGTTCACTGAACCATTGAACCCAAGTTTCGACATTGAACCTTGAACCTGATGAATAGTTCAATGAACCATTGAACCCATTGAATAGTACAAGCCTTAAATGAAGTAACCAATGGATAGCGATTGAACCATTGAACCCGATGAACCAAGTTCAGGAGTTCGCCGATAGTTCAACTTTTGTTGATGGAACGATGAACAAGAAACACAAAAGGAAATAGGTTACAAGCAGTAACTTGAGACATTAAGTCTCTTCATTTCCATCATAAGGTTTAGCTCCCAGGTCTTTAGAGTACATTTAGGACATTTTAGTTCATATTTTAGCATCCCGATGGAATGAGACCTAAGTCCCATGGCAAATAGGACCTAGGTGGACCCCTTGAGTTGTACCCTTCCTAAAATAGGGGGGAGGACTTGGGCAACCGGGCATTAGTTAGTGACCATTATTAGGTCCCTTTTTCCAACACGAAAAGTTTGAATTTCAAATATCTTGGCGGGAGTGCTTGTAGATGCATATATAAGCATGTGTAGGCATTCATTTGTAAACCAAATTTCAACTAGATGATTACTAGCAAGCTATTGTGTTCTCAAGGTGATTCAAGGTTTTCTATTGTGTTGCAAGAGCAGACTTGTATGTTTTGTGTGTTGATATTTTCACATTTGAGCATCTATCTCCTCATGGCATGAAGAGCATCTTCCTCCATGAGAGCTTCACTACAAGGTGACATATCATTGTGTTTTTATCATTGATTCCTTTGGTTTTTGGCCTCTGCTTCACAAGGGCATGCCCTCTTTATTTGACAATGGTGTTTAGAGACTTAAGTGTCCTCTAGGGTTTGACTGAGGCAAACCTCTAAACACCACAACCTCCAAACCAAGTCTTGTGATTGTAGGTTACAGGTGTCGCATCTGAAAAAAGTAGAGTTGCAGGAAGGCTTGACAAACATTAGGGATTCAAGATCTAAAGAAAAATAGAAGAATGTCTAGATTCTGGAAAATAGAAGTTATAGGGCTAATCAGTGTCTGAAGAATGTCTAGATTCCCCAAAAAAGTAGGTATGCTGGATTTGGGTGCCCACTCTTGTGTCCCCGATTATTTCACTTCAAAACCCCAAAAACATGTATTCTATAATTTGGCATTTTACTCCCGTTTGCAAGAGCTTTTTCCATAGTTCATTAATTTGTTGTCGTATTTGCATAATTAGGGTTTTAATGGTCAATTGAGCATAGGAGAAGGAAAAACTGATAATTAATTCCCTAATCCAAGCTTTCACTCCTTTTCAAGTGACCTAGGGTATGATAGTGCTCGCCACTTGACCCTAGATCCTTCAATGTTAGGGTGAAATGAGGATTTTAACATCTAAGCCACAAAAAATCAAGAAATCCAATTTTACCCTAAACATTTTGGTGAACCCATGTCTTTGAACTTAAATTACAACTTTATGAGTATTTTCCTGCAAATTTGGTGTGATTTCATTCATTCATATAGACATTTAATTTATTGCATTGAGAAAATTTCAAAAAAATTGAAAAAATTTGGGAAAATACAAAAAAATTGCATTGTTGGGCTTACTAAATTGTGTCAATTCTTTCTAAATTTTCCTAATTCATGATTTTTACATCAGATATAACATAAACTATAGAAAAAATACAAAAATTCAAAATCTTGCTTTGCATTTTCATCATTCAATTGCTAGGGTTTTGTGGAAATTTTGACAATTTTTAGATTACCTAGTAATTCCAATATCTAGGGTTTGTAGGCAAAATCTTTTATCAAATTTTCTACTAATTTTAGAGGCTCATTCAAATTTTCATTTGTATTTAGTCTTTCATTTTAGTGTGAATTTGCATTTAAATTTAAATTATTTGCATTTTTGTATTGAAAATGTCAACAAAAACTAGCAATTTTGGTCCATTTTCATTAAATTTGCACGGGAATTTTGCATGATTAAGCTTGAAATCATTTTTAGATCTGAGAGTATGTAATTTACATCAAAATTCAGACTTGAAACCATCCACATAGAATTTTGTTCCAAAATCTCAAACCTAGGGCTTTGGAAACAACAATTTTCACCAATTTTGGCCTTATCGCCTTCATAAATTTGTACCATATGTATGTTGTGAAAGATATTTTACATTAATTTTATATTATCAGGGTAATAATTTTCTTCCCCTCATAAAAATCTTCACAACACCCATTTAATGGGCTCTTGCAGTGAAAATTTGACGAAAAACTACACATTTTGGCTATTTTGGCCCTAGGGTTTGACCTACTTTGCACTCCAAGCATGTTGTGATCAATTTTATGGATTGAAGTAACTAATATTATTTATAATCTTCACTTTACCTCCTAAAATTCCTTACAACACCTCCTTTACTAGGTCTTGGAATTGAAAAATCGTGAAAATAGCTTATTTTGCTATATTTTCACTAGGGTTTGACCTTAAGTGGCACTGAAAGCATGTTGTGTTGGATATTTTAGCACCAAGAAGCTGTTATTTCTGATATTATTCACTTTACATCAACAGTTTTCTCACAACACCCTTTTTTATGCTCTTTTGCATTGAAATTTGGTGAAAAAATTACCTATTTTAACTTATTTTCACTATATTTTGACTAGGCATTATCTTGGATTTGCATCAAGAGTGTGTTGAGAGTGATTATATTGATGTTTTGTACTGATATCAGATGTATAACTTGCTTCCCTTGACTTAAATCCTCATAGCATCCTTTGTTTCATTCATTTGCATTGAAAAGTATAAAAAAATCAAGCGTTTTTGCATAAATTTTGCATTAATGGATTCTCCTAATGGTACATCTTTAGAATACCTATATGATTACATTGTGAATTATGAGAATTTTTGAAAGTTCACTAACAAATATCCTTAAGTCTTGCATCAAATAGCATACATCTATGGCATTGACATAACCAACACTGCTCCATGTGATATCCTTTGATCAATAGCCTACTTTGATAACTTTCATGATACTATGGATGTTTTTCCTTCAATCATGGAGAATCTCAAAAAAATATATCTAAAGACAATGATGGGGAAAGTAGTGATGATAACTTTACTCCCACTCCCCCTTCATTTCACGATGATATAATGAAAATCCTCTCCGAGACCTGTGAGAATGACATAGCAATGGGTGATTTATCAAACAAAGAGACTTGTCCCAACATAACCCCACTTGGTGAGGATATATTGGCACAAGAAAAAGACATCATTGATACATTTCTCCATAGTAATCTGCCATCCTTTCCTACTCTCCTTAAACAAGAGAAAGCTCTGGATGATGAAGATTCTCTTTGTGACCATTTGCTTGATAACTTGCCACCCGATGTTCAAGAGATTCTCAATTACATTCTAAATAAGGAAATTGATCATGAACCATCACATACTTTGGAAAGAAATGAAATCCTACATACTGTGGAAGAACAATCTATCCCTCTAATTCAATCCATTCCAACACCCTATATAGAGACTGAAATGGGTATCTTTTGGATGCCTCCACAAGCTCATTTAAATGGCATTTCCAATGTTCCTATAGATGACATAGACAATGGAAACATTCCCTCTCAATCATCATTAAGAGAAACCTTTCCTACATGGTTACCCTCATAAACTCATGAACATATGGAAGAGAGAAGAAGTGATAACACATTAAGCATTAAAATAAAGATCAAGATTCGTGATACCCGCTAGCCCGACAGGGGCCCTATAGGTAAGTATCTCTAACCCTTTATCTCTCTCATGATGTGCTTCCCCCGTGATGTGTTATGTGTTGTTTAGGCCTCCTGGGATAACCTAGGATTCTCCGGTAAGGTTTGGGATACCAGGAGACTGCCTCTGTTGTGACCTTCTTCTATTTGTATCTTCATTCTTCTATATTGCCTCTCTCTCTTATTTCATGGTTGTATGTTGTGTCTAATTGACATAGCGTCGTGGTTGGTGACTTGGAGGAACCCTCCTACATGACTGTCCCTAAGATACTTGTTTCTCCTCTCTTATTTATTGTTTCCCTTCCTCTAGTGTTTCCATCTAGCGAGAAGATGACGACAAACATTTATATTGATGTGGATCTAGTGTCCCTTTCGAGAGCAATCAAAAAATGGACTTAGTTCTTAATATGATGATGGGGTTGTATATTTTATCCGACGCTTGGCTAGTGGAAGCTCTCATGCTTTTTGCATAGTGAATTTTATGTTGTTTCTATCATATTTACAAACCTTAACAATACTACTACTCTATGCACCTTTGTTTGCCTTTGAATCTAGCCTTGACGGTACTCGATTCGAAGAACTTTGTGATATAGCCCTTTGTTATCCTTGAACTTTGAATTCATTGTATAACCTTGGCTCTTTGTGTCGTTAATCATATGCATTGATGTTGTTGTTTATCATAATGTTGTAGGCAATAACATGTTTCTTGCAGGGATGTGTCTGTGGGAACATTTGGTGATCGTAAAATACATGTCACCTCCAAGGGGCATGGGCTTTGTGAAAGTCGGTGTTCCCTTGTGTGTTTTCTTCCTACCTTAACGTGCTTGATATCGATAACTGATATCAACCACCTTAAGGTGGGGGCATATATGGTAAGTTGTCTGTTATAGATGTTAGCAATGTGTTTGACCTCAGATGCATAGACTTGCACCCCAGAGTAGTGCATCATGCATCCTGAGTTTGTTTGCAATCAATCAATCATGTAAGCCCTCTGTGGAGGTGAGATATTGAGAATATCCTTTTTCTTAAGCCCTCTACAGAGGCGGGGATGGTGTATTTCTTAGAGCAGATTGCATCATCTTGTCATTTTCAAAAGTCCTCTGTGGAGGCGAGGAGTGGTTCTGTGACTGACTCAACCCTTAAGCATGTCTTCGGCGATTGTTGTGGTGAAGCCCAATCATCATGTGTGCCTGTAATGTGCCTGAGATGGTGTTGGACCTAGAAATAGGTGCACTTCGTCACTTGTCTTCCGTGTTTTCTCCATGTCTTCAAGTGTGTGTGCTTTAGTGTGCTTGTTTTGTATGGCATGTTTGTTGCCCCATATGCATAGACCAGCACCTTTGAGTAGTGCTTCATGCATTTTGGGAGCTTTTGCATGTATTGCATGTGTGTTGCCCCATATGAAAAGACTAGCACCTTAGAGTAGTGCTTCCTGCATTTTGGGAGGTTTGTTTACTTTCCAGTACTTGCATTCACATTTCATATATATGAGAAAAAGAAAAGATATCATTTCTATCTTCGATGCATTAATGTGTCTTCCATGCATTAACGGTCTACTCTGTGTTCTGCATGACTATAACTGTCTTCTCATGTTTTGCGTACCTGTTACTATCTACTATGTGATTGGCATGTCTTCTCCATGTTTGGTGTGTTTGGTTTGTTTGTGACCTTACTTTAATGCATGTATTGGCCTTGCATTTATACATACATTAAAGTGGGGGCTAAATGTAACATCAGAAAATGTCCCCTTGGGGGCTTTTCCCTCATAAGGTTTAGCTCCCAGGTCTTTAGAGTGCATTTAGGACATATTAGTTCATATTTTAGCATCCCAATGGAATGAGACCTAAGTCCCATGGCAAATAGGACCTAGGTGGACCCCTTGAGTTGTACCCTGCCTAAAATAGGGGGGAGGACTTGGGCGCCCGCGCCCTAGTCCTACCCTATTTTAGGGCAGCCCCAATTTTTGGGTGTCAGTTAGTGACTGTTATTAGGTCCCTTTGCCGACACAGTAAGTTTGAATTTTAAATATCTTGGTGAGAGTGCTTGTAGATGCATATATAAGCATGTGTAGGAATTCATTTGTAAACTAGATTTCAACTAGATGATTACTAGCAAGCTATTGTGTTCTCAAGGTGATTCAAAGTTTTCTATTGTGTTCCATGAGCAGACTTGTATGTTTTGTGTGTTGATATTTGTAGATTTGAGCATTAATCTCCTCATGGCATGAAGAGCATCTTCCTCCATGAGAGCTTCACTACAAGGTGACATATCATTGTGTTTTTATCATTGATTCCTTTGGTTTTTGGCCTCTACCTCACAAGGGCATGTCCTCTTTATCTGACAATGGTGTTCAGAGACTTAAGTGTCCTCTAGGGTTTGACTGAGGCAAACCTCTAAACACCACAACCCCCAAACCAAGTCTTGTGATTGCAGGTTACAGGTGTTGCATCCAAAAAAAGTGGAGTTGCAGGAAGGCTTGGCAAACATCAGGGATTTAGGATCTGAAGAAAAGTTAGACAAAGGAGCACTTCCAGGACTTGGGTACTCGATCTAGTGTCCTCTACAGACAGATTTTGGAAAATAGAAGTTACAGGGCTGATCAGTGTCTAAAGAAGGTCCAGATTCCCTAAAAAACTAGGTACCTTGGACTTGGGTGCCTTCTCCAGTGTCCTCGATTGTTCTGCTTTGGAACCTTGAAAATAGGTATTCTATAATTTGGCATTTTACTCCTGTTTGTAAGAGCTTTTTCCATAATTCATTAATTTGTTGCTGTATTTGCATAATTAGGGTTTTAATGGTCAATTGAGCATAGGAGAAGGAAAAATTGATAATTAATTCCCTAATCCAAGCTTCCCCTCATTTGCAAGTGACCTAGGGTATGATAGTGCTAGCCACTCGACCCTAGATCCTTCAATGTTAAGGTGAAAGGAGGATTTTAACATCTAAACCACAAAAGATCAACAAATCCAATTTTACCCTAAACATTATTACCACATTCCTATTTAGAGATGTTTGTCATTGTTCACACACCTCTATCTCAACATAATCAACAAGATTCACATTATTTACATACACACATTCACAAAACATATTGCTCATGACATAAGTATTTCTGTACTATAAAAAACAACCTTCCTATCACTGACTCGGTTGGTTGGTATTTTAGTAAACTATGCCAATTCAAACAAATATAGTCATGTAAGTGATAAAGAGACTTTCTCAACAACTAAGATCAATGACTTAGTTTAACAGTATCATGTTGTTATGATATACATCAACATTAAGTTAATGCACAAATTCAGTCATAATTTTGGGCTCATAACTTGAGATAAGAAAATCATAATTGGAACTCTTTTTAATTCCATACTAGAGAATTCTTAACATTCTCCCTTCTAAAGGATAGTATCCCTATGAATCCATAGGATATAAAATCAATCTCAACTGAAGTAACTTCACATGCAAGTTTGAATATAATTTAGCAACAGTCAAGACTTTATCTCAAACCAAAACTTAACTATGGCTTAACTAAGTCAACAAATCTCCCAATATAATGGTTTTAAAACAAAAAGTATTATAATATCTCAAGTTTATTTCTCTATTGCTTCATCTCTACAATTTTTTTATGTTTACACATTGTTTAGGCATAGAGAAGTTACACAAACTACCTCTTTACTCATAGTCCAATAGAACGGGATAAATATCAAATCTAAAAATCCTATAGCACAAGGAAACATTCTGTTTTTATACTAATAACATAGTAGTCGCACTATTTAAGAAAAGAAGAGTATTTCCAAAGATGTCCCTACCCATCCAAGTTTACTCCTCAAGTTGATTGAGTTACGAAAGAGGTGACTACTGTATCAGTCATCTCTTAAATAATTCACTCACTGAGCTATTGATTTGTATTTAAATAGATATCTAGATACATATTTATTTATGTATATATGTATGTACATTTTATACACATATACCTATATAAATATATATTATATTAAATCAAAACAACTAAAGGTATTGGTAAATCTCCATACTCAAGAGTATTACAAGGTCTCAAAACCAATTTCATATTTCAAATAATATTGTAGACAATCCTGATTAAAATTCTGTAAGATAGTTGTAAATGAAGATGAATATTTAGATAATCTAATGACCAATCACGGCTAAAGTACTTTCACATATCCCATATGAATTCAAAACAAAAGCTAGTATTATTTTCATCAGAGAGAATGATTCATATATCATAACCCAAGTCAATAATCTCCATAATAATTAACATATTAGTGGCCCTTTATTAGTTGGCATGTATGTGGTTATAAAAAGGAAAACTGACTCATGTTCTATATTCGTAGGCATAAATAGACACAGACCTGTATATGTTCATTTAAAAGGATAACCAAATTCATGCTTTTAGATGTAGAATGTAGACCTATATATGGTCAAAATAATGGATACCCAACTCATATTTTATATGTAGAAAGCTAACCTATATGTGGTCAAAATATTGGATACTTATATTTTTTATGGCAACAATACATAGACCTAGATAAGGTCAATCTAATAACTTAATATCTTTTAACATACTAATAAAGCATAGACCCTATTAAGGTCTTTAAACGTTAAAAAAAAATTCATTTAAATATCAATTCATAGACCTATGTTTGATCCTCAACAAGTCTATGGATCTAACAATATGATAACACTACTTACATCAAAATATGGCCTTTAGATATAAAAAGATATTATTGATACACAAACTTGTCATGGTCTGTAAAATATGCCATGGTATTACCAAAGCACAAACCTAAAATGGTCTTACATATATTATTGTGCTATCAACATATAGATTGATCAGGGTCTCATAATATTCACTGTGTTATAAAAATGTAGACCTATTATGTTCTTAAACATATAATAACATATTCCCAATACTTAGACCCAGTATGGGATCGACATAAAACTAGGTTTTATACTAAAACAATCTATGAAAACAAAGATAAATACCCTTCTCAAAGTTGCCAAATACATTCATTTAAAAGAATGATTCATATGAGACGAAACCATATCTTGTAAATGTAGAGGATTGAAGTTTAAAATCACATATTTAGTGCTTGAAAACTCTACAAAACATACCCATATCACAATCTTAATACTTCTATAGAATTTCAAAGCTCCTTCATTCTTCCTCTTCCACTATGTTTATTTTTCCTTGCTTCCTCTATTCTTCACCTAATTTTCCCTCATTTTTGGTCAGTGATTGTAGACACCTGAAATTGGTCACAACCACCTTCATCTATTTTCCACATTCTAAACCTAATAATTCTCACTATTCCACCCGACACACATGTTAATTAAATCATTTATAATTATTTAATTAATATTTCCCTATCTTTCCCCCATTGCCAAAAATCAATTTCTTCTACTATAGTTCAAAAAATTAAATATTTTGGAAGACTATAGTTCATATACATTCCCAAGAATTCATTTAACTCCCTATTTTGTGAACTTTTGGCTACTTTTAGTAATCATCATTATTTTCCTCCTAATCATGTGCACATGGGTTAGTTAAAATTAACCCACCATTACATCTCTCCATGTTTCTGAAAGTCCATCTATCATTCAATGTACATGCATGTACATGACAAGTGATACTTTGGAAGCATGGGCAAATCTTCCAAAAGAGTCCATTTGTCCTATTTTCTTCTCATCCACTCTGAGTGTAACTATTCATGAAAATTTAAATTCCATGTGGCACTATTCTACCACTATTCATCTAATTTTAAATTGCATGTGTCCTCTTATGACAAATTTAAAATTCTCACAAAATCTAAACCATACCTTTTCATAAATGAATCCTTACATGTCATACACCTACTCAATCTTAGTCATCCATCCATTTAACGATTGAATTTCATTCATTGATCTTCCTTTGAATCTTGAAGCATCCTTCTCATCCAACCTCATTATGACACTTGTCCATATCTCCTTGCTTGAGGATCCTCAAGCAATGTGATCCCTTGATCTTCCAATTCAATCCTAACCCTCCATCCTCACCTCCAAAAATCTATAAATTGGTCTTCCCCGTCAATTTCCAACAAGCAATTAGAATGTAATGAAATTTTGCCTCATTGAGAACTCACATTTAGCAATTAGCATATAGCTTAGCATACCATAGGGCAAATCAAGAGAGTTGCATAGTGATAGGGTGCAAATTTAGTTAGTTCATATAGCTCTCTTTAGTCTTATCATGAGGTTCCAAGAGTTGTGAATTGAATAGGTTAGAATCATTCTAGCTTATTTAGGATAGTTCACATCTTTTTGCATACATTTTTGGCATGCCCAATGGGATGCCCACCACCTTAACACACCATTTCCATAATGTTTTTGGCTTGTTTTTTATGTGTGTAGGTTGGAAAAACATCATATTTTCACAAAATAATGCTCAACCAATAGATTTCAGTGCCCAGACCTCCAGATTCAATGCCCAACTCCGCTACTCATCTAATATACTTTCGTGCCAAAATTTTATCTTTTAGTGCCCATCTTGCCTGTTTCAGTACCTGAGCACAAGGGGGTATAGAATTTCTTATTTCATGTTTTTATTGCATCTTTTTGGCTTCATTGGGTTTTATGTGACTACTAATCTTGCTAACAACAAAATTATAGGCCTTTAGCTCTCTATTTTGTAGGTTTTAGCCATTTTACAAGCCACCATAATGTCTAATCCATTTTAGCACCCATCCTGCATGCAGTAGCGCCCAACCTTGATTAATTAGCACCTAATCTTTGAAGTCACTAAAACTTGTATTTTCATCATCTTAGGGACTAATTACCAACTTTTTGGGTTTGATGATTTGCTAACCCTCCTAACAACACTTTTGTAGGTCTTTTTCTCTCTATTTTATAGAATTTATTCAAATTACAAGCCATCATATTGTCCCTGTTAGATTAGCACTCAAATAGACCACATCAGTGCCCATAGGTCAGGTATAATACTTTATTTTAGCACCTAACCCCCCTATTTCAGTGCCTAAACCCTCTGTCTTAGTGCCTAGCTCTATTAGCACCAAGATAGTCTATTTTAGTGCCATGTCTCTGTTTCACACATTTGCCAACTTGTTTGTATTTGTTTTGGCCTAATCCTTGTTTTTGCAGCATTCTCCATGTGTCCAAGACAACATACAAACTACTAACACTTTTTTGCAGCCCTGCGTGTCAAAGAGTTTTCCTTTTTTCACTAATTTAGGCACTAAATTAAAGTAGTTTGAATTAATTTTTCTTTCTTTTTCTTAGGGTGTTAGGAGGTGTATGCCCTCTCCTCACACCATTTGGTGATCTTGGGAAAACCTCCTCTCACTCTCTTTATTTTTTGTTAATTCTAGGGTTCTTGAGGTGTATGCTCTCCCCTTGTGCATCGTGTGATCATGGGTGACCAAAAGCATCTTGGATGCTTCCCTTTATGAGGCCTGCCTTAGAATTCATCCCCAAGGGGATGACCTTAATTGTGTGTTCTGACATGGTATATAAATGTTGTGAGAATTGAAAGAATCACTTCAAAGGAAGGACCCTCTCCCTCCTTGTAAAGACCCCAAGACCCTTAGTCTACTGAGACTTGTGTTGGTTGGCACTTGGTTGGATAGGGACAACCTTATTCATGGATTCATCCCCCATACCTCATGTATATTAGGACATCCCCTAGAAGCTTTTTCATCCTAGTTAAGTCCTTCAGCCATCATATCCTTCGATGCATCGTAGCCGCATGGAGGAGAAGAGCTCATGCTAGTACCTTCATTGGTTGAGATAAAATATACTTTGGAAAAGACTTTTGTCTCCAAAGTAAGGGGTGTAAGGTGGTACATGACCTTACATTCCCTACCTATCCAAGCAATGAGAAATGGTATCAAGGGGATGGAAACCACCATTATCTAAAGAGTGGGGGTTAAAGTCACACCTGAGCATGAGTCTGTGGGATATGACATACCTTGCTTGATTAAATACTAGGCTTGTACACAAGTGTTTGGTATGTCTTCTTGTGAAATACCTGTATTCGCCATTTTTCATCTGTGGAGGTTCATAACCTCTCATACCCATTTCTGAAAGTGTCAAAACAACTGTTATGATTGCTTGATTGAAATATCTTGCAAAATATCAACCAAAAATATTTAAAAATTAGGACAACTCCTATCAATCCCTAATTTTCACCTATCAGCACCTATCAACCCTCTATTAGCACATATATGGCCTCTATAAGTGTCCTGCTTGATCTCTGTCAACTCCCAGTAAGTCCTTGTCAGTGCCCAGTTAGGTGGATTGACACCATTTGGTGCCCCGTAGTGCCCACCATCCTTCTATCAGTGCTTAAACCCTTTATTTTAGCGCCCAGTCCAAGACTTGCACAAAACCTAAGGAATTTGTCATTTTGGTCATCAATTTGGTCCTCTCACTTCATCTAGTGTCCTTCCACATTTGAAATCACTTACATTTTCATCATTTTCAATCATGTATGTCCACTTAGACCTTATCTTATGATCCAATCATTGTTCTCAAAATCAAACATCCATTATCCTAAATCAAATCAACCTTCACCAAGATCAAATTATCCAAAGCATCCAAAAAATCCAACCTAATCTTTCTAAAGTTAGGATCTAGATTATTTCATCCTCTTGTTTATATTAGGCTTAAGAACTTGCCTATCTTAAGTTTAGTATAAACTTAAAATCATCCCACTTGGATAAACTAGCTTTGGAGCTTAGACTCTTCCTAAGTTAGTGGAATTTAAGAATCTCATCTTCCTCAGTGTGTCTTGTCTACCTCAAGTAAGACAATCTTGTTATTGTTGGCAAGAGACACTATATAGATTCATGGTTGTTGTCATTGATGGCAATAAAGGTCATCCCACATATCCGCAAGTCATGGTGTGTCCCTACCGGAAGTCAGAATAAAGATTATTGTGGTCCGGTGAACAAGAACAGAGCATGTGGCAAGGTCCGACAGATTGGTCCGGATCTCTCAGAGGAAGTATCTTGGTGTAGTGCGGATTTGGGGAAGTCAAGAGGACTACCTTGAGTGGTATATTCCAAGGATTTAGCCTCCGGTGATGGACAAGGAAAAAGATATGAATAGTTGAGTACCGGATTCCTGAGAGACAGTGAAAACAGAGGAAGAACTAACTGACATAGTATCAGACTACTTTCCGGACGTGTTACTGTTGATGATAAAGGTTGTGAAGGCATGAATCATGTTTGGCCGACATGATTAATGATATCTACAAGTATATGCTTGATCCGCATTGCTTGGTGAGCAAGGATTCAGCCGACAGAACAGAGTTTGTAAGAAACTAGACTGTTCCGGATGCCGACTAGAAAGGTGATGAAATTACTTGTGCGGATATATATAGGGGATGGATTTAGTTGTGAAGAGTGTGAAGGAATTAAGAGATAAGAGAATAAGTGTAGAACAGAGCAGAAGTAGCAAGAAAGATCCGGTATGTGAAAGGATAGCAGAATAAAGAACAGAGGAAAGATGAAGTGCAGTAGATCAGTATACTGAGCCTAACCGGAACTGAACTTCAGCATATGCAGATGCTTCCAATCAGTTCAAGACTGTGATTCTTATCACTTTGTAGACAGTGTGTCTTCTTGTAGGCAGTCGACCTCTTGTGAGCAGTGTGCTCGGGCAATGAGCCCTAATTGGCAAGTGCCATTTTGTAATTTCCTATTCTTCTAACAGAGAATAATTTTTGGGTTAATCACCCCGTGGTTTTCTCCCTTAACAGGGTTTCCATGTCAAAAATACTGTGTCATGTGTTTCTTATTTCATGGTAATGTTTTTGTGTTTGATTCAATGATGCATTAATTAATAAGAAAGTTCAAAAAGGGAAATTATTAGGATAACTGATTCACCCCCCCCTCTCAGTTATCAACAATTGGTATCAGAGCCAAGTTCCTCCTAATAGAGCCTAACAGCTTGAGGAAGATCTGGGAGTTCAAATGGATGCATATGGTTTAAGGGAGCAACTCAAGACTGCCCTTGAGGATCTTGAACAGTCAAATTCTGAAGTCAATGAATTAAAGGAAAGACTCAAACAGGCTGATGAATTCATGAGAGAATTAAAAGACAAATTAAGTCTCTCTATGAAAAAGAGAAAGGAGCTGCTCCAACAATTGGCAAGACAAAGTGATGAAAGCAATACAAATGAAGAATTGACTGAGCAAACCAAGTTATGTGAAAAGTTATCAAAAGAAGTCATTATGTTAAGACATGAAATGGAATCAGGAACTATAAAGTTTACTCAAGAGATTGAAGAAAAAAGAAAGGCTGAAGACAATCTAAGACAATCTCTTAAAGAAAAATCAGAAGAATGCCACCAGATGGACAGGATTATCAGACATCTTGAATCTAATCTTGAAGATGCCAAAGATAATGAAGAAAAACTTGAGGATCAAATTGCCTCTCTCGAAAGAGACCTTCAAACAGCAAATGAATATAAAGAGAAATTCAAGATAAGTTCTGCTCAACTTGAAGTTCTTCTTGGAAGTCAAAAGAGGACAGATGACAAGTATGGTTTGGGATATGAGAAAGGAGAAAGCTCCGGATCCGGTCAAAAGAATTTTGGATCAGAAAATCCAAGGAGCAGGCCTAGAAGACCTCCGGTAAGACAGCCCAATGCTCAAAGATATCCATCTTTCAATGGATACTGCCACAACTGCAACCACTTTGGTCACAAAGCTAATCAGTGCAGAAAGAGAATGAATCAAATTAATTCATCCTTCTCCGGACAGTGCTTCAACTGCAAAAGGTATGGACACAAATCCCATGAATGCAGAAATATGCAAGTAAACAAATCATTCAAAGGTAGATGCTTTACATGCAATAGAGTAGGTCATATGGCTAATCAATGCAGATCAAGAGGATATCAGTCAAATATGCAAAGAAATGTTATTTGCCAAATCTGTAATAGGTCCGGTCATAATGCTAAAGTCTGCAGAAGCAAGAATCAGGACAAAAGAGGTCCGGTGTATAATCAGAATCAAGACAAGGGTAAACAAAAGATGAATGCGGATGAAGTTAGGAATCAGATGAGCAAGATTTGGGTGAAGAAAAGTTTAGAGAATGTAGAGGTTGGATCCACACCAGACTCCGGTGCTGATATTTCTTCCGGAAATTAAAAAGTGAGCTCTGGCTCAGGGGGAGACTCAAAGAAAATCCTATTCCCCCAGCCAATCAAGTGGTGCCGGATGTGGCACAAGATGCGGAGTAAAGGGTTTAAAGATATAAGTCTTGAGATGATCCAGATAAGATTTCAGAAGTCCGCATGGAGTTATGAAGAAGTTGTGATTGATCAAGTAAGACCTGTTCCGGGAGATGCTCCGATATGACAGAGGATTACAAAAAGGTCCGGAGAGATCCGGAAGTGCACTATCTTATTCTGCGGATTGGACAGAGTGTTTGGGATGTTCTTGTAATGTGTCATCTCGATTTATTCATGATTGAAAGATCCGCATGATGTTCATAGATCAGGACTGATCCGGGATACTCCAAGCTATCCGGACAAGACAAACCGGAATAATATAGGTGAAGCATTTATTGCAAATAGATATTAGGGTTTGCAGAGCAATATAAGGGATTTCTCAAAAAATCATTTGCTCATTCTGCACTCAAGAAGAAGCGAAAAGTGGAGCTCTGCAACAAGATTCTTCAAGCACACCAAAGATCTCCTGCTGAAGTCATTGCATAAAGAAATCAATCCAACCACTCCGTGCTAACCGAAGGCGCATAAGGTATTCTCCGTTTTCATTATCTCACTGCAAATCTTTGAAGAATGGCTACTCCAAATATAGTTAAGATCTCTGATAGACCTCGCCCCACATTCAAGAAACATCCTTACAAATCATTGGAGGTAGATCCACTAGGAGCCTTCTCTAGTGTTCCTCATGGTGTATTGCATACGGAAGATATTAGGGTTTACATCCATGCGAATCTTGAAGACTTTGGAGAGTCAAAACTGATGGATATCTATCACAAACAATTGATAGATGACTCCTTTGAGATCAAACCTCAGTACAAAGCCATCCGGGACAAACACTTTGCACAGTGCATTCATTTCCCCTGTTTTGAAGAAGATGAATGGGTCCGGTATGTACTAAGCAGAGTACATGACAACTTCCTATGGTTGAACAAGCCCTTCAAGATCACCAAGGATGCAATTAGGGCTGTAACCGGTCTGCACTCATCCGGTGGATTACCTGTTCTCAAGTCTGTCAAAAATCAGACAGTTAGTGATGCAACCGGATCCAAGTTTGACAAGAGAGCTATGACAGTTGATGACATCACTGAACCGGATGTCAAATTTGCAGCTATGATAATTGGTTACAAAATCTATCACTCCAATAGGGAAAATTCAGTACCGGGAACTGCAATCTACACAAATTATCAAATGTTAAAGGAGAATGCAGACTATGACTTGTGTGAGCTTCTGGTGAACCAACTCTTTGAAAATCTACAGAAGATCAAGAAGGACAAGAAAAACTCCTTCAAGTATGGCAATCTGATCCTTTGTCTCTTCTTTTACTACATGAATGAGCTTCCTGGATCCAGTGGATGGATATGGCAGAATGACAGACCGGTTGCCATCCAAATCAGAGACTATTTGCATGGACTTGGGGATGCTAAAGCAAGAAATACAGCTCTATGGGGATACTTCAAGAACTTCCAAAGCATGATGCATGCAAGAGAAAGAATACCCCAATCCCTTGTTGAAAAGTACAAAGACACAGTATGCTTCATGGTAGAAACAGATCAGTGTCTAATGGAGGCAGTAGAACCAAGAACTGTATGGATCATGCCCATGGGGTATGAAGTGGATGAACAAATAGTGGAGCTGCATGTTCAACACATGCTAAGTCAGCCCAAAGATCCAAAGGCAGAAAGGTTTGGAACCTTTGAGGAACTGAGTGTAAAGATACATGTAGAACTCAGGGAACCGGAGATAAAGAGGAAGGTAAGAAAAGAAGTTGAGCATATTGCTCAAGGCCTAGGCATCTCAAAAGAGGCACTTGATGCCAGCCGGGAAAAGAGGAGGAAGACTGAGGAAGAAGAGAAAAGTAAAGAAAGTGTTCCGGTTGAAACTCCCACCCGGACCAGATCATCAAAAAGATCTGCTCCTCCCACAACCAAAAGTTCAAAACCGGAAGTCCAGGCATCCGGTAAAAGATCCAAGACAAAAGCCACAAGGGCTTATGAAAGCCAAAAGGATGAAGAGGAAACAGAGTCAGATGAGGGAGTAAAAGAAATAAAGAAGCAGAAGAAGAAAGGATCCGGTAAACCCTCCACAGGCCAAGACAAGGATGAAATGGCAGAGGTATCTGTTGAAAAGCCCACTCTGTCTCTAGAGAGTGTAATCAAGTCGGTCACTGTGGATGGAAACCTTCAACTAATGACTGAATGTTATGATGACTACAATGAGGCTGACCAAAAGATTCTGCAGGAAGCCACAGTCAAATATCTGAACATATACAATAAGGCTTTCATTGAGATCATATCTCTTATTCCTAAAAGCCTAGAAAAGGAATTAGAAATAAGAAAGAATAATGCTCATGCAAAAGATCTTGAGATCCGGGAGCAGATAGCTATTCAGCTATATCCTCAAATTGATCCCAAGACAATGAACATAATCTTCAAAGACTACAAAGATGAGTTCAGAAGTAAAGCCAGGATGAATCAACTCATGCTTGGTGAGACTGACAAAGTGGCCCAAGAAACAGAAGAGATCCTCCGGAAGGCCTTCAAAAGGTTCAATCTTCCTGTTGTAGAGGACTTAGGTGCAGAAATAGCTGCGGATTTGGAATCATCTGTTCCGGAAGAAGTGGGCCCTGAACAAACAAACATCTCTCCTCCGGTTTCCCCTACAGTCTCCGGATCCCAAGAAGAAGAGAAACTACAGGAGAAAGAAGCAGCAGCTAAAGAAAAAGAGGTTGACAGCACCCCAACAGAGAAAACCACGACTGAAAGTGGTAAGAGTAAGGAAGGAGAAAAGATTCAAAAGGACAAAACTGCAGAAGAGAAGAAACATCTGTCTCCGGCAAGAGACACTGCACAAACTGTTCAAGAATTCCTGACAAAAGCCACTATAGAAATTGATGAACCGGACCTGCTAAAAGGACCATTAGATTTTGACTCTTTGTCACCGGTGCAAACAATGAAAATAGCCTCATTTGCAAATGAGAAAGTCAAAGAGAAGCTGCTGAAATCTCACATGGAAGACTGTGAGCTTATGGAGGTAGCATCTGGAGTGCTAGAAAAGATCATGCCATCCTTTCAAAAGGATCCCACAGCCTCCTCTTTCGGTAATCTCAAAACCTTAGTCAGCAGTGTTAGTACACATTTTGAATCTCTAGAAAAATCTGCTGAAGAAAAGGTCCGGAAGGAATTTTTGGATAAAAGACTTTCAGAAGTATTAGAATTAATCTCTAAAGATAGGAGAATTGTGAGTATTGGAATAAAGAGCTTAGAAAATGCTCTTAAGGATGGTGGTGACATTTACAAATTTTGTATATCCTGGTCAAAGGCAATAGCAGCAATTGATAAGAAAATAAAAGAGGAACAGGACAAGCTACAAAGTTTATCTCAAAGTTTTGATCCTCTCTCTTCCTCCATAATAAATCAAGAATGTCAGACTATTGCAGTCTTGAATGAAATAAAGAATCTTGAGAAGGAAAGGAAGAATATCACTAACCGGATGGGAGAACTTAGAAGGATTATAATCCCTAAGTTGGAAACTATGCATGAGGCCATCAGTGATGCTCAGACCACCGCCCAAACAAATGATCTGACAGATCTCAAGCGGGCAGAAGCTTTTGCATTTTTGTTGAGTGGTCACATTTCAATTTTGGATAGAATGAAGCAAAGTTGGGCTACAGAAATGATCCAATTGCAGACATCCTTTGCAGACATTCTTCAGTATATGTGAGTATGTAAATATGCGGCTATGTATAGAAAATTTTTGAAAATTTTGGTGTGCGGACCCTACCCTTTGCCATTGATGTCAAAGGGGGAGTAAGGAGCAGTGAAAAATGAGGAATCCAACTAAGGGGGAGTTCCAGAAATTGTATATAAAGATAGAGCATTAGCCAAGGGGGAGCATAGTGTAAACACTTAGTCATTTTTCACTAAGTTTTGCCATCAATGCCAAAGGGGGAGATTGTTGGCAAGAGACACTATATGGATTCATGGTTGTTGTCATTGATGGCAATAAAGGTCATCCCACATATCCGCAAGTCATGGTGTGTCCCTACCGGAAGTCAGAATAAAGATTGTTGTGGTCCGGTGAACAAGAACAGAGCATGTGGCAAGGTCCGACAGATTGGTCCGGATCTCTCAGAGGAAGTATCTTGGTGCAGTGTGGATTTGGGGAAGTCAAGAGGACTACCTTGAGTGGTATATTCCAAGGATTTAGCCTCCGGTGATGGACAAGGAAAAAGATATGAATAGTTGAGTACCGGATTCCTGAGAGACAGTGAAAACAGAGGAAGAACTAACTGACATAGTATCAGACTACTTTCCGGATGTGTTACTGTTGATGATAAAGGTTGTGAAGGCATGAATCATGTTTGGCCGACATGATTAATGATATCTACAAGTATATGCTTGATCCGCATTGCTTGGTGAGCAAGGATTCAGCCGATAGAACAGAGTTTGTAAGAAACTAGACTGTTCCGGATGCCGACTAGAAAGGTGATGAAATTACTTGTGCGGATATATATAGGGGATGGATTTAGTTGTGAAGAGTGTGAAGGAATTAAGAGATAAGCGAATAAGTGTAGAACAAAGCAGAAGTAGCAAGAAAGATCCGGTATGTGAAAGGATAGCAGAATAAAGAACAGAGGAAAGATGAAGTGCAGCAGATCAGTATACTGAGCCTAACCGGAACTGAACTTCAGCATATGCAGATGCTTCCAATCAGTTCAAGACTGTGATTCTTATCACTTTGTAGACAGTGTGTCTTCTTGTAGGCAGTGGACCTCTTGTGAGCAGTGTGCTCGAGCAGTGAGCCCTAATTGGCAAGTGCCATTTTGTAATTTCCTATTCTTCTAACAGAGAATAATTTTTGGGTTAATCACCCCGTGGTTTTCTCCCTTAACAGGGTTTCCACGTCAAAAATACTGTGTCATGTGTTTCTTATTTCATGGTAATGTTTTTGTGTTTGATTCAATGTTGCATTAATTAATAAGAAAGTTCAAAAAGGGAAATTATTAGGATAACTGATTCACCCCCCCTCTCAGTTATCAACAGTTATCCCCTTGCTTAGGCCCTCTGTCCACCCTAAGTTTGTAAGGATAACGTTTCATCTACACTTATAAGTGATCTAGATTTGAGATTAGGAAAATTGTCATCCCCAAACATTTGTCCACATCAACCAACTTCAATCATCTTCATCTTTTTATTCCTCCCATCACACAATCACAAGCTAAGAGGAAAATGGATTCTCCTTATCAACCCCTCTCTCAACAAGGATCCACCACAAGAAACATGGAGGGATACGTCAACCAACCTGAAATGAGTGAAGAATCCATATCACAACATATCTACTCCCCCACATTTATTGATTTCATTAATGAAAGATAATTGCATCACAAATTCATCCAATTCCATGACAATCATAAGGATGAATTCCTCGAAAACCTCATCAAACATGGAGCATGCCTCTCCTACTCATATGACCAAGACAAACTCAAAACAATCATACATGATAAGCCACCATCACTCATCTTCAATCAACCTTGGGAGCATGTCCCTAATCCCAACAATTCCATCTATGATAATCCATGGGCTAACATCGTTAAAACTATCAATACCATCCATGCCATTGATCAAATCATAGGAGGTAATACCACTTCGCAACCACAAGTGTTGGATCCTCGTTATGGTCTACCATACCATATGCTACCATCCAACTTTCCAACTTCCACCATCCCTCTAATGCAAGTACACTTGTTGTGTAACCTCTATCAAACATTCCTCAAAGAACTTCCAACACTAACACCATTCCACAAACACTTCCCCCATTGGTCATCCCATAAAGGATGACTATCACCCAAACAACCTTACTTCATACGATACCTTCACAATGTTGTAAGTATGTGCCTAATAAGTGTTGTCATTGGTGTCAAATGTGCTTCTATTTTGTTGCTTGCTTGTAATGAGTGAGATGCTATGTATTTACTTATGTAAGTGATCCTGATGTTAAGGATATTGAGAAAATTATCTCCTCTGGTGGAAATAGTGTGTTGTAGTGGAAACAGTGTATTGTATTCAGAAGAACAATCCAGAAGTTTGCTCCCCATTTCCTGAAGATTGAATATCTTTGCCTGTGGTTCAAAAGTTATTTAGAGTCATGTATAAAGATGTTACGTTTCAAGTTTGAGCTCTCTGCATGAAGATTTGGGTGAGTTGTGTTTACTAGAGTGAAACCTACATTTTCTGTGTATTCAATTGTGACAGAAGGAAAGTATTATGCTCCACATTTATTTGCATTGATGTTTTAGAGTCTATGGTTCTAGAATTAAGTTTGTAATGATGATAAGTGCCTTCAACTCTAATGGTTAAAGGTTTGGTGGTTAGCAAGCAATTTTTCCTTTATGGAAGTTGATGATAGTTAAGTTCACGTGCTCTGGATTGAAGAATCTCATGCATAAAGTGATTAGAGGTTGTACAGATGTTCCTAGTGATTACAGTGTGCTTGTGGATGTCTCTTGATCATGTTCCTACCTTCATATTGGTTTTGTAGAGAGAAATCTGGATCATGGTGTGATAGGTGAAAGTCAGGTGTAGCAGATCAGACATAGTCATGAAACCTTAACCCTACCATCATCAAGGAATCTAATCTAAATGAAATCAAAGGACAATGCAATTCAAGCATAACATCACCTAGACCGTGCGATTCCTTGTTTGAGGGATGTGGACTGCTTCTTCAACAATGAACAATTGCAAAGCTGAAAGCTGCCATGATTGATGATAAAAGCTCAATTGGATAATCAGATGCTCAAGATGATAATGTAGGTGCTATATGATTGTTGGATCCCCCCCCCTCTCATATGGAATGAGAGGGTGTTTATATAGGACTCAACCAAGATCAATCAACGGTGGAGATTCAGAGGCTATGTGAATGGCTAGGATTGAAAGATACTAAATTTAGGCTCCATTAGTTGTGCATGTGAAGGATATGAGTGAAAGTTGTCTTACAACACATGATTGACTGGACAAGTGTTGGAATGTGATGAAAGGTGAGTAGTTAATTCAAATAAAATATTTGAATTAGTTGGGATATGAGTTGGATATTAATTAAATAAATTAAATTTATTTAATTAATAGGATAAATGAATAAAATGGGATAAGATATGGTGTAGAAATTAATTAAATAAATAAAATTTATTTAATTAATTGGGATGAGGATAGGATAAATAGGATTATGATGTGGAATTAATTAAATAAATAAAATTTATTTAATTAATTGGCTAAGTAGGATGAGAATGGGATTAAATGGGATTTAATTAAATAAATAAAATTTATTTAATTAATTGGCTTAATGGATTAGGGAAATTAGGACAAAATGCTACAAGATGTCTAGGATAATATTTTAAGAAGGTGTTGCTAGACATGGACAAATTTGGGTGTCTACATTTTGCCCCTCTTTGATACAATGTTCGATAGAGCATTGTGTCAAAGAAGATATGATATGCGTTTGATAAACAAGTTATGCCCTAGTGTAACTGGCAGGGGATGCCCCCTCGAGAGGTAAGCCAGGCTAACTAGGAAGGGCTGGGTTGGCTCTCGATAGAAGAAAAAGGCTAAAAAGAAGGCTGAGTATGATGGAATGAATAGATAGAATGAATAGATAGGATGTTGATGGGCAGCTTTCAAGGAATTGCTCAGAATGAAAGAAATGCAGTCCTTATGTTTGATATAGCATATGGATGTTATGCACCAAGGTATAAGAGACCAAGGTGTCGAGATATCCAATGCGCAACTAGCATGTTACAATCTTGTCTAAACGCATGAGGTCAAGATGTTGAGCCAACCTGCACAAGATATGAATAACAGCTAGTGTTGGACTTTGACGCTACAAGCAATGGTTTGAGCTTATCTCCACTACACATAATGATAGCTTGTTGGTTATATGTATGGAGTTAGTCTTAACATAGAATAGTCTCAAATGCATAAGAGACTGTTTAGCTCTCAGATGCTAGAGATATTGATATGTAAGATGCTAATCGCAACACGTACAAGATACCAGTACGCATAGGAAGAGGATAAGATCATCCCGCAAATGCAAGATAAAATGATAACACACACAAGCAAGCAAGCAAGCATGCACAAATGATTCAAAAACAAACAAGGTATTGCCCCTGTCAAGCTATAAACCAATGATTAATTGCGGATTGTTTTGTTGATGATAGTTAAGAGTGTTGTCATTGTGGGGAAAGCTATATCCCTAGATCAACACAAGGTTCTTTGCTGAGTTGGTTGGCTGATTGGCTGATTGATTTGGCTTACAACAAGGCTAGGATCAAGACCATGGATTGTGTTTGGATAACTTGGCTTGATTAATTAACATGATTGGTATGGATTAAGGATGGGCTTGCATTTGGATCTTTGTTTGGAATGGTTGGAAGATGATGAAATGCTGATTAGATTGATTTGATGAAGGATGGATGATTTGTGGTGGATTGAGCTTCTTTTGATTTGCTGAAGTGATTGGATTTGTTTTGATGGCTAGCTTGATGTTCTTTGGTTTTGATGATTGTTGTTGATTGATAGGATTTGTTTTGAATGATGATAGTGATGGTGTGATGATAAGAGTGTCCACTCAATCTAAGCATAAGTAAGTGTTCTCAGTATGCTCAAAGGATGTAAAATAAATAAGGTATTGCCCTTGTCAAGTCATAAACCAATGATTGATTGTTTCATTGATAAAGATAGATAGTGTTGTCATTGTGGGGAAAGCTATATCCCTAGATCAACACAAGGATGTGGGAATGCTATATCCCATTGATGATGATTGATGATGATTGATTGGGCTCATGACAAGATTAGGATCAAAAACTTGTTGATTTGATTGGATAATGTTCCTTGATTGATTAGCTTGCTTCATATGGATTAATGTGACTTGGATTTAAGATCATTGCTTAGATTGATTTGATTGATATGATTGGACATGGATTGATTGAAATGGATGAATGAATGTTATTTATAGGAAGAATTGATGATTGATGATTGAAGATGATGATGAATTGATTTTGATTGATGTTGATGGAGTGGATTGTTTTGGATGATGATTGAATTGATCTTATTGCTTGAATTTTTTGTTGGATATTTGATTTTTTTGGATTTTTTGACATATTTAAATTTTTTTTGGATTTTGGATGTTTTGGAATGTCAATGGATTTACAATTTAGGTAGCTGTTGTGCTAGATACCAATGACAAGGGAAAACCAAGTCTAGGTGCAAAGATGGATGAATGGGATTGGATGGATAAAAGGATGGGCAACAAGGGATGGAAGGCTCATGATATATGGATGGATAAAAAGATAGGCCATAAAAGGGATGGATGCATGCCTCATGATGAACAAATAGGTAGGCTATAGTGGAAAGCTCATGATAAATGGATGGGGATAAGCTATAAGATGGAACGCTTATGATAAGGATATGCCATAGTGGATGGATCATAAGGGAGCTAGGATGTGATCTTCAAAGGCTATGTTGCATAGGAAGAACTTGCCCCATTCTAGGTGGTAATGCTTAGGATTTTTACATGATTAGATTTTACATGACGCTTATGATGATAGGATGACATGATGGATTGGTTTACATGGGATGGATAAAATGTCAATGGATAGGACTTGGTTTGGAAAGAAGGTATGTCAAGAAATATCCAAACATGTTTCAACATTTTGCCCCTATGTCTTCATCAAAATCAAAAGGCGGAAGGATGGATAAATAGGATAGGCATGTTTATGTAATGGCTAAGGATGGTACGATGGCTCGATAGGACATGATAAGATGGAAAATGACAGAATGGGATAAATAGTTTGAAAATGGATAGGTTGGATGAGACAATGTGCCCCCAAGTGTAAGTGACATAGAAGATCAACCTACACATGACACCTGTTTGCCAGGTTTTCATCATGGTACTTATCCAAGGCGCCTGTTTACCAGGTTTTCACCATTGGATGAAGGGATTTCTCTTTACTATTTTGACTTTTTTCTTTTTCTTTTATTTTCTTTATTTTCCTTTTTTTTTTTTGCTTTTAGATGCGTTGACAATTACACATGGCGCCTGTTTGCCAGGTTTTCACCATGGTAATGGATAGGAGGGACTCAAGTGGCTAGTGCTATGAAGGTTGATAGTGTCCCTTTAGAAATGGATGATGTCTTCACATATGGTCCATAGATGTTGATAGGGGGTTGCATGGATGGGAGATGGAGTAGGTAGATAGTGGATGATGAAATGGATTATGAAAGGTTCATGCAAGGATAGATGGATCGGGATAGTGGACTATGATGTGGATTATGTAGGCTTATGCAAAAGCATGGACCATAGGGATAGCATGGCGGAGATATGCAAGATAATGGATGGAAGATGGGTAGATGTAGATATGTGAAGGTGCTACGGAGTGGAAGGGAATCATGACCAACAGTTGCACACACCATGATAAACATTGAAGCTTTTGATGAGATGGTGGTGTAGGAAGCAATGGAGATGTTTGCTTAGGAGATGGTTGATGAAGTGATTTAGGAACCCACATAGATTTAGTATTTTTAGTGCTTTTGTTTTGCTTGTGGGATTTTTGAAGGGAATGGAAGTTTTGGATGGAAATAGGCTTTTGGATGGAGGTAGGTGATTGGGATTCTTGAGATGTGGAGGAGGATGCCTCATTTGACTTGCTAGCTATTTGCTTAGGAACCCAAACTATTTTGTGTTTGGGCTTTGCTTTTGGAGGTAAGGGTTTGGATGGTTGCTTAGATGTGGATGAGGATGCCTCATTCGCTTTGCTAGCTGTTTGCTTAGGAACCCAAACCATTTTGCTTTTGGGCTTTGCTTTTGGAGGTATGGGCTTGGATAGCTTTTTGGATTGCTTTGCTTTGGTGCTTTGCATTGATTTTTCATGTTTGTGCCCTAAGGCATGATAGTTCTTTGGATTTTTGGTAGGATTTTTAGCTTTATAGGTAGAGGCATCAAAATTTTTGCTTTTGAATCCCATGGCATGGGTGGAGTGGATGAAATGATTGGAAGCTTTATGCTTAGGTGATGTGTGCTTTTGTTGGCCATGATTAGGGATGTAAGGATACTTATGAATGATATGTATGTTAGGTGTTGGAAGCAATGGTGGCAAGGTGGATGGAGGGATATTTTGAGTTGGTAAAAGTGGAGGCAAGGTGGATGGCGGAAGGTGTATGGTCACATGCTTTTGACATTTATAGGATGATGGAGATGGAATGGCTACATATGTTTTGGGTAGATGATGGGAGGTGTGATGGAAAGTGGTAGATTTAGGATGTATGAAGGGATTACCAACATCTTGGCCTTGTTTACCTTGGGGTGTGTATCCAAGGCCATATGAGCATGGAGGGATTTTGACATGGTTTGGCTCCAAAATACCTTGTTCATAAAGGCCTAGACCTTTGCCTTTGTAGTTCATGTTTTGGAGGATGCGATTGACTATGGGACTAGATGTGTTTTGGAAACTAGACTTGAGCTCATTATTGGATGGAGAAGGTGAAGTGGATAGAGGTTGTTGTTGTCCTAAGGAAGAACATTCATGGATAAGGGTGGATAGACCAATAGGACATGATGGATTTGAAACGGGATCGATGGTAGATGTGGAGGGAGGATCATTAGCATTGTGTGCACTAAGATCCAAGTTATTTGTTTGATCTTCTATGCTTATGTGTTCTTGAGAGGCACATGTCTCATTATGACAAGTGGATGTTTGCTCATTGTGGATAGGGCTAGATGGCGGATGACTAGGAGCAATTTAGATATCTCGCTCATGGATGGTTATAGGATTATAGATAGGATCAAGGTACTTTTTAATAGGTTCTTCATCATAGATATCATCTTGATCATGAGATGGATAAAGTTTTGCCAAATGGATCATCATGGTTTTCATGATCTTAGCTAGAACCTTGATCATAACTATGAGCAAAAATAGGATTAAGTGGGCTATAAAAGGGATAAATTTGCTTATGAATGAGGTCATGGTGATGGCTAATAGCTTGAGGGCAACCCATAAGTAGGTCATGGATAGGTGGAACTTAGAGGTGCTTTGATCTCGATTAAGACTAGGGTTCGATATTTCCACATGTTTAAGATTATGCTCTTGACATACCTCTTGACTTTGGATGGAAGTGGAAGGTTCTTGAGTGGACTTGATAGGCTCTTGATAGTTATCAACATGAAGGCATGATGGCTCTTGACTTAGGCTTGTGGTTGGAGACTCTTGAATAGACTTGTTGGCTTGTAGGTCACATGATGGGCTCAAAGGGCTAGGTATATTAAATGAAGGCTCTTGAAGAGGCTCAAGGATATGTGAACCACATGATGAGATTATAGGATTGGACATAACATTTGGAAGTTCATTGGTAGGCTCATGAATTGGTGTTTGACATAGGGGTAGTCTATTCCTATCTAGTAGCCAATGGATCACATCCTTCGCAAGTGTATGGGTGGATGGGAAATATAATGGATGGATGATAATGGTAGATGGCGTTGGATTAGGATTAGGACAAGGATTAGGTTGAGAGCTAATTGGATTGGGTGGATTAGGATTTGGACTAGATGGGGATGATGTGGCATGATTTCCCATTATAGGTGGGTACACCTTGTAAACAATTGAGAGAAATATTGGGCATTGATTTGTATTATGGCCTTTGGTCCTATGGTATGCACAATAATCATGTTCATCATATGGACTTTCTTCACATGGGTTGATGGGGGGAAGTTCAATGAGTTTTGCTTCAAGCATCCTTTGTAAAACTCTCTCAGCCGCATCCTTTGGTGAATTATTAGAATGACATGGTGATGAAGGTAATGAAGGGCTTGGTGGTTTGGAGGGGATCAATGGACTAGGAATAGGATCACATGGTGGTTTTGGGATAGGCTTAGTTGGCTCATGTGATGGCATGTGATTGGATGGTGGAGGCCACTCTAGATTGGTATATCCCTTGTCAAAGGTTATTGGATCTTGTATAGGATAACTTGGTCTTGTTTGATTTATGTACAAGGGGCCATTGGGATTCGGATATGATTCTTGTTGGAAAGGTGGATTTAGATCTATCAATGGTGTTTGGTGGTCTTGTTGAAAAGGTGTATTTGGACTTACTTGATTTATGTACAAAAGGCCATTTGGACTTGAATGTTGTTCTTGTGATATCACTTGATTGCTTTGTGGATGGGCTTGGTAGTGCATTGGAATGGTGGTATGAGGGATTGGATAAGCTTGAGGTGGATGTTCATAGGTTGATGTGGTATTGACTTGGTGGATAGGTGGATTAAGTTGGTATGCAGTGGATGGATCTGACATGTGGCTATGAGGTGGATTAGGTTGATAGGAAGTGGCTAAGGATTGTTGGACTTGTCGAGCTTGACTAGTGGCTAAAAGGTGTTGGACTTGGGCTATGAAGTGTTGTAGTTGAGGTGATTGGCTTGCATGGGGTTGAGCTCTTTGGATGAAGAATTGTAATGTTTTAATGGCATCTTGGTTCAGGGGTTGTGATCCTTGATAAAGATTTTGGAGGAATCTTTGGAATTTGATTTCTAGGTCCTCTAGTGTAGACATGTTGTCACCAAGTGTTTGTCTTAAGTCCTTTTAGCAAGTGCTTGTTTAGGGATTTGAATGATGATGTGGAAGTGATTTGGCTATGAAGGGTTGGATGATGACTAGGCTATGTTTGGAATGAAAGTGATTGGGTTTGAATGTTATTGGAAGAATGTGTAGGATGACTTGTCTTTATGTGTTTGGGTGTTTAGAGCTTGATGTGGCAATATTCAAACAAATGATTATGAATATACACATATGAATCACTCACGCAAGACACATAAGCAAGTTTTAGTTTGGAAGAATGTGATGATGGTTAAGCAAGCACATGAAGACAATTCAACAAGTCCTAGTCAAGGCAAGGCCACTATCACAAGGAGGTTCTAGTGAAAATCCGGGGGACCGGCACCCCATGAGCATCCAGCAAGCCACTTAAGACTTTAACTAACCCTACTAGGAGTTTTAATATACACAAAGGTACACCTCCTTTCGAGTTAGCACTGTATGGTGAGCGCTAATACCAGTTAGACTTGGCTTTCGCCTTATCCTCTAATTTTTATAGCGGACCGGATGAAAGTACCGCTTGAGGTCATTCCCTTGGGGTGGATACCAAGGCAGGCCTCTCTAAGGCTAAACAAAAGCAACACAAGTAAATGTTTTTGATCTCCAAGTTCGTGTTGGGACGCGAGGAGAGAGCATACACATTTACTTGGTTACACTCACATGGGGTTCATTAACCTTAGAAATTCCATGTGTGGAAGACAATGCAAGCACTTGTTTGTTTTAAAACCCAAATCCAAATGTGATGAAAGACAATGGTTCGTTTTAGCCCAATGTTTTGATGTGAATTTGCAAACAATTGTTCATTTTATGCCCAAAATCCAAATGTGTTTGCAAACAAGATTAGAAGATGAAAGATTAGAATGAGTGCACCTGATACAATCACTTTCCAATTTGCTGTAGATGTTGATGCCAATGCTGCTCCAGCTCCTCAAATGCCCTTGCAAGTCACAAAAATTGGAAAAGACCAAGTAAACTTACACAAGAAGATGGTTACATGAAAAAGATGAAATCTAAAAATTCTGATAAAAATGATCTGATATAGAAAAATAGATTGCATAAACAGAAAGTTCAGGAGATTCTAAGCAATTTAAAAAAAAGTTTCACTGAAAAACGATCAAAATTGCTCAAGTTATGCTCAAATGAAGTTTGCAATGAACCTAAACTTTGACTGATAAAAAAGCCTAAAAAATAGTATAGGCTGTTGGCAAGAGACACTATATGGATTCATGGTTGTTGTCATTGATGGCAACAAAGGTCATCCCACATATCCGCAAGTCATGATGTGTCTCTACCGGAAGTCAGAATAAAGAAAGTTGTGGTCCGGTGAAGAAGAACAGAGCATGTGGCAAGGTCCGACAGATTGGTCCGGACCTCTCAGAGGAAGTGTCTTGGTGCAGTGCGGATTTGGGGAAGTCAAGAGGACTACCTTTAGTAGTATATTCCAAGGATTTAGCCTCCGGTGATGGACAAGGAAAAAGATATGAATGGTTAAGTACCGGATTCTTGAGAGACAGTGAAAACAGAGGAAGAACTGACTGACAGAGTATCAGACTGCTTTCCGGATGGGTTACTGTTGATGACAGAGGTTGTGAAGGCATGAATCATGTTTGGCCGACATGATTAATGATATCTACAAGTATATGCTTGATCCGCATTGCTTGGTGAGGAAGGATTCAGCCGACAGAATGAGAGTTTGTAAGAAACTAAGATTGTTCCGGATGCCGACTAGAAAGGTGATGAAACTACTTGTGCGGATATATATAGAGGATGGATTTAGTTGTGAAGTGTTGTGTGGGTGTGGAGAGATATGCGAATAAGTCCAGAGAAAGAGCAGAGGTAGCAAAAAGGATCCGGTATGTGAAAGATAGCAGAACAAAGAACAGAGGAAAGATGAAGTGCAGCAGATCAGTGTACTGAGCCTAACCGGAACTGAACTCCAGCATATGCAGATGCTTCCAATCAGTTCAAGACTGTGATTATCATCACTTTGTAGACAGTGTGTCTTCTTGTAGGTAGTGGGCCTCTTGTGAGCAGTGTGCTTGGGCAGTGAGCCCTAATTGGCAAGTGCCATTTTTGTAATTTCCTATTCTTCTAACAGAGAATAATTCTTGGGTTAATCACCCCGTGGTTTTCTCCCTTAACAGGGTTTCCATGTCAAAAATACTGTGTCATGTGTTTCTTATTTCATGGTTAATGTTTTGTGTTTGTTTTTATGCTGCTTCAATTAAAAGAAAAGTTCAATAAGGGAAATAATTAGGATAACTGATTCACCCCCCCTCTCAGTTATCAACAATTGGTATCAGAGCTAAGTTCCTCCTAATAGAGCCTAACAGCTTGAGGAAGATCTGGGATTTCAAATGGATGCATATGGTTTAAGGGAGCAACTCAAGACTGCCCTTGAGGATCTTGAACAGTCAAATTCTGAAGTCAGTGAATTAAAGGAAAGACTCAAACAGGCTGATGAATTCATGAGAGAACTAAAAGACAAATTAAGTCTCTCTATGAAAAAGAGAAAGGAGCTGCTTCAACAGTTGGCAAGACAAAGTGAAGAAAGCAATACAAATGAGGAATTGACTGAGCAAACCAAGTTATGTGAAAAGTTATCAAAAGAAGTCATTATGTTAAGACATGAAATGGAATCAGGAACTATAAAGTTTACTCAAGAGATTGAAGAAAAAAGAAAGGCTGAAGACAATCTAAGACAATCTCTTAAAGAAAAATCAGAAGAATGCCACCAGATGGACAGGATTATCAGACACCTTGAATCTGATCTTGAAGATGCCAAAGATAATGAAGGAAAACTTGAGGATCAAATTGCCTCTCTCAAAAGAGACCTTCAAACAGCAAATGAATATAAAGAGAAATTCAAGATAAGTTCTGCTCAACTTGAAGTTCTTCTTGGAAGTCAAAAGAGGACAGATGACAAGTATGGCTTGGGATATGAGAAAGGAGAAAGCTCCGGATCCGGTCAGAAGAATCTTGGATCAGAAAATCCAAGGAGCAGGCCTAGAAGACCTCCGGTAAGACAGCCAAATGCTCAAAGATATCCATCCTTCAATGGATACTGCCACAACTGCAACCACTTTGGTCACAAAGCTAATCAGTGCAGAATGAGAATGAATCAGAATAATTCATCCTTCTCCGGACAGTGCTTCAACTGCAAAAGGTATGGACACAAATCCCATGAATGCAAAATTATGCAAGTAAACAAATCATTCAAAAGTAGATGCTTCACATGCAATAGAATAGGTCATATGGCAAATCAATGCAGATCAAGAGGATATCAGTCAAATATGCAAAGAAATGTCATTTGCCAAATCTGCAATAGGTCCGGTCATAATGCTAAAATCTGCAGAAACAAGAATCAGGACAAAAGAGGTCCGGTGTATAATCAGAATCAAGACAAGGGTAAACAAAAGATGAATGCGGATGAGGTTAGGAATCAGATGAGCAAGATTTGGGTGAAGAAAAGTTTAGAGAATGTAGAGGTTGGATCCGCACCAGACTCTGGTGCTGATATTTCTTCCGGAAATTAAAAGTGAGCTCTGGCTCAGGGGGAGACTCAAAGAAAATCTTGTTCCCCCAGCCAAACAAGTGGTGCCGGATGTGGCACAAGATGCGGATCAAAGGGTTTGTAGATATGAGTCTTGAGATACTTCAGTCAAGTTTTCAGAGGTCCGCATGGAGTTATGAAGAAGCTATGATCGATCAAATAAGACCTGTTCAGGGAAATGCTCCGGTATGATAAAGGATTACAAAAAGGTCCGGAAAGATCCGGAAATGCACTATCTTGTTCTGCGGATTGGACAGAGTGTTTGAGATGATCTTGTAATATGCCACCTCGATTTATTCATGATTGAAAGATCCGGATGATATCCACAGATCAGGACTAATCTGGGATACTCCAAGCTATCCAGACAAGGCAAACCGGAATGATGTAGGTGAAGCATTTATTGCAGACAGGTATTAGGGTTCGCGGAGCAATTTAAGGGATTTCTCAAAGGTCATTTGTTCATTCTGCACTCGAGAAGAAGCGAAAAGTGGAGCTCTGCAACAAGGTTCTTCAAGCACACCAAGGATCTCCTGCCGAAGCTATTGGATAAAGAAATCAATCCAACCACTCCGTGCAAACTGAAGGCGCATAAGGTATTCTCCGTTTTTCATTACCTCACTGCAAATCTTTGAAGAATGGCTACTCCAAACATAGTTAAGATCTCCGATAGACCTCGCCCCTCATTCAAGAAACATCCCTACAAATCATTGGAGGTTGACCCACTAGGAGCCTTCTCTAGTGTTCCTCACGGAGTTTTACACACCGAAGACATTAGGGTTTACATACATGCAAACATTGAGGAATTTGGGGAATTCAAATTAAGAGACCTCTATCACAAGCAGCTGATTGACAATGCTTTTGAGCTCAAACCAGAGTATAAGGATATTCAGAAGAAATAATTTGAGCAATTTATTCATTTCCCCTGTTTTGAAGAGGATGAATGGGTCCGGTATGTACTGAGCAGGATGCATGACAACTTTCTATGGCTAGATAGACCCTGCAAGATCACAAAAGAGGCAATTAGAGCAGTAACTGGCCTATACTCCTCCGGAGGAGTACCTATCCTCAAATCTGTCAAGAACAACATTGTAACTAAGGCCACCGGATCAAAATTTGACAAAAGGGCAATGACCATTGAAGACATCTCCGATCCAGATATCAAATATGCATCAATGATAATAGGATACAAGATCTACCACTCCAGCAGGGAGAATTCTGTATCCGGAACTGCAATATACACTGCTTATGAAATGTTAAGAAAGAATGCAGAATATGATCTCTGCGAACTACTACTAAGCCAATTAATGGAAAACATACAGAAAATCAAGAAGGATAAGAAGAATTCCTTTAAATATGGTACTCTTATTGTATGTCTATTCTTCTATTTCATGAATGAGCTACCCGGAACAAGTGGATGGGTATGGCAGAATGACAAACCTGTTGCAGTCCAGATAAGAGACTACTTGCATGGACTTGGGGATGCAAAAGCGAGAAATTCAGCTCTATGGGGTTACTTCAAAAACTTTCAGAGCATGATGCAAGCAAGAGAGAGAATTCCTCAATCTCTCATTGAGAAATACAAGGACTCAGTGTGCTTTATGGTTGACACTTATCAGTGCCTAATGGAGGCAGTGGAGCCAAGGACTGTCTGGATCATGCCCATGGGGTATGAAGTTGATGAACAGATAGTGGAGCTGCATGTTCAACACATGCTAAGTCAGCCCAAAGATCCTAAGGCAGAAAGGTTTGGAACCTTTGAGGAGCTGAGTGTAAAAATACATGTAGAACTCAGGGAACCTGAGATTAAAAGAAAGGTAAGAAAAGAAGTAGAGCACATTGCTCAAGGCCTAGGTATCTCAAAGGAGGCACTTGATGCCAGCCGGGAAAAGAGGAGGAAGGCCGAGGAAGAAGAGAAAAGCAAAGAAAGTGCTCCGGTTGGAGCTCCCACCCGGACCAGATCAACAAAGAGATCTGCACCTCCCTCAACCAAAAGTTCAAAACTGGAAGTCCAGGCATCCGGTAAGAGATCAAAGGCAAAAGCCACAAGGGCTTATGGAAGCCAAAAGGATGAAGAGGAAACAGAATCAGATGAGGGAGTAAGAGAAGTAAAGAAATAGAAAAAGAAAGGATCCGGTAAGCCCTCCACAGGCCAAGACAAGGAGGAAATGGCAGAGGTAACTGTTGAAAAGCCCACTCTGTCACTAGAGAGCATAATCAAGTCGGTCACGGTGGATGGAAACCTTCAACCAATGACTGAATCCTATGATGACTTCAGTGAGGCAGACCAAAAGACTCTGCAGGAAGCCACAGTTAAATATCTGAACATATACAATAAGGCTTTCATTGAGATCATATCTCTCATTCCTAAGAGCCTAGAAAAGGAAATGGAAGTAAGAAAGAATAATGCTCATGCCAAAGATCTTGAGATCCGGGAGCAGATAGCTATTCAGCTATATCCTCAAATTGATCCCAAGACAATGAACATTATCTTCAAGGACTGCAAAGATGAGTTCAGAAGCAAAGCCAGGATGAATCAACTCATGCTTGGTGAGACTGACAAAGTGGCTCAAGAAACAGAAGAGATCCTCCGGAAGGCCTTCAAAAGGTTCAATCTTCCTGTTGTAGAGGACTTAGGTGCAGAAACAGCTGTTGATCTGGAATCTTCTGTTCCGGAAGAAGTGAGCCCTGAACAGACAAGTGAGGACTTGGGACCCTCTGCTCCAGAAGAAGTGGCCCATGAACAAGTTAGCATCTCTCCTCCGGTTTCCCCTACAGTCTCTGGATCCAAAGAAGAAGAGCAATTACAGGAGAAGGAAGCAGTGGTGAAGGACAAAGAGGTTGACAGTTCTAAGACTGCAGAAGAGAAGAAACATCTGTCTCCGGCAAGAGACACTGCACAAACTGTTCAACAATTTTTGAGCAAAGAAACTCTAGAGATTGATGAACCGGAGCTTCTAAAAGGCCCATTTGATTTTGACTCTCTCTCTCCGGTACAAACAATGAAGATAGCTTCATTTGCAAATGCCAAGGCAAATGAAAAGCTCCTGAAGTCTCATATGGAAGACTGTGAGTTGATAGAGGCTGCTTCCAGAGTACTTGTGAAGATCATGCCATCAATCCAGATAGATCCGACAGCCTCCACTTCCGGTAATCTAAAAACCTTAGTCAGCAGTGTTGATACACATTTTGATTCTTTAGAAAAATCAGCTGAAGAAAAGGTCCGGAAGGAATTTTTGGATAAGAGATTTTCAGAGATATTAGAATTAATCTCTAAAGACAAAAAGATTGTAAGCATTGGAATAAAGAGCTTAGAGAATGCTCTTAAGGATGGCGGTGATATCTACAAATTTTGTATATCCTGGTCAAAGGCAACAGCAGCATTTGACAAGAAAATAAAAGAGGAACAGGATAAGCTACAAAGCTTATCTCAAAGTTTTGATCCTCTCTCTTCCTCTATAATAAATCAAGAATGTCAGACTATTGCAGTCTTGAACGAAATAAAGAATCTTGAGAAGGAAAGGAAGAACATCACCAACCGGATGGGAGAACTTAGAAGGATTATAATCCCTAAGTTGGAAACCATGCATGAGGCCATCAGTGATGCTAGGACCACCGCCCAAACAAAAGATCCGACAGATCTCAAGCGGGCAGAAGCGTTTGCATTTTTGTTAAGTGGTCACATTTCAATTTTGGACAGAATGAAGCAAAGTTGGGCTACCGAAATGATTCAATTACAGACATCCTTTGCAGACATTCTTCAATATATGTGAGTATGTAAATATGCGGCTAAGTATAAGAAATTTTTGAAAATTTTGATATGCGGACCCTACCCTTTGCCATTGATGTCAAAGGGGGAGTGAGGAGCAGTGAAAAATGAGGAATCCAACTAAGGGGGAGTTCCGGAAATTGTATATAAAGACAGAGCATCAGCAAAGGGGGAGCATAGTGAAAACACTTAGTCATTTTTCACTAAGTGTTGCCATCAATGCCAAAGGGGGAGATTGTTGGCAAGAGACACTATATGGATTCATGGTTGTTGTCATTGATGGCAACAAAGGTCATCCCACATATCCGCAAGTCATGATGTGTCTCTACCGGAAGTCAGAATAAAGAAAGTTGTGGTCCGGTGAAGAAGAACAGAGCATGTGGCAAGGTCCGACAGATTGGTCCGGACCTCTCAGAGGAAGTGTCTTGGTGCAGTGCGGATTTGGGGAAGTCAAGAGGACTACCTTTAGTAGTATATTCCAAGGATTTAGCCTCCGGTGATGGACAAGGAAAAAGATATGAATGGTTAAGTACCGGATTCTTGAGAGACAGTGAAAACAGAGGAAGAACTGACTGACAGAGTATCAGACTGCTTTCCGGATGGGTTACTGTTGATGACAGAGGTTGTGAAGGCATGAATCATGTTTGGCCGACATGATTAATGATATCTACAAGTATATGCTTGATCCGCATTGCTTGGTGAGGAAGGATTCAGCCGACAGAATGAGAGTTTGTAAGAAACTAAGACTGTTCCGGATGCCGACTAGAAAGGTGATGAAACTACTTGTGCGGATATATATAGAGGATGGATTTAGTTGTGAAGTGTTGTGTGGGTGTGGAGAGATATGCGAATAAGTCCAGAGAAAGAGCAGAGGTAGCAAAAAGGATCCGGTATGTGAAAGATAGCAGAACAAAGAACAGAGGAAAGATGAAGTGCAGCAGATCAGTGTACTGAGCCTAACCGGAACTGAACTCCAGCATATGCAGATGCTTCCAATCAGTTCAAGACTGTGATTATCATCACTTTGTAGACAGTGTGTCTTCTTGTAGGCAGTGGGCCTCTTGTGAGCAGTGTGCTCGGGCAGTGAGCCCTAATTGGCAAGTGCCATTTTTGTAATTTCCTATTCTTCTAACAGAGAATAATTCTTGGGTTAATCACCCCGTGGTTTTCTCCCTTAACAGGGTTTCCACGTCAAAAATACTGTGTCATGTGTTTCTTATTTCATGGTTAATGTTTTGTGTTTGTTTTTATGCTGCTTCAATTAAAAGAAAAGTTCAATAAGGGAAATAATTAGGATAACTGATTCACCCCCCCTCTCAGTTATCAACATAGTCACCTAATAAAAGTGGTACAGTTGTGAAGTTTGTCCTCCCAGCTTTCCAATGAGTCCTTGTTTGTGCGATTTCACCTCTGTATGTGAAAGTTACGCTAGAAACACCAAGATGCACAATGACAGCAACCAAAGGCAAATTACAGTTGCCAGATGCGACAAACAGATGCGATCTCTGTCAGTTTATACACGAGGCAGATAAAGGCAGAAGCGACTGATTGTGAGCTAAAAGTGAGCAGTTGTGGGCTAAAAGTGACCTATATCTGTGAAACACAGTCAAAACCCTATCCTGCATAGGCGAGCAATATCAGATCACAAGCGATTCATATCCGTTTAAAAGCGGCATCTTCAGATTCATAAGCGACGCGGTTATATCCTAAAGTGTCCGGTTTCAGGTTAAAAGTGAGCTGTCTGCAAACACAAAAACCCTAGTCTACACAGGCGATCAATGTTAATTCAAAAGCGATGCATATCAGCTCAAAAGCGGGCACTATCAGTCCATAAGTGACACACATGACATCAAAAGCGACGACTGTTATTTTAAAAGCGATCCGAATTAATGCGGAAGCGATCACTGTTAGGCCATAAGTGATTAATTCAGTTGAAAACCCCACAGCAAACAACAAAAACAACAGGCGGGTCCTGTTAATACAAAAGCGATCCAAATCATACCTGAGGCGATCACTGTTGGTTTAAAGGCGATCCAGAAAATGATAGATGCGGCCGATCCCAGTGTAAAAGCGATGCGGATATCCAGAAAGCGGTGGATTTTTGCTCATAAGCGCTGCAAAAATGGATGGAAGCGACAAGTAATAGCTTATATGCGACCAATAAAATGCCAAAAGCGACACATAATAGCCCAAAAGCGATCTGGAGAGTTTCAAGAGACAGAATGCAAATGTTAACCATAAGCGACCAATTTTACCATATGCGGGCTCTTTTTGTTCAAAAGCGAGCACTGTTTGCTTAAAAGCGAGCTAGATTTGACCATAAGCTACTGCTGTTTGCCCAAAGGTGAGTTGATTTAGCCCAGGCGACTGTTGTTTGATCATAAGCGATCTGAATTACCAGAAGCACATTGTTGCAGTCTGGTTGTTGTTTTCTTCACCAAACGCTCCATTTTTCATCAAATTTAGGCAAATTTGTACTCAAAGTTTATGGAAATGGCATCCCGGACGCAATGGTGAGGTTAGATTTGGGCTAAGAGATCATCTACATACATTTTTAGTCAAATCTTTGCAAACTAGGGTTAGAAAAATGCAAATTTTTGCTACAAAAGCTTACAAAAATGAAAGATTGGCGCTCCAAGAGATCTAAACTTCATAAAAACAACTCAAACAAGAGAGGTTAATCAAGGACGTGAGTCCCACTGGGCGTGCCAAAATGTGATAGGTGAAAGTCAGGTGTAGCAGATCAGACATAGTCATGAAACCTTAACCCTACCATCATCAAGGAATCTAATCTAAATAAAATCAAAGAACAATGCAATTCAAGCATAACATCACCTAGACCGTGTGATTCCTTGTTTGAGGGATGTGGACTGCTTCTTCAACAATGAACAATTGCAAAGCTGAAAGCTGCCATGATTGATGATAAAAGCTCAATTAGATAATCAGATGCTCAAGATGATAATGTAGGTGCTATATGATTGCTGGATCCCCCCCCCTCTCATATGGAATGAGAGGGTGTTTATATAGGACTCAACCAAGATCAATCAACGGTGGAGATTCAGAGGCTATGTGAATGGCTAGGATTGAAAGATACTAAATTTAGGTTCCATTAGTTGTGCATGTGAAGGATATGAGTGAAAGTTGTCTTACAATACATGATTGACTGGACAAGTGTTGGAATGTGATGAAAGGTGAGTAGTTAATTCAAATAAAATATTTGAATTAGTTGGGATATGAGTTGGATATTAATTAAATAAATTAAATTTATTTAATTAATAGGATAAATGAATAAAATGGGATAAGATATGGTGTAGAAATTAATTAAATAAATAAAATTTATTTAATTAATTGGGATGAGGATAGGATAAATAGGATTATGATGTGGAATTAATTAAATAAATAAAATTTATTTAATTAATTGGCTAAGTGGGATAAGGATGGGATTGAATGGGATTTAATTAAATAAATAAAATATATTTAATTAATTGGCTTATGATGTCTAGGATAATGGTTTAACAAGGTGTTGCTAGACATGGACAAATTTGGGTGTCTACATTTTGCCCCTCTTTGATACAATGTTCGATAGAGTGTTGTGTCAAAGAAGATATGATATGCGTTTGATAAACAAGTTATGCCCCAGTGTAACTGGCAGGTGATGCCCCCTCGAGAGGTAAGCTAGGCTAACCAGGAAGGGCTGGGTTGGCTCTCGATAGAAGAAAAAGGCTAAAAAGAAGGCTGACACAAAGTAAATGGGAGTTGGATGGAAGAAAATAGGCTGTGGCATAGAAGAATTAGGGTTGTGAGATTGGGATGAGGATAGGATAAATAGGATTATGATGTGGAATTAATTAAATAAATAAAATTTATTTAATTAATTGGCTAAGTAGGATGAGAATGGGATTAAATGGGATTTAATTAAATAAATAAAATTTATTTAATTAATTGGCTTAATGGATTAGGGAAATTAGGACAAAATGCTACAAGATGTCTAGGATAATATTTTAAGAAGGTGTTGCTAGACATGGACAAATTTGGGTGTCTACACATGGTTGAAGATTGTTCCTAAAAGACGTTGTGTGAACACCAGTCTTGGCTTACTTGGTTGTTTTCACTAATTACAAAGATGCATTGAAGATTGTAGAAGCATGTCATGGTGTGAAAGATTGTATCTGAGTCCCAACTAAGGCACGATGTGATCTGCATACATCTTTACATCTTTTCCTTAGCAAATTTTTGTATTAGGTCCAAACCTATTTTATGTATGTTTGTAATGCTGACCTTGGAGATTGTTCCAACAATTAATGAATGTAATGTTGACCTTGATGTACATTCCAAGGTTGATGAATTGTATAAAGGCATGTAATGAAATTGTGAAAATGATATCCTTCGGAAAAAATGTGAAGATGAGTTTAAAGTGTAAAGGCAGAGCAGAGTATAGGAAATGTATTGCGCTTCAATGGAACTGAACCTTGGTATAGAGTAGATGCTATTATCTCAGTTTAGAAACACTTGGCAGTGAGCCACCCCCTGGCAGTGATTTGATCTTTGCAGTGAGCATTTTGGGCAGTGAGCCTCTAATTTTTTCCATTGTTATAACTTATATATTTCGGTGGGCTAACACCCATTGTGGTTTTTCCCTTATAGGGTTTTCCACGTAAAAATCTGGTGTCTCCTGTGTTGAATGTGTGATTGTGATTAAGTTTATGGTTTCATGCTTTCATGGTTAAATCTGATTATCAGTAATTGAATATTTTATGGTTTGATAATTATATGAAGTCAAGTTTTTGTGACAACTAATTCACCACCCTCTCAGTTGTCATGTGTATTGCAAAAATTGGTATCAGTGCAGGTTCCTTGAAAGAAAGCCTAACATCTTGAGGAAGATCTAGGATGTCATTTAAGAAGGAAGCTCCATAGTTTGATGGGACAAATTATGCTCTCTGGAAGGTACAAATGAAAAGTCATCTCCTTTGTCTTGGATATAAAGTGTGGAAAGCTATAGAGACAAAATATACCATGCCTCAAAATGGTTTGACAACTGAAGATGAAATCAAAGAATATGAGTTGAATATAAAGGCTAGAGATGCCCTGTTAAGTGCATTGACTAACACTGAGTTGATAAAGGTTATGGATCTAGAATCTACAAATGAATTTTGGGAAAATTTTAAGAAATTGTATGAAGGAGATGATTTTATCAAAGAAGCCAAGCTACAAGGCTTGAAAGCAAAGTATGAGAGTTTAAAGATGAACGAAGATGAAAACGTAACATCCTTCATGCAAAGAGTTGATGAACTTGTCAATGGAATAAAAGGTATGGGAGGAACTATTAGTGATAAGGAAGTTGTAATGAAAATTCTTAGATCACTACCAAAGTCCTACAGTCACAAGGTAGCTGTAATTGAAGAAGTAATGACTGTAAAAACTATCGATAGAGATCAATTACTTGGAAAGCTTACAACCTTTGAGATGAGAGATTTTGGTGATGCCCTCCCAAAAGTTGAGACTGTTTTCAAAGCCAGTACTTCTGATAAGATCTTCAGAGCTGAAAAAATAAAAAGTGGAGCCTATTGATGACTTTGATGAAATTGAAGCTAACTTTGTTCACAGATTGCAAAGAGGCTCCAGTAAGTTCAAAGACAAATTACCTTTCAAATGTTTTTCATGTGGTAAAGTAGGTCATTATGCTTCTAGATGTCTTGAAAGAATTGAAAGGAATAGAAAAAGATTTGAGAATAGGCCTAGAGCTCCAAAGAAATGCTACTATGTTAGAGATTTTGATGATGAAGGTGTGACTGATGACGAATTTGATGATGCTAGCACTAGTGCAAATGAATGCTTGTTTATTGCTATTAAAGAAGAACATGTGTCTACTAATTCTACTAATTGTGTGAAGGAAGAAAAACTAGTGGAAGAAAGTGCTTTGGCTATTTAGGTTGAGAAAGATAAGAATGAATTGATTATTGATAGTGGATTCTCACATCACATGACTAGTGACAAAAGTAAGTTTGTGAGTTTGGAAAAATATGATGGAGGATTGGTTAGGTTTGGAGACAATGCAGCTAGTAAGATTTGTGGAAAAGAATCTATTTCATTTGATGGAAAGCATAATACTGACAATGTCCTATATGTGAAGGATTTGAAGAATAATATTTTGAGTGTTGGTCAGATGTGTGATAAAGGTTATGATCTGAGATTCAAAGACAGTGGGTGCAAGATCATGGAAAGCTCCGTAACTATGATTGCTACCAGTAAGAAGACCAGAGGTAACATCTATCAATTAAGAGGAACTAATGATTATTGTTTATTATCCCAAGTAGATGAGAGTTGGTTGTGGCATAGAAGGATGTGTTATATAAACTTTGATAATCTAGCAAAGATACGTTTAGGTCAGACTGTGAGAGATTTACCAAAACTTGTGAAACCCACCAATACAATTTGTAAGGAATGTCAGTTAGGGAAGCAGATAAGAACACGTTTCAAGAGCAAAGAGCAATTTTCTACTAGTTTCCTGGATCTAGTACATACAGATCTATGTGGTCCTACAAGGATAAGAAGTCTACAAGGTGACTGGTACTTCATGTTTCTTATTGATGATTATTCTAGGATGACTTGGATTACTTTTCTAAGAGACAAATTTGAAGCCCTAGAGAAATTCAAATCCTTCAAGGTAATTGAAAATGAAATAGAGATGAAAATCAAATGCTTGAGGTCTAATAGAGGAGGTGAGTTCATATCAAATGAATTCAACATTTTTTGTGAAGAAAAAGGAATAAAAAGATAGTTGTCTGCACCTAGGACTCCTTAACATAATGGAGTTGTGGAAAGAAAGAACAAGATAGTTCAAGAGGCTACTAGAACAATGATGAAGGAAGGAGGTTTGATGGAATATTTCTAGAAAGAAGCTATACATACTGTTGTTTACATTCAAAACAAAGTTCAAGTGAAAGCAAATGGTACTAAAAATCCCTATAAATTGTGGTATGGAAGAACTCCTACAATAAAATATTTCAAATTCTTTGGAATCAAATGCTATATCAAAAGAGATGAAGATCTAGGGAAATTTGATGCAAGGTCTGATGAAGGAATCTTTCTTGGATACTCTAATAAGAGTAAGGCCTACCAATGCTACAATAAGAGATTGAAGAAGATTATTTAAAGTGCTAATGTGAAAGTTGATGAAGACAGAGGAAGAATATCATATCTGAGTGACTATAAATCAGATGAACATGTTGTTATAGCAAGTGAAGAAAAAGTTGAATAAGAATATAGTCAAGATGAAGAAGAAAAGGCTCCAAAAAATGCTCCTAAGACTCCCAGGTATGTAAGAATTAATCATTCTGAAGATTAGATTATAGGAGACAAAACTAATGGAGTATTGACAAGGGAAAGAGCTACAGAAGAACAAGTGAATTACTATTTGCTCTCTACAGTTGAACCAAAAACTATGAATGAAACTTGTAATGATGAAAATTGGGTAAAGGCAATAAGGAAGAACTAATGCAGATAGAGAAGAATGAAACTTGGGAAATAGTTCCTAGGCCTGCTGACAAAAATGTTATTGGGACCAAATGGGTTTTCAGGAATAAGTTGAATGAGAATGGAGAAGTTGTAAGGAATAAAGCAAGGCTTGTGTGCAAAGGATATTCTCAAATTGAAGGAATAGATTTTGAAGAGACTTTTTCTCTAGTAGTTCAGATTGAAGTAATCAGAATGTTTCTGGCATTTGCAACTCACAAAGATTTCAAAGTGTATCAGATGGATGTGAAGTCTACATTTCTAAATGGTGAGTTGGAATAGTAAGTCTACATTGAGCAACTAGAAGGATTCCAACTATCAGATCAAGGTGTTATGGTATATAGGTTGAAGAAAGCATTGTATGGACTTAAGCAAGCTCCTAGAGCCTAGTATGCAAGGTTGGATTGGTACTTACTAAAGTTAGGGTTCAATAAAGGTACCACTAATAGTAATCTCTATTTTAAGATTAATGGTGATCAAATTTTGATTGTTGAAGTCTTTGTTGATGATATCATCTTTGGAGGCAATGAAGCTATGTGTATGAAATTTGCTGGTGAAATGCAGAAAGAGTTTGAGATGTCTATGTTTGGTGAGATAAATTTCTTTCTGTGTTTGCAAATCAATCAATCAAATAAAGGAATCTTCATATCTCAGTCTAAGTATGTGAAAGAGTTGTTGAAGAAGTTTGGGATGGAAGACTCTAAGCTGGTATGTACTCCCAAGGTGACTGGCTGCAAGTTAAGTAAAACTAATGAATCACCCAAGACTAATCAGAAAAAGTACAAATCCATGATTGGAGAATTGCTTTATCTAACTCAAACCAGACCTAATATTATGCATGCATTTTGTCTTGTTGCAAGATTTCAAGCAAATCTAAGAGAATCACATGTGATGGCAGTATAGAGAATCTTGAGGTATTTAAAAGGCACACCAGATCATGGCTTATGGTATCCAATGAATAATGATTTGACTCTTAGTGCTTATACAGATGCTGATTGGGTCAAAGATGTTGATGACAGAAAAAGTACAAGTGGAGGTGCTTTCTTTTTGGGTAATAGATTGGTTTCATGGCTAAGCAGGAAACAAGACTCAATCTCTTTGTCAATTATAGAAGCAAAATATATGCAGAAGTATGTTGTTGTACTAAAGTGTTATGGATGAAGCAGACTTTGAGGGACATAAGAGTTGTGTATGAAGATCCAGTTGCAATCTTGTGTGACAATACAAGTGTTATAAATATTTCAAAGAATCTAGTGATGCACTCAAGAACAAAGCATATATCTATAAGCTATCACTTTCTAAGAGAAAAGGTGACAGAAAATGAAGTAAAGTTGGAATATGTGACCATAAAGGATTAGATTGTAGATATCTTCACCAAGCCTCTTCATAAGGATACTTTTGAGTATCTCAGAGAAAAGCTAGGGGTCATTACCCCTCCTACCCTAAACTAAGATGCATAGAATTGCATCAGTCCAGCGGTGCCCCAAAGTCTCATTCTTTGATCTGGATTGATGTTCTGAGAGCTACCTCTCAGGGGGAGTAGCTAAATGTTACTAGTATGAGTTCTTGAAAAAGAAAGTATTGATATCAGAGAAAGTTCAGTTGGAGCTGAGTAGCAGGATGCAAGTAATGTCAAATGGGGAGAGAAATCATGTGAAAAAATTAGAAAAGAAAGGGTACAAATGTGTAAAGAGAAAGGGGAGAATCTTGTCTTGATGGTCTTCATAGTTTTTCACATCATATGTTGCCATCAATGACAAAGGGGGAGATTGTTGCAAGTATGTGCCTAATCAGTGTTGTCATTAATGTCAACATATCTGTGTTGTCATTAGTGTCAACTGTGCTCTTATTTTGTTGCTTGATTGTAATGAGTGAGATGCTATGTATTTATCTATGTAAGTGATCTTGATGTTGAGGATATTGAGAAAATTAGCTCCTCTAGTGGAAACAGTGTGTTGCAGTGGAAATAATGTATTGTAGTTAGAAGAATAGTCCAGAAGTTTTCTCTGCATTTCCTAAAGATTGAATATCTTTTCTCGTGGTTTGGAAGTTATTTAGAGCCATGTATAAAGATGTTATGTTTTGAGTTTGAGCTCTCTACATGAAGATTTGGGTGAGTTGTGTTTACCAGAGTGAAACATACTTTTTCTGTGTATTCAGTTGTGATAGAAGGAAAGTATCCTGCTCCGCATTTCTCTGCATTGATGTTTTATAGTCTACAGTTCTGGAATTAAGTTTGTAATGATGATAAGTGCCTTCAACTCTAATGGTTCATGGTTTGGTGGTCCGTAATTGATTTTTCCTTTATGGCAATTGATGATAGTTAAGTTCATGTTCTCCGAATTGATGAATCTCATGGATAAAGTGGTTAGAAGTTGTGTAGATGTTCCTGGTGATTACAGTGTGCTTGTGAATGTCTCTTGATCATGTTCCTACCTTCAGATTGGTCTGCGAAGAGAAATTTGGATCATAGTTGAAGACTATTCCTAAAAGACTTAGTGTGAACACCAGTCTTGGCTAACTTGGTTGTTTTCACTAATTGTGAAGATGCATTGAAGATTGTATAAGCATGTCATGGTGTGAAAGATTGCATTTGAGTCCCATCTAAGGTACAATGTGATCCACATACATCTTTACATCTTTTCCTTATAAAATTTTTGTATTAGGTCTAGACCTATTTTATGTATGTTTTTAATGCTGACCTTGGAGATTGTTCCAACAGTTGATGAATGTAATGTTGACCTTGATGTACATTCTAAGGTTGATGAATTGTATAAAGGCATGTAATGAAATCATGAAAATGATATCCTTGGGAAAAAATGTGAAGATAAGTGCGAAGTGTAAAGTTAGAGTAGAGTAGAGGAAATGTATTGTACTTCAATGGAACTGAACCCTGGCATGGAGTAGATGCTTTTGTCTTGGTTCAAAAACACTTGGTAGTGAGCCACCCCCTGGCAGTGAGTTGATCTTTGTAGTGAGTATTTTGGGTAGTGAGCCTCTAATTTTTAGTATTGTTATAACTTATATATTTTTGTAGGCTAACACCCACCATGGTTTTTCCCTTATAGGGTTTTCAACATAAAAAATCTGGCATCTCCTGTGTTGAATGTGTGATTGTGATTAAGTTTATGGTTTCATGCTTTCATGGTTAAATCTTATTATCAGTAATTGAATAGTTGATGGTTTGATAATTATATGAAGTCAAGTTTTTGTGACAACTGATTCACCCCGCCTCTCAGTTGTTCTATGTATTTCAATACACAAGCACCTCTCCAATCACAACATCCATTCAAATCTCAACCACACCATCAACCTCAAAATCCTTTAACAAGCTATATACGTCCCACACAAACATATCACTTGACCACTCATTGAAAACCTCCCCATGTTGCTTGCATGCAACATCAACATGCTACCCAACACCAACAACCACCTTTCCAATCACAACATGTGTATAACTCATCTACCCACACCTCACCACAACATCAAACATATGGATCCCATGTTTACTCACAAGCTATAGGTCTACCTCCATATATCCCACAAAAATATGCTATCCCACAACAACAATCATCATTCCATCAACAACCACAACAATCACCACTTCAAACCACACCAAAACCTCCTCTTGCCAATACTTTTGATCAAGAATGGTAAGAAATGAAAAACACTCTCAAGAACCTCCAACTAGGGACTCAAAAGAAACACTATAAGTTTGAAGACTTATGTCCCTATCCGTTTGATCGAAACATGGCAACCATACCTTTTCCTCAACACTTTGAAGTACCCAAATTTGATAAATACAAAAGAAAAGGAGATCCTTGTGACCACATCAAGGAATTCTTCATGGAATGCCAAGAAGTGCCCTATGATGATCAATTCCTCCATTGTATTTTCCATGAAGCTTAGGAGGCCAAGCCTTAGAATGGTTTATGCACTTTCCTTATGGCTTCATCTCCACCTTTGCCAACCGATTGCAAATATTTGTCACCCATTTCTCATACAATATAGAGCACAAAATCACCATGCTCAACCTTTGCAACACCAAACAATGAAATTGTGAAAGTTTTTCCACATACTTACAAAGATGGAGTGCCATTTCTAGTAGGCTACCTTAGAAAACACCTAAAAAGCAACTTGTACATATTTTCATCCAAAACTTGAACCAAGAAATTTCCTTCCACCTACAAGTGAATTGGGCATCCACCTTTGATAAAATCATAGAGAAAGGTATCACCATTGAAAAGGCCCTTATAGAAAAAGGTTTAGTCAAGATCTACACTAGAAATGACAACAACAAACCATGCAATGACAAACCTAAATTTTGGGCTAAGAAAAAAAATGTTGTAAGAGATGGGGCTATTGATTCCAAGTTCATTCAAATAGCCACTCCTAAACCTAAAGAAGCACATGTTGTACAAAATATTTCAAACAATGTCTCGGTGCCATCCACTCAACCAAAAAGAAACCATCCCAACAATCCAAAATGTAAGTACACTCCTTTGGGTGAACCTCTGGAAGTTGTGTTCCAAACACTTGTCCAAGCCAACATGGTTGAGTTTTCCATGATTAAAACTTTTAATAAAAACCAACCTAAACCCACATGGTATAAAGAAAATGAGTATTGTGACTACCATTGTATCAAAGGACACTCCATGAGAAAATGTATGAAATTGAAGAACTATATCCAAGAGCTCGTCGATTGCGGCGATATCCTACTAGAAGGGAATAACAATATCTCATCCAATGATGGCTTAGGAGTTTACCAAGACCCTCTTCCAAATTGCAATAACCAATCCACATCCAAACCATCATCCTCCAACACCAATCCCAACAACCAAGCCAACAACATCAACTACAACAACATTCCACCTCCTTCCGATAATGTAGTAGGCTGGATTGATTTCAACTCTACTCACATTGCCACCATAAAAATAAAAAAACAATACCCCCAAATGTGTCGATACCACCCGATGTGGGTGTATAACTATCAAGGGACTATCCCATCCTCCACCACTACCACTTCCAAATACAACCTCCTTGACCATCTTGGGAAGACCCTGCACAAATCTCCATCTTGGAACTCCTTAAGACATCTACCATCCAACACAAAATCCTTGACAAAGCCCTCTAAGAATCCCATGTTTCCACCAACATTCCACCCACACAATTCCAAAACTTGGAGGACCAATTTTCCTCATCCTACCATCTCACTTTTAGCCAATTCGACAAGCCACCTATTGACCCCATCCATAACAAAGAAATCCATATCGAAGTCCAAATCACCAATCACAAAGTCAAGAGGGTCCTCTTGGATAATGGATCTAGTTTGAGCATATGTACATTAAAGTTTATAAAACTTTTGGGGTATTCAACAGCTGATCTAGAATCTTTGGTCATCTCCATCAAAGCATATGACAACATAGAGTGAGAATTAGAAGGTACTATATGTCTCCCTATCAAAGTGAGTTCCCTCACGCTACCCACTCTATGTCATGTAGTTGATCTTGACCTCTCCTACAATAGTCTCATTGACCAACCATGGTTTTACACCATGCAAGCTGTCCCCTCCAACTATCACCAATGTGTCAAGTTTCCCCATAATGACATCAAAGTAACTATTCATGCCAATCAAAAACCATTTGAGTATTGTAAAGTTTTGTAGGTTGTCTATGATAGACAATTTCATTGTCCAACACCTATGGGGAATACCTCAAAGACTCCTCATACACACCATACACCTCATCTAATCCTTCATCCACTGCATGCACCACAACCAATCCATCACCTGCGTCTAGTTCATCATCTACTATGATACCTTAAGTATCCTAGGTCAAGATCATAGACAAAGGGTGTGGTGAATATGAGCTTCATAATGCCTTCCATGTGGGACAATTGCCTTTGTCCCTCTACTCCCATGGCTATCACCTATAGAAAAAGGCTCAACAACATAAGTGCAAGGTTGATAACATGATCACCTTCATCCCAGCATAGGTCTTTTGTGAAGAAGAAGCCACAAAAACATCCTTGAATGATTGGTTATACCATGATGAGACCCCTCTAGCAAAAGTAGATCTTGAATATTTCAAGGGTAACTATCTTGTACCATTCCAAATATATACCAAGATGCCCTACCATGGAAAATGACTTGGTATCAATAAACAAGGCACCACATAACCCATCATTGTCAATCCCAGATCTCCCAAGCAATATGCAAAGTATTTTTGTTTAGGATATGCATCACCCACTATGATTATCCATGGATGCACTAAAACTTTGGTAGATGTGACCAAATCCTCTTCTATTATTAAGAAAATTACATCGAGTGTCATCATATCTTCATGCGAAGATCTTTATCTTTCATGCATATTCCCTGACAATCCCATCTTCCTCATTGACCTTCCCCTCATCCATCTTGATCCCATTTCCTGGGATTACTAAGGACCACTACCTCTCTATATGTTCGTAAATGATGAGGCCCTCTCTGCATTCCTAGAACTCTACAATACCTCATAATATGGCATATGCTTGCATGCTAATATCTACTTTGGGGAAGAGGATATCCTTAGTCCAAATAAAAAATCACAAAATAGAAAATTGTCCCCTAGTGAAAACCTCTTTGAGGCGCTATCAGACACAAAAGAGAAAAATAAAGATGTATCTCCTGGTGAAAACCTCTATAAGGTGCTAGGAGATGAGGATCTCCATCTTACTCCCATACCCTCCTACCAGTAGGAATGTTCCACCATCCTAATTGAAGGCACACAAGAAATCAACCTTGGCACACATGAACAACCTAAGCTCACCCATATTGCAGAAAACCTCGCTATCAAAGAAGAATCCAATCTTTCAATCATGCTCCATGAGGCACCTGATGTATTTTCTTAGTCTAATGCAGACATGCAAGGGTTAGATCCTTCCTTGGTGTTCCATCATCTTGTGGTACATCCAAAATCACAACAAGTCAAACAAAAACTTTGCAAGATGCATACTCAAGTTGTCCTTCCTATCAAAGAAGAATTGCAGAAACTATTGGAAGTCAGATCTAGTAACCCTATAGACTATCCTGAATGGGTCTCCAACATTGTTCTAGTTTCTAAGAAACTTAGGCACATTCGAGTATGTACAAATTTTTGTGACCTAAACAAAGCACGTCCAAAAGAGGACTTCTCACTTCCCAATATTGACATTATTAAGGATTTAATAGCTGGACATGAAATGCTCTCCCTCATGGATGGATTCTCATGATATAATCAAATTAGAATTGCCCCTAAAGATCAACATAAAATGACTTTCACCTATCCATAGGGTAGCTACTGCTAGCAAGTTATGCACTTTGGCCTTAAAAATGTAGGAACAACTTATCAACGTGCCATGACTACCATCTTCCATGACATGCTGCACAAAATCATGGAAGACTATGTGGATGATATCCTTGTGATGCAGAGGAAAAAAACAAATCAACTTCATACTCGCATTTTTCATAACATAACATGACCAACACATGGTCTCTAACCCAATAACTTCATTCTACACCTTCCAAGATGTCCAACTCCAATCAAGACTCTTCTAACCCAATGTGTAGGGTCTGCAGGACAATAATTCCTACCATACCTTTCAAGGACAGTAACACTAACCTCCTAGAATGATCTCTATTGGGGACAAACCCAAACTCATTCAACCAACCAAACCAACAATATGGTACACACACATCTAGTGCCTTCATTGGCAAATAAAAAAAAATACCTAATTTACCTAGTTTCTTTCTCAAGGTGACTGTCTTCAGAGATGACTGTTAGAGACAGATGTAGGCAGCAAGGACAGGTTTCATGGAGGATTTTGTTCTATCCTCTATCTGAGGATCATTACAGGACTTAGAACACCTTGCATCAATAGTAATGATTAACATTTCATAGGGTTTTTGCCTCCACAGTCAGTGGTCTCCATCATCCAAGTGCTGTTGTCCTCTACTCCATCCAAAACATAATTCTGCAAGGTCATTTACAAGTTAAACTCAGACCACACCATCTTCTTGCCTCCCCAAACCTCCACAAGGCATTTCCCTCACTAACATACAACCCATTCCATTGATTAGGGCAGACAAAGATCAATGGAATGGGCAGAAATCCATCAGGTATTCAAACAAAGCCCTAACTTAGGTTTTCCAACCTGTTTACAGAGAAAGGAAGAATACAAAGATGTAAACAAGTGTCAAAAGCCCAAATCACTTGCAAAAGGAAGGTTACTCACCCCACTAATTCTCCATTACAAGAACCAATCACCATTCGATCGTACAGGTACGGGGCATGCAAGATAATAGCGAGTTCTTTAACTGTAACAGTAGATTTAAAAGCAGTTTAATGTTCTATGGTCATAAAATTCTTTTCTTTCAATATCAAGGGTCCAAACTTATCTTGATGGATAGTCAACTCATTCCTCTTTACTTCCAAACATTCAAAGCTTCATGACAGAGCCGTACTACACAGAGGTATGGGCTTTAATGCACAAAAACTCAGAAAAAAGCAGAAAAACTTAGGAAAGGCAGGAAAATAGTTGTTCTTGTTATTTTCTTCAATTCCTCTGAATGGTTGTTCTTACCATGAGTCATCTTTGGCTTCAAATAGCCTTCTACAAAGCATGGAGTTGTTTGGGATTCCATATAACTCCTCAACCATTAAATTTTACTTACTTTCTAACTGCAACACTAGATGACAGTTTTAGAAATTGTCCATTCTTGGACTGCACCGGTGGCCTTTTTGAGTTTAACAATCTTTTTAATATGTGGTTTAACCTTTGATTAACCTTGGACAAGGATTTTAACCACCTCCTAACTTTTGACAAGGTGTTAACACATCTACACACCTTAGACATGCCTTTAAAGGCTTACAAACACTAAAAACTTTAAATGACTACCTATGACTACAAGACTGTCCTACCTAGGACTAATAACATAACCATAGTAGATTCTAGCTATTTAGACATAGTCCATTACAAATATGGCTTTCAAGCCTTATTACACCATTGAAAATGGTCTCAATGACCCAATTGACTTTACAACCAACTTGAACATTTAACTAAAACTTAGACATCTAGGTGCTCTTGCACCACCTTGGGAAGTCAAGAACAAGATAAGAACACATTAATATTCTATGACATATATTTGAATGCCTTAGAGAATATAAGCTCCATCTCAATCCTAAGAAATGTGTCTTTGGCATTACATTAGGCAAACTCTTAGGATTCATCATCTCTCTTAGAGGTATTGAAGTACACCCAACTAAGGTCACCGCTATTATAGAAATGCCACCTCCAAAGACTCTCAAGCATCTTTGTAGTCTCCAAGGAATACTTCAGGCTATTCAAAGGTTCATCTCTCAACTCATAGATAAATGCCAACCATTTGGATCAAAACTATCAGCAAGCATTTGAATACATCAAGGAACAATTAGCTTCACCTCTAATCCTTATGGCACCCATCCCTAGAAAGCCCCTACTATTGTACATGTATTAAAAACTTCAATATCAATGGGGGCACTTTTAGCACAACATGATGACACTGGCAATGAAAGGGCTATATACTACATCAACAGGACTTGTTTTCTATGAGCTTAACTACACATCCATGGAACAAGCATGTCTAGTTGTTGTCTTCTGCTCTCAAAAGCTATGACACTACATGTTAAGTCACTCAATCAATCTCATCTCCAAAGTCAACCCTCTCACTCGTACCTACTTTCTAAGACCTCACTCACAAGATGAATGGCAAAATGGGTAATTTTACACAACAAGTTTGACATTAAGTATGTTGATCGAAAAGCAATCAAAGGACAACTATTAGTAGACCAGTTAGCTAAAGCACCTCTCATAGATCATCAACTTCTTTCCATCAATTTCCCAGATGAATCCATCCTTACTACTATAGAGTCAAGAGTCTAGAAATTGTACTTTGATGGTTCCTTCTCAAATCACGATTCAAGGGCAGGAATACTTTTGGTCACTCCCCAAGGAGATTACATTCTCAAAGCATACAAGCTTTCCTTCCCTTGCACAAATAATGTGGTTGAATATGAAGCCTTGATCATTGGTCTTAAAACAACATCTCAATGGAACATCCAGCAATTACAAGTCTGGAGAGTCCTAGTTGGTTATCAAATAGGTCAGTGGTGGATACCTCACTAAGGATAAAAAACTAGTACCCTATAAGAAAATGGTTGATGAATACAATTAATTCTTCACCTACATTCAGTTTGAATAGGTGCCTCACCTTCATAAAAAAGTAGTTGATGCCATGGTCACAATTGGGTCCCTATTGGATATGCCTCATGATAGTCATTAGTGTTAGTTTCTTGTGGAACAACTCCTCAAGCCAACATATCGAGTCATCGAGTCAAACATTATATGTAAGATTGTTGGTCCTAAAAATCCTTGGTATCATGATATTTATGCCTATCTCCAACATCACACCTTTCCCCCTGATTCCTCTCACAAACAACAAAGATCCCTCATTCTCTGAGCCTCTCTCTACACCATTCTCATTGATACCCTTTATCGCTGAAGCTATAATGGCACTCTCCTACGATGTTTAAACATGGAAGAAGCTTACCTCACACTACACAATGTCCACATAGGTATCTGTGGTGCCCATACACGCAGTATTGTCTTATCCAAAAAATCTTATGTATAGGATATTATTAGCCAACAATGGAGCATGATGCATGCGGATATGTAAAGAAATGTAGGCCTTGTCAGCAGCATAGAGATCTCATAGATGTTCCCTCTCAGGCATTGCAACCAATCACCACACTATGGCCCTTTTCTCAATGGGGCCTAGATCTCCTTAGCAAGATTCACCTGCCCTCTTTTGATGGACACAAGTTCATCATCACCTCCATTGAGTACTTTACCAAGTGAGTTGTGTTATGCTTGAATTTAGCTGACTCAATTTATAGGATAACCCCTACAAAACTTGTCCTTTTCGTAGCCCATGAGCTCTAAGCACACAAAATGAGGAAAAATTCAATTGGCCTCATGCATGGTTAAACGCCTCAGAAAGTCATTTTGAATCACATTGAGTTTGCCCCTTTCAAAAAAGTAAATCAAGTTTTGCTCATACTTAGCATTTTTACCTGATGTACAAAGTTAGAGAATTTCTTCGACATTACACTTTTGAATGTTTTTAGTTGTGTAGTTGCAGAGAAATTCTCTGCTACTACATATGCAGGCATGGAAGAATTCTTCGTAAATGCATATTAAGACAACATGTGCGGCATTAATAGCAATTAAATGCAGGTTTTATATATATTTTTCCCTCATTTAATTTCATTTTAACCTTGGTTTTTTACCATTTCTTGTCACCATTTTCAAAGCTTCCTTCGACCCTCCCATTTGTCATGAGTTTTCTTGTTTATACAGATTTTTGATTGTGGATTTCCTTCAATCTACTATAATCACATGTAAGTCCTTTTTGCTCTTTTCATTTGTTTCTTTTTGTTTCTTTTTCCTTTCATCTTTTTTCTATTGAGTTCAAACCCTAGGTTTTATGTTTGTCAGCCGTTGTGAACCTAGTCGAGGGTCTCAGAGATTTTCTCCAACCCCTAAGGATAACGATCATATGTATTGTTGCTCAGAGAATAATCTCCAAGCAACATTGCTATACCACTATTGAAGCCTTGCTTACGATGTCGTTTTAAACAGTCATGTTGTTTTAAACCTTGTAAATAAAGGTTTAAACTACCATTTCAACCACATTGAACTAATGTGTTGTTCAAAGAATTTTCTCTAAACAACATTACTAGTCTTTAAGTCTGGTGTTGTTCGAAACAATTCTCCAAACAACACCCCTAAAACAACACCTAACCTTGGTCAAAAGTTAGCCTTGGTTGAAGTGACAAAGAAATGACTTTTTAGAGAAAATTCTTCAAAAGTCATAACCTAAGTATTACCCAAAAATGACTTTCGAAGAATTTTCTCTGAAAGTCATAAATATGCATTTCCCATTCTGTACTTTAGAGAAAATTCTCTGAAGTACATAACTCATATCCACCCAATATGTACTTCAGAGAATTTTCTCCAAAGTACATAATCTCTGCACTAAGTCAAAATGCAGGTCAGAGAAACTTCACCGGCCTGCATCTAAATGATCTACCTCAAATGCAGTTTGGATAATTTTCTCTGACCTACATCTTGTTGAATTTTTTCCCTTATACAAGGGTAGAGAAATTCTTCACCCCTACTCTTCAATTTCTACCCAATGTAGTTCAGAGAATTTTCTCTGAACTACTCAACTTGATCTATCTCATGTAATGCAGAGAATTTTCTCTGACCTAAACAAATTACTATTTAGATGGAGAAGTGCAATTTTTCTCTAAAATTACATATTTCCCATCAAGAGAAAATACTCTTAACTCTGCAGAATTTCAACATCATCTTGCAGTTTCTCACCAAATGTCAAAGGCCTCTCCTGTGAAGAACATGAAGTTCAAATATCGAAGGGTAGTTCCAGTGTCCTCTATGGAATCAAATGTAGAAAACATTAGGGAAACTGATATTGGCCATGTGGATATTGCTGAATTTGTAGAGAGGTAGAACAAGAAACCACTTGCACCTGACATGCAGGTTGTTCTTGACAATAGTATTCACTTGGCATCTACTTTCCTAGTGTCAGCACAGAATCCAAAATTTGTCTTGGCAACAGCTACTCACTTTGACCCAGAGAGCAAGTCCATAAAGGATGTCGATGGTAAAGTATTGATTCAACTAGAGGAAGAATTCTTTGACAAGATTTTTAGTTGCCCAGATATTGAAGAGTACTCAGATGTTACCATGGAATTAGCTCAATATTATTATGACAAGAACATGGAGAGGTGCAAGAAAAACATTAACTCTCAGTGGCTAAAGACTTCTAGTCCTACTATAGAAAGGTGGCCGAAAAGAATATATCGAAGTGAGTTCCATGAAGAGATAGGAGATTTGATTACACTCTTGAGTACAGTCAAAGGGCTCCCAACATCCAATACATTTCAGGATTAGATGTATCAGTATATTTCATCATCAAGAAGGGCAATTTCAGAAGCTCTACTGGGGTAAACAAATCAGCAATGCTATTTTCCAACAACTCTTTGAGGTAATTACTTCTCTGAAGTTCTATATGACATCTTATTTGGTATATGTTGTTGCTTGCATGAGGTATTTTCCTATCTTGTCTTCCATTGGTGATAGAAGACAAGTACTAGTGTACGAATATCATCCATAATTGACACTGAAGGAGAGTCTAAAACATTTTAGAAGGGTCAATGATGCCTTTTTCTACAAGTACATTTGCATGATTGATAAGGATCTGATCAAGAAGAGAGTTTCAGATACAACATGGGAATAGGTGAAGAAGGTTGGCTACATATTCCTTTAATTTCCAACCTTTACCTATATCATAGTTGGGTGTTTTAGTGAACAACCCTATATGTTGCCAAGGTATCTGGGTGACAAATTTATATTGGTGGAATTATGCAAGAAAATGATGAATGTACACAAAAAAAAAGTATAGTCTCATAGATCCAGCTTTATGTTTCCAGTTACTATTGGCCGGTACACAGTGTCAACTACCCCAAAGGCCAAGTTAATGGAAGCTGAGTTACAATGGATCACCCTCAAAAGATTCAAGAGACAAGTTGATTTTGACTACAAGGGGATGACAGATAAGCTAAAAGGTAACTACACTCATGTACATAAAATTGAAGAAATATGGGTTGAGTGTAGGAATGATGAAGAAGTAAGGAAGCTAGACTACAATTGACTAACCTTAGAACAAATCATAGATTTCTATCTTGTAGATATTCTTGAAGATATCTAGGATAATGGTGATATATTGGATCCTCTGTATGAGAGTAATAAAACTGATTCAACCCCTCTTCCACCAATTCAATGGTCACATTAGGAGTCCACTTCCATAAGGGATAGGTTTCAACTTGTCCTTACTAATACCAATATCTAGTTAGAAAGGAAAGGGATAAAGATAGAGCTATTCAAGATAGGTTTAGAAGAGGAGCATGTTGAAGGAGATTCTAGCAAGAGAGAGGAGTTTAGGACTAAGAATAAAGAAGATACTCTTGGTTCTACACAAAAGCTGAAATTTGTTTTCAAGAACAAAGGTGAGAAAGGCATGGGTAAAGAGAAAGAAGGAACATCTACTCAACTAGATGTTGAAGAAAATCCTGTTGTGGATGAAGCATAAGTTTCTTTGGTAACTTCTCAGTTGGAGTCATCCCAGGTGTTATCTTCTTCCTCACCTCCTGTTGTTTAAGCAGTGCAATCTCCACCTGTTGTGTCTCTTACTCCTACTATTTCTATACAAACCATTTATTCATCTCCTTCCTCACCCACAAGTGATTCATTTTTCCAAAGCCCACCTCATGGCACCATGGACCAAATGTTTGGATCACTTTCCTCTTTTCCCACTCCCACACGTCTATCACATCCACCTTCCAGTCCATTCATTACTACCTAGTTGGACATTGATAAGTTCATGTCTACTTCCGCACCTAATATGCCAAGCAATGTGAACCCCACTGCTATTTTGACCCAAACACCACCCATTGTCACCACTACTCCCTTGGTATCCACTACATTATTGAATACTTCCATTTCATTTTCCATTCCATCCATCTCACAAACCATTGATCCTACCCCATCGTCATAATCATTGGTGACACAAACTGAAAAAGAATTGTCCACTCTTCCCCCTTGGTTAATTTCTCAGAAGCCAAAGAGGAAGAAACAAGCAGTGTCACCTGATGACTTTGATTTTGGTCAACTAGTTCCAGCAAAGCCTAAATCAGCAAAGAAGGATAAAACAATATCAAGGGTGATCATTGATTCATCTAGTAATAAGTATGTTGAGGTTGTTATGCCTCCAAAGGATTAAAATATTGAAGATGTCCAAGCTAATGATTATGCAATTTCATGGATAGAACTTGGTAAGCAAACACATGAAGGTGCCAAGGAGGACCTGCAAGCAGTATTGACCACTTTGCTTGAGAGGTATGACAAAGACAAGTTGATCAAGGATCAACTCAAGATTTAGATAGAACAACTAACTTCCATTCTACTAAAGACAGTCCAATCTTTTGAACAAATAGAACCAGTTGGTACCAGTGTTGATGAAGAAGCCATTCAATGTTAGGAATTTGTAGGTCAAATAAAACCAATTCCACATAACCAAATAGGAGAAAAGATACAAAAAATAACCATAATGCAAAGTCCAAATGAATAATCAATGAGATAACACATGACATACCCTAGGAAAACCCTCAAGAGGGAAAAACCTAGCCTCCAAAAGCATCCAAACTTATATGTATTATTCAATAATAAAGATATTATAATGCATGCCATGAGTCTCCATGAATACCTCTAAACCAACAAGGCCTCCACTGCATCCTCCATATGTCCAAGCATGAATCCACACATCACCTACCATGCTTCACAATATGTACTTACAGGAGAGAGCTCAATACAATGGCAGCCTCCTACAAACCTCCAATCCACCTACAATGAAATAGCCAACCCTTTTCCAACCACTAACCATGTGCTTGCTTTTATAGACCAAGCTCACACAAATAAAACTTGTATTGGATAAAACCATGTATTCCAAAACCATGGGTAACACAAAACCATTATCCTATAAAACAATTGAGCCCACATTTGATTATTGGTACTACATTTTCCCAATTAATAAAATAATACAAATAAATAATTAATCACTCTATGTGTCCCACACATATAAATCAATTAACCCAATGTTACATACAACTTATACAAGTATTAACCAAATAAAATAATACAATATTATGTAAGGTGTACAACACCTATTTCCCAACATTTAGAAGGCTAAGAGGATTGGAGCATAAGGGCAGGTAGTCAGTGCCTAGATAGAAAGACTATTGGCACAAGGTACTCAACTAATATAGTCTTCTATCAAGATTTTTGATTACTTGGGAAAAGTGAAAGCAAAATTGAACCAGACACTTGATATGCTCTCCCAAGACTTGTAGCTGATGGAGAAAAACATTCATACGTGGACTCAGCTGCGGCAATTCAAGTTGGATTTTTGATAGAACATGGGGTGATCACCAATAGAAATATATTTGTAGAATACATAGAGGCCATGAAGAACAAGAAATAAGTCCTCTAGAGTTTGATCAAGGATCTCAAGGAAGCCCTAGATATGACCATAGACAAGGGGCTAGATATTCCAGATAAGATTGGGGAACTTCCTTGCCAAATGTTGGATGACAATCAAAAGACTCTCCCTGTAGAAATAGTTATCCAACAATTCACTTCACTAGTTCACATTGAAGTTGAGATAGAAGCCTTCACAATGGCAGATATTGATAAGCTGGTGGGTTTTCAAGTGATTTTGGATAAGTTACAAAGGATTCTAGACATACACAAAGGCATGCCTATTAACATTGCAGACTCCATCACAGGAGTCCTTACCATCTCTAGATACACACTGGGACTAGATGATAATGAAGTCTAGGAGGGCCTAAAAAGATATGAAGACTTACTGGAGAAAGATAAAGAGCAAGAAATTCCTGTGTCTTCATACACTTAGATTATTTTCAAAGCTTTCCATATGTAGTTTTGTTATACATGTAATTAACATCTTATATGTCTTTTTGTTATATGTAATTTGCACATAGGAAGAGTATAGAGCCCTATGCAAAATCAGAGTTTATCTAAACTAAGTCAAAGTAGTTAGAACTTTCCTATTTTTGTTCATAGCTCCTCTCCATAAATAAGAGGGTGCTCTTTGTAAATATTATCTTTTAGCTATTGAAGTGAAATGTTGTCGCATTGAGAAACATTTTGAGACTTCGTGTTCAAATTGTAAAATCTTTATTCAATCAATACAAGAAAATCAAGTGGCCATTCAATCTTTGAGTTGGAATAAGCTTGTGGTGTATTGGGAATGTTCTTACGTCTTTTCCATTGCATTTTCTTGTATGTTCAATTGAATCATGGTGTGAATCTACATAACCTAGAAGGTGCTAGAAATCTAATTTTTAAGTCTTTGAGCTGCAATATCATTTCTAGATTTGTATCTTGTGTTCATGATTGGGGGTGATTTTATAGACTTTGGGCTACGAGTTATTTTCCATGATTATTTAATCTTCTTTGGCAATAAGGTGAAGACTTTGGGTTGCACTTGTTCCATTCCTTTTTATTTTCCAATTAGTCTAAGGAGTAACAAAAGTCTTTGTGCTTTCATGGGTTTCTTGTGGTTGACACGCACTGGTATTATTTTAGTTATTCTTACATCTAAATAATCTAAATTTTGGTTACTATTGCTCTAATAAGTAGTTGTATGTTTTATAATACATTGTAAGAATCAAAGGGTTTTTATTATAAGTTTGTAAGTGAACATAAATTCTTGAAAAAAAAGAATTGGATGATATGGAAACACCCACATGATAGAGTTAGTCTAAATAAGTATACTTAATTACCTGTTGATCTTATTTAGCAATAAGAAGGGTGCCTCCCCTTTCCTCGAGGAGAGATGTAATCTCATCATACTGTGGTTGAAAGTATCATTTTGTTACCATTTTGTCAGTGACAAAATATTCACTAAATATTTTTTGGCAACTCTACTGGGGCCCTAGACATGCAACCAAGAGCCACACACATTGGTTGAAGCACACGAATGCCTCTTTCTTTGTAATTATTTTTTTGTTTATGATTTCTCTTGCTTGTGCTAAGTCTACAATCTGGCAGAGCATAATTACACCTGTGGAAAAGTGCAAAAGGACACATTGATCCTATATTCGAGTTCTTGCAGAAGAATAACTTTGATCTTTTTCCTACACATGCAAGGTCATCTCTTCAATGTACAAGAAGTTTTCCTCCTACCAATACAAGATCTCCTATACCAGTGGAAGCTTTCAACACTCGTAGGATCTTGCCTTTTAGACCATTGTAAGGTTTGTCGATTCCTCCATATAACCCCAACATAATGGCTTCCTAGGGTCCATGGGGAACTGCATATGGTCTATTGAATTTGACACCACCAGCACATGATCTACCCCGTGGTTCAGGGAAGAGCTTTCCCAAGTTCTATGGTGATGGCAAGTAACACCTAGATAAACACATCACTGCATTCTACATTGCATGCAGAGTTCTTGGGGTGGAACATGAAGATGCTTTAGTAAGATTGTTCATGGAAACACTCCAAGGGATTGTAGCTGATTGGCTTTACCATCTTACCACAGGGAGTATCACAAGTTGGGCAACACTTTGAACCAAGTTTGAAGAGAGATTCAAGCCAGTAGAAGATGCTCATGCCTTGTTAGCCCAACTCACACAAATGAATAAAGAACCACATGAGCCCATGTGTGAGTTCATGGTGAAGTTCAATAAGTTAAAAATAGGATTCCAAATATTGCACAACCCATAACTGAGAACTTGAAGTGCTTCTTCATCAATTGTCAATTACAAGAAGTAAGTTTTCTTTTACGAATAGAAACCCTAGCTGATCTTTTAGTTTCTCAAAGTTTGGCTACTGAAGTAGAGGATGATTTGATCTTGGAAAGAAAATTGAGAAAGGATTCTATCAAGCCTAGAGGGTAGCCCCCTTTGGCTTTACCTTCCACTAGCACCATGGATCCTATTTTGTAGAAGCTTTCAAATGAATTGCTAGCACTCAAGAAGCAAATGTCCCAAGGTCTGTTCATTCCTCCATACAAGGGCATTCCAAGGAGAACATATCTAAATACTTCTAACTATCCCCATAATGCTACAAGGAACCAGAATCATAATAGGCTTCCAACACCACAAGGAAGACTTGCACTGGAGGTGCCACTTGTTAATACACTAGTAGGCTTGTTTGAATTCAAACAAGATGATCTTTCAGAGTTAGAATATAACCTAGAAGATGGTTCTAATCTCTTCATAGAGGATGAAGCATAAATAGCTGGTGCCTCAAATATCAAGTTTCTGAACTATGAAGAAGAATTCGAATAGGAAGAGACTACATATAGTGAATTTTATGCCATTTTCACCCACTCGTAGAATCATCTAAATCAACAATAGGATGTTGATAAAGCTAAGTATAAAGATTAATCACATTTGGTGATCACAATTACAAAAAGGGGAACCCCTTTACTAACTAAACTAAAGAATATAGCAAGGAATAAACAAGTAAGTACACCCTATCCTCCTCGTTCTTCTCCTATGTCTAGACCCAGTGCTCAAAATCCAAAATCTGAAAATGAAAATCCCTCGTCTTCCTTATCTTTTCCCTACCAAGATTTTCACATCATAGATCATACTAAGAAGACAAAAATTCAAATATCCAAGGTTGAATATCTTCAAGCCAACCCCAAACAATTTGAAAGATTGGCTAAGTTTGTAAAAAATAAGGGAGCCAATTTTGGTCAAGATTCCTTTAAAAGTGCACCTGTTTCCCTAAGATCAAAACCTGCACAAAATAACCTGGCTGCAATCCCCCATCTATTCTTGGAAAAATAGAACCTTTCTATATTTCCCTGCTTGTTAATGGTCACAAGCTCAGTAATTGCATCATTGATTCAGGTACCTCTAACAATGTGATTCTAGCCAAAGTAGTTAATGCTTTGGGGCTAACTCTGACAAAAAAAATTTGGCCATTGCTTTTCAATGGAATCCAAGCAAGTGCCCCTCATAGGTCAAATCAAAGATGCTTAGTTTACATTTGCTACTTTTTTGGAGAAGAGGATAAAGATGACAGTTCTTGTAGCTGATGTTCCAACTTCATAGGGAGTGTTGTTGGGATGAAATTTTTGCAAAGATGTTGGGGGTGAAATCAACATGGATTGGTCTGAGGCTAGAATTCCTGTCAAAGTTGCTATGCACAAACTTCATCCAAAGAGTGAAGCAAAGTACACTGTGACAAAGATTGAGGATCCAAAAACTTAGATTCTCTTTGAATCCTCCAGGATGGCAACTTATTTCTTGACCACAGATGAAGATCCTGAGTCATCAAATGATGTTTCAAAAAAGATCTAGGAACAGATGACTCATTCTCTTCAAGTGAAGAGAATTTAGATTTTGAAACTCTCAAGGTAAGAAGTTCAAATGATGTTTGGACTCTAGAGTTTGAGGGAAGTTGTTCTTTAACTAGATCTGGAGCATGGATAGTCCTTATATCTCCAGAAGGAAAGATTTTCTCTTTTTCTTTCAAATTACAATTTGATAATACTAACAACAATGTAGACTATGAAGACTTGTTGTTAGGGATGGATTTTTGTGCAAAAGAAAGGAATTAAAAATCTTCATGTGCCTCAAGGTGATGTTGAGCTTGTCGTTTATCAAGTAACGAATTTGTATCAAATAAAGAATGAAAGGCTAAGGCATTACCACAATCAGGTTTGGGATTGCATTCAAGATTTTGATGCCTTTGATATATCAGTAGTCCCAAGGGAGTACAATGATAAGGCAAAATCTTTGGCTATATTGGCCACTCTCTTAGTTCCTCACAAGGATTTTCAAGGAAACAAGTATACCATTGAGTTGGTTTTTCAACCCAGTGTTCCTAATAATGCCAATCATTGGAAAATTTTCAATAGTGGTGATCAAATCATTGCTTTTGTGGAGAAGGTGGATAATTTCAATGAATTATACTTTGAAGGGAGTGACTATCCTCCTCGAGAATCAATCTCCAAGGTAAATGAGCAAACTGGTGAAGAAATTTTGTAGCTGAAAGGGAATAAGATTCCCAAAGGATTGGTTTCTCTAGAGAAACTCTTTTATAAGCATGATCACTTTATCAAATGGCAACAATAGTCTAGACCAGATTCATCAGCAGAAGTTGAGCAAATTAATCTAGGTATAGAAGAGGATCCCAAAATGGTAAACATTGGGAAATGTTGCTCAATGGAGGAAAGAAAGAAGTTTGTGACACTTCTATGGTGATACATTGATGTGTTAGAATATTCATATGCTGATTTGAAATCATTTCATCCCAAGGAAGTTCAACATGATATTCCTCTCAAGTCTAGGTCTCTACTTCATAAGCAGAAGCAACAACAATATAATCCTAAGATCTCATGTACTATTCTTTCTAAGATAAAAAAATATGTTAGATGCTAGAATCATTTTTCCTATCCATCACTCAATATGGATAGCTAATATTGTTCCTATGAGAAAGAAGAATGGAGAAATCTGCATCTGTGTGGATTTCCATAATTTGAACTAGTCATCACTGAAGGATAATTACCCATTGCCAGTAATGGAACAAGTACTACAAACAATGACGGGTTTAGAGATGTTGCCTATGTTAGATGGATGTTTAGTATATAACTAAGTGGAGGTGTGTGAGGAAGACCAAAACAAAACAACCTTCACTACTCCATGGGGCACCTTTGCCTATCATAGAATGCCTTTTGGGTTGATCAATGCTGGTGCCACCTTTCAAAGGGCGATGGACCTGACTTTCTAAGATGAAATGGGTAAGATCATTGTGGTTTACCTTGATGATTTAACTATCTTCTCAAAGAAGTGTCAAGATCATTGGAATCATTTACAACAAGTGCTTGAAAGGTGTCGTCAACATGGGATCTCTCTCAATCCCAAGAAGTCTATTTTTGGGGTTACTGAAGGTAATTTTCTTGGACACATTGTGTCTAAGGAAGGAACTAAGATTGATCTTGAATAGGTCAAGTCTATTCAGAGTCTTACCCTGCCATCCAGCAAAAAAGGAGTGCATTCTTTCTTTCAGAAGCTTAACTTCTTGCGAAGATTCATACCTAATTTTGCTGAGAAGACACATCACATTCTTGATATGATGAAAGGAACATCAACCTTCTGTTGGAATGTGGAAGGAAAAACTACATTTCACGAGATAAAGGAAGGAATTGCTCATGCTCCAATCTTAGTCTACCCAAACTATACTAAAGACTTCATCATGTATAGTTATGCTTCAGAGCACACTTTATCTGCCATTTTGGTGCAGTAGAATAGAGAAGGGATTGAATCTGCTATAGCTTTCATGAACTATCCCCTAAAGATTCATGAGCTCAAGCATTCACCATTGGAGAAACATGATTACGTCATGGTGAAAGTGGTTAAGCACTTCAGGTATTACATTCTCAATTCTCATACCATAGCACTGGTACCTGATTCAATAGTCAAGTCCATCTTGACTCAATAGGAATTTAGAAGTAAGAGAGGTAAATGGATCACCAAGATCCAAGAATATGATATGGAGATCAAGCCTACAAAGCTAGTGCATGGAAAAGGTTTGTGTAAGGTTATTGTGAACAACAAACTAGAAGAAATATCTAGTGATGAGGAAGAAGATACTGAAGAACTTCCCATAGTCTTGTTCATAAGCATAATAGATAAGTGGTATTCTGACATTGCACATTTCCTCACATATGGAGAATTTCTAGAACATTTGTCTTGCAAAGAGAAAAGAACAATCAAGCTTAAGGCTACAAACTTCATTCTTTGGGATAATGGTTTGTACAAGAAAAGCTTTGGCAGATTTTTTTATGGTGTGTGGACAAAGTGTAACAAGACAAGTTGTTGGAATCTTTTCACAACTTGGCATGTGGAGGACATTTCTCAGCTCTGGTCACAGCTCACAATTTTTTGTGAGAAAGGTACTATTAGCCGACACTTTATCAAGATGCATATTCTTGGGTGCGTAAATGTGAGTTGTACCAAAAGTTTGTGGGGAAACCCAAGTTGGCAGCCCTACCCCTCAAACCAGTGGTAAATGAAAAGCCCTTCCAGTAATGGGGCATTGACTTTATTGGTGCAATGAATCCATCATCAAGTGCAGATCATAGCTATGTTCTCACGACTACCGATTACTTCACTAAGTGGGCGGAGGCAATTCCAGCCAAGCATGCCACTTCAGGGGTTGTTTGTAACTTCCTCAAGGAAAACATTATCTCAAGGTTTGGAGTACCTAAAAAGGTAGTAGTAGACAATGCTACTTGTTTCTCATCTCATGAGATAACTGAGTTTTGTTTTGAATATGGGATTACTCTTTCTCATTCTTCTAACTATTACTCCCAAGGGAATAGTCAAGCTAAGTCGAGCAACAATAATCTAGTCACCATTATTAGGAAGTTGGTAGAAGAAAATTAGAGGTCCTGGCACAAGGCATTGTATGATGCATTGTGGGCTGATCGCATCACTCTCAAGAGAGCAATCGGTATGTCTCCTTTTCAAATCATGTATGGCTTGAATACAGAGATTCCCATCACATTGGAGTTTACCACTCTCAGATTGGCCAAGGCAATTGAAGATGGGACATTTGAAAGTTCCATAGAAAAGCATGTCATGTTCCTTACTGAACTAGAGGAATAATGCACAAAGGTGGTGGATAGCATTGTTGATCATCAAAGTCAAGTTAAGAAGATTTTTGACAAGAAGGCCAAGCCACAAGATTTGTAGGTTGGGGATCTAGTTCTTTTTTGGGACAAGAGAAGAGAGCCAAAAGGAATGCATGGAAAGTTTGATTCTTTATAGAGAGGCCCTTTCCTTATTCACCAACTCTTTGGTGAAAAAAGTTTCTATTCAGCATATTAGGATGGAACACCATTCCGCTTTGCCCCACAGTAGACAATATCTAAATCTTTTCACTTAGTGAAGTTCCAGATAAGTTTGTATATCTTTGTATAGTCTTTTTGTTTTTATCATCATTGTCAAGTCTGTCACCTAACTCTGTATGCTCAAAATCGTGATGTTAGTGGTCTGGGGCTGTCGAGTCAGATTTTGGCACACACATGGACCCTTCCCTCCTTTTCATGGAGCAAATTGCCATGTCACTCTCGCTCTCATGGAAGTAGCCAGTCAAGAGAAGGAAAGACATGAGGTGGACTAGCTCGTTGGAGAGCTAGACTTCATAGAGAGGGGTTGGCACGTCCTAGGGCCTATGTTTTAGTGTGCTTGTGTAGATGTGTTGTTTAATGATTGTGGTTGTAAAGATAACTATATGACCCAAAGGGTCACTAGTCACTGTTCTCCTATTTGGATTCGTGATATTCCACCTTTGTGTGGGTAAGATATTGTTCTAGTTGGCTGCCTATTCACATTGGCATTGTCTTTCAAATTGTTGGATGGATGCTTATTGTATTAAGAGTTGTCCAAATTCTTCTTGTTGTTGGATGAATAATGGGTCTTGTTGCGATCTTGGGTGGATTTCATATATATCATCGAGGATTTCCCTCACCCACTCACCTCTTAATCTATGGTACTTTCATGAGCCAAGACAAGAGATAGGTGATTGTGAGCTAACCTTGACTTGACCTAGGGTTTGACTTAGGGTTTGTTTGACCTAAGGTTTGACTATGTGTTGACTATGGTTGATCTTGTGATGGAATCAAGGGTTCACAAATTTTCTAAGTTACTAATGGTTTTTGTTCTTTTTTTGGGTTTTTATGAATACAAGTCTAAATGAATGCAAAAATTCCTTTTGTGTTTTTTTTTATTTTTTTGGAATTGAGGATGCTTTTTTCTAATCTAGGAATCAAAGAATGTATGTAAGGTATGATCAATTTACCTAATGCAATGTAAACTATGTTTTTAGGGTTTTCTGAATATTTGGAACAAATTAATCTAAGAAAAGGAAAATTTCTTTTAAATGAATTAATCTATGAATTTTGAAAGCAAATTACTCTAAGAATGCAAGATCTATCTATTTTATCAAGGAAAAAAAAATAAGATTAATGATTCCAAGAGAAATTTTGGTTATCTAATTACTATGAAATAAGAAAAAAGCATAAAGGAACTTAAAGACATGTGAGCTTCCACTACCCTAAAAAATCCTTGTGATGACAACCTTATATCCTCTTATAGCAGCAGAGAATCCTCTTGGCGACAAGACGACAATGGAAGCAAAAGAAACTTTGAAGCTTTGAAGAGAGATTAGTGAGAGGTTTGATGAGCACTATGGCTTGATATGAGCAGTGTATGGATGCATGATGAGCTTTGTATGAAAATCTAGATGAAGCAATGAACATAACAAAAGGCTCCTATTTTCTATATGAGCATGAGAATGATTGATGTGGAGAGCAATAACTTGCAAGAGTTGTGTGCACAAATAAAATTGCCTCCCTTTGTGCTTGAGGGAGGGGGTATTTGTAGCTTAGAAGAAGGGATGAGAGGTGAAGAAGGAGAGTTAACTCAATTTGATTGGAGAGTTAACATAGAGGATTGAAGAGTGATCTGGGCTAAAATTGGAGTGATCTACCCAATAAAATCTTATCACTCAAGAAGAAGTTAAGAAGGAGTGCATGGGAATGTATGAGAATACATGAGTTATTAATTAAAGATAAAATAGAGCTAATTATGCATGTGTAGGTGCATGAAATAGTTAACTCTATATTTGGCATGAAAATCCATGCAAACAAGAAGAAAAATAGGTGAAAACAAAGCTTTTTCGAGTTAGAAACTCAAGTTTTTCCATGGCTGGAAACACAATAGGGCCACCCAGGGGTCGCCCCTTTAACCAGTCAGGTTGCCCGGGGGGCGACCCATGGGCGACCCTTAGAGGAGGGCACCTGGGTTGAAGTACATGAGGGGAGATGGAAGAAGGGGAGAAAATAAGGGGATCTACCTCCGATAACTAGTCAGTCATGTGTGAAAATCCAAATCTCCACTTGCAAAGTAGGATCTCCCAAGGGGAGATCTTGAAATAATAGGGGGAGATTTGGATTGGTTGAGTGAAACTAAAAACCCAAAGTAGGAGATGGCTAGGGGGGACCTCTAGAAGGCTTCTAGGAGGTGGAGAAGATGAAAAACACTAAGGAGAGGTGAAAACTCACCAACAAGATGCATAAAAAGCTTAGGACTAGGGTCGCAAGCTCAAAAAATGTTGACAACAAAGAGAGAAAACAACAAAGGGGAAACAACACAAGATGAAAAAAAAGACACATCACCAAGAGAATTGTTGCTAAGAGGACCTTATTTCATGCTTACATGTATGTGACAAGGAATATGACTCATCATAGGGGTACTCATGGAGGTTGTGCGTGATTTTGGTGCTGACATATTTTCCCCCTTGAGGATGGTAGTCTACATGAAAGGTAGGTACTATTCCCAAACTAGGCCTTAGTTGTTGTCGATTTTCCCGCAATTGTACCTACAATAACTAGTATTAGTCCAGCATCTAGGTATATCAAAATGAATAATGAAAACTGAAACGATGAACTTACTATAGATTGTGAGAGTTTGACTAGTTGTTTGCCTTTGTCGATGAGACTTGTAGGAATGAATACACGTAAAATGAAGGCATGAGAGATCCATAAAAGAAAAACTAATCTAAGAATGCATAAAAGAAACTAAGCTAAGGGAGAGAAAAAAGAAAGAAAATTAGTGAAATTTGAGTGAATCGATGATGAAAATGATCATGTGAATAGTCATTGGGTAGATATCGCTGAGGAGATCATGAAGATGGCCACTGCTTCTTCTGCCACTGAGAATTAGGTGCATAAAATGTGATAAACTCTTCTCTAAACCCTATGTTGAATTTTGTGAAAAATCTCTTGAAATTGTCCATTTTTGATGATTTTCTTTGTTGCATTGTCTTTGTTTCATCGTTTAGAGTAAGATCGGTCTTTCATTTACTAAAATTGGTTGAGAAACAAGGTTTTTAGAGTGTTTTTAATTCAAGGGGTAACCACATAGGGTCACGCCTTTTGCCAGGAAGGTCACCCGGGGGGAGATCCTACTAAGCAATAGGGTTTCCCGATGGAGATCTCCCTGTGCAGTAGGGTTGCCCAGGGGAGATCCAAACTAATGAAAGGGGTGACCCTGACAGATCATTTCTGATTGAAATTTGATGTTTTCTAATGTTTACTTCATTATTTTTTGATCTAATTTGACTACTGTATTCATCTGTTTATTGCAATTTTGATGGTTTATAAGCTTTTTATGTATGATTTTCTGTAAGTTTTATGATATTTAGAATTTTTGCAAGTCGACAAGATCTAATCTAAAGTTCTTTTCTGATTGGCAAGATATGCACATTCAATGGAATGCTTTCTGAGAACAGTTGTGCCTCTCAGAGATGTATGCTTCACTGAACAATGATGAGCATGCCATCTTGAGGAGAGTAGGCTTAGCTAGTGTTTGCCATGTGCCAGTCGTACATTCTGTGGCATGTATTTAGTGTGATATCCTAACATATTGAGATGCATATAGGAATACTTTTAGGTTTCCGCAAGTTTTAGGAAAGTGGACCATCACTCTATTTGATGTTTACCGCATTCTAGGGGTTCATGTGAGAGGGCACCCACTTGTTCTACTAGCTAGAAAGTCCTCTGAGGACAAGGCTTCTTGGGAACAGTTCATGGGAGTGAGTCATCCTAAGGATCAAATAGGTGTTTAGCTTACCTCTATGCCACGACTTAGCATTCCTCGCTTGAGGAAGTTTATGATCAGTTTGATTGCATCGAGGTTGGCTAGAGACAAGGCCTTGGCTCACTTGAGATGGTGTTGGGCACCAATTATACAGGGTCTTGTGCAGGATGTTGGGAACTAAGGTGTCTTAACCTTGGTAATTCCTTGTATTATTTTCATTGTATTTATTTATTTATTGCCTATGTTGTAAATTAAATTGTAAATTCATATTGTCATCTTGTGGGATGTGGCATGGTGATGTGTCATCCTACATGGAAGGTGACAACTTGTAATTTTGTCCTCACATGAGGAGATAGGCATCCCACTTTGTGGTAGGAATATTTTGCCATGTGTCGGCATCTTGGATGTTGTGTAAGGGAATATTGACTAAAACAGTAATGATAGATTCCTATGATGAAGTTATGACATGTAAGAGTCAGAAATAGGAGTTTCTATGATAGGTGAAGACATGTGTCGAAGAGCATCTTTAAAAAAGGCATCTTTGGGCACCCCAAGGTGGACTGTGACATGTTGTAAGAGAATATGCTATTTATAGCCTGTGTATGACAGATTCTCTTACAACTGTAAGTTATGATAGCTATGACAAATTCTGACGATCGCAAGAGTTGTAAGAGCATCTGTCATAGCCCATTTTGGAAATACGTGACCTCTTTGGGATGGGGTGTGTGGACAAGTGTTAGAAGCATCTTACAATGTTGACCAAGTGTCAATAGGTGTGGGTTTTGGGCCATGAGGCCAAGTTGGACGCCCATTCCAAGATAGAGGCAATTTTGCCTTGCATTTTCTATATAAACAGGTTGTTGGAGGAGGAGTTGCATTATGTGATTGATAGGTACTATTACGCTACTGGAATAGCTCTAGATATGAGTGTCGAAGACAACTGAGAGCTTGCATTTTGAGTGTATTGTAAACAACATTTAGATTTGTTAGTACATTGTGCAGGTTTTGGAGTGTGGGGTTTTTCTCCCAAAAGGGTTTTCCCCATGTTAAATATTGTCTCTCTCTTCTTTTGTGTCATTCCATGTGTATGTTGTTTGCTATAATATCTCTATTATTGGGTTGATAACACTGTAATTGTAAGGATTTAAAATAATTTGTACTCTACTTTCCTCATTATATTAGCATAGGAAGTGTGTTCCATGTACCTTGCTTCCTTTCATAGGACAGAGTCTATTCTTAGGAGCTAGACATTTTGGGCATGGTATATAGGGATTTCTATCATATCACACGACAAGGGGCTCTTTCTTTCAGCCATTCTTCCATGATCATGACTTGGATCTTTGAGTACATCAAGCCTTATCAAAAAGGGGTTTTGTTTCCTGACAGATGATTATCGAGAGCAGTTAGGTGGGCTCATTGGGCCACTTTGATACTTCTTTACATATTGTGGCTACTCTTACAGATGCAGATATGATTTCTAATCCTTACTTAGATATGGAGGGGACATGGTCACATGATAGTGAGATTAGGGAGCATTGCCTTGGTGTATCAGAGATTTCAAACCATAATGGTCTAGTTCAAGCTCATCGTGTTGAGTGTGTCCCACAAGTGTTTGGTGAGGATTTCCCTGAGGAGTTTCCTCTAGTGGCTACTTGTTATAGATTTTTCCATGTGATGGATGAGATATACTAGAGGGTTGTTACTTGGACCCCCTTGAATTTCAAAGTTTTTATTACCAGAGCTTCTAGAACTTTGAGAGGAGGACAGAGGGGAGGGAGAGGAACTCCTTCTCAAGCATTGATTGTGGTTAATGATTCAAACTCTATTGATGAGGACTATGTTCCTGATGGGGATGATTCGTCAAACAAGGGGCCGACAGAGGATGCATAGGATAATAGTTCTGATAGTGCTAATGATGTTGATGATGCTCCTGAGGGTCCGCTTGTTGTTCCTAGATCTCCTCTCTCTGATGAGGTGATACAACAACTTGACCCTGCCTGACAGCCTAGTGACCCACATAAGTCTACATTTGCTTTACTGTTTTCACATTTTGTCCTTCCTTTTCTTTCCTTTTCATCAAGAACTAACACATTTTTTTCATCTTTTGGTTCGCTTTGTAGGTAATGTTGAGGAGTGGAGGGTTTTTGTTCATGAGGTTAATATTATCTTCATTGTCCCCTTCACAAGATGACTTGAGAGAATCTTTTGACTAATCCTGGTGTGCCCCCTTTTGCTAGACAAAATGCTGACATTTTTTCTCCTGCCTATCATGAATGTTAGGTGAATGCTGATTTGAAGGCCGAGAATCTCATTCTTAAGGGTGAGAATCAAATACTTCATGAGATGGCTCACCTTAGGTTTAGACAACGAGATCTTAATGCTATGGAGCCTTCACAATCACACATTCATAGCAGGGTACTTTGCTCCCATAGGTCTCATGGAGTGACTAGTGGTATAAATAGGTAGAGAAGCAGGAGTCCTAAGGGTTCTATTGGAGGGACCCACCCTTGAGTTTATCTAGTTCTTCTTTGAAACCATACCCCCTTGCATGAGGAGCCTTTACTTTCCTTGAGAGCAATTTGTCTCAGCTCTTGTACTCTTATACATGTAAACCTTGGATGTATCAATGAAAGTTTATCTTGTTATGGTTTTAACTATCATATGGGTACTTATCTCTTGTGCATTTTGGAAGTTTAAGAACTCTTTGATTATGTTTTGACCTTCAACTCTAACAATGCAAGTATGATAACGATGACATGTTTTTGTAATTTTTTTGGCATATATTTGAAATGTAATTTTTGATATATGCAAGAACACAAGGGATGCTGGAATGAAACTTTTACTTCTATGGAATGTCACGAGTTATGACATTAAATTTATTTCTTTGGGACTCTTTTTCTGATTTTGATATGAATGCAATGTGAAACAAACAATATGATTGCTCTTTAATATGATTTTCAATCCATGGGATTGCAAGTTGTCATGATATAAGAGACCTAATCAAGGCTATGAGATCGAGATTTAGAATTCAAGTGGGGAGTGGGAGTGAAATGGAGTGCTTGTGAATTTGGGATTTGTTGAAGGCTAAACATTGATCCTCATCTAGATAAGACAATTTGACAAGCTTTCAACTTAGACAAGTAACAAATTTTATTGATGTTCGCTAGACTTGGATCATATATGGCAAGCAAGATAGACCTGGGGTAAAGGATAAATGGGAAAGAAGTGCTGGAAACAAGGTAGATAACTAAGAGGGGGGGTGAATTAGTTATCTTAAATATTTTAACTTTCTTTCCTCATTAACAATTAGTGCATCATTGAAACATATAAGCATACATAACCAGGAGAGCAGAAATAAAATCAACACACATAACATAGAATTTTTACGTGGAAAACCTTGTTAAGGGAAAAACCAAGGGGTGACTAACCCAAGATTGTATTCTCTGTTAAAAGAATAAGAAGTACAAAATGGCACTTGCCAATTAGGGTTCACTGCCCGAGCACACTGCTCATAAGAGGCATACTGCCTACAAGAGACTCACTGTCTACAATGTTTATAGAAGGTAACTAGGTGTTTGAACTAAAGAGAGGCATCCACACATGCTGAGGTTCAGTTCTGGTTAGGCTCAATATACTGATCTAATGCACTTCATTCTTCCTCTACTTTAGTGCTATTGTTCTATCACATACCAAACTTGTATTACTACTTCCACACTTCTTTCTACCTTTCATCACACACTATATCATCACACACACCTTCACACCAAAATCCATTTGGTATATATATCCACATCAAGGATTTCAACATCTATCTAGTTAGCAACCGGAATACTCAAAATATTTCCAAGACACAGATTTGTTGGTTGAATCCATGCTTAATATGTGATGCGTATCAAAGACATAGACATAGAAGTCATCAATCATGTCGGCCAACCATGTATGATTCCTCAAATAGCTTGATCACCATCAATTTTGCATCTAGATTAAAGTCTGATGCTCTGTCGATTAATTCTTCCTCAGTCTACTCTTCCTATTAGGAACCCAACACTTAGATGCTCATATCTTTTCACTCATTCATCATCAGAGGCTCAATCTCTAGAATATATTAGTCATGATACTCCTCTTGACTTTCGCAAGTCTGTACTTTTCTGAGTTACACCCTCTGAGAGATCCAGACCTGATTGTCAGACCTTGCTGCATACTCTATTCTTACTCACCGGACCAAAACACTCTTCAATCTGTCTTTCGGTAGAGACATACTATGTGTTGCGGATGTGTGGGAAAGACTTTGTTGCCATCAATGACAACATTCATGAAGCCACATAGTGTCTCTTGTGAACAATCTCCCCCTTTGGCATTGATGGCAACACTTAGTGAAAAATGACTAAGTGTCATAGCAAACTTCCCCTTGGCTGATGCTCTGTCTTATGTAGACTTTTATTGGAGCTCCCCCTTGGCTAGATTCTATATTTTTCACTACTCCTCACTCCCCCTTTGACATCAATGGAAAAGGGTGGAATCCACAAACCAAAATCTTCAAAAATCAACCTATACATAGCCACATAAGTATATAAACATGTTATATTTACATATACTTAAGTATATCTGTAAAGGTGGTCTTCAACTGTACAAATTTTGTTGCCCAACTCTGCTTCATCCTGTCCAAAATTGAAATGTGACCACTCAACAAGAATGCATAAGCTTCTGCCCTTCTTAAGTCTGCAGGATCACTGGTTCAAGCTGTGGTCTGAGCATCAGTTAAGGCCTCATGCATGGCCTTTAACTTAGGGATAATTATCCCTCTAAGTTCACTCATCCTACTTATTATATTCTTTCTCTCCTTTTCAAGCCTTTTTATTTCATTTATAATGGCAATGGCATAGCACCCTTGATTCATTATAGAAGTGGTGAGGGGATCAAAATTCTAAGATAAACTTGACAATTTATCTTCTTGTTCTTTCACCTTCTTTTCAATATCCTCGGTCACTTTAGACCAGGATAGACAAAATTTATACATTTTTCCACCATCTTTAAGAGCATTTTCTAGGCTCTTTATCCCAATATCAGGGTCCTCCTGTCATTAGTTATGAGTCCCTATATTTCAGTGAATCTCTTTCTCAAAAATTCTTTCCAGACTTTCTCTTATGTTGATTTCTCCAAAGAATCAAAATGGGTGCTAACAAAGTTAACCAAAGATTTTAGGTTACCGGATGGAGAGGCCAAGGGATCCTTTTGGAAGGATGACATGATCTTCTCCAGCATCCTGGATACAATCTCTATCAGCTCACAGTCTTTCATGTGAGACTTGAGAAGCTTCTCTTTTGCTTTAGCTTGAGCAAAAGATGCTATCTTCATTGTCTAGACTGGAGAAAGGGAATCAAAATTTAGTGGTACTTGAAACAATTCTAGTTCATCTATCTCTATCATTTCTTTGTTCAAGAATCTCTTTATTTCTTCTCTAATGTCTCTTGCTAGAGACTGAGTCTTCTTTCCTTTTGCAACCTTAGAACTGTCATCAGGAGTTTTCTCTATTTGATCTTCTTCTCTTCCCTTTAGCTCCTCTTCTTGACTCAATTTCTCCTCTTCTCTTCCTTCTCCTTTAGTACTTGAGTCTACAGAGGGATCCAGAGGAGAGATGTTAACTTCTTCATGGACTTCCTCTTCTAGAATAGAGGAATTCAAGTCCTTAGATTTTTCCTCACCTATCTCTTTGGACTCTTCTACATTTTTCTTAGTGGATTCTTCTTTTGATGCACTTATGTTGGCAAGAGACACTATATGGATTCATGGTTGTTGTCATTGATGGCAACAAAGGTCATCCCACATATCCGCAAGTCATGATGTGTCTCTACCGGAAGTCAGAATAAAGAATGTTGTGGTCCGGTGAAGAAGAACAGAGCATGTGGCAAGGTCCGACAGATTGGTCCGGACCTCTCAGTGGAAGTGTCTTGGTGCAGTGCGGATTTGGGGAAGTCAAGAGGACTACCTTGAGTGGTATATTCCAAGGATTTAGCCTCCGGTGATGGACAAAGAAAAAGATATGAATGGTTGAGTACCGGATTCCTGAGAGACAGTGAAAACAGAGGAAGAACTGACTGGCAGAGTATCAGACTGCTTTCCGGATGGGTTACTGTTGATGACAGAGGTTGTGAAGGCATGAATCATGTTTGGCCGACATGATTAATGATATCTACAAGTATATGCTTGATCCGCATTGCTTGGTGAGGAAGGATTCAGCCGACAGAATGAGAGTTTATAAGAAACTAGACTGTTCCGGATGCCGACTAGAAAGGTGATGAAATTACTTGTGCGGATATATATAGAGGATGGATTTAGTTGTGAAGTGTGTTGTGATGTAGAGAGATATGCGAATAAGTCCAGAGAAAGAGCAGAGGTAGCAAAAATGATCCGGTATGTGAAAGATAGCAGAATAAAGAACAGAGGAAAGATGAAGTGCAGCAGATCAGTGTACTGAGCCTAACCGGAACTGAACTCCAGCATATGTAGATGCTTCCAATCAGTTCAAGACTGTGATTCTCATCACTTTGTAGACAGTGTGTCTTTTTGTAGGCAGTGGGCCTCTTGTGAGCAGTGTGCTCGGGCAGTGAGCCCTAATTGGCAAGTGCCATTTTTGTAATTTCCTATTCTTCTAACAGAGAATAATTCTTGGGTTAATCACCCCGTGGTTTTCTCCCTTAACAGGGTTTCCACGTCAAAAATACTGTGTCATGTGTTTCTTATTTCATGGTTAATGTTTTTGTGTTTGATTTTATGCTACATCAATTAAAAGAAAAGTTCAATAAGGGAAATAATTAGGATAACTGATTCACCCCCCCCTCTCAGTTATCAACAATTGGTATCAGAGCTAAGTTCCTCCTAATAGAGCCTAACAGCTTGAGGAAGATCTGGGATTTCAAATGGATGCATATGGTTTAAGGGAGCAACTCAAGACTGCCCTTGAGGATCTTGAACAGTCAAATTCTGAAGTCAGTGAATTAAAGGAAAGACTCAAACAGGCTGATGAATTCATGAGAGAATTAAAAGACAAATTAAGTCTCTCTATGAAAAAGAGAAAGGAGCTGCTTCAACAGTTGGCAAGACAAAGTGAAGAAAGCAATACAAATGAGGAATTGACTGAGCAAACCAAGTTATGTGAAAAGTTATCAAAAGAAGTCATTATGTTAAGACATGAAATGGAATCAGGAACTATAAAGTTTACTCAAGAGATTGAAGAAAAAAGAAAGGCTGAAGACAATCTAAGACAATCTCTTAAAGAAAAATCAGAAGAATGCCACCAGATGGACAGGATTATCAGACACCTTGAATCTGATCTTGAAGATGCCAAAGATAATGAAGGAAAACTTGAGGATCAAATTGCCTCTCTCAAAAGAGAACTTCAAACAGCAAATGAATATAAAGAAAAATTCAAGATAAGTTCTGCTCAACTTGAAGTTCTTCTTGGAAGTCAAAAGAGGACAGATGACAAGTATGGTTTGGGATATGAGAAAGGAGAAAGCTCTGGATCCGGTCAGAAGAATCTTGGATCAGAAAATCCAAGAAGCAGGCCTAGAAGACCTCCGGTAAGACAGCCAAATGCTCAAAGATATCCATCCTTCAATGGATACTGCCACAGCTGCAACCACTTTGGTCACAAAGCTAATCAGTGCAGAATGAGAATGAATCAGATTAATTCATCCTTCTCCAGACAATGCTTCAACTGCAAAAGGTATGGACAGAAATCCCATGAATGCAGAAGTATGCAAGTAAACAAATCATTCAAAGGTAGATGCTTCACATGCAATAGAGTAGGTCATATGGCTAATCAATGCAGATCAAGAGGATATCAGTCAAATATGCAAAGAAATGTTATTTGCCAAATCTGCAATAGGTCCGGTCATAATGCTAAAGTTTGCAGAAACAAGAATCAGGACAAAAGAGGTCCGGTGTATAATCAGAATCAAGACAAGGGTAAACAAAAGATGAATGCGGATGAGGTTAGGAATCAGATGAGCAAGATTTGGGTGAAGAAAAGTTCAGAGAATGTAGAGGTTGGATCCGCACCAGACTCTGGTGCTGATATTTCTTCCGGAAATTAAAAAGTGAGCTCAGGCTCAGGGGGAGACTCAAAGAAAATCTTGTTCCCCCAGCCAAACAAGTGGTGCCGGATGTGGCACAAGATGCGGATCAAAGGGTTTGTAGATATGAGTCTTGAGATACTTCAGTCAAGTTTTCAGAGGTCCGCATGGAGTTATGAAGAAGCTGTGATCGATCAAATAAGATATGTTCAGGGAGATGCTCCGGTATGATAAAGAATTACAAAAAGGTCCGGAAAGATCCGAAAATGCACTATCTTGTTCTGCGGATTGGACAGAGTGTTTGGGATGTTCTTGTAGTATGTTACCTCGATTTATTCATGATTGAAAGATCCAGATGATATCCACAGATCAGGACTAATCTGGGATACTCCAAGCTATCCAGACAAGGCAAACCGGAATAATGTAGGTGAAGCATTTATTGCAGACAGATATTAGGGTTCGCGGAGCAATTTAAGGGATTTCTCAAAGGACATTTGCTCATTCTACACTCGAGAAGAAGCGAAAAGTGGAGCTCTGCAACAAGGTTCTTCAAGCACACCAAGGATCTCCTGCCGAAGCTATTAAAGAAATCAATCCAACCATTCCGTGCAAACCGAAGGCGCATAAGGTATTCTCCATTTTTCATTACCTCACTGCAAATCTTTGAAGAATGGCTACTCCAAACATAGTTAAGATCTCTGATAGACCTCGCCCCTCATTCAAGAAACATCCCTACAAATCATTGGAGGTAGACCCACTAGGAGCCTTCTCTAGTGTTCCTCACGGAGTTTTACACACCGAAGACATTAGGGTTTACATACATGCAAACATTGAGGAATTTGGGGAATTCAAATTAAGAGACCTCTATCACAAGCAGCTGATTGACAATGCTTTTGAGCTTAAACCAGAGTATAAGGATATTCAGAAGAAACAATTTGAGCAATTTATTCATTTCCCCTGCTTTGAAGAGGATGAATGGGTCCGGTATGTACTGAGCAGGATGCATGACAACTTTCTATGGCTAGATAGACCCTGCAAGATCACAAAAGAGGCAATTAGAGCAGTAACTGGCCTATACTCTTCCGGAGGAGTACCTATCCTCAAATCTGTCAAGAACAACATTGTAACTGAGGCCACCGGATCAAAATTTGACAAGAGGGCAATGACCATTGAAGATATTTCGGATCCGGATATCAAATATGCATCAATGATAATAGGATACAAGATCTATCACTCCAGCAGGGAGAATTCTGTATCCGGAACTGCAATATACACTGCTTATGAAATGTTAAGAAAGAATGCAGAATATGATCTCTGCGAACTACTACTAAGCCAATTAATGGAAAACATACAGAAAATCAAGAAGGATAAGAAGAATTCCTTTAAGTATGGTACTCTTATTGTATGTCTATTCTTCTATTTCATGAATGAGCTACCCGGAACAAGTGGATGGGTATGGCAGAATGACAAACCTGTTGCAGTCCAGATAAGAGACTACTTGCATGGACTTGGGGATGCAAAAGCGAGAAATTCAGCTCTATGGGGATACTTCAAAAACTTTCAGAGCATGATGCAAGCAAGAGAGAGAATTCCCCAGTCTCTCATTGAGAAATACAAGGACTCAGTGTGCTTTATGGTTGACACTTATCAGTGCCTAATGGAGGCAGTGGAGCCAAGGACTGTCTGGATCATGCCCATGGGGTATGAAGTTGATGAACAGATAGTGGAGCTGCATGTTCAACACATGCTAAGTCAGCCCAAAGATCCTAAGGCAGAAAGGTTTGGAACCTTTGAGGAGCTGAGTGTAAAAATACATGTAGAACTCAGGGAACCTGAGATTAAAAGAAAGGTAAGAAAAGAAGTAGAGCACATTGCTCAAGGCCTAGGTATCTCAAAGGAGGCACTTGATGCCAGCCGGGAAAAGAGGAGGAAGGCCGAGGAAGAAGAGAAAAGCAAAGAAAGTGCTCCGGTTGGAGCTCCCACCCGGACCAGATCAACAAAGAGATCTGCACCTCCCTCAACCAAAAGTTCAAAACCGGAAGTCCAGGCATCCGGTAAGAGATCCAAGACAAAAGCCACAAGGGCTTATGGAAGCCAAAAGGATGAAGAGGAAACAGAATCAGATGAGGGAGTAAGAGAAGCAAAGAAACAGAAGAAGAAAGGATCCGGTAAGCCCTCCACAGGCCAAGACAAGGATGAAATGGCAGAGGTAACTGTTGAAAAGCCCACTCTGTCACTAGAGAGCATAATCAAGTCGGTCACGGTGGATGGAAACCTTCAACCAATGACTGAATCCTATGATGACTTCAGTGAGGCAGACCAAAAGACTCTGCAGGAAGCCACAGTTAAATATATGAACATATACAATAAGGCTTTCATTGAGATCATATCTCTCATTCCTAAAAGCCTAGAGAAGGAAATGGAAGTAAGAAAGAATAATGCTCATGCCAAAGATCTTGAGATCCGGGAGCAGATAGCTATTCAGCTATATCCTCAAATTGATCCCAAGACAATGAACATTATCTTCAAGGACTGCAAAGATGAGTTCAGAAGCAAAGCCAGGATGAATCAACTCATGCTTGGTGAGACTGACAAAGTGGCCCAAGAAACAGAAGAGATCCTCCGGAAGGCCTTCAAAAGGTTCAATCTTCCTGTTGTAGAGGACTTAGGTGCAGAAACAGCTACTGATTTGGAATCTTCTGTTCCGGAAGAAGTGAGCCCTGAACAGACAAGTGAGGACTTGGGACCCTCTGCTCCAGAAGAAGGGGCCCATGAACAAGTTAGCATCTCTCCTCTAGTTTCCCCTACAGTCTCCGGATCCAAAGAAGAAGAGCAATTACAGGAGAAGGAAGGAGTGGTGAAAGACAAAGAGGTTGACAGTTCTAAGACTGCAGAAGAAAAGAAACATCTGTCTCCGGCAAGAGACACTGCACAAACTGTTCAACAATTTTTGAGTAAAGAAACTTTAGAGATTGATGAACCGGAGCTTCTAAAAGGCCCATTTGATTTTGACTCTCTCTCTCCGGTACAAACAATGAAGATAGCTTCATTTGCAAATGCCAAGGCAAATGAAAAGCTCCTGAAGTCTCATATGGAAGACTGTGAGTTGATAGAGGCTGCCTCCGGAGTACTTGTGAAGATCATGCCATCAATCCAAATAGATCCAACAGCCTCCACTTCCGGTAATCTAAAAACCTTAGTCAGCAGTGTTGATACACATTTTGATTCTCTAGAAAAATCAGCTGAAGAAAAGGTCCGGAAGGAATTTTTGGATAAGAGATTTTCAGAGATATTAGAATTAATTTCTAAAGATAGGAAGATTGTAAGCATTGGAATAAAGAGCTTAGAGAATGCTCTTAAGGATGGCGGTGATATCTATAAATTTTGTATATCCTGGTCAAAGGCAACAGCAGCATTTGACAAGAAAATAAAAGAGGAACAGGATAAGCTACAAAGCTTATCTCAAAGTTTTGATCCTCTCTCTTCCTCTATAATAAATCAAGAATGTCAGACTATTGCAGTCTTGAACGAAATAAAGAATCTTGAGAAGGAAAGGAAGAACATCACCAACCGGATGGGAGAACTTAGAAGGATTATAATCCCTAAGTTGGAAACCATGCATGAGGCCATCAGTGATGCTAGGACCACCGCCCAAACAAAAGATCCGACAGATCTCAAGCGGGCAGAAGCGTTTGCATTTTTGTTAAGTGGTCACATTTCAATTTTGGACAGAATGAAGTAAAGTTGGGCTACCGAAATGATTCAATTACAGACATCCTTTGCAGACATTCTTCAATATATGTGAGTATGTAAATATGCGGCTAAGTATAAGAAATTTTTGAAAATTTTGATATGCAGACCCTACCCTTTGCCATTGATGTCAAAGGGGGAGTGAGGAGCAGTGAAAAATGAGGGATCCAACTAAGGGGGAGTTCCAGAAATTGTATATAAAGACAGAGCATCAGCAAAGGGGGAGCATAGTGAAAACACTTAGTCATTTTTCACTAAGTGTTGCCATCAATGCCAAAGGGGGAGATTGTTGGCAAGAGACACTATATGGATTCATGGTTGTTGTCATTGATGGCAACAAAGGTCATCCCACATATCCGCAAGTCATGATGTGTCTCTACCGGAAGTCAGAATAAAGAATGTTGTGGTCCGGTGAAGAAGAACAGAGCATGTGGCAAGGTCCGACAGATTGGTCCGGACCTCTCAGTGGAAGTGTCTTGGTGCAGTGCGGATTTGGGGAAGTCAAGAGGACTACCTTGAGTGGTATATTCCAAGGATTTAGCCTCCGGTGATGGACAAAGAAAAAGATATGAATGGTTGAGTACCGGATTCCTGAGAGACAGTGAAAACAGAGGAAGAACTGACTGGCAGAGTATCAGACTGCTTTCCGGATGGGTTACTGTTGATGACAGAGGTTGTGAAGGCATGAATCATGTTTGGCCGACATGATTAATGATATCTACAAGTATATGCTTGATCCGCATTGCTTGGTGAGGAAGGATTCAGCCGACAGAATGAGAGTTTATAAGAAACTAGACTGTTCCGGATGCCGACTAGAAAGGTGATGAAATTACTTGTGCGGATATATATAGAGGATGGATTTAGTTGTGAAGTGTGTTGTGATGTAGAGAGATATGCGAATAAGTCCAGAGAAAGAGCAGAGGTAGCAAAAAGGATCCGGTATGTGAAAGATAGCAGAATAAAGAACAGAGGAAAGATGAAGTGCAGCAAATCAGTGTACTGAGCCTAACCGGAACTGAACTCCAGCATATGCAGATGCTTCCAATCAGTTCAAGACTGTGATTCTCATCACTTTGTAGACAGTGTGTCTTTTTGTAGGCAGTGGGCCTCTTGTGAGCAGTGTGCTCGGGCAGTGAGCCCTAATTGGCAAGTGCCATTTTTGTAATTTCCTATTCTTCTAACAGAGAATAATTCTTGGGTTAATCACCCCGTGGTTTTCTCCCTTAACAGGGTTTCCACGTCAAAAATACTGTGTCATGTGTTTCTTATTTCATGGTTAATGTTTTTGTGTTTGATTTTATGCTACATCAATTAAAAGAAAAGTTCAATAAGGGAAATAATTAGGATAACTGATTCACCCCCCCTCTCAGTTATCAACAACTTAATCCTTCGACATCCATGGTAGAAGGTTATATATCTATTTACTCTATAATAGGAAGATTGAATCTCATGAAGGCATTCTAGAGGATGTCTTCTATTTCTTTTGCCACCTGATCAGTCTCTCCAAGCATAAGTTTGTTTATTCTTGCTTTGCTTCAGAACTCATCCTTATAGTCCTTAAAAATCATGGTCATTTGTTTTGGAGTAATGGAAGGATAGAGTTGAATTGCAATCTATTCTTGGATTTCTAGGTCCTTTGCCTTAGTATTCTCCTTTCTCAGATCCAGTACCTTCTCTAGACTTTTGGGAATTAGAGAGATGATTTCAATGAATGCTTTATTATAAATGTTTAGATACCTGACTGTAGCATCTTCCAAGATCTTCTTGTCAGTATCACTATATTCATCATAAAATTTAGTGACTGGTCACAGGTTCCCATCCACTGTGACTTCCTTGATGATATCATCAATAGAGAGAGTAAGCCTTTCAAAAAATTCTTCTGCCTCTTCTTCCTTATTTTTACTAGTAGAGGATTCCCTAAAAATTTTCTTCTTCTTCTTCATTTTCTTAACTTCCTCATCTGACTCTGTTTCTTCATCATCCTTTTGGCTTATGTAGGACCTTGTGGCCTTTGTTTTCATTGTCTTTTCTCTCTTTTTGAATGTCATGGCTTTTGGTTTTGAGGCTCTTGAGCTCTTAGAGGTGGCAGGTGCAGAGCCCTTGGAGGATCTAGTCTAGGAGGATGCTTGCACCGGAACACTTTCTTTTTCTGCTTCTTGTCTCTCTTTCTCAGCTCTTTCTATTTTCTCCCTATTTACATCAACTGCTTCTTTTGATATGCCATATCTTTTGGCAATTTGCTCTACTTCCCTTCTCACTTTTCTTTTTATCTCTAGTTGTCTCAATTCAACATGTATCTTTACACTTAATTCTTCAAAGGTTCCAAATCTTTCTGCCTCAGAGTCCTTTGGCTGACTCAGCAAGTGTTGAACATGTAGCTTAGAATTTTCTCATCTACTTCGTAGCCCATTGGCATTATCCATACTATTCTGGGCTCAACTGCCTCCATTAGGCATTGATTAGTGTCTACCATAAAACACACTGTATCCTTGTATTTTTCAACTAGAGATTGAGGAATTATTTCTCTGTCCTGCATCATACTTTGGAAGTTCTTGAAGTATCCCCAGAGTGCTGTACTTTGATCCTTGGCATCACCAAGCCCATACATGTAGTCTCTGATTTGTATGGCAACTGGTTTGTCATTTTGCCATACCCAACCACTTGATCCAGGTAGCTCATTCATATAGTGAAAGAACAGACACATTATTAAGCCACCATACTTGAATGAGTTCTTCTTGTCCTTTTTGATCTTCTACAAGTTTTCTAATAGTTGGTTCAAGAGAACGTCACATAGATCATAATCTACATTTTCCCTTAACATCTGATATGTAGTATATATTGCAGTTCTGGACATAGAATTCTCCCTGCTGGAATGATAGATTTTGTAACCAATTATCATAGAGGTAAACTTTATACCCAGATTTGTGATATCCTCTATTGTCATTTCTCTTTTGTCAAACTTAGATCCAGTAGCCTCACTTGCTATCTGGTTCTTGATAGATTTGAGAGTAGGAAACCCACCGAATGAGTGCAATCTAGTTACTGCCCTAATGACATCTTTTGTTATCTTTAACGGCTTCATCAACCACATGAAGTTGTCATGTATTTTGCTCAAAACATATCGAACCCATTCATCCTCTGCAAAATAGGGAAAGTGGATACAATGTCCAAAATGCTTATCCCAGATGGCCTTGTATTGAGGTTTAAATTCAAACGTTTCATCTATTAATTGTTTATGATAGATATCCACCAGCTTGGATTCCCCAAATTCCTTAATATTTGCATGTATGTACACCCTAACATTTTCTATGTGTAGAACCTCATGTGGAATGCTAGAGAAGGTGCCTAAGGGATCAACTTCTAGGGATTTGTAGGGGTGTTTCTTGAACTTTGGGCATGGCCTATCAGTGATCTTAACAACATTTGGAGTAGGCATCTTTGTAAAAGATTCAGAGAGAGATATTCAAGAATGGAAATACCTTTTTACGCTTCTAGGGTTCACAAAATGAGCTAAAAAAATTACTGGTTGAATTGGATTCTGTGGTTGATCTTTGAGAAGGTTGAAACAATCTTGATGCACAGCTCTTCCTTTCTTCTTCTCAAATGCAAATGTGCAAATGATGAATAAATAATCCCTTTTATCTCTACGCAAACCCTAATTTCCTATTGCAATAAATGCATAACTTAAGTTATTCTAGTTGCCTTGTTCTTCCTTATTCTGAGAGAGATCTTTTTGAATCACTGATATACACTTAGAATTATTTTTAGTGATAATTGACAATGTATCTCCTTTCTTCCAATCATGCCATTTATCCAAAGATCAAGATATTTTAATTTTGAATCATACCAGATCTAACTGTGAAAATCCCACTTTTATAGAATGGCTATCAAACCGGATCAATCTTGGATGATTAAACTCTTCAAAACTCCTTGTGGATCTTTCATATTTTTACTGAGGGTTATTTAGATATTTCTCTGAGAACCCTTTAATCCACAACATTCCATGTGCCAAATTTTAGGCACCAATTGACTCGCTGGGGGAATTTACTTTTCTTTGTGACTCCCCCTAAGCTAGAGCTCATTTGTTTAGTTTCTGGAAGAAATATCAGCACCAAATTCTAGTACGGAACCATCCCCAACATTTTAAGTACTCTTATTCACCCAAATCTTGTTCATCTCCCTTTGAACTTCATCTGCATTCAATTTACCTTTTCCTTTATCTTGATTTTGATTATGATGCACCAGACCCTTTTTATCCTGATTCTTGCTTCTGCAAAATTTGGCAATATGACCAGATCTATTGCAATTGTAGCAAACAACATTTCTTTGCATATTTGACTGATATCCTTTTGATCTGCATTGATTAGCCATATGTCCCATTATATTGCATGCAAAACATCTACCATTGAATGAATTGTTTATTTACATATTTTTGCATTCATGAGATTTGTGACCATACCTTTTGCAGTTCAAACATTGTCTGGAGAAGGATGAATTAGTCGGATTCATTCTTCTTCTACTCTGAGTTGCTTTATGACCGAAGTTGTTGCAATTGTAGCAGTATCCATTGAAGGATGGATATCTTTGAGCATTTGGTTGTCTTACCAGAGGTCTTCTAGGCTTGTTTCTTTAATTTCCTAATCCAGAGTTCTTCTGACCAGATCTAGAGCTTTCACCTTTCTCATAACCCAAACCATGCTTGTCATCTACCCTCTTTTGGCTTTCAAGAAGAACTTCAAGTTGACCTGAGCTTATCTTGAATTTTTCTTTGTATTCATTTGCTATTTGAAGATCTTGTTTTAGAGTGTCTATCTGATTCTCAAGTTGTTCTTCATTATCTCTAGCTTCTTCAAGATCAGATTCTAGATGTCTAATTATTCTGTCCATTTTGTGGCAGTCTTCTAACTTCTTCTTAAGAGATTATTTTAGATTATCTTCAATTTCTTGGGTGAATCTCATAACCCCTTATTCCATTTCATGCCTTACCATAATGACCTCTTTTGATAGCTTCTCACATATCTTTTTTTTCTCATTCAGATCTTCATTAGTATCATTGGCTTCAATTTGACTTGCTAATTGTTGAAGAAGTTCCTTTCTCTTTTTCACAGAGATACTCAATTTTTCTTTTAGCTCATTTATGAAATCATCAACTTGTTTGAGTCTTTCTCTCAAGTTATTGACTTTAGAGTGAGATTGCTCAAGATCATCTAGGGTAGACTGAAGTTGTTCCTTCATACCATACATATCCATTGAGATTCCCAGATCTTCCTCAAGCTGTTAGGCTCTTGTTTGGAGGAACTTAGCTCTGATACCAATTGTTGGAAACAAGGTAGATAACTGAGAGGGGGGGTGAATCAGTTATCTTAAATATTTTAACTTTCTTTCCTCGTTAACAATTAGTTCAACATTAAAACATATAAGCATACATAACCAGGAGAGAAAAAATAAAATCAACACACATAACACAGTAATTTTTACATGGAAAACCTTGTTAAGGGAAAAACCACAGGGTGACTAACCCAAGATTGTATCCTTTGTTAAAAGAATAAGAAGTACAAAATGGCACTTGCCAATTAGGGCTCACTGCCCGAGCACACTACTCACAAGAGGCACACTGTCTACAAGAGACTCACTGTCTACAATGTTTATAGAAGGTAACTAGGTGTTTGAACTGAAGAGAGGCATCCACACATGTTGAGGTTCAGTTCCAGTTAGGCTCAATATACTGATCTAATGCACTTCATTCTTCCTTTGCTTTAGTGCTACTGTTCTATCACATACCAGACTTGTATTACTGCTTCCACACTTCTTTCTTCCTTTCCTCACACACTATATCATCACACACACACCTTCACACCGAAATCCATTTGGTATATATATCCGCATCAAGGATTTCAACATCTATCTAGTCAGCAACCGGAATGCTCAAGATATTTCCAAGACACTGATCTGTCAGCTGAATCCATGGTTAATATGTGATGTGTATCAAAGAAATAGACATAGAAGTCATCAATCATGTTGCCCAACCATTTATGATCCCTCAAATAGCTTGATCACCATCAATTTCTCATCCGGATTAAACTCTGATGCTTTGTCGGTTAGTACTTTCTCAGTCTACTCTGCCTATCAAGAACCCAACACTTAGATGCTCATATCTTTTCACTTATTCATCACCGAAGGCTCAATCTCTGGAATATAGTAGTCATGATACTCCTATTGACTTTCCCAAGTCTACACTTTGCTAAGTTACACCCTCTGAGAGATCCAGACCTAATTGTCAGACCTTGTTGCATGCTCTGTTCTTACTCACCGGACCAAAACACTCTTCAATCTTTCTTCCGGTAGAGACATACTATGTGTTGTGGATGTGTAGGAAAGACTTTGTTGCCATCAATGACAATATTCATGAAGCCACATAGTCTCTCTTGCCAACAAGAAGTAGGATCCCTAGATAGAAAATGATCCTAAAGACTACTAGACTCTTGGCTTTTCTCAGCTAGTGTGTGTGTGTGTGATTTGTACCTTTCTCTTTCATTTCCTCTATTAGAATGTCACCCTTGTAGCTTTGAGCTTAGACTAATCACCACCCAAGAGTACGGACATTACAATCTTCTCTCTTTCACTCTTTTTTCATACCTCTATTTTTTTTGTTTTTTCTCTTTTTTTGTATTTTCTAGAATGCCTCACTTAATTTTCTCATTTTTTGGATTTTTGACTTTTATGAAAATGAATTGTTTTAGAACTTTGGATATGTAGTAATTTGATCTCTCAATTTTCTTTCCCAACACTCTTATTTTGATCACTCATTTTTTTTATTCACTCAGATTTTATATTTCTTCCTTTAGAGTTTTGATCCTCCTAACATTTTTCACCAGGAAAGATAAGGGGTTGAGCATCACCTAAAGTTTTTGTAATCCAGTCGGACTTCTCTTCTACTAGGGAAGAATTGGGAAGGTCTACTTGCAATCTTCCTTTGAACACTATAGGTTTGAATACTGACTTTGTTTAGACCTAACATCATGGCTTATTAAGACTGTGATCAATGTAAATCTAAAATCTAGGCTTTGATTAGAATCACTGGGAATGAAAAGGGAATGGTGATTGTGAAAATGGGGAATCTCTAGGACCTGAAAGCATCTTGTAAACCTAGGAAACCTTAGACGCCTTACTAAAATGAAAATGATATAAGAGCAAGTCATTCACTACAATGCAAGATGAAAAGAATGATACTGAAATGCAAGAAACAAAATTCTTTTTGGTATTTTTGATTTTTTTGTATTTTTGGGATATTTGATTTTTTTGGTATTTTTATGTTTTATATTTTTATTTTTTTAGACATAGTATTTCTTGAGGTGAAAGGCATTGACTGTTTCTCCAAATTCCTCTCCCTCCATTATGCACAAGAGATAGACATCATTTCTGACATCTTCTTTAACCATGTAAGGACCTATCCAGTTGGGTCTGAACTTGCATCTTTCACTAGCTCTTTTATCGTTTAGATTGTCAATTTTGAGTACTATGTATGCCACCTGAAAAGGTCTTGGGAAAACCTTCTTGTTATATTGTTTATTCATCCTTGTGAGATAGGAATCATGTCTTTGAACAACTCTTGACCATTTTTCATCCATCGTCTCTAGCTCAACTAATCTTACTGCTTGATATTCCTCATTATCCAACAAGCCTTGTAATGACATTCTTAAGCTAGGCAATTCTACCTCTAATGGCAACACTGCCTCTAGCCCAAAAGTGAAGGCATAAGAGGTGGTTCCCATCAAAGTTCTTATGCTTGTTGTATAAGCCCAAAGAGCTTGGTATAGCTGTAAGTGCCAGTCTCTTTTGGAGTCCTTCACAATTTTGACGAATATCGATTTCAATAATTTGTTTGTAGCTTCTGCTTGTCCATTCCCTTGATGATAGTAAACTAGGGAGAGTTATGATTGATGGGGAATATCTCACACAACTCTCTCACTTGTGGATTTTTGAATGAAGATGTGTTATTAGTCACTATCACTTGAGGAACCCTGAAGCAACATATAATTTGATTTAATATGAACATGGTGATTACAGTCCCTGAAACTGTAGTGAGAGGCATGGTCTCTACCCATTTGGTAAAATAGTCTATTGTAGTGATGATGAACAAATTTCCATCCATTGATGGGGGAGATATCTTCCCCACCAAGTCCAAGCCCCACATGGAAAAGGGCCAAGGGGTAAGTATAGGTTGCAAGTCTCCTATTGGTGTGTGATGGACATGTGCATAGGCTTGATATTTTGGGCATCTTTTTATGAATTTGATTGCATCCCCTTGTAAACATGGCCAGAACTAACCCAACTGATGTATTTTCTTATTGTAGTGTGACCACCAAAATATCCTCCACAGATTCCACTATGACATTCTTCTAGGATTTTATGTGCCTCTTCTTTGTCAACACATCGAAGCAAAATCCCATCCAAAGCTCTTTGATATAACACATCATCGATCAAGACATATCTTGTAGTGAGGACATGTAAGCATCTTTTTTCTAAGGGAGTCATGTTTTCAGAGTAAGTTTTATTTGCAAGTTCATTCACAATATCTATGTACCAATATGAAGCAACATATTTTTCAAGATCAATTACGCAAATTACTTCGTCAAGGTAGTCTTCATTTATGGGCTCCTCTTGAGGAACTAGATTGTCTACTAGCTAATCTGTTATCACTTGTCCTTTGACCAAATTTTGATTGACGTAAGTTAATTCAAACTCACTTAGTAATGTTACAAACTAACCAACTCTTCTTGACAACATTGGTTGGTTTAAGAATGTCCTTAAGTGTTTGGATCGTATCATGACTCTAGTTTCCTAGTTTAGCATGTAATATCACAGTCTCTAAGTTGCGAAGACTATGGCCAAACATTTTTTTTGGCTTGAGTGTAGTTCTTCTCATATTCTAGCAAAGTTCAACTTATGAAATATATGGCTCTTTCCCTTCCACCTTCATCTTCCTGAGCCAACATGAAAGCTATGGAGATGTTAGTTTCTCTAAAATATAAGATGAAAGGTTTGTCATGTTTTGGTGGCATTAGTATAGGAGGAGTCAACAAGAATTTCTTTACTTATTCAAATACAATTTGATAGTCCACAATCCAAGCTATTCCTACTTCCTTCTTCAACAATTGATTAACTAGGTGAATTTTGAAAGTCATATATCTTGTATAAAATGCCTGATGGCACCTAGTTGTCCGAAGAAAGTCCTTACCACCATCTCACTTGTTGGCGGGGTTGCGTTTAAAACTTCTTTAACTTTTGTTGGGTCTACATCAATCCCTCTTCGTGAAACAATGAAACCCAACAACTTACCTATCATGACTCTAAAAACACACTTCTTAGGATTTAGTCTTACCTTATATTCTCAAAGTTGATTGAATATTTTGCAAAGATCGTCCACATGTGTTGATCTTTGCTCTGACTTTGCCAAAAGATCATCAATGTATGTCTCTACTATCTTGTGAATGTGGTCATGAAAGATGTGTGTCATTGCTCTTTAATAGGTAGCCCCTGCATTTTTTAGCTTGAATGGCATGACTGTGTAACAGAATGTTCCCCATGGGGTGGTGAATGTTGTTTTGTTTTGATCTACTTTTGAGATTCTAATCTGATTATATCCTGAGAACCCATCCATAAGAGATAGTACTTCATATCCTATGGTTGAATCAACAATTTGATCTATGGATGGTAAGGGGAAGCTATCTTTTGGGAAAGCTTGATTGATATCCCTAAAATCAAGGCATATCCAAATTTTTCCATTCTTCTTTAAAACTGGTACAATGCTTGATACCCAACTTGAATAATTCACTGATTTGATAAAGCTGGCATTCAACAATTTCTTCAATTCTTCCTTTACCATTTCAGCTACTTGAGGCTTTATGGGTCTCAATTTCTATTTTATGGGTTTTGCATGAAGTTTCGTTACTAAATTATATAACATAATTTTTGTGTCTAACCCCAACATGTCTCATTATGTTCAGGCAAAGACATCAGAATATTTGATAAGGAACTCACTGTATTATTCCAATTCTTCATCATTTAACTCCCCTCCTAATTTAACATCTTTGGTTTCTCAAGAGTTCCTACATTGATATCAATGGTATCTCCAATTAGTGATGGATGTCCCTCTTTGAATTTCTGAGGACCAGGTGGTAAATCTAAATTTGCTTCAATCTGGAGGATATCTTTTTCAATTCCAAAATAATCTTCTAGATGTGGGATGAGCATTTATTCTTTCTTGTGGTATACTCTTGGGAGGTCATCATAAGCATGTAGATATTCTAAGATGGCTTCTTCATTCTCAGCATAGTCTCGAGTTGGTTTCTCTGTTTGATCCATAGTGTAATTTAGAATGCTTGGTAATTCTTCACTTTCCAACAATGGCTCTCCATGAACTTACACAATGTATTCCAAGTTCCAAAGTTGAGCATGTGGTGAAAATGGTGCGGCCAATGTAGCCATTGAGTTTGCTACTTGGTTCTCTTCTCTGGGTGTGGCTTTTATGGAAAAAAAGTCAAAGAATTGAACCAATTTCCTAATGGTTTCCTTGTAAGGTCATAGTCATTTTGATTTTGTTTCATAATTCTCTGTAACTTGGTTGATCACCAATTGGGAATCTCCAAAGGTAGAGATTCTCATGATTCCCATTCTCATGGCTAACATGACTCCTAGGGATAAGGCTTTGTGATGCAGAGGCATCCACACTAAAACCTTGACATACAGCATGGATGTCCGCAACCCTTCATCATCATCATCATATTTCTCTTAACACTGTCAGCATCATCATATTTACTCTCGCCGACCGATATCCTCCTGCAGACAAACCTTCGACCTTTCGTCTGTCAGCAACATCATCATATCTGACTATCGGCAGCATCATCACATTCGGCAAGCGCAAACATCCTCCTGACGTTCACTGTTCACCTTACCGCCAACCTCTATCTTCATCATCATGATGTTCAACATCATGTTCATCAGCAGGATATAGAACATCCGGTTCCTCCCATATATCCTGATGATGACAAACCTTATGCACCCTTCCTTCGATGCTTACGTCACCCCAATATCCTGATGACGATTATCCTGATGATGATGACGTCACATGCAGTTCCTTCAATATCCTGTTGTCGGCCAAACTTAACATTATCAGCCCGCAAAGGAATTGTCAACCCGATCTTCTACCTTATGCCAATACGCTCCTCCTCGGCAACACCTGATGATGATCACCCCAAAACACATTCACTTTATGCAATCGACTGCATCATGCTCATCTCCACTTACTCGGATGATGCCCGAAGTACCTGCAGGATATACACAGAAATATCCTGATGATGCCGTTGCGACGAATTTCCAACCTTAGCAAATTTTGATCCGCCAAACCTCTTGGGATGACTCGATCCACTTTCAGGGTGATCTTCCAAACTCTAACAACCAGCACGACCTAGCACATACCCATGCTAGGGTTCTCAACACCTTTCGATCGCGATCCTGCAAACAGACATGCAAACACACAGAAAATGCAACCTATAACCTAAACTACTGTACACAGCCATTCCACCGATTCGATGAATCAACCGGTGGAATGGATCAGTGAATCCATGTAACCACCAAAATAGCAAATCGATTTCACATTGGAGATCAAACAGGAAATGAACACAAACAAGATCTTTATTGATTTCAAAAGATGCAATTACAGTACTCAGTCTCTCTCTGCAATCTAACTCCTCTGCTCAATCTAGCTCGATGATCTAAAACCAACCGATCCTCATGCATATATAGGATCTCCTGCGAGTACTACCGACCTGACTCCAAGTGGCTGGGAAATCTCTCCAGGCGGCTGGGAGATCCAACCGGACCTACAGCATACAGTTGTCCTAACAAACTAGCTAAAAATAGTAAAGCATGGTCAACATGACCTTATTACATGCATTGGTCTTATCAGACCTTCTTGGAAACATTAACAAGACTCAAAACAAACTAACTACCTCATGGAGGCCAGCTGTCAGGTAGGTGCTCCTGCACCATACTCCCCAACAGAAAAGAACTCATGTCCCATGAGTTTGGGTTGTGGAAGTCCTCCACCTTTACACTTTGTCATGTCAGTGTTCTGACCTGTTCCAGCTTTATCCTCTGCTGGCTCTTGGCTGCTCCAAGACTTCTGAACTGTAACTTGCTTTCTTGCAAGTAAATCCTCATGCCTGTCAATGTAGGCCCTTCTCTCACATACCTTGTGTTTGTCAGGTTGTCTGACCAGAACCTCTGTCTGAACTGCCTCTTGAACTTCTGCAATGTTCAACTCTATCTTCCTTTCAACCTTTATAGGACAAACAATAGTCCCAACTATGACAACATCCTTGTCATTCCTCTCAATTGGTTGCTGTTTGCAAACCTGTTTCTGCACCTGCTGCTGACCTCTGTCAGTCACAACTAAAACTTTCTTCAACCTGTTGTCCTTAACAACTTCTTTCCCTGCAGTGTCCTCAACTGTCTTTATGCCTGCTCCTATAGGCATCTGCACAAATTCCTTCTTTCCCACTAAAATGATTTTGGCTGCCCCCTGTGCTGCAGCTGCTTCCTGTAATGGCATCAACATAATAGTTTTCCCATCTTTCTTGATGGTGTAGGTATTAGCATACCCATCATACAGTACCCTCCTATCAAATTGCCATGGTCTACCCAACAGTAGGTGACAACATTCCATGGGCAAAATGTCACACAAAACTCTATCCTGATATGCTCCAATCTGAAAATCCACATATGCCTGTTCATAGACAAAAAGTGATTGACTATCACTCACCCAAGATGCCTTGTAAGGGTGATGGTGTGGAATCCTTTCCAAATTTAGTTTATCCACCATTTCTTGAGATACCATGTTGTCTGTTGAACCAGTATCAATGACAACCTTACATATCTTACCTTTGCTCTTGCATGTGGTCTTGAAAAGAGCTCTTCTTTGCATCATATCCTTTGATGCCTGCAAACTAATTCTCCTAAGCATCAATGCTTCTCCATCCTCAGGATATGCATAATTTTCAGGCTCCCTATCTCTTTGATAAGTGTTTGAACTTTGCACACTTTGCTCTACTTTCTCTTCTTGCACAAGTTGTACTCTCTTGGCATTTGTTCTATCATTTCTGGATGATGAACCTTTGCTTTCTGGACATTTGAAAAATGGATGACCAAACTCACCACAAGTGTAACATTTTCCTGAAAATGTAGTAGAACCTCTACCACCTCCAAATCTGCCTCTATTACCTTTCCATCCACCTCTGAAATCAGACTGTCCCTATCCTTTACCAGTGTCTTCTTGACCCTCATTGGTTTGCCTTTGTGTAGGGGCTGCTCCTCTTCCCCTCATATTGTTTCCTCTTCCTTTCATGGACTTATCTTGTCCCCTATTCATCTTTTCTTCAATCCTGATTGCCATTTGGTAACAATCCTCCACATTCTTAGGGTTAGCTAAAACTAACTCATCCTGTATGTTCAATCTCAAACCAGCCAAGTACCTAGCCACCTTTTCTACCTCATTCTCATGATGACCAGATCTCATACTCAGTTTATAAAACTCCTCAGTATATCCCTTCACATCCATTTCCTTCTGCCTTAAAAATTGCAGCTTCTTAAACATCTAAATTTCATAATCCCTGGGCAAGAATTTACCTTTTATCCTTGCTACCATTTTATCCCATGAAGTGATCTTTGACTTTCCTTGTTTCCTTCTTGGTATGGTCTTGTTAGTGATCTTTGTACTTATCAATATTGTTTGTGTAAAAGAAATCCAACCTAAAAGCAAAGGGGAGGACTTTTCCTTTAGGGGAAGTAAGGATTATTCCCTAGATCTTTATTTCTTTGTGATTGGGATGATTCTCCAAACTCGTAAGTTGATTTTCACTTTAAATCTTTTTCTTCTCCTTCTTCAATGATTTCTATTGTTCTAATTGAAATATTCTTAACGTCATACTTGTTTATGTAGGGGATGGTTGCTAGGGGAATAGAGCATGAGACTTAGTGGTGTGAGGATTGAATGGGAACTCTCTAAGGTCATCCATGATTTGATATGATATGTTGAGAGTACTTGTGTTTGGGTGAAGATTCTGAGTTTCCTCTTTTACTTGTTCTTGTATTTTTAGCTTCTTATCCTTCTCTTCCTGTCCCTTCTTGAAGACACTGAAAGGATCAAGATCTACTTTGACAACACAGATTTTTCCCAAGTGGTGGAAATGTATTTCTTGAAACAACGTAGAGGCCACAACTTTTGTGGAATGAATCCAAGGTCTTTCGAGGATCATATTATAATTGGTTTCTTTATTGATGACATAGAAATCTGTGGAGATGGTTTTTTTATGTGAGAGTGATCAGTAGACTAATCTTCCCAACCATTTGTATTTCATGACTACCATATATCCTTAAGGTGGTAGCCCATTGTTTTATGCTCATTTTGCTATATCCTATCCTTCACAGGAATGACATTGGCAAGAGATTGACTGTCAACCCTTCATCCACCACTATTATTTTTATGATGACCTCTTCAACTAGAACTTGTATGTATAACCGTGAATCCCTTTGTTTACTTCATCTTTAGGGATTTTTGAGATATCAAAGGTGAGGGGATTTGGCTCCTTTTGTGTTGAACATCCCATTTCTAATACTTCCAAGAATTTTTTTCAATGTGAAGGGGAGGCTTTCAACAAGTTTATTACTTGTGAAAAGACATTTTCTATTTGGTCCATTTGTACTTCCTTTTGGATTACAAACACTTATTGGTTCAACTCCACGTGATTGGAGCTTTTCTAGTTGGCCTTCCCTTTTTGATTTTGAGGTTCCTTCTCTTTATTTTGAGGTTGAAGGAGTGTGAGGAAGTTACGTTGTTGGTCTAGAGTAAGTTTTGAGATAGCTTTGTTGTATCCATAATAGGTTTTTGTTTCATGACCTCTAGTCCCATGGGACCAACAATACGTATTGGGATCGTAGGAGTAACAACTTGATCCTTGGTTTCCCTTTTGTTGCCACCTGTCATTATTGGGAGTGCTCTTCACAAAATTGATATCTTTGTGTTTGGAGACATTTGATGTAACCTTTTCAATTACTTTTGACATTTTGAGTCTTCCATTAATATCGTAAGTTTTTCAACCATTGTCAATGGCAGCTTGATCGATCCTTGAAATGCTTTCCAATGCCTCTTCATAGCATTTGTATGGTAACTTATAAACATCTTCTCTCATATCCTTGTTCAAGGCATATAAGAAAAGGTCGTATAACTTGTGATGGTCCATGTTTGGGTCATTAGTTGAGGAATAGAGGACTTGTCTCCATTTGGTAACAAAGTGGGCTACAGATTCATTTAGCTCTTATTTCATGGTCAAGAATTCTCTAATCCCTATTTTGATGAGTTTCTTCATGTCAAATGTAATGACAAACTCTCTGATCAATTGTCTGAATGAGTGGATTGAAGCTTCTGGTAGATGATAGTGCCAATCTAGATCTATTCCTTTGAGGATCTTTGGAAAGATTTTAGTGACAACCCCATCCCAAGGGAGGAGTTCTCTTATTGCAGTAGTATAAGCTTTGATATGGGAATTTGGATCACCCTCTCCTTTGAAATTAGGGAGAGTAGGTAACGATCGAGGCAAATGAACGCTTCTTATGTTTAAATTGAGTGGTTCTTTTAATTACTCCAAATATGTCCCAAGAAAGGCACTTTGCGATTGGGGGTTTGATAGCATCAACCCCATAGGAGGATTTTGGTAACCTACCATTTGATTTTCTTGATTTCCCAACATTATTAGATTATGCTGAACAAGAGGGTTCCCATTCAAACACATGTCGTTACTTGCATTTATTGAATAATAGTTGAGATAGGGGGGATTTTGAGATGCACCCTAGTCTTCTTTACTTTGAATGTTGTCATATGACTTGTGTCTTATTTTAGGAGGAGGTTGTTCTACTTCCATGGTTCTAATCCTTTACACTAGAGTTACAATGGGTGCCTCTTCATTTCTAGGGTTTTCTCTTTGAGTGTTGTCATGATGATGTGCTTCTTCTTGTGCAACATTGTCTCTTTGTTCTTCTCATAGGGCAACCTTTAGTGCTTCTTGAGCATCTCTTGCCTCTTGCAAACTTGTGTCTTTCCAACCTTTTTACTTCCTCATCAAGATAAGTACTTGAGGTACTTGTGGATGGTTGATCTGACCAAAGGATTTCTAACCTTAGTTGAACTCTCCAAGCTTTGTGAGGCACATTTGGTATGGTAGGGTTGTGTTTCCATGTAGGTTTGTTAAAAGACAAAGAACACCTGGGTTCTCTTTGGTATTGTTCATAGCCAGAGTCTTCGTAATCATAGTAATTTGTGATTGGTGCATCTGGGTGAGACAACACATACCTATCGAAAGAAGGAGTTTCTAGTTCTATTGAGAAAACATTTACTAAGTTTAGATCGAGTTCCATCATATTCGGGGGTACTGTAGACACCATAGACTAAATGGAATGGATGATGATGAAGGCAACAAAGGCTGAAGCAGTGGAAGCAGCTATGAAGAATAAAGTGAAAATGCTTGAAGATTGTTGTTTTGAAGTGTCAAATGTTTAAATTTTTTATGTGATCTAAGGGTTTGGAATGCGAAATGCATAGACAAAAGTTTTTGCTCTTCATGTCGGGTTCACCAAAATATGTACACTCAAAATCATGACGTTAGTGGCTTGGGGCTATCAAGTCAAATTTTGGTGCACACACAAACCCTTCCCTCCTTTCCATGGGATGAATTGCCATGTCACTATCACTCTCATGGAAGTAGCTAGTTGAGAGGAGGTGAGACACAGAGGTGGTCTGGCTCATTGGAGAGATAGACTTCACAGAGAGGAGTCAACATGTCCTAGGCTATATGTTGTTGTGCACTTGCATAGATGTGTTGTTCAATGATCGTGGTTTGAAAGATAACTATATGACCCGAAGGGTCACTTGTCACTATTTTCCTATTTGGATTCTTGATATTCCATCTTTGTGTGGGTAAGCTATTGTTCTCATTGATTGCCTGTTCACATTGGCATTATCTTTCAAACTATTGGATGTATGCTTGTTGTATTAAGAGTTGTCTAAACACTTCTTGTTGTTGGATGACTAGTGGATCTTATTGCAGTCATGGGTGGATTTCCTCTATCTTGTTGAGGATTGCCCTCACCCACTCACCTCTTAATCCATGGCACATTCATGAGCCAAGATAAAAGATAGGAAAGTGTGAGCTAACCTTAACTTAACCTAGAGTTTGACTTAGGGTTTGTTTGACCTAAGGTTTGACTATGTGTTGATTATGGTTGACGTTGTGATGGAATCAAGGGTTTTGACCAATGTTTAACTGTAGTTGACCTTGTGATGGAATCAAGGGTTCATGAATTTTCTAAGTTACTAATGTTTTTATTCTTTTTTGGGCTTTTCTAAATGTAAAACTTCTTTTTGTGCTTTTTTAATAATTTTGGAATTGAAGATGCTTTTTTATAATCTAGGAATCAAAGAATGTATGCAAGCTATGATGAATTTACCTAATGCAATGTAAACTATGTTTTTGGGGTTTTCTAAATATTTGGAACAAATTAATCTAAGAAAAGGAAAATTTCTTTTAAATGAATTAATCTATGACCTTTGAAAGAAAATTACTCTAAGAATGCAAGATCTGTCTATTCTATCGAGGAAAAAGCAACAAGATTACTGATTCCAAGAGTAATTTTACTTATCTAATTACTATGAAATTAAAAAAAAAAAGCATAAAGGAACCTGGAGATGTGTGAGCCTCCACTACCCTTAGAAATCCTTGTGATGGCAATCTAGTATCCTCTTGTAGTAGTGGGGAATCCTCTTGGCGACAAGATGATAATGGAAGCAAAAGAAGCTTTGAAGCTTTGAAGAGAGCTCAGTGAGAGATTTGATGAGCACTATGGCTTAATATGAGCAGCGTATGGATACATGATGAGCTTTGTATGAAAAGCTAAATGAAGCAACAAACAAAACAAAAGGCTCCTATGTCCTATATGAGCATGAGAATGCTTGATGTGAAGATCAATAACTTGCAAGAGCTATGTGCACAAATGAAATTACCTCCCTTTGTGTTTGAAGGAGGGGGTATTTATAGGTTAGAAGAAGGAAAGAAAGGTGAAGAAGAAGGAGAGCTCACTCAATTTGATTGGAGAATTAACACAGAGGATTCAAGAGTGATCTGGGCTAAAATCGGAGTGATATACCCAGTAAAAGCTTATCACTCAAGAAGAAGTGAAGGAGTGCATGAGAATGCATGAGTTATTAATTAAAGATAAAATAGAGCTAATTATACATGTGTAGGTGTATGAAATAATTAACTCTATATTTGGCATGAAAATTCATGCAAACATGAAGAAAATGGGTGAAAATAAAGCTTTTTTGAGTTAGAAACTCAAGTTTTTCTATAGCTGGAAACATGACAGGGTCACCTTGGTTGCCCCTTTCACCAGTTAGGTCACTTGAGGGGTGACCCATGGTTGACCCTTAGAGGAAGGCACCTAGGTTGAATTGCATGATGGGAGATGGAAGAAGGGGAGAAAAGAAGGTGATCTACCTCCGAAAATAGGTCAGTCATGTGTGAAAATCCAAATCTCCACTTGCAAAGTAGGATCTCTCGAGGGGAGATCTAGAAATAGTAGGGGAGATTTGGATTGGTTGAGTGGAACTGAAAAACATTGAGGAGAGGTGAAAACTCACCTACAAGACGCATACAAGGCTTAGGTATAAGGTCGCAAGCTTAGAAAATGCAAATCAACATGTGTTGAACAGTGTCAACAACAAAGAGAGATAGAAAATGACAAAGGGTAAACAACACAAGATGAAAGAAAAGAAACATCACCAAGAGAATTGGTACTGAGAGGATGTTATTTCATGCTTACATGTACATGACAAGGATTATGAATCATCATAGGTGTCCTCATGGAGGGTGTGTGTGATTTTGGTGCTTACATACTCTATGGCCCAATGGATGAAGGCACTTAGAGTTTTAGGATTCTTCTCCCTTCATTAATTTCAAGGAATGACCGAAGGAAGCTCCCCAGTTACAGCTAGATATTATATTTGAATTTAGCTAACTCAATTCATGGGATAACCCCTAAGAAATTTGTCTGTTTCATAACCCACGAGCTCTAAGCATGCACAACAAGGCAAAATTTAATTGGCCTCATGTGTGGTTAAATGCCTCAAAAAGTTATTTTGAGTTGCATTGAGTGTGCCCCTTTCAAAAAAGTAAATGAGGTTTTGGTCATACTTAGCATTTTAACCTGATGTGCAAAGTTGGAGAATTTCTCTGATGTTGCACTTTTTGAAAAAAATTAGTCATTTAGTTGCAGAGAAATTCTCCGCTACTACATATGCAGGAGTGGAGGATTTCTCTGCAATTGCATATTAAGTCGACACATGCAGCATTAATGGCAATTAAATGTGGGTTTTATATATTTTTACCTTGTTTAATTTCATTTTAACCTTTGTTTTTTATTGTTTCCCATCATTATTTTTTAAGCTTCCTACTACCCTCCCGTTCGCCATGAGTTTTCTTGTTTTTCTAGATTTTTTATTGAGGATTTCCTTTAGTCTACTGCAATCACAGGTAAGTCTTTTTTGTTCTTTTCATTTGTTTCTTTTTCCTTTCATTTTTTTTGTGTTGAGTTTGAACCCTAGGTTTTTATGTTCGTCAGCCATTATGAACCCAATCAAGGGTCTTGGAGATTTTCTCTGACCCTCAAGGATAACGATCATATGTATTGTTGCTTAGAGAATAATCTTTGAGCAATATTGCTATACTGTTAGGAAAAGTGTCTCAACCTTGCAACAAGAAAAGGTTACTATTCTTCCCAGTTTTGGTCATTTTGAATACCCTTTATCTTGGTGAATGGTCTAGAACTTTCAAAGTCTCCAAAAGGGGTCAAAATGGTGAGACTTACTATTTTTAGTAACTCTACATTTGACCTTAGATTGACCCAAAGTTTTTCCCCAAAGGTGTGGAACTGTAAAGTAAACATCCCGGGTGAGTTTTGACTCAAGAACATATCTAGATTGTGAGATATTAAAGTTAATGTTTTTTGAAACTACCAAAAAATGTTTCAAACTCAATTTTGAGGCACTTAGAGGTCTCTAAATTCCCCAACAGTTGTCATAACCGACAAAGTGGTTTATATCTTGATAGATCTCTTCACAATCTTTTCAACGCATTAAACGATACGTCAATTAGACACCTAGATCAAAAGTTATGATCTCCAAAAGTTGGACCTCCCATTTTGGGAAATGTGAAAATGTAGACACTCAAAAGAGTTGTAAAGGGGAGAGTTACACGTGTTGGTGTGTGATTTGGCACATCACAAGGCATCATTGATTGGAGATAATTTGGGTGCCACTTTTGGCTGGTTTTGGCTCATGGTTTTGTAATTATTGTTGATGGTTTACTATATTGTATCTCCTATATATCAGGAGCTTGAGATGGAGATTGTGTGTAAGAGTCTTATAGATGTTGAGTTACCTCCTGGATCTCTAGTTTATAGTACTCATGTGAAAGCTTGCTTTGCAAGTATATTGTAATTGTCTTGATTCCTGAATAATATATTGGGAAGCTTTGGAGTGTGGGGTTTTTTACCTGAAAGGGTTTTCCCCACGTTTATCTTGTGTTGTGAGTTTTGCATTTTGTTATTATCTTTCTATTAATGTGCAACATAATCTGTAATAGTAAAACCTAAAATTTACATAAATCTTTCCTCAGTAGATTAGTGTAGGAAGCATTTCCACATACCTTGCTTCCTTTCATATACCACTGTTGAAGCCTTGTTAATGATGTTTTAAATAGTCATGTTATTTTAAACCCTATAAATAAAGGTTTAAACAACCATTTCAACCATAGTGAACAAGTGGTTTATTCAGAGAAGTTTCTCTGAACAACATCACTATTCATTAAGAGTGGCATTATTCAGAGAAAATTCTCTAAACAATACCCCTAAACAACACCTAAACTTGGTCAAAAGTCATCCTTGCTCAAGGTGACAAAGAAACGAATTTCAGAGAAAATTCTCATAAAGTCATAACCTAAGTATTACCCACAAATAAATTTCAAAGAATTTTCTTTGAAAATCATAAACATTGCTTTTCCCATTGTGTACTTCAGAGGAAATTCTCTGAAGTACATAACTCATATCCACCTGATTTGTACTTTAGAGAATTTTCTCCAAAGTACATAATCTATGCACTAAGTCAAAATATAGGTCAAAGAAAATTCTCTGACTTGGATCCAAATGATCTACCACAAATACAGTTCAGAGAATTTTCTCCAACCTACATCTGGTTGAATGTTTTCCCTTATGCAAGGGCAGAGAAATTCTTCACCCCTACACTTTGATTTCTACCCAATGTCTAGTTCAAAGAAATTTCTTTGAACTACACAACTTGAACTATGTCATATAATGCAGAGAATTTCTCTGACCTACACAAATTCTTGTTTAGATGCAGAAGTGCAGTTTTTCTTTGAAATTGCATATTTCTAGTCAAGAGAAAATATACTAACTCTAGAGAATTTCAACATCATCTTTTAGTTTCTCAGCAAATGTCAAAGGCCTCTCCTGCGAAGAAGAGCATATAGTTCAAATATCAAGAGGTAGTTTTGGTGTCCTCTATGGAATCAAATGTGGAAAACATCAAGGACACCAAGATTGGCCATGTGGATATGGCTAAATTTCTAGAGAGGTTGAACAAGCAGCCACTTGCACCTCACATGTAGGTTGTTCTTGACAGTAGTATTCACTTGACATCTTCTTTCCCGGTGTTGGCGTAGAATCCAAAATTTGTCTTGGTAGCAACTATTCACTTTGACCAAGAGATCAAGTCTATAAAGGATGCCAATGGTAAAGTATTGATTCTTTGAAAGGTAACTATTCTTCCTAGTTTTGGTCTTTTTGAATACCCTTTATCTTGGAAAATGGTCTAGAACTTTCAAAGTTTCCAAAAGGCCTAAAAATGGCGAGATTTACTGTTTTTAATAACTCTACATTTGACCTTGGATTGACTTGAAATTTTTCCCAAAAGGTACAAAACTGCTAAGTAAACATCTCAGGTGAGTTTTGACTCAAGATCCTATTTGAATTGAGAGATATTAAAGTTTTTATTTTTTGAAACTGTAAAAAAAAAAAATTTGAACTCAGTATTGAGGCTCTTAAAGGTCCCTAAATGTCCCAATTTTTTTCATAAGTTTGTTATAGCATGATAAATATCTTCATGAGCTTTCGAACGCATTAAACAGTTTGTCAATCAGACACCTAGATCAAAGTTATGGCCTCTAGAAGTTGGACCTTTTATTTTTGGGAAATGTAAAAACATGTTGGACACTTAAAAGAGTTGTAAAGGGGAGAGTTACACATGTTGGTGTGTGTTTTGGCACATCACAAGTCATCTTTGATTGGAGATAATTTGGGCACCACTTTTGGCTGGTTTTGGCTCATGGTTTTGTAATTACTGTTGATGCTTTACGTTATTGTATCTCCTAAATATCAAGATTTTGAGATTGAGGTTGTGTGTAAGAGTCTTATAGATGTTGAGTTACCTCCTAGATCTCTAGTTTATTATACTCATGTCAAAGCTTGATCTGCAAGTATATTGTAATCTTCTTAATTCCTGAATAATATATTGGGCATCTTTGGACTGTTGGGTTTTTACCTTGAAAAGGTTTTCCCCACGTATATTTTGTGTTGTGAGTTTTGCATTTGAATGTTGTTATTATCTTTCTGTGCATCTTATTTTGTAACTGAAAAAGTTTAAATTTACATAAATCTTTCCTCAATAGATCAATGTAGGAAGCATTTTCTACATTCCTTGCTTCCTTTTAGTTGGCATTAGACCCTGATCACCTTTGGTTCTAGTTGTTGGGTAGAGGTTTTTTTGAGCTGATCTTCGTTTGTGTGGGAGCTTGTATAGAGGATTTTGAAATCTTTATTGCAAGAAAGAGATGGCAAGCACATTTGGGAGGTTTGAGATATAGAAGTTAAATGATAGTAATTTTGAGTTGTGGAAACTCAAAATGGAAGACATGCTTATAGATCAGGATTTATGGGATGCCATATCTGGTACAAAACCAACAACAATGTCTCAAGCAGACTGAGATCTCAAAGATCGAAAGGCTAAAGGTTTGATAAGACTCTATTTGGCTAATTCAGTACTCCTAAATGTCCATGAAGAGAAGACAACAAAAGATCTTTGGAAGAAACTTGGAGATGTTTATTAGGCTAAATCCCTGGTGAACAAGTTATTCCTACAAAATAAATTTTATTCTCTAAGGATGGAAGATGGAGGATCTATCATTGATCACTTAAATACATCAATGTGATTGTTGCCCAGTTGACCTTTGTTGGTGTGAAGATGGAGGAGGAGGATTAATGTATGGCATTACCGTGCTCTTTACTAGATTCATGGGACCACCTTGTTATGGCCATTGGGAGTACCACTACCACCTTCAAGATGAATGAAGTGGTTTCTTCATTTTTGTTTGAAGAGATGCAGAGAAAGTCTTCCAAATCAGCTAAGGAGGCTCTTGCGATTTGTGGTAGATCTAAAGAGAAGGGAAAGAAAAGGATAAGAAGAAGAAAGAAAAATGAAGATCTAAATCCTGTGGGAGATCTAAGTCTCCTGGAAAGTCCAAGGATCTATGTTGAAACTGTGGCAAACCTAGTCACTTCTACAAGGAGTGCAAGGAGGAGAAAAAAGAAAAAGAAGAAGAACTATGATTCAAATTCTAACAAGTCCTTTTAGGATGAAGGAGAAGCATTTGTCACTGCCTTGGAAACACATGCATCTGAGGATGTGCGGATTATTTGACTTTGATGCATCTTTTCACATGATCTCACATCGGGGTTGGTTTTTGAAGTATGAAGAATATGATGGTGGAAAGGTGTACTTGGGTGATGATTCTCACCTAAATATTGTTGTCCATGGAAGAGTTTTGATTTGACTCCCTAATGGATGAGTGAAGGGAATGAATGGTGTTCTACATATCCCTAGTTTGACATGGAACCTTCTTTCTGTAAGTAAGTTGAATGATGTGGGTGTGCAGGTTGTTTTCTTGAATGGAGGATGCAAGATAGCTAGAGGATCTATGGTGTTGGTTAAGGGTGTTCGGATTGGTAGTCTGTCTCAACTTGATGCATGAGTAGTTTAGTGCAATAGTGCCTTTGTTTTGAAGAAGAGAGCTTCAAATTCTTCATCCTCGCCATTGGAACTAGCAGAAAAGAGGACTATTGCATCTACTTCTGATGGTTGTGCTTTATGGGTACCTAAGGGTGCTCATTCTATGGAGATGGAACTTCCAGGTAAGAAGACAATGTTATGGCACCAAAGGCTTGGTCACATTGGTGAAAAGGATTTGAGGACCCTAAAAAATAAAAATCTTGTTGAGGGTATGAATGACTATAATCTTGAGTTTGATTTCTATGAACATTGCATTTATGGTAAACAAAACCATATTCAGTTTTATTCTAGTTCTCACAAATCTTCTGAGGTGTTGGACTTGATTCATTCTGATGTGTTTGGTTTTGGTAATGTTCCTTCGATTTCAAAATTTGTTTAATTTGTTTCATTCATTGATGGTTATAGTAGGACATGGGTGTATTTCCTTAGAAGCAAATATGAATTCTTTAGTAGATTCAAAGAGTTCAAAGCTCTTGTAGAGAATCAGAATGATAGAAAGATTAAGTGTTTGAGGACTGAAAATGGTGGTGAATTTTGTTTAGTAAATTTTGACAAGTTCTGTAAAGAACATGGGATTGAGAGGAAAAAGACAACTCCGTATACCCGTCAGTAGAATGGAGTTGTAGAGAGGATGAATAGAATGTTAATGGAGAGGGATATGAGTATGCTAAGTGGAGCTAGCCTTGATTAAAAGGTTTGGGCTGGAGATGTTGCTACTGCTTATTACTTGGTCAATAGGTCTCCTACATCAATGCTCATTGATAAGACACCTATGGAGGTGTGGTCTAGTAAAAATAGTTCATTGAGATACATTCAAGTATTTGGTTGTGAGGCATATGCACATGTGCTTAAGGAGAAGAGGTCTCAATTAGAGAACAAGATTGTGAAGTGTATCTTCATCGGTTATGACATCGGTGTGAAAGGGTACAAGCTTTGGAATCTAGTGAATGAGAGAGTTTTGTATAACAGAAGTGTGATCTTCAGAGAGCTCAATCATTCTTCTATTGTCTTGTAGCCAGAGAAAGAAGATAAGAAAGAGAATGTGGTTTAGCTTCCTTCCACCCTTGAGAAAGTTAAAACATAAACATCTACTTGACCTAATAATGAGGAGAGTTCTAATAGCTTTGAAAGTTTAGAAGAAGAGGGAGAACATCAACCTCAATCTTTGAGGATATCCACATGGATAAGGAGACAAATTTATAGGTTTGGTTAATCATTACATTATTCTAGATGTATTTTTGCTTTGATTTCTAACACTGATGAGCCTAGAATTATGAAACAAGATAGGAGTATGAAAGATGCAAGTTCCTGGAAGGAGGCCATGGAAGAAGAGATGGCTTCTTTGGAAAAGAATAATACTTGGGACTTGATGCCTTTGCCTGAAGAACAAAAACCTTTTGGATGCAAATGGGTGTTCAAAAATAAATTTGGTGTAGATGGAAGTGTTGAGAAATATAAGGCTAGATTGGTTGCAAAGGGGTATTCTCAGGTGGAGGGCATTGACTATGGTGAGATTTTCTCTCCCATTGCAAAGCTAACATCTATTTGGTTCCTATTATCTCTTGTAGCAGCGTATGATCTAGAAGTGGAATAGATGGATGCGAAGACAACATTCCTTCATGGTGACTTGGAGGAGGAAATCTATATGTCATAGCCAGAGCACTACGTGGTGAAAGGTAAATAAAATTAGGTTTACAAGTTGAAAAAGTCTTTGTATGGTTTGAAATAGGCTCCTAGGATGTGGTATCAAAATTTTGATGCCTTTGTGTTGAGTTGGATTTCTGACATCAAAATCAAATCATTGTGTTTATTACAAGTTTGACAATGATCACATTTTCATTATTGCATTGTATGTCGATGATAAGTTACTCATTCGAAATGGTAAAAGTTTGATTTCTGATTTGAAGTCTCAGTTGTTAACATAGTTTAAGATGAAAAATCTAGGGGCATCTCGGTACATTTTGGGGATGGACATCACAAGAGATAGAGAAAAACATTATTTAGGCTAGAGTATGTTAACACTGTGTTGGAGAGATTCAACATGGTGGATTGGAGACCTTTGACCATTCCTATTACAATGGGAACAAAGTTATCTATTGCAGATTGTCCAAAGTATCCTTCTAAGATGGATGATATGAGTAGAGTTCCTTATGCTAGTGTGGTTGGTAGTTTGATGTATGTGATGGTCTGTACTAGACTAGACATTACCTAAGAAGTGAGAGTGAGTTGATTTTTGGCTAATCCTAAATGGGTACATTAGGATGCAACAAAGAGAGTGTTCCAATATTTACAGGGTACTTCAAAGTATTCTTTATGTTATCATGGTTATCATATAGGACCTCAGCATTCACTTTGTATTTGTGGATTTGTGGATTGAAATTGGGTAGGTGACATTGATAGTAGGAGATCCACCAGTGCTTATGTGTTTACTATGTTTGGTGGTGCTATTACTTGGATGAGTAAGTAGCAACCTATGGTTTCTTTGTCCACTACTGAAGCTGAGTACATGGCAGCAACTCATTCTTGTAAAGAAGTCATTTGGCTTAAGAGATTATGTTTTGATGTTAGGTTTGATGCAGGGAATATTACTATTTGTTGTGACAGTCAGAGTGTCATATGTTCGGTGAAAAATACTACTTTCCATGTGAGGACTAAGCATATTGATGTCTATTACCATTTTGTCCATGACATGGTAGTGGATGGGAAGGTAAACTTGTAGAAAATTGGCATTTTGATGAATGTTGCAGAATCCTTAAATTTTGTGAGCACAAAGAAGTTCAGATGGTGTTTAGAGTCTGTGGGCCTCTCAGCCCCTAGTAGTTAAATCATGGTGTTGATACTCCCTTTTCTCTTCCAAGGTGTTTGACAAGTGGGAGAATGTTAGGAAAAATGTCTCAACCTTGCAACTTTGAAAGGTTACTATTCTTCCTAGTTTTGCTCTATTTGAATACCCTTTATCTTGGAGAATGGTCTAGAACTTTCAAAGTTTCCAAAAGCCTAAAAATGGTGTGACTTATTATTTTTAGTAACTCTACATTTGACCTCATATTGACCCAAAATTTTTCCCAAAAGGTACGAAATTGGTAAGTAAACATCTCAAGTGAGTTTCAAGACAAGATCATAGCTAGATTACGAGATATTAAAGTTTTTTGTTTTTTGAAACTACTGAAAAATGTTTTGAACTCAGTTTTGAGGCATATAGAGGTCCCTAAATGTCCTAGAATTTTTCATAACCAACGAAGTGGGTTATAGCATGATATATCTCTTCATGAGCTTTCTAACGCATTAAACAGTTCATCAGTCAGACACCTCGATCAAAAGTTGTGGCCTCTAAAAGTTGGACATCCTATTTTTTGGAAATGTTAAAATGTGTTGGACACTTAAAAGAGATATAAAGAGGAGAGTTACATGTGTTGGTATGCATTTTAGCAGATCACAAGGAATCTTTGATTGGAGATAATTTGGGTGCCACTTTTGGGTGGTTTTGGCTCATGGCTTTGTAATTACTGTTGATGGTTTGCTGTATTGTATCTCCTATATATCAGGAGCTTGAGATGGAGTTTGTGTGTAAGAGTCTTATAGATGTTGAGTTACCTCCTGGGTCTCTAGTTTATTATACTCCTAGTAAATCTTTCTCTGCAAGTATATTGTAATCTTCTTGATTCCTAAATAATAAACTGGGTGACTTTGGAGTGTGGTGTTTTTTACTTGAAAGGGTTTTCCCCACAAATATCTTGTATTGTGAGTTTTTCATTTGAATGTTGTTATTATCTTTCTGTGCATCTTAATTTGTAACTGAAAAAGTTAAAATTTGCATAAATCTTTCCTTAGTAGATCAGTTTAGGAAGGGTTTTTCGCATACCTTGCTTCCTTTCAAAGTAGTGATTTAACTAGATGAAGAATTATTTGACAAGTTTTAAGTTGCCCCAATATTGAAGAGTACTTAGATGTTACCATGGAATTAGCTCAGGATTATTATGACAAGAACATGGAGAGGTGTAAGAAAAACATTAACTCTATATGGCTCAATACTTCTAGGCCTAATATAGTGAGGTGGCCTAAAAGCATCTATTGAAGTGAATTCCATGAAGAGATAGGAGATTTGATTACACTCTTGAGTAGAGTTAAAAGTATCAGTATATTGCCATCATCAAGAAGGGAAATCAAAAGATCTACTGGGGTAAATAGATCAACGATGGTATTTGCCAACAACTCTTTGAGGTAACTACTTCTCTAAAGCTCTATATGACATCCTATTTAGTATATGTTGTTGCTTACATGAGGTATTTTCCTATCTTGTCTTCCATTGGTGATAGAAGGCAAGTACCAGTATTGAATATTATCCACAATTGACTCTAAAGGAGAGTCTAAAACATTTTATAAGGGTCAATGATGCCTTCTTCTACAAGTACATTTGCATGTTTGATCAGGATCTGATAAAGAAGAGAGTTTTAGATACAGCGTGAGAATAGGTGAAGAAGGTTGGTTGCACATTCCTACAATTTCCAACCTTTACCTACATCAGAGTTGGTTGTTTCAGTGACCAACCCTATATGTTGCCAAGGTATCCAGGTGACAAATTGATATTGATGGAGTTATGCAGGAAAATGATGAATGTACATAGAAAGCAAGCAGAGTCTCACAGACTCATCTTCATGTTTCTAATTACTATTGGCCAGTACATAGTGTCAACTACCCCAAAGGCCAAGTTAATGGAAACTAAGTTGTAATGGATCACCCTCAAAAGATTCAAGAGACGAGTTGATTTTGACTACAAGGGGATGAAATATAAGCTAAAAGATAACTACACTCATGTACATAAAATTGAATACATATGGGATGAGTGTAGGACTAATGAAGAAGTAAGGAAGTTAGACTATAGTCAGATAACCTTAGAACAAATTAGAGATATCTAGCCTACATATATTATTTAAGATATGTAGGGTAATGGTGATATATTGGATCCTCTATATGAGGGTAATAAAATTGATTCAACCCCTCTTCCACCAATTCAATGGTCATAGAAGGAGTCCACTTCCATAAGGGACTGGTTTCAACTCATCCTTGCTAACACCAATATCTAGTTAGAAAGGAAAGGGATAAAGATAAAGCTATTCAAGACAGGGTCAGAAGAGGAGCATGTTGAATGATGTTCTAGGAAGAGAGAGGAGCTGGGGACTAAGAATAAAGAAGATACTCTTGGTTTTGCACAGAAGCTGAAATTTGTTTTCAAAAAAAAAGGTGAGAAAGGCAAGGGTAAAGAGAAAGAAGGAACATATACTGAAGTAGATGTTGAAGAATATCCTACTATGGATGAAGCACAACTTCCTTTGGTAAATTCTCAGTTGGAGTCATCCCATGTGTTATCTTCTACCTCACCTCCTATTGTTTCAACAGTGCAATCTCCACCTATTGTGTCTCTTACTCCTACTGTTTCTATAATAAACATTTATTCATCCCCTTCTTCACCCACAAGTGATTCATTTTTCCAAAGCCCACCTCATGGCACCATGGACCAAATATTTGGATCACTTTCCTCTTTTCCCACTCCTGCACATTTATCATCTCCACTTTCCAATCCATTCATTACTACTCAGTTGGACTTTGATAAGTTCATGTCTAGTTCCACACCCAATATGCCAACTGATGTGAACCCCATTGTTGTTTTGACCCAAACACCACCCATTGTTACTGCCACTCCCTTGGTATCCACTACATTACAGGATACTTTTGTTCCATTTTTCGTTCCATCCATCTCACAAACCATTGATCCTACCCCATCATCACAATCATTGGTGCCATAAACCAAAGAAGAATTATCCACTCTTCCCACTTGGTTAATTTCTTAGAAGCCAAAGATGAAGAAACAAGTAGTGTCACCTGATGACTTTGATTTTGGTCAACTAGTTCCAGCAAAGCCTAAATTAGAAAAGAAGGCTAAAACAATATCAAGGGTGATCATTGATTCATCTGGTAACAAGTATGTTGAGGTTCTTGTGCCTCCAAAGGATAAAAATATTGAAGATGTCCAAGCTAATGATTATGCAATTTCACAGATAGAGATTGGTAAGAAAATGCATGAAGGTGCCAAGGAGGACCTGCAAGTAGCATTGACTGCTTTGCTTGAGAGGTATGACAAAAACAAGTTGATCAAGGATCAGCTCAAGATTCAGGTAGAATAATTGACTTCCATTCTACTAAGGATAGCCCAATCTTCTAAGAAAATAGAATTGGTTGGTACCAATGTTGATGAAGAAGCCATTCAGAAGGCTAAGAGGATTGGAGCATAAGGGCAGGTAGTCAATATAGAAAGATTGTTGGCATGAGGTACTCAACTAATACAATCTTCTATCAAGCTTTTTGATAACTTAGGAGAATTGAAAGCATAATTGAACTAGACACTTGATATGTTGTCCCAAGACTTGCAACTGATGGAGAAAAACATTCATACGTGGACCCAGCTGCAGCAATTCAAATCAGAATTTTTGGTAAAACATGAGGTGATCCCCAATAGAAATATGTTCATAGAATATAGGGAGGCCATGAAGAACAAGAAATAAGTCCTACATAATTTGATCAAGGATCTCAAGGAAGCCCTAGATATGAGCATAGACAAGGGGCTAGATATTTCAAATTAGATTGGGGAACTTCCTTGCCAAATGTTAGATGACAATCAGAAGACCCTCCCTACAGAAATAGTTATCCAAGAATTCACTTCACTGGTTCACACTGAAGTAGAGATAGAATTCTTCACATTGGCATCTATTGATATGCTAGTGGATTTTCAAGTGATTTTGGATAAGTTGTAAAGGATTCTGGACAGACACAAAGATGTGCCCATTAACATTGTGGACTCCATCAAAAGAGTCCTTACCATCTCTAGATACACACCAAGACTAGATGATAATGAAGTCCAGGCGGTCATGAAAAGATATGAAGATTTCCTGGAGAAAGATAAAGATGAATAAATTCCCGTGTCTTTGGACACTTAGATTATTTTCAAATCTTTCCATATGTAGTTTTGTTATATGTAATTGACATATTATATGTCTTTTTGAATCTTCCCATATGTAGTTTTGTTATATGTAATTGACATATTATATGTCTTTTTGTAATATGTAATTTGCACATAGGAAGAGTACAGAGTCCTATGCAAAATCAAACTTTATCTAGACTAAGTCAAAGTAGTTAGAACTTTCCTATTTTTGTTCATAGCTCCTATTTATAAATAAGATGGTGCTCTTTGTAAATATTTTTTTAGCTATTGAAGTGAAATGCTACTGCATTGAGAAACATTTTAAGACTTTGTGTTCAAACTATAAAATCTGTATTCAATCAATATAAGAAAATCAAGTGGTCATTCAGTCTTTGTGTTGGAATAAGCTTGTGGTGTATTGGGAATGTTCTTACATCTTTTCCATTGCATTTTCTTGTGTATTTGATTGAATCATGGTGTGAATCTACATAATCTGGAAGGTGCTAGAAATCTGTTTTTGAAGTATTTGAGCTGCAATATAATTTCTAGATTTATGTCTTGTGTTCATTATTGGAGGTGACTTTGGAGACTTTGGGCTACGAGTTATTTTCCAAGATTATTTAATCTTCTTTGACAATAAGGTGAAGACTTTGGGCTGAACTTTGTTCCATTCCTTTTCATTTTCAATTTAGTGTAAGGAGTAACAAACGTTTTTGAGCTTTTGTGGGTTTCTTGTGGTTGATATGCACTAGTATTATTTTAGTATTCTTACACCTAACTAATTTGAATATTGGTTTTTATTGCTCCAATAAGTAGTTGTATGTTTTATGATACATTGTAAGCATCAAAGAGTTTTCATTATAAGATTGTAAGTGAATATCAATTCTAAAAAAAGAGAATTAGCTGATATGGAAACACCCACATGATAGAGTTAGTGTAAATAAGTGTACTTAATTACTTGTTGATCTTAGTTAGCACTAAGAAAGGTGCCTCCCCTTTCCTTGAGGAGATATTTAATCTCATCATACTGTGGTTGAAAGTATCATTTTGTTACCATTTTATCAGTGCCAAAATATTCACCCAATATTTTGAAGCCATTCCCCTCACTTTTACCACGGGTACTTAGATCACCAAATTCATCCTTTACCATATCATTTGCCAATATGGAATCCCATCCGCCATTGTCACAGATAATGGTAAACTCATAAAAAATAATGATGTTCATGCCCCTTATGAACAATTTCATATTCAACATCATTGGTCCACTCCATATTATCCCCAAGGGAATGAACAAGCCGAGGCAACTAATAAAACCTTACTCAAAATCCTTAAGAAAGTTGTTAATAAAATTGGTCGTGACTGGCACCTCCACATCCACTCCACCCTCTGGCCTACCATACTAACATCCGCACTCCTACTCGAGCCACTCCATACTCACTTGTCTTTGGAGCTGAAGCTATCTTTCCAATCGAGATCAAATTTCCCTCATTACGCATCTTATGCAATGTCATCACTAAAGAAGATTACCATGTTACACACCTCCAAGAGTTAGAGCTACTAGATGAATGATGCCTCAATTCCTTGAATCATCTCCAGGCATACCAACATCAGCTTTGCAAATCTTACAACAATAAAATCCATGCCAAATAATTTGTAGTAGGAGACCTAGTCTTAAAAGAAAATCAAAAGAATCTCTCAGAGTGATATAAGAAAGGGAAATTTGAGCCTATTGGTTGGGTCCCTATGTTGTCATAGCTAAATATGGTTTAGTAGCATATCGCCTTTCCACTCTTGAAGGAGAAGAGCTTGAAGAACCTACGAATATCATCAATCTAAAATGGTTCCATAGCTAGACTGTTGAACACCCCAAATCAAAAATACAAAATAATAAAAAAAAGTCAAAAAATCCAAAAAAAGAAAAAAATAAAAAGGTAAAGAAAAATAATTCATCCTATGGTGAAAACCACTCCTCATGGTGCCTTGGGAAAGTACCATGATAAAAAACTATTTATAGGCATCATGTGTAGTTTCAATCAGGATCCATTGTTCATCCATCCTCTCACTATCATTACATTCCATTCACTTCATCCATTACTCATCATTCCCACTACTTGAGCTTTAACCACTTCATTAAGCTGAAGATCCATCATTCCCAAAATATGCATCCCACACCTTAGTCATATCACATAAATCCTTCCATCACCATCCTGTATATATCACACAAGAGATTGAGTAATAGGAAAGAAAGAATCAGCCCCACCATCGATCTACTTACGTTCATCCCCTTCCATCAAACTATCCTTTTTATCTGAACCTCCATCCCACCCCCTACCTCCCTCATTTTTTAAATAAAGTGAGTAACTGCAAGGCATAAATTGCACCCACAATACTCCCTCATCACCCTAAGCCTCACGCATCCCCCAAAACCTATCCTATCATCCTACCCTCCCTTCATCCCTCCAAACCTAATCCCCTTTGTGATTTATCACAACACATCTTTGCATGTCCAACAAGTCACCCAACCACTTACCCTACCCTAGCTGAGCTACTATCCCCCCTGCCTCCATTAATCTCTCTTTTTTATATAGAGTGAGTAATATAAAAGTAGAACTTCCACCCACAATAAATCCTCCCACCCACACCTCCATCAATCCATCCAATCTCCCTTCCCCCTCCATCACCTAATCCCTCTCTTGGTTTTCATAAGCAATATGTCTTTGTAACACCACGTCACTCCACCGATTAACCTCTCCCCCTCCTCATCCTTGATTCCTCCTTCCCCTACCCCTTCATGGTTTTTTAAAAACATCACATATTTTAACCGCTAGGTCACCCATCCAGTTACCGTACTTCCCTCATCATCCTAAGTCTCCCTTGACCTCTCATCCCCTAGTTCACTTTCATGATTTTTATAGTGTCACGTCTTTGCACTGCCACCATGTCATCTAGCCAGTCACCATCACTCCCCTTCGTATCACACCCTATCCATCATCATCCTAACCATGATTTTAATACATGGTATAGTATAAAAACTAACATTTCCATCCTCTACCCAACTATCATCCATATACATCATACCCTCCCTATATTCCCATCCACCAAGTAACTAGAACTACATATCATCACCACCCGCATCTTAATGTGCCTTGATCCCATGGATATAGGGTATGTAGGCAGTCTAGGATAGTAATGAAGTATCCAGTATGTAGGTGCATAAGATACCACCCATCAGACCCCACTTGGATAGTCCCTATCCCCTGAGCTTGTTGATTACACTTGATCTTAGCGCAATACACTCACTACGCATGCTATCCAAGCATCATGCTTCCACTCAAATTGTCAACTATCAGATCAACTTCAACCACAACTTATGGCTTATATATCTCTCTACCCATCCTTTGATTTATCCTAATCATCCATCAATCCCTACCTTATGGATGCATCCTTCTTACAATAGGCATAATCCTCAATCTACACCCATCTTAGCAAGAGATATAATGGTTGTCTTTTTGGTTAGTTGGTCTTTTAGTTATTTGTTTTATCTTTTGCCCTATTCTCAAATTGTTTAAAAACTATCCTAATCTTACTATATCATGGTATGTGGCAAAACATCTAGAATGGGGCATGGTCATTGCTTTTGTATGCAGTGCTTGTGGGATGTTGTCATTACTCCAATTTTGTTTTCATATCTTGTGAATGGTAGGGTTGGTTCTTACATATTAGTTCCTTTTGCATCTAAGGTTCCTCATACTTTTTGTGTACTAAGGGCTTATTCTATGGATCCCCCTCCTCCATCTAGGTGATATTGTATGATCTTGGGCATGTATGGGATCATCCTATTGTTTGCAGTGTCAAGTCCAATGCATGGGATACCTTGTCACCTTGGTTCCTCATACCTTGGTGCATAACATCTCATGCTATATCAACATCAGTGCTCATAATTGTTTGCAAAATTTCTAATACATTTAAAAATCCCCTTTGTCTCTACATCCTACATATACATCCCTATTACCATTTCCTGCCCCATATGTTGCTCCAAGTTTCATCAAAACAAACTTCATTCCCCCCACCTATTTTCTTCTGCTACCTGTTCATTTTGATCATCTATTTTCACTTCTTAACTACACCTCATGACCATTTTCAGGAGCTTGGTATCGTGATCAACACATCAAACCATGACACTACCATTCCCTCTTTGTTTGTATTCCATTATCATTTTGCATTTATCCATTCTTTTACCATTATCATTCCTAATATATGTTTATTAATCTAAACATATGTTCATTATCCATTTCCAATCCATTATCATTTTCCATTTATGTAATGTTGTCATCTATAATATGTGTTTATTAATCTAAACATATGTTCATTATCCATTTCCATTCCATTCTCATTTTGCATTTGTCCATAATATATGTTTATTAATCTAAGCATGTATTTATTCTTTCTCCATTTGCATTTCATGGCATTAGTATGCCCATTAATACCATTATCATTTGTCCATTTGCATTTTGTTCCATTTGTTGAATGCCTAGAAAACTCAGCGGGGGGTGAGTTAGTATTCTCTTAAACCATTTACACATCAAACATTTTAATTTGTATAGCATATTCAATTGCAGTAAATGAAATTAAACATAAGACATGTAGCCACAATTCATAACACATGAACACTAGGATTTTTACGTGGAAAATCCAAAATGGGAAAAATGACAGTGAGGATTAGCTCACAGTATATTATAATAAAGCAACTAGTTAAGGTTGATACAATTTGTGAACTCACCATCCAAGAATGCTCACTGTAGATAGCTCACTGTCAAAGGACTCACTGTCCTGAAAGAAAGAGATAGAAGAGAATGGGTGGCTTGCTGCTAGGATTAAACTGTTTATAATTGCATCTAACATATGCATGTGAAGTACAGCTCCAATGAAGCTCAAAATACAAATATAGTAATTTCCCCACTATTCTAAAATAATGGACTTCTCTACTCTGTATTCACTCAATTCGCATCTATAGACTCTTGTCACATCATTCGGATCATACACATACCATACCTCATTCACAACACTGAGAACAACCCTTCATATATATATCTGCTTCTTTCATAACATCAATTAAGTTAGCCTTATTGGATGTAACGTGCAAAATATGCCATATAGGACTTGTTGATGTATAAAATTGCATGGATTCTAGCACCAACATGGGAAGTTTCAAGAATGTGGGACTTGACACTTGAAACAACCTCTAGATTTTACAGAAGTTGGCTCTTTCTTTTCAATGGGGTTTTAGGTAAAGGGAAGAAAAACAAGATTACATATACAATAAATAAAACTTCTAATTCTATGGCAATGCACCTGATTTAAATGTGTTTCAGTAATTAGCACAGTGATTAAATTCCCATGATTCGACTATATTAAAGAGCAAATGCTGCATGATTAACATAGACAGATTATAAATGAATTTAAAATCAAAGGCCAAACTCAGAAGATTGATACAGAGATATAGAAAATATCACCAATGGCATAGAACAAAGCTTCTTTCATTAATAATTCGGCAAATACATAAGGCATAGAAACATGCATAGATCTATCAGCTTCCTTCTTAGAAATAGCTAAACTAAGGCAAAACGATATAATCCGATCATAGTCAAACTCTAAATTCTTAATCAATAATGTATATCTGTGTTAAAAAACCTCCCCCTATTTATAACAGTAAAATTTGACTCAAGATCACCTCCAACCGCCTAGAATCTTAACGGCTTAAACAGAACTGGAATTCAACTAGGACTCGAACTGGCATTGAAAATCTCCTTGAATCTGCAACCGTGTCTTCCCTATAATCTGATTGGTTAAGTGATAAAATATGTGGCACTGTAACCTATAGTTCTGTTGAGACACATGGTATCACCTAAGAGCTTCAAACGGCCCCAAACTATGCTATACGACACCCTCCACTTGTTGTTTAGCTTCCTTTAATATAAAGGGGACACACAAAACATTGCCACTTGTTGCTATCAGCTACACTTATTGCTTGATACATGGTAGTGTAAATTCAAATTGAACTTATAATCTCTGACTTGGATATTTTCTGAAAGTTGGATATTTATATAGCAGACTTAACTTATTACTTTCTTTTGTATTTCAGATGCAATTTCCACTTCTCATACACTTCAAATTTTTACGTCAATCCATGGTATTGTAGCGCAAAGACATTGATATAAATATGTGAATGATGGTAGGAGTCACATCTGTGATAGACGTGACTCCTCAAGGAGTCACGCCTATCACAGGTGTGACTTTGTCACCATTTGTATTGTAATCGGTTTCACCAATTAACAGTTACTAATCGCTGTTTAGAATGTAGAAGATATTTATGCTGTGGTAATATATCATTCGATCATGCTATATTGATATTTATATTAACATACCTTATATATTAAGTATGAATATATCAGTAATATTTAATATTACTTATATATTCATATTTATTATTATGTTATCTGATCGAAGCTACAAATAACTCAACACTCCCTCTTATCTTGGGAAGATAACAATATCACAATAATCTCTGTGAATATCAATTATCTGATCTATAATGAATTACTCAAAGTAATTTAATATCACATAACTCATGATATATAGTATCACCTATCTCAAGATACGTAGCATCACCTACCTCATGATACTAAAGTATATACTATACTTGAGAACATTACATTCTCCTTATATATATCCCAGTTATGGTATGTGCACTAACATTAAGTCACATAATGTCTACCATAACTTAATCATGATAAATCCATGATTCATACCAATATCAAGTCACATGATATCAATCTAATGAACATTATAAGATCGTCACCTTATAATGTTAGGTATAAGTGTAGATTATCCAAAAAATCATCACCTTTTGGAAATAAACATAGAATGGGTAGGCCCATAATGTCATAGAGTCACACATATGACACAAGATGTTTACACATTAAACATCTTTAATATATTAGTACAAATCAATTAGAATTTTACATTTTAATCATACTAAGATTTTTTTCTTAAGTATTCAACTTTCACCTCGAGGAGTGCTTTAGTAAGAATATCTGTAGTTTGATCTCCTGTACTGATATACTCCAACTAAATCACATTCCTTTCCACCATATCACGCACATAGTGATGAGGAATCTGAATATGTTTAGATCTATCATGGAATACTGGATTCACAGATAGCTTAATACATCTTTGATTGTCGCAGTGGATGATAGTTGGTTTCAGAGGTTTACCAAATAATCCCACAAGCAATTTTCTAAGCCATACTGCCTCTCTAGCAGCCATAGAAGCTGCAATATATTCGGCCTCTATAGAACTCTAAGCAACTGAAGACTATTTTCTGCTAATCTAGGATATCATTGGTGATCCTAAATTGAAACAACATCCGGAGGTGCTCTTCTGGTCAGTTACACTTCCAGCCCAATCTGAATATGTGAATCCATGTAGATCTAAGTCAACCTTTTCATATTTTAAGCCATAATTTAGAGTACCTTGAAGGTATCTCATTATATGTTTCACAGCCCCAAGATGCATCTCCTTGGGCTCACACATAAACTAACTTAAGGCATTTACAGCATAATAGATATCAGGTCTGGTATTGACCAAATACATCAAGGATCCAATTATCTGTTTGTACAAAGTGGGATCTGCCAACAGAGAATCTGCTGTAGCTTCCTTCAATTTATGAAGATTTGTTTCCATGGGGGAAGAGATAGGTCTACATTGCATCATACCAAACCTTTTTAATATATCAATTGTGTACTTCCCTTGGTTTAGAATAATACAGTCTGATTTCTGCCATACTTCTAGTCCAAGGAAGTAGTGTAATAGACCTAAGTCCTTCATGTCAAATTTTGAAGCTAGATCTTTCTTACACTGATCAATAAGGTGATTTTCTCTTGTAATCAATTGATCATCAACATATAATATCAATATTAACATATCACCTTTGCTTTGTTTGAAGTAGAGATTTTGGATCTGCATCATTCTTTGAAAAGCCTAATCTCAAGAGATAACTGTCAATTCTTTCATACCAGGCTCTGGGGGCCCGTTTAAGTCCATATAGAGCTTTCTTTAATTTACATACATGGGATCCTGCATTGTGAATCTCAAATCCTTCAGGTTGCTCTAAGTAAACCTCTTCTTCAATGGTTCCATTTAAGAAAGTAATTTTTACATCCATTTGATGGACTTTCCACCCTTTGGCTACTGCAATAGCTAGAACTACCTTGACTGATGTATATCTAGTAACTGGAGCAAAGGTTTCGTCGTAATCAATTCCTTCCTTTTGTGAAAATCCTCTGGATACAAATCTTGCTTTGTATTTCCCTATACTGTCATCTGCAACATGTTTGATTTTAAATAGCCATTTTGAAGAAACAACAGATTTCCCTTTTGGTCTAGGTACTATATCCCACACATCATTCTTCAGGATGGATTGATACTCCTCTGTCATGGCATCCTTCCATACTTGGTGCTTAAGAGATTCTATAGCACTAGAAGGTTCTGATTTAATGAATTCACTCATTAAAGCTACATAACTAGATAATCTCTTAGGTCTTGTGCTTTCCCTAAAAGTCCCTGATGGAGCGGCATAATTTTTAGCTTCTTCCATTGTTTTGGTGGCCCAAAGTGGTCTTTTCTTGGGATTTTCTAGTGATGTGATTTGTTCATGGTTTACCTCTTCCTCAGGATACTCCCTCTGAAGCTCAGGTGTAGGATCCTCTTCTATGCTTGAGTTGGAAGTTTGAATTTCTGACTCAATATCATTTCTGGCTCTTTTGAAAGCTATGTCTTCCTCAAAAATCACATCTCTGCTTAGTTCAATCTATCTTTGACCAGGTATATATATTCTATAAGCTTTTGATGTTTCACTATAGCCTACAAAGATGTCTTTTCTCCCAGAAGCTTCTAGCTTAGTTCTTTTCTCTTTGGGCACATGAATGTAAACAAGACAACCAAATATCCTTAAATGACTAATGTCTGGTTTTGTGCCAATGAAGGCTTCTTTAGGAGTTTTGTCATCAATATGAGAGTGAGGACATTTGTTCTGTATATAGACAGCAGTACTAGATGCTTCTGCCCAAAGTGAAGTGTCTATGTTCTGATCAAGTAACATAGCCCTAGCAGCTTCTACAATGGTTCTATTTTTTCTTTCTGCAACTCCATTTTGTTGCAGATTATAAGGTACAGTGAACTCCCTCTTAATCCTAGTGTTTTTACAAAAGTCTTTAAAAATGTCTGAAGTGTATTCATTCCCATTATCTATTCTTAAGGTTTTGATTTTTCTCCCAGAAGAGTTTTCAGTAATGGATTTGAATTCCTTAAATCTTTTAAGGATTTCTTGTGATTCTTTACATTTAAGAAAATAGATCCATGTCTTTCTGGAGAAGTCATCAGTAAAGATTACATAGTATAGAAACCCACCTAAGGAGGGTACAGACATGGGTTCGCATAAATCTGAGTGGACTAGTTCTAATACTTTATTTGTTTTGCTAGAACTATTTTGAAAGGACACCTTTGTATTTTTTCCTAAGGCATACCCCTGAATTACATTGTTTAAGTTTGCGTAACCCTATAACTAGTCTTTCCATGGAAGATAGGGCACAAAAATTTAGGTGTCCTAGTCTTCTATGCCATATTTCATTAGAGTCTACAATTTCATGAATTAGGGCTTGATTTGGTTCCGTACATAACTCATACAAGTACCCTTGTCTATGACCTATGGTTTTGGCCTTCTTAATAGTAGAATTCTTTGGCCATGCCAATACTTTGCTATCCATAAAGGTCACCCTATATCCATTATCTTCAAGTGCAGATATGGAGACGAGGTTTCTTTTGATGCCTAGGACAAACAATACTCCAATAAGTTGGATGGAGATGCCAGTCTTTAATTTGAGGGTGCATGTGCCAACACCCTTGACTGGATGTATAGAGTTATCTCCAATTGTTACTTCTTCGTCAGTCTCTTCTACCATGGTGTCTAGTAGTTCCCTGAACCTTGTGATGTGTCTTGATGAACCACTATCTATAACCCATGTGTTGGATTTATTTGATACTTTGTTTGAAAGTACAGAGTAGAATACATATTTCTCAGATTCATGCTCCTTTATTTTGGCATAATATGCTTGTTGTTTGGTTCTGTCAAGACATCTGATTGCATAGTGTCCATATTGGTCGCATCTGAAACATTGGATGTGAGAAATGTCTTTCTTGAATGAACCTTTCCCGTGATAATTTTTCCTCTTCTTGAAGTGTTTCTTCTTATTTCTTTTGAGAGTTTGTATTTAGAACATGAAGGTCTTCATCTATATTTTTATGTTTTGACCCTTTCTTTGTCTGTCTAGATTCTTCTTGAAGACAGTCTAATCTTAGGCAGTCAAATTTTGGAAATTTGGACCTTGCACTAATGCCTTGAACAAATGTCTCCTAGGAATTTGGGAGACCATCTAGAGCAATAAGTATTAGTTCCTTGCTTTCAATTTGGTACCCAAGTGTTGATAGTTGATCCCTTAGTGCAGATATTCTCATAAAGTATGCATTGATAGATTCTCCTTTGTTCATACTTATATGATTTATTTCTCTTTAGGGCTAAGGTTCTGCTGGAGTTATTAATTTCATAATTGCCTTCAAGTGACTTAAACATATGATATGTAGTCTCATGTTTTGTTATAATCGGCACGATATGATCTCTAACTCCATCAACTATGATTTTCATGGCTTTGTCATTTCCTTCAATCCATGTCATTTTATCAGGATCATTCTCTGGTTCCATTTTGTTTTCTCTCACAAATGAATCAACTTTATTTTCTTTTAGTATCATCATAATTCTAAATTTCCATGATGAGAAGTTATTTCCTCCTTCCAATCTGCCTTTGAATCAGATTGTTGTTGTCATTTGAGAAATGAGATGTATTAAATATGAATTTCTCAAGTTTGATTTTCTGCCTGGATTTTGCTTAACTTGGCTCTGATACCATGTAAATTCAAATCAAACTTCTGATCTCTGACTTGGATATTTTCTGAAAGTTGGATATTTATATAGTAGACTTAACTAATTACTTTCTTTTGTATTTCAGATGCAATTTCCACTTCTCATACACTTCTGATTTTTGTGTTGATCCATGGTATTACAGGGCAAAGACATTGATATAAATATGTGAGTGACGGTAGGAGTCACATCTATGATAGACGTGACTCCTCAAGGAGTCATGCCTATCACAGGTGTGACTTTGTCACCATTTGTATTGTAATCGGTTTCACTGATTTTAACAGTTACTAATCACTGTTTAGAATGCAGAAGATATTTATGCTTTGGTAATATATCATTTGATCATGCTATATTGATATTTATCTTAACATACCTTATATATTAAGTATGAATATATAAGTAATATTTAATATTACTTATATATTCATATTTATTATTATATTATCTGATCGAAGCTACAAACAACTCAACAGGCAGCACTTGAGGATCAACACTAAGACACTTAGCACTCTCTGTGTATCCTAAAAGCTTCTTTACTTTATGTCCTAAACACCCATGGTAATGACACTTGTCACTCTATGTATCAATTTAGAAATTATAGATTTCACTTCGTCGCACCCACCATATGTTTCGCCACCTCTCAAAACTTAATAGAATAAAGTGACATGCGACACCATCTACATAATATAGCAAAAGTAACATGGTGTCCCCCACATACTTCCAAAGCTTCATAAAAAAGTCCATCAAAGCCCCGCGGAGATGACACTTGTCATCTTTCGCATACAACTAAAAATTACAAAAGAAACATAAGTGGCAACCTCCAACAACATCAAAATGGGATCCACGAACCTCAAAAGCTTCAGTAGTTCAACCTTCTGTGTGCAACGTGGCACTCTTCACTACATTCAAAAACTGTGTCGTAACATCTTGGGCCCATCACATGTTTCTCGGTGCCTCAAAAGCTTATCAAAAAGGATACATGTGATGATTCCTGCTATTGCAACAAAAGGACACTTGGCATCTTCTGTGTGCAAGCTGTATCAAAAGAAACTCTTCCCCAAGGCTCACGGTAGCAACACATGGCACATTCTGCATATAGGAAACAACTTAATATAAAGGAAATATGCCAAGGATATGTGGCACATTCTGATAGCGTCTGAGAACTGTGAAGCATACAAAAGGCACACAACACTATCCGTGATACTTAGAAACTGCATAAACTTAGAAACAAGTTGAAATTAAAACAATGAGCTACGACGAAGCAAAAATCAAAATGTAGAGTTTGACTCTACTATTTTTGGAGACTACATGGACCTCTGTGCCTACTCAGAGAGAACCCTAGAAACATCAGAAAAGCTTCAAAAAACAAAATTGCATTGCCACTATCAAAGAATCACAATTATAATTTCTGCAACATGGTCTGATATCTAGACCACTCTAAATCTGATAAACCTTGTCTACTCTATAAATCTTGAAAAGAAAAATCTAAATTGATAATGTCCTTGTGAGAAAAGGACTATAAAATCTATACCACAGCATGTAACTGAAATTCAAGATGAGCCATTGGAACAAGAACTACTTCCACTTCCTCAACACTAGAAGAATCACTCAGACCTTGGAAAATAGTCTGATCATTTTGTTTTGTCAGTAGCAAAGCCTTTATTGCATCAGTCATTAGAACTGTACTATCATCAGGAAAAGGGGATGGCAACCCCAACTGCATTAACTCTTCAATGTGTCTTTTCATATTTTGACACCCTCCTTTACCACATCCAGAAGTGCTTTACAACTCATAGCAGCTAAATTGCAACTTAAAACTTCATTTACCTTCTTTGCAACAATCATTCTATAACTTACACTAGTAGCTAATAAAGTCTCATCAATTGTATCATAAAGCTTTTGCAACAAAAGTTGAGAGTCTGAAACTCTCAAAGAAACAATAATTGCTTCAACTAAAGACTCTACTTTTTTCACATAATTGTTGGGCATTTAATAGGAAAGTGAGGGAAGGTTTGATCTGTGAAATCTCTTCAAAGATTCTTCTCCACACAGACACATAAAGCTCCTTTACCATCGCCAAGACCCCTACATTTTGTGGCCTTAAACTTAGCTCAATAGTTAATTGCTTGGTCTTTTCCTATTCAGCCATAAATAGGTCTTGAGCGGCACTATTCTGATTTTGCTCTTTTAAAAGGGTCTGCTATAACTATGACACCTCTTGGACTTTGTCTTGATACTTCTTCTCCACGGTGGCTTTCTCTTGTCTCAATGCAGCAACAACTTTCTCTTGTGCTATTTCATTTTGTAAAGCTACAACTTTAGCCTGTGACGCTTGATGTACTTGCAAAGACACGGTGGACTGCAAGTCCTTATTAAGATTGTCAATTTCTTTATTCTTATCCTTTATTTCTGATGTTAGGCTACTGTTAGTAGCTTTTTCCTTTGCTAAGTCTACTTGTCATCTTCAGATAATCAGTGGTAACAGCTGAGGTAGTTTCATTCATCAATTCCACTCTGTCTTGTGGCCTGAAATGAGTTAGATCCATGGCCATTGCATTCATTGTATAATCTTGTGGCTGCATTTTCTCTATAGGATTGATCATATTAGGGGCTAAATGGTTAATAGTCAAAGACTGTTGAATAGGATCAAACAATGATTTCATGTGGGAAACAACAGGGCTCTTATTTTCTTTCTTTCTCTTCTTTTCCATTCTAGCCTCTCTTTCTTTCCTTGTTGTATCAGCTTGTGCTTGAAAAGTAAGAGGTGAGGCAATGTGTCCTCCAGCAAATGGATAGCCTTGGGGCAAACCATAAGGAATGGTAGTTATTTGCTGACTTGGGTCAAACTGAGGCAAAGCCCGTTTGGGCATAGATGGGGAAAACATGGGTAATGATATGGCCTATGATGACATGGTCGATGAACTAGCAGTTGGGGTAATAGACTGTAGTGGTGCAACAGAAGTGGCGGGAGGCATGGAAGAATGGGTTACTTGGGTAGCCACCCCTATTTGAGAAGAAATAGAAGAAGGAAAAATAGGAGGAGGAACACTAACCTGGGCCATTGATGAGATCATAGGAACTTGTTGTTGCTGGGGTGCCAATACATCTTCTTCAGTGTCCTTCGCTGGCAATACTAACTTACGCCTCCTTTTCAAAAGCCTATCCTCTGTGTTTTTAGGATCTTCTTCTTCTAAATTAATCAATATTTGATGAAAAGACGTTGCTCCGAGACCCCCCGACGTTGAAGCTATTTGGGTCTCATGAGACGGCAATACTGTTGCCTTTTATTTCTATAGAGTGCTGAGAGATTGAGGCCATGGGACTCTAGGAAATCTAGTTGTTGCTTGCTCTATTTCTTCAAGCTTCTAAGCTTCCTCTGATGCTCCATCCTCCTCTTCTCTATGGGAACCACTAGGAATGTTACTTGTATCAAGGCTTGATACTGGGGTCATGTGATATTCGTCCCATATTGCTTCCCATTGCTCATCTATCTGGACACCTTCGAAAGTATGGGTAATCTTAGAAATTTCCTGTCTATATTTCTAATAAGCGGTAATTTTTTTAGAATTCCATTCCTTTTTCTTTAAAGTCTACCTTAAGCCTAGAGTCATTAGCTTCTTTGGGTCATATTCCTTCTCATTCTTGTAAAATGTCTCCCATGGCTTGGGACGTTCAACTGGCAAATCTTTCAAGTTGTCATAAAATGCAGGATTATTCTGCTTTGGTGATCTCCTCTTTTCCCAAAAGGGGAATTTCTCATGAATTAAAGTTGTAGAAACTTTGTTATTGACAATCCAAGATGCTAAGAAGCTATCTGGATCATACTTCCATTTATCTTCAACTATTAGGAAACCATAAGCTACCAATTTCCTTTATATGAGGTTTTTAGTTTTCCTCTTCTCAATTGTTATTTTTCTCTACTTCAAGGAACATCATACATTTTCTTTTTCCTCTTTTTATATCCAAAATTATTATCAATGATAGATAATTGACGAGCCACCTCTAAAAATGTGACCCTAGGAGTTAGCACCTTTGGGAGAAAACAAAGCTCTCTAGCAAAGCCATGAAGTCTGATAATCATGGTGTGAGCCCCAAAGAAGTAATCACAAGGAATTTTCCAATTCATTAACAAACCCCTCAGACTTTCTGTCATTCTATTTTCTACAGTCTCAGACCCTAACTGCCCAAAGACTAGGGCTACAAAATATTCTGCAAACTCATAGGGATCTAAAGTGTTTGAGAGAACATGGGTCCATCCAGACACTGGGATTGTTCTCTTATGACTGGACTCAGGGTCATACATATTCAAAGGTATATATTACTGGAAGAGACTAGAATTTTGATATAGCATTAAGTGAAATAGGTAGGCAGAATACTTGAAAACTCAGTTCTGAGAGAAATTGGTCAGTTGTTCCACCATGGCCTGAGAGATTTGTTCAGAAAAGTTGAAACAATACTCTAAAGACTTGTCTATGGTTTTAAGTCTACAAATTGTTGCTAATTACCAATCATATACCGTTAAATCATCATTCTAGCCAAAGATAAAAGACAACATGGCAAGGGTGTCCTGAACATCAGGATTAAACTAAGCTTGATCAATGGGTGTTGAGGCATCACAGTATTCTCTTCATCTAAATGCAACTCAATATTTAAAAACCATACCCTACTATGGAGACCACCCCAAGTATGTTGGAGCTTACGAATTGTAGGAAATGTAGCATTTGGTCATGATGCAAACCCAACATATCTCAAATTTCTTTTAGAGATATTTGGACCATGAACAAGCCGTGTTGAATCGAGGTAGTTGGAGGATGAAACAGCTCTGCAGATATGTCAATCAACTCTGGATATGGGTGAATAGTAGGGACCACAAATTGTGCCAATTGAGATGTCCAAACCTTCATTCCAAAAGTTTCTGACTCTCCCTTTTCAGCTCAGCGGAGGCATCTCTGATGAGCTTCCTCCTCAAGATTTTTCAAGTTTTTTTGCATATGTGTGTCAAAGATACCATCTGCATAATTTTTCACTTGTGTAGAGTCTGCGCTCACTCCCATATCCAAAACCCTTGTCCTTGGATAGCTTTCTTTTGGTTGTGCTACTGCAGATGCATAAGATTTGCTTCCTTTCCATTTATCGGGTAGCTCGAAAAGCCCTAGCCCCTCCTACGGTGACTGTGCTTCTAACATCTCTGAATCTTTCTAGAACACTAGAAACTACAGATGAGCCAAAACTAACTAGAATTGCAAGAAAGATTTGAAACTTCGATGCTGACAACAAGAAATCAAAGAAAACAAAATAAGGAATGGCAATTGCAACTATCTGAGAGAATTAAAGTTTGGTTCTGTGAGACATAATGACTCATTAAATGAACCATCACATCTTATTAATAGCATTAATACTAAAAAGATGGCTACTGTATCATTCAAAATCCATATAGGACTATGTGTCTGATCAACTTTAAAAGCGGAGATCCTCTGGAATGATTAGCTATTTCTTAAAGTTTAAGGAACCGCCTATTGGCCTTGGAAAATGTAACTGCTAACTAAAAAGCCATAGCGCTATAGACACATGTTCCTAGAACAATTATTTAAAAGAAAAGCGGGAAAAGCAAGAAAAAAGCAAGAAAGGAAATAAGAGATGCCTAATTAACTATGATACAGAGGCAGGTTTCGAGATTATGTAAAGTGTTTCAAGAAGATCCGATTCACAAGAATCTCTTCAGACTCTCCTTCCATATTCTCCAATTCAAATGCATTTTGTTGCTTACAGGCACGAACCTTAAAAGGACCTGTCCATAATGAGTCAAAATTATTATGCTGACTTGGTTTAGCAGCTCTCTCATCCCATTTCAGCACCAAAGACCCAACTTCAAACTTTGGATTGGAGGTTTTTCTATCAAACCAATTCTTTATGATCTGTTGACGCTTCATCAATGACTAATGTGCCCTTTCTCTTTTCTCTTGAACCTCCAGTAACTCAACAAGCCTCACATGCATTGAGCCATTTTCTTTTATCTCCAACCGTTTAAGCAACTATAAGGCATGAATTTTTATACTTAGTGGCATCACTACATGCTTTCCATAGACTAGCTCATATGGAGACATCTTAGTTACTTGCTTTGGTGTGATTCTATCGGCCCATAGTGCTAAATTGAGGAACTTGTGCCAATCTTTCTAATGATCAGTTCCCATCCTCTTGATAAGCCTAATCAAGTTCTTATTTGTGGATTCTGCCAATCCATTGCCATGTGGATAGTAATTAGATGAAGTCTTCAGATATATTACATTCTTTAATGCAAACTCTGATAGTCTAGTTCCTAAGAATGCTTTAGCATTATCTGATATAATGGTGTGCAGAGGGCCAAAACAGGTATCTATCCCCTCAATAAACTCTAAGATTACCTTTTCAATAGCTTCTTTGAGTTGTACTACTTCACTCCACCTTGTAAAGTAATTAGTTGCAACAAGTATCCACTTATATCCCATACTTGACACTAGATTAATCATTCCAATAAAATCTAAACCCTATTGAGAAAAGGGTTCTTCCACTATTATGGGATTCAAAGGCAACATTGCATTCCTTCTCTTTCTAGTGTAAAATTGACAATCTTGACACTCTTTGACCCTTTGATAACAATCTACAAATAGTGTTGGCCAGAAGTAGCCAACTTGTGTAACTTTAATGGTAGTAGTTCTTTCTAAAAAATGCCCCCCTGAGGCTCCGTGATGATGCTCATGTAGTATCTTTTGGGCCTCATCCTTTTCAATGCATCTCAATAGTATTCCATCAAAATTTCTTCTTAACAAAACATGATCAATTAGTGCAAAATGAATTCCCTATTGTCTATAATATCTTCTTTTATCATGAGAGAGTTCATTAGGGAAAACACTAGTTCTCATGAACTGTATTCTGTCACTTACCCAAGAATCTTGATCAATTTCTTGGAGTTTCAGTATTACTTCATCCTCTGTTTCTTTAGGCATTGACTCCTCTATGTCTTGAGTAATATATTGGCAGAGTCCCTTTCCTCTGACCAACTTAGTAGGCCTTACCTCTATATCATACTCTAAAATTTAAGTTACCCAATTGGCTCTTTTTTCTATAATCTCACCTTCCATAATATATTCCCTAACACTTGGGTGATCTACTAGTATTAAGATCTTATTTCCTATTACTAAATGTCTAAATTTTTTAAGAGCTTTAACCATGGCATAAGCTTTTTTCTCAATGAAATTATACCTTGATTCATACTCCCTAAGGGTCCTAGAGAAGAATGCAATTAGATGTTCTCCTTCTTCCTTATCATCCCTCTAGGTTGAAATAGTTGCAATACTGTGTTCCCCTCCATATACATACATTATGAAGGGCTTAGAGAAATCTAGATTTCTCAGTACTAGGGCAGTAGAGATGGATTTCTTGATTTCTTCAAAATCTTGTCTCCCTTCAGCAGTCCATTTGAAGATTAAATCCTTCTTCAGCATCAAGGTAATGGGCCTAACTAGCCCTGCAAAATCAGATATAAACTGACTAACAAAATTAATATTTCCCAAAAAAGACTGAACTACCTTTTTGTTGACTCGAAAAGACAAATTTAGTATAGCTATGACCCACTCTGGATCAACAAAAAATCCATCTTTTGAAATGATATGTCCCAGAAGTTTTCCTTGTGGCACAACAAAAACACACTTAGGATTTAGGGAGATCCCAAATTCTTGACACTTCTAAAAAATTGCTTCTAAATGCTTAAAGTGAACTTTGGCATCCTTGGTAAATATAGTTAGGTCATCTAAATAGATCAGAATGATCTTATTTATCAGGCCCCTAAACGCTATATCCATAGCACGTTGAAAAGTAGCTCTAGCATTTGAAAGACCAAATGACATTTTAGCATATGCAAAAGTCCCCCACTTTGTTGTGAATGTTGTCTTATGCTGGTCTTGATCTGCCAACCAGATCTGATTGTATCGTGAGAAACCATCAAGAAAGGAGAATCTCTCTGATCCAGCTACCATTTGCAAAATCTGTTCCACGGAGGGTAGGGGGTAATGATCCTTTAATGAAGCCTTATTCAGGTCTCTAAAGTCTATATAGAGCCTTATGTCTCCATTTTTCTTTCTTACTAGCACCAGATTAGACACCCAAGTTGAATGCTTAATTGGAAAAATAATTTTGGACTCGAGGAGCTTTTGCAATTCATCCATCATTAAAGGCTCAATCCTAGGATTCACTGGTCTCTATTTTTGATGGACTGGTTGTGACCCTTTAGCAAGTTCTATGGTATGTTGAATGACATCTCTATTATAACCATGAAGATCATCATAGGTCCATGCAATTACTCTATCATACTTGTTACACAAAAAAATCAGCTTATCTCTTTCCTCTTGAGTAGTAGCATTGCCTACCTTCAACTTTCTTCCTTCACTGACTTGAATTTTAGAGTAATCCTCTTTCCTTGTCTTAAACTTCCTTTTATCTAAGCGTACATCATCTAGGTCAAACAAGTTCTCCAGCATGATTAACCCTTTTTACAGCTTATTAGACTTCAATTGAATAATTTGGTCACCATATGCTTCTTCAATCTTGTGCTGTAATTGGTCAGCAAATTCTCCTGACTGTTGTAAAAACAAAAGTACCTGAAGATCATTGTCAAAGACTTACCAATTCTAGACATTATCTGGGATTGCTGGCCTAACTATAACCTTTACTAGCTCACTGTTAATGAGCAAGTCACTTGTTGGGTCAAATTGGGAACCAATTTGTGCCATTTTGTTTGCTTCAGTATTTTGAGTTCTAGGGACAACTTCTATGTTAAAAGCATCAAAACCATCAATTAGATCCCAGATTCTATGGCAATAAGATCTCATCCTTACATTCTTTTCCACAACCTTCTCTCTGATTTGTTTCACAACTAGTTCTAAATCTCCTTTGACCACTAGATTCTTTATCCCCTTCTTCTTGGCCAGCATAAGACCATGCACCAAAGATTCATACTAAACATTGTAGACACCCAAATTTGTCCATGTCTAGCGACGCCTTGTTACATCCCTAATCCATTATCCAATTAATTAAATAAATTTTATTTATTTAATTAAAATCCCATTCTCATTCACTTAGCCAATTAATTAAATAAATTGTATTTATTTAATTAATTCCACATCATGTCTTATCTCATTTTATGCATTTATTATATTAATTAAATAAATTTTATTTATTTAATTAATTTCCAACTCATATCCCACTAATTCAAATACTTTATTTGAATTAAGCCTTTATCATTTATCACATTTCAACACTTGTCCATTTCCCATTTATCATGTGTTGTAAGACAACTTTCATTTAAAATCCTTCACATGTACAACTAATTGAACCTAAATTTAGTAACTTTCGATCTTAGCCATTCACATAGCCTTTGAATCTCCACCGTTGATTGATCTTGGTTGAGTCCTATATAAATAGCCTCTCATTCCATATGAGACATCCAGAAAATCCAGAAAATCCAGAAAATCCAGAATTCATATAGTATCTAGCAATCCAGCAACTCCATTATCATCTTGAGCATTCGAGCATTTGAGCTTTTATCATCCATCAATGGCAGCTTTCAGCTTTGTGATTGTTCATTATTGAAGAAGCAGTCCACATTTCCTTCTCAAACAAGGAATCGCACGGTCTAGGTGATGTTATGCTTGCATTGCATTGTTTTTTTGGCTTCACTTAGATTAGATTCCTTGATGATGGTAGGGTTAGGGTTTCATGACTATGTCTGATCTTCCACACCTGACTTTCACCTATCACATTTTGGCACGCCCGGTGGGACTCACGTCCCTGATTAACTTCATTTTTTGGAGTTGTTTCCTTGAAGATCAGATTTTGCAGGTGCTCGCAGAAAATTCCAGCCGCTTTTAAAGGAAAACCCGCCGCTTCGAGATTTCTGCGTCGCTTCTGAGCTGGAACAGGCCGCATATACCTCTCTGGATCGCCTTTGACCTAACAGTCGTCGCCTCAGGTAAAACGCATCACTTTTATCATTAAAATGATCGCCTGGGACTGTATTTGCCGCTTTTGATCTAACAGTCGCCGCTTTTGCGCATAATCAGATCGCTTTTAATCTAACAGGGGTCGCCTTTGCACAAATCCGCATCGCTTTTGACCTAACGGTGCACGCTTTTATTCTGATATGATACGCTTATGAGCTAATAATATTCGCCTGTGCAGGTTAGGGTTTTGATTTTTGTTTTGCAGAGACAGGTCGCTTTCGATTTCCAACTGGTCGCTTCCGGTATATTGCGATCGCATATCAGACGACAGACGCCGCTTTTGAATATATTTGTGTCGCTTATGGACTAATATTATTCGCCTGTTAGGCTAGGGTTTTTGTTTATCGGCTGTGTTTTTGCAGAAACAGGTCGCATCCAGCCCTCAACCGATCGCTTATGGAAAATATGCATCGCTTATGAGCTAACAGGCGTCGCATACTGTGTTTTTGCGCGTCGCATATGATCTGCAGTCTTTCGCCTATGACATAATAGAGGTCGCTTTTGATCAACAGTGGGTCGCACCTGGTAAAGCTCTGTTGTTTTCAAGCCTGTTTCAGTTTTAGTTTGATTTTTGGCTATTAACTGGGTATTTGCGCAGCATCTTATCGATCTGTCCAAGAAAGGAGGTTATCAAACTACTGACATATCTGTTGCAGGTTCGATCGGTCCAAGATTTGTGGTTTTTTTTCACTAAATTAGGCATATTTGGGCTTGGTGCTTAAAATAAATTACTGTTTGCTCCGTGCTTGATTTATCTTTTTGATTGCTTGCATGTGCCTGATTGTAACCCAAATTTAATGACAAAAGTATCCTCTCCCCTTGCCTATCAAATGGATCTTGGGTGCATGAGAACTTGTCATTATCTTTAGAGGGCCTGCCTTCCCGGTGTGAGAAGGGATACGACCCAAGCGGTAACAGGCTAAAGCCAAGTCCTTCCGAACCGCTATATAAGAAAAGTGTTTGTGTCGAAAGCCACAAACAACGGGTGCAGTTGTGTTATACCGACAGCCAACCTCCCCCAAAACCCTCCAAGGCGCAACCCTTGGAGGCTGGGAGACTCCATAACGGAGAGTAGCGCTGCCGCATGTATAGCCACCCGAACGGATGCCCTTATTAGCAACTTTGTGTAGTAGCCAAAAACCTTCTATCTGTTGACGCAGAAGGCAAAACCCTTGAAGCGGCCCTGATTCATGCGGTTCTTAGCCGAGGTAGCAGGGACAATCTAAAGGTTTGGAGAGGGTCAAGCCTTATAAGAATCCCGGATCTTGGTATGCGTGAGAAGTGTGTGCAAATGTAAGGAGGAGCCGGTGCTATCAAGATCCTGGAGCTACCCGCTTTGAATAGGCGCAGCTAGGGGATTCAACAGATACTGTCCTATCCTAGCCTAGGTTGTATCAGTTTGTGCTTGCTGTAAGTGTGAGTGACTGTTATCATTGTTTTCTTGCTGGAAAAAACTGCAAAAATCAGACCACCAGTACACAAACACAGTCGCTTTTGAACCTAAACTGCTCGCACAGACCATCAACATCGCTTCTGAACTGTAGTGACTCGCATTCTGCCTGAACTGCATCGCTTTTAAACAACAACTGCCCGCATACTGCTTAAACAGAGTCGCTTTTAAACCGCAGTTGATCGCCTTTTGCCTGAACAGAATCGCTTTTGAACCACAGATGATCGCCTACTGTCTGAACCAAGTCGCATCTAATTCATTACCAGTCGCATATTGTTTGAGCCAAGTCGCTTTTAATCCACAGTTATTCGCCTGATTCCTGAACAAGCTCGCCTATGAACAATAGACTGTCGCCTTTAGGGATATCTGAGTCACCTCTGAACCAACAGTAATCGCCTTTGAACCAACAGTCATCGCCTCTGGCATAGCATTCGCTTCTGGTTAGCACTGTCATTTTTCTGTCGAAACTAAACCAGGTCGCATTTGAGCTATCATTAATCGCCTTTAGCATCCTCTGAGTCGCCTTTGAGCTATCATCAGTCGCCTGTAGCTAAAATTCTTGCAAATCTCAGTGCATCAGCTAAATTAGCCTCAGGATCAGCTTGCTTGAACCTCAAACATCAGCTTTCAGACTTACCTTTGATCAACAGCAAACACCTGGACTTTGTCTCCTATTTTGAGCTTATCAATCAATCACAACTCATGAGCTTTTCCATCTTTTTGAGATCCCAACCAGCAAATCAGACATCAATCCAATCATTTCGATCAACAAACAACCTTCAGTTTTAGCTTCAGCCAACAAACAACCTCCGGCTTTAGCTTCAGCAAACAATCTCTTTTTAGCTTTAGCTCCAACAAACATCAACAGCAAACAATCTTTCCCTTGAGTGATTAAGCTACCTCTAGGGACAACCAACAACAACTCAGCCAAACCAAATCAACCAAGCAACTTAGCCAAACTAGCAAAACCAAAACAACAACCAATCAACCAACTATCATCTTGTGGGTCTTAAAACTTTGACAAGCTCAACTTCATCATCAACATCATGCCTCAAACTAGGAGTCAATATCGAGCTGAAGTAGAAGCCAAATTGAAAGCTGAAATGGATGCCAAATTGCAAGCTGAGATGAAACAATTCACAACACCTCTTAAGGACGCAACTCAATTCACAACTGGTATGCCTTCTCATATGTTTATACCTCAAGGGTACACTAGGGGCGAATCATCTTCACAACAAATGCATCCTCCACCATCCTTGGAAACTTTCGAAGAACAATCTCAAGACGACTCATCAGAATTTCAAGATACCTATCTATGGGACCAAGTTGAGAAACTCATGATATCTGAGCCTGATCGCTGTTTTCTCCAACTTGCTCGCATGGGTGCTAAACTACCTAAAGACTTTGATATATCCACTATTAGAGAGCACGATCCCAACACTACTGCTGTTGTTGCGAATAAACCATCTACTATAGTCACATCATCTCCTATTACCCCGCAAACACCATCCTCATTGCCTCTTGTTCCTTCATTTGAGTTACCACGATCAGAGCATACCTTAGAACCATTGATAGTGCCCACCAATGTGCTTCCTCTCATGTCACAAAATCTCAACATCCCCCCTTTTCATGTCCCTCAACATATCTCTCCTTCTACCATGACTGTTTCCATGCCTCATGTCACACAAGCTGTCCATGTAACGCAAGCACAAACACTTCGAGCATCACAAGCAATTCCCATATCTTATGGTGTGCATACCTCTCAAACCATTCCAACAACACATGTCCTCCATGCTTCACAACCATTGCGATCTACCACATCTCATACACCAACTGCTAATTCCTTCATGTTATCCTATAATCCCAATGTTAGCCTTATTGACATGAGTGATCCCCTCATTTCTCAAGCCAATCCAAACAAACAGATTGCTTATGTTGATCAACTTACATCCATGCTGTCCTCTTCTTCCAATCCTTCACACACTATCAATCCATCTTATGCTACCCAAGGCTTCTCTAATATCACCCAACACATGACATATACCAATCCTCATATTGTCCAAAATACCAATCCCAATGTTCACCCTTCTGTTGTATCTACCAATCCCTCCGTCACTTACCATGTCATGAATTCAATTCCAACTTCCCAACCATCTGCTACTATCAATCCCACATCCACTTCTCATGTAATGCACACCCACTTACCACTTGTGTCTCAAGGATAGCAATCCTCTAACACATACATGTCACATACCACTCCTTTGACACACATTGTGGGCACACAACCCCAACAAACCGTTACAGCTTCATACATCCCGCAACCACAACAAACTGTCACAACTCCACATATACCACAACCGCAACCACCATATGTTTCATATCACACTCCACCCCCTTTGCAACAACAGCAGTTATCCTCAGCCGATATCCAACAGATGATCGATGAAAGGGTAGGACAAGGCAAGAAACCCTTCTCTCTCGAAAACATATGCGCTTATCCATTTGACAAGTCTCTTAATATGATACCTTTTCCACCACACTTTGAAATCCCACAATTTGATAAGTACAAAGGGAAAGGAAATCCGGATGACCATCTTCGAGCCTTTTTCGTGGCATGTCTCGATGTTGCCTATGATGATACATATCTTTTGAGACTATTTCCTCGAAGCTTAGCAGGACAAGCTCTCGAATGGTTTTCCCATTTACCTCCAGGAATTAAGACTTTTTCCGAATTGGCAACCAAGTTTCGATCACATTTTGCCTTCAATATTGAACATGAGGTAAACATGAATGACATTGTCAACAACAAACAACGCAATGGTGAAACCTTTTCCTCATTTACCCAACGATGGCGTAATATGGCTAGCAAATTATCATGGGAAATCCCTGAGAAACAACAGCTTGACATCTTTGTTCAAAATCTTCATCCTGAGCTGCCATTCCAATTACAATTGCAAAGTGCTAGCACCTTTGACGAACTAGTTTCCAAAGGAGTTATTATTGAACGAGCCTTAATTGCCAAAGGAACTATCAAGATCTTTCGTGATAACAAAGATTCTCCCCAAAATTCCAATGATAAGTCTCGCTTTTGGAACAAGAACAAGAATGTTGTCAATGACGGTATTGTTGATACAAAGAATATCCAAACTATGAGAGCTCCTATCAACATTCAAGCAGCCTCTCCACCAAGACAGTCTTTTCCACAACGAAGAAACCAACGCCAAACTTCTAATCCACGCCGACAATTTACACCATTAGTGGAACCCATGGAAGTTATTCTTCGAAAGCTGCTTCAAGCCGGAGATGTTATTCTACCCGATGCACCACCAAATGGCGAACCACTCTTTCGAGCTCCTTGGTACAAAGAGAATGAGTATTGTGATTATCATCGAGTTAAAGGACACAAAACAAATGGTTGTATGCGCTTAAAACATGTTATCCAAGACTGCATTGATCAAGGTCTAATCAACGTCACACCTTCAACACCTCAACCTGCTCAACAATCCACATCAAACTATGATCTAGAGACTTTCAAGAATCCACTTCCATCTCATGATCAGACAAATAACCTTCAAGCTGGAAATGCTATTCCCTATAGCTATGCATCATCTACCATTGGCCGCATTGACCATGCTCGCATTTCTACCATTACCATCCAAGGAGCACCTGATTGTGCCGTAACCATGCGAAGAGGTCGAGTTACCGTTCAAGGAGCACCTCCTCATCCTCCTCGACCTCTCTCTGACTATAACCTTTTGGATCACCTTGGCAAAACCCCCGCACACATATCTATCCTTGAGCTGCTCCGCCTATCCCCCGCACATAAAGCTATCCTTGATAAGGCCTTACAAGAATCTTCGGTGCCTAATAATATTAATATCACACAATTTCAATCCATGGTCGCTAGCATTGCAGCCCCTTGTCATTTAACCTTTTCTGACAAAGATCTTCAACCCTCCATGCATCCGTCACACAATGAGGCCCTCCATATTGAAGTACTTGTTAACCAACGCCGTATCAAACGAGTCTTGATAGATGGGGGAGCTGGTCTAAATATATGTTCTTTGAAACTTATCAAACAATTGGGATATTCTGAGAAAAATGTTGATACCTCCAAGGTTATAACTATCAGAGCATATGATGACGCTGAAAGAGATACTGAAGGGATCATCTTATTGCCTATTCAAGTTGGACCGGTCATTACAGAAACTCGCTGTCAAGTCCTTGATATTGATCTGCCTTACAACATCATCCTCGGTCGCCCTTGGATCCATACCCTTAAAGTAGTTCCATCTACATATCACCAATGCCTTAAATTTCCGCATAAGGGTGTTGAAGTTACCATTCAAGCTGATCCTAATCCATTTGAGTTTTGCCGTGCTTTTCAAGCTAAGTATCAAAGTCCAAACCGTATCCCTCTCAACACCGAGGCATATCCATCATCCTCCTATGTCGACCCATCCGATCTCCTCAAGCCCTCATCTAGCAAAGCCGCTTCCAACCTCCATATCAAATATACCGAACATGGCCCTGGTGAGTACAAATTGCAGGAATCCTGTTGCGTTGGCACCCTTCCGTTATCTCCTAAATCCCACGGTAAGCTTTCTATATCTAAGCCCACTTCATCCTCCGCTGTTATCAAAGCTCCCCCCACCGTATTCATTAAAGGTGGTTTCTTGGATGACGAAGACATTGAGGACATAGACTCTTGGATATTCTTTGATGAAAATGACCAAGTCCAACTTGAAGTAGCGCGATACAACAACGGGTTTCGTATCATCAAGAACATGGGCTATAAAGGACATGGCGGCTTGGGATCACAGGAACAAGGACCTATTGAGCCCCTTATTGTGTCTAAGAAGTTTAATAAGCAAGGCCTTGGTTACCAACCGGAGGTACCGCGATCCAAAGACATTAAGTGTATTTCCGATATTGACGTTGGATCTTCTTCGGTAGGAGAGACTTCTAACTCGGATACCGTCGACGACTCCTCTCTTCATATCACCGACCTCTTTCAAGAACATTCCATCTTCATGTTTTCCGCAATCTCTTCTAGCCATCACGATCCCTCCATTAGCCTCTCACTCGTATATCCTGACCTCATCGATTGGGACCAACAGGGGGCACCGATATTAGATACATTTGAAAATGACGAAGCCATTGCAGAATTCATGGGTTTGAGACAAGGTATCCCAGCGGGTGATCACAAAGTAGGTTTCATGATGGAATTACCTAAACTAGCATATTTTGGCGGAAGTATCAAATCCTTCAGTCGCAAAAGTGAAATAAACAAAATTCAACAAAATAGGTCACTAGGTGAAAACCGCAAGGCGCCTCTTGACCGTGAAAAAGTAAAAATAAAGGACGTATCCGAAGGTGAAAACCTCTCTGAGGCACCTGAGGATGAGGGATTTGATCTTCCTGTCACCGCTGATTACCATGAGAAATCAACTGTGCTAGTTGAAAAATCACAAGACATGAACTTGGGAACAGAACAAAATCCGAAGATCACTTTTTTGGCAGCATCACTATCAGAGCAAGAACGAAAGAACTTCACAGCATTTTTCCTGAGACGAGCTATAAATTTTGCATGGACTTATGCAGACATGCCAGGACTAGATCCTTCACTTGTGGTACATCATTTAGCAGTATTCCCTGATGCAAAGCCTGTCAAACAAAAATTGCGCAAAATGCATCCACAAGTTGCCTTATTGGTTAAAGCAGAAATTCAGAAACTATTAGAAGCAAAGTTCATAAAGCCTATTGATTATCCAGAATGGGTTTCAAACTTGGTACCTGTAGCAAAACCAGATGGACGAGTTCGCTGCTGCACGGACTTTAGAGATCTTAACAAAGCATGTCCTAAAGACGATTTTCCATTACCAAGCATAGACAACATTGTTGATCTTACAGCAGGACATGAAATGCTATCTTTGATGGATGGATTTTCTGGTTATAATCAAATCAGAATAGCAGAGGAAGATCAAGATAAAACGTCTTTTATTTGTCCATGGGGCACATATTGCTGGGTTGTAATGCCTTTTGGTCTCAAAAACGCTGGAGCTACCTATCAACGAGCCATGACAGTTATTTTTCATGACCTTTTTCATACTATCATGGAAGACTATGTTGATGACATCCTGGGAAAATCTAAGACAAGGGAAGGACATCTACCAGTATTGGCACAAATTTTTGATCGATTAGAGAAATACCAAGTCAGACTAAATCCAAAGAAGTGTGTATTTGGTGTAACATCAGGAAAACTATTGGGATATATTGTGTCTCGACGAGGCATAGAAGTGGACCCAGCTAAGGTAAAAGCTATCATAGAAATGCCTCCACCAACGAATCTCAAACAGCTCCGCAGTTTACAGGGTAGGCTACAATCTATCCGCAGATTTATCTCACAACTCGCAGATAAATGTCATCCTTTTCAGCATCTTCTTCGCAAGGGTGAACCTTTTAAGTGGGATGAAAAGTGTCAACAGGCTTTTGATAAGATAAAGGAATACTTGGCAACACCTCCTGTGTTAATACCTCCTGTACTTGATCATCCATTACTGCTTTATATATCATCAACAACCGCAGCATTAGGTGCACTTCTAGCTCAACATGATGATTCAGGAAAAGAACAAGCCATCTATTACATTAGCAGAACTCTTGTGGGATATGAACTTAATTACTCATTCATGGAAAAAGCTTGTTTAGCATTAGTGTTTGCTTCCCAAAAGTTGCGACATTATATGTTGAACCAAACAACAAAGCTCATCTCTAATGTGGATCCCCTCAAGTATCTCCTTTCAAAAGCACTTCTCACAGGGAGATTAGCAAAATGGGTTATGATCTTGAGTGAATTTGACATACAATATGTGAACCGTAAAGCTATCAAAGGACAAGTCATTGCTGATCAATTAGCTGCAGCACCTATCACAGACATTCAGCCAATATATCCCGAATTCCCTGATGAAGGATTGTTTACTTTCAGCTCTCCAGCACGATGGCAGCTATACTTTGATGGATCATACACTCAACACGGATCTGGAGCAGGTATCTTGTTTGTCACTCCCCAAGGAGACTGCATACCTAAATCATACAGAATAGCATTCCCCTGTACCAATAACATAGCAGAGTATGAAGCTTTAATCACAGGTTTGCGCATGGCAGTACAATGGGCTATCAAACAGTTACGAGTCTTTGGTGATTCTCAGCTAGTTATCAAACAGGTCTTAGATGAATATCAAACAAAAGACGAGAAGCTTCTTCCATACAAACTAATGGTGGATGATTTCAAGCAATATTTCGAGGACATTACCTTTGAGCAAATTCCAAGACTACAAAACAGAGCAGCTGATGCCATGGCTATGATTGGGTCTCTTTTAGATATGCCATCTAACACCCATAAATGTGAATTCTTGGTCGAACAGCTTTTGATCCCCGCATTTGAAGTTCCACAGTCTGAGCTTATATGTGAGATTGTTGGTCCCAACTCGTTGTGGTACAAAGATATATACGAGTATCTCCGTAATCACACCTTGCCTCTTCAACTATCCAACACCCAACGTAAAACTTTTATCCGTCGAGCCTCTCGTTACACTATTTTAGGAGACACCCTTTATCGCCGAAGTCTTGATGGTATCCTTCTTAGATGTCTTGATTCTGAGGAAGCAAAAACAGCCTTACGTGAAGTACATGAAGGTGTCTGCGGTTCGCATTCCGCTGGCCCTGGCCTTGTTAAGAAACTTCTGCGAGCAGGATACTATTGGCCAACTATGGAAAAAGATGCCCAACAATTTGCAAAGCGATGTCTACAATGTCAGAAACATGGAGATCTAATACATGCACCAGCACATGAGCTTCAGCCTATTGTCACTCCATGGCCTTTTTCGCAATGGGGACTTGATCTTGTGGGTAAAATCCATCCTACTTCATCAAATGGTCATAAGTTTATTATCACTGCCATTGAGTATTTCACAAAGTGGGTAGAAGCCATACCAATGACCTACATCACAGGTAAACAAATAGCTAAATTCATCCTACATTACATCATCTGCCGTTATGGAGTTCCTCAAGCTATTGTCACAGATAATGGCCGGCCTTTCAAGAACCAAGAGGTTAGAGATCTTTGCAATAAGTTTCATATTCAACATAGGTTCTCTATGCCTTATTATCCTCAGAGCAATGGTCAAGCTGAAGCCTCTAATAAGACAATCATCAAGATCCTTAAAAAGACTGTTAACGAAACTGGTCGAGATTGGCATCTACAACTGCATCCTGCTTTATGGGCATATCGAACAAGTGTCAGAACTCCTACTGGCGCCACACCCTATGCTCTAGTCTATGGCACTGAAGCTATTTTGCCTATCGAGGTTGAGATCCCCTCTTTGCGCATATCCTTGCAACATACTATTTCAGATGAAGAATATCGAGTCTCCCGACTCCATGATCTTGAGCTCTTAGATGAACGCCGCCTTACAGCATTGAACCATCTTCAAGTCTATCAAAACCGGCTACGTCGCAGCTACAACAAAAAGATCAGAGAACGCAGATTTCAGGTTGGCGACCTTGTCCTTAAAGAAAACCAAAGGAATCAACAACATCGAGAGAAACAGGGCAAGTTTGAACCAAATTGGCTTGGTCCTTTCATTATCACAGCAGTTTATGGATCTGGTGCATACACTTTGTCAACACCTGAAGGCATTCCCTTGGATGAACCCGTCAACAGCGTTCATCTCAAGAAGTTTTATCCATGAATCTCAGCTATCCCACAAAAACACCAAAAAACAAAACAAAAAAATCAAAATATGTCAAAAAAAAAGAAAAAAAAAAAAAAAAAAAACACAAAAAAAAAAAAAAAAAAAAAAGAAAAAAAAAAAACAAACATAAGATAAATAATCCGTCCTCTGGTGAAAACCTGGTAAATAGGCGCCTTGGATAAGTACCATAGTGAAAACCTGGCAAACAGGCGCTATGTGTAGTGACCAGCTTCCCTCATTTGTTTGGTTCGTTTGATCATTTTCCCCACTGCATCTTGTATAAGCTATTTTCATAAGCCCTATCGCAATCTTACACATAGCCTTTCCTCTTCATCCTTTGCCGATGCTAGTTATCATATGTGAGACATTGTCGTGATATCTATATCCTTTGGCACCTTAGCATCTTGGCCACATCTTTTCTGCATTGTCGCTTCTGCATAATAAACCTCATCCCACACTGGGGGCATTTGTTGAGTCTTATTTGGAAGTGGATCCTGTTATCTCTAGCTCATAACACATCAACCAACTTAGCTTTCAACACAGCACACCTTATCAACTTCAGCCATGGCACATGTCCACCGACAACTATGACCTAACGACTTGCAACCAGGACTCATACCTTCACAATTCATCCACAATCATCCAACAATCGCAACAAACATCGCTTGATCAAACATCCAGTCGATTAGCCACATTCATAAGAACTACATCCAGCTCTATCGTTGACGCCTTGATCCCGTGGATACAGGGTATGTAGGCAATCTGAGATGCGAAGGAAGCACTCTGATTCAGGCTAAGACGATAGCCCCTTTCATCAGTCATCTGTCATTCTAAACATTCTTCAATCTTTCAGCTCATATTCTTCTATCTTTCATCACTTACATCATCAATAAAACCCAGAACTACATATTCATCATGTCTCATCTTCATCGTAAATGTGCTTTGATCCCGTGGATACAGGGTATGTAGGCAGTCTGGAATACGAAGGAAGTTTCCAGTACTCAAGCACCGATGATCCCCCCATCTTCTTCATCTTCATTCATCATCCATCTTCTCCTCTTTGATCCAGCTCAAACAGGAAGCAAACCATGTGTATATTACAAGCTCAAGCACTTTAACCAATCATAGGTAAGCCAGAAGCTATTTGTCCGCATGCCTTAAGCCAACATTTGCTATAGCCATTTATCAACAACTTTAGCCTTCAACAGGATGTAGCTTTCCTCTTAACAAGGCGCCAGCTTAATCTATCCACGAGCACCTAAATTTGGCAAGAGAACGTGATGACAGTATCTTTTGTTTTATCTTTTGATTTATCTTTTGTCCCTTTTCTGTACCTAGTCAAGACTGCCTTGATCTATTTATATCTTGGTATGTTGCGATGAAGTAAGGACTGGGGCATGGTCATATAGCTTTCGTATGCCGTGTTTGCGGGATGATCTTATTCTCTTCCTATGCGTCTTGGTATCTTGTACGTGTTGGGATTAGCATCTTACATATCAATATCTCTAGCATCTGAGAAGCTAAACAGTCTCTTATGCATTAGAGACTATTCTATGTTAAGACTAACTCCATACATATAACTAGCAAGCTATCATTATGTGTAGTGGAGATAAGCTCAAACCATTGTTTGTAGCGTCAAAGTCCAACACTAGCTGTTATTCATATCTTGTGCATGTTGGCTCACCATCTTGACCACATGCGTTCAGACAAGATTGTAACACGTTAGTTACGCATTGGATACCTCGACACCTTGGTCTCTTATACTCTGGTGCATAACATCCATATGCTATATCAAACATAAGGACTGCATTTCTTTTCATTTTGAGCAATTACTTGAAAGCTGCCCATCATCATCTTATCTTATCCATTTTATCTATCCATTCGTTCCGTCATCCTCAGCCAAGATCAATCATCTCCATCATCCTTTGTCCATATTCCCGCTCCTGCAAAACAAGTGTTAGCCATACATAAGTCCATTACATATCTTTTTCTTTACCATCTACCTATATGCATACATCTATTCATGTCATTACCCTTTACATTTTCACATATTTTCTATCCATTACCATTTGCATAAATATCCATCCATAATCCATATATAATCCATACACATAACATGCATAGCCATCATAATATCAACATCACAACCATTATAACATCATATAGATCGCCAAAACTGCCATATATATATATATACATGTGTGTCAAAATACAAGTGTCTACAATACAAGCTGAGCCCTGAAAGGAATGAATGTACAACAATGGCTCTAGGCCTCATCATGATACAATGTCAACAAGGTGTGCCCTAGCGACTACTGCCAGCTCCCTCACCCTGACCACCACCAACAGGTCCTGTACCTGGTCCTCCATCTCTCGGTGGCCCCATCACTGAAGCTACTGACCAAGATCCACCTGACCTCCGTGAGCTCGAAGCCCCTGACCTGCTCCTGAAGCTAGGCTGTCTCTGCTCTGCCGGCACAGCTCCATAATATAAGCCTCTATAATACTCAGCCTCACCCTGCACTCTCCGAAGCTCGGCCTGTACTGCTGTCAACTATGTGGCTAAGTACATAGTAGCTCCATCAGTCCCCAAGGTAGTCACTGCTCTATCCCGCTCACTAGTCATAACCTGCAGCTGCTGTACTGCCCTATCTCTCTCAGCTCGCAGACTATCTCTCTCAGCTTGCAGACCATCTCTCTCTGCTCTCATAGCCTGCTCCTGCTGTATCGCAGTATCTCGCTCAAGCCTCATCATCTGCTCATGCTGCCTAGCTGTATCCCTCTCTCCTGTAACTCTCGTGAGCGCACCATCATCCTGTCCATCTCCTCTCTGTGCTCCCAGCTGTAGCTGAGCCTGATAAGTTTGTGCCTGTGCTCTAGCATGCCTCAAACTGATCACGGCCTGATGCCTATCCATCTCCACCCTCCTCAGCCTCATCTGTGCTCGCTGCCTCCATCTCCTCTCCTCTCTGATCCATCTCCGCAGCTGCTGAATGCCCACATCATCCCCTGCTCCGATCTGTGCCTGTGGCTGTGCTAATATAGCTGGCTGACCTGGCACCTGCCCTGGCATCTGTATCCCTGGTGCAGCTGGCACTACTACCTGTGCTGGTGGAGCCTGTCATCACCGCCTCCGAACTGGTCTCTCCATCCCAATCTCCCCAATCTCTCCATCTCGTGTCAACCGAGTCGGCCTCGCTGTCGCCCAGTATGCATCATACTCTGGCAATGTACCTGGCTCTGCCGGACCCTGTCTCCACTGCCATGCTACTGGCTGCAATCCATCTCTCTCTGCCAAGGCTGTGTCCACCACAACCTCTGGACCCCAATCGAACACCTCCTGCCTCGTCCTCCCAAAAATGGCATCCCCTACAGGTACTGCCTGTGCCTCTCCAAACTGTCTCAGGGCTCTCTCTGGCAAATAGCGCTCGATAATGTACAAGCCGCGTCCAAAAATGTACCTCGCCTGTCTCGCATAAGCAAGCTCGGCATCCTCCTCCTCCCACTGCTCACATCCTAGCCATGGCCTCCATACAAACCTGTCTATCTCATCCAACCTCCGTCGCCAGTATACCACCCCTCGGCGCTGTCGATACGTCAAGGCTCCTCTATACATCCGTGCAAATGGCTCTCCTGCTGCTCTAGCCACCCATCCCTCTGGTCTCGTCACTGGAATATGCTCATAAGCCCATACGTGCAACACTGTCACTCCTGCTGACATACTGGCTCCGAACATATATGCACAATCATGTAGGTAATGATAGAGCTGTCCCAACACGCACTCTGCCCATGCATATCTCGTGCCATAGGAGAACATGCCCTCCATCACTGTCCCCCATCCTACAGGAAACCCTCTCGCTCTCCTATCACCCACTAGCCATCTAATGATAGCCACTACCACTCGCTGCAACCTGTCACAGAGCTCCTCCATCCTCCCCATCGGTATCTCCGAACCCTCTGCTCCGATGTCTGGTGTCCCAAACAATCTCCTGAATGCAGCTGGGCCCATCTCCGGATCATAATCTACCCGATCCCCATCTATCGGAATCCTCAAAATCTGGAACACATCCTCTAAGGTGATGGTCGCCTCTCCTGTCGGTAACAAGAATGAACTGTGCTCGCTCATCCATCGCTCCACCATCGCAGTCATCAGTCCTCGATGTGCCTGCACTGGCTCTAATCGTGACACATGCTCTAAGCCCAGGATCTCTAACACCAGTAGCTCCTCTGCATCCAACTGTCTCACTAGCCGCAAATCTCTCGGATGGGGCTCCCGTGATAGCAATGGCGGTAGTACATCTTGCATCATCCATTTACTCTTGTCAGTCCATTCCGTTAATCATTCATATCCAAATCTGCCTATCTATCTGCTATTTTCTCCTACACCTATCATATGCGGTTCACTTTACCACAAGCGACCTCTTTCTGCTCATTAGCGACCCCTTTCCCCATATGCGCCTCTGTTTTGCCTACATGCGAGCTCTTTTGCACATGCGCTCACTGTTTTCCTAAACGCGACCACTATTACCATATGCGTTCATCCTTACTTTACCTACGAGCCATATCCCACATGCGAGTCTTTTTACTCCAAAAGCGAGCCTTTTTCCTATATGCGCTTATTTTCTCATCATAAGCGAGCCAACTCACACTAAGCGACCATTTTCGCCCTATATGCGCGCTATCTACTATATGCGGTCTATTTCTAGTCCTATGCGAGCTAAACTGCCCTATGCGACTACTATATGCTCATAAGCCACTCGTTTTCATCTACTCGTGCATTTCCGCTGCTATTTTCCCGCCGACAGGATGCGACCACTTTTTTCCTAAGCGACCTACCCGCGCCCATAAGCGACCTCTATTACTCTAAGCGACCTCTACTCCTACATAAGCGACCTATATGTGCCAGGTCCTAAACTAGTCGCTTTTGGTGACGTGTGTGAATTAATTACGCTTCTCGGCTATTAAATGCACGCTTTTGGGAAAAGTTTTGAGACATACCGGTGCGCCTGCTCCCTCTGGTCGTCCATGTGTCCTCACTCGCTCCGCACGATGATCTCTGCGTGGAATCACCATCCTGCTAGCTCTGCTACTCTCACTCTCAGGAGCTCTGGATTTCTCTAGGTTTCTAAGCACAAATGAGCACAAATGAGCCTATTTGCCCTTGCAGCCCCTACTTATAGCCCTTCTCCAAACCCTAATTCTTCTATACCACAGCCTATTTTCTTCGCATTTGCCCTCTTTTCTGCCTTTTCTTCTATCGAGCGCCAACCCAGTCTTTCCTGGTTCACCTGGCTTACCTCTCGAGGGGGCATCACCTGCCAGTTACACTGGGGCATAACTTGTTTATCGAACATATCTCACATCTTCTTTGACACAACGTTCTATCGAACATTGTATCAAAGAGGGGCAAAATGTAGACACCCAAATTTGTCCATGTCTAGCGACGCCTTGTTACATCCCTAATCCATTATCCAATTAATTAAATAAATTTTATTTATTTAATTAAAATCCCATTCTCATTCACTTAGCCAATTAATTAAATAAATTGTATTTATTTAATTAATTCCACATCATGTCTTATCTCATTTTATGCATTTATCATATTAATTAAATAAATTTTATTTATTTAATTAATTTCCAACTCATATCCCACTAATTCAAATACTTTATTTGAATTAAGCCTTTATCATTTATCACATTTCAACACTTGTCCATTTCCCATTTATCATGTGTTGTAAGACAACTTTCATTTAAAATCCTTCACATGTACAACTAATTGAACCTAAATTTAGTAACTTTCGATCTTAGCCATTCACATAGCCTTTGAATCTCCACCGTTGATTGATCTTGGTTGAGTCCTATATAAACAGCCTCTCATTCCATATGAGACATCCAGAAAATCCAGAAAATCCAGAAAATCCAGAATTCATATAGTATCTAGCAATCCAGCAACTCCATTATCATCTTGAGCATTCGAGCATTTGAGCTTTTATCATCCATCAATGGCAGCTTTCAGCTTTGTGATTGTTCATTATTGAAGAAGCAGTCCACATTTCCTTCTCAAACAAGGAATCGCACGGTCTAGGTGATGTTATGCTTGCATTGCATTGTTTTTTTGGCTTCACTTAGATTAGATTCCTTGATGATGGTAGGGTTAGGGTTTCATGACTATGTCTGATCTTCCACACCTGACTTTCACCTATCACAAACATCATTGTTTGTGCAGACAAATTGGAAGCGTATAGCTCTAAGGATTTTCTCACCATTTGGAGAAGTGAGATATATACCTACCCCAACACCATTCTTACTTCTAGCCCCATCAAAATTCAAGGTCCAGATTTCTGAGTCTCTGTCAGGGTCTTCTTTTTCAGATATTTCTTTTCTCATAATATTTGGTATTTCTTGGCCCTCTTCAAAAATGACATAAGTGCCCAAACTAGTAGAGTCACAATTTCCATTAGGGTCACTTTGCATCATGGTCATCAGCTAATTGTTTTCTTCTTCTTGTTGATCATATTCAGTCCATTCTCCCACTTCTTCAACAAAAATTCTCTCCTCCCTATTCATCATAGCATGAGATGCTTCAATTCTTGGAGCTGGTTCTTTAGTAATATGATCTTTAGATAGGGGCTCAGACAAAACTTTCATCTTTATCCCATATTTAGTTCTCAAAATCAAATGTGACCAATCAAGTGACATGTACCCTCCTATTTTAGCTGTGAAATCTCTATATAGACATAGACCAAAGACAGAGGGAATATCAATAACCACCACATCCTATAGGACAGCTATATTTGGGCAAGTATATAACTACAAGGGGAGTTGTTTGATCCTTTCTATGGTTTGGATAGACTTCCCATCTAATTGCATGACCCCTTTAGCCAGTGGCTCATATTCTATTTTTAAAGAATCAGCTATTTGCTTTGGCATGACTGTAGTGCAAGCCCCTGAATCTATCATTGAGTTATGTAACAATTTCTTGCCAACTATTAAAGTTAGATAAAATGGCTTGGGCCTAGATTTACTTACTTATGTAGTAGTATTTAGTAGGGTAGCTATCTATAGAGGTAGAGTATCTTTGTTTTGAGTCTTCCCTTTGTTAGTACCTCCTTCTTTTGCACCAATAGCTTTAGGATCCGCCTGAGTCTGCAATGCTTCTTGTAATAGTGTCTTTTGCTTAGGAATAGCTAGAATATCCCATATTGATACATGCGCAAGGGTATTCTTTAGTTGTTCTACCACATTCATGGGTCCCAATATATGCATATTAGGGTAATAAGGATACCTTTCTCTTTCTAGTACTGGGTTAAAGACTGTTTAATTCTAGGTTGACTGAGGTATTTCTTGTCTTGAAATAGGATTATAATGGGTTTGGAAAGGAGGGACCCCAGAAGCTTCATTATTTATATCTTTAGGTTGCTCAACCATTCTTCTTTTTGATTTGGTGTAGTAATCAGACTATACCAAGGGCTTCTTGGAGGTGGATGCTTCATTCAGGAAGACTAACTCTTCATCTTCAATCCATGAAAACAAAGCATGTTATGGGGAAATCTCTTCCTCCTGCTGAATAGAAATTCCTTACATCTAAGCTACCATTACTGCATTCTGAACACCAAGTGACTGGTATGGAGAAGTATTAGACACCATAGCTTGACTCTCCATCCTTCTCTGTTCTGCTACCTTCTGCTGTAAATTACCTCTAGGACAATCTCTGGGCATATGAGTATTGTTGCAAGGGAAACACCAGGCATTGGTATTTTCTACTAGGTTGTTTTGTCTGGGAACCATTTCTCTACCCAGATTAGGGGAAATAGCTTGCAAGGGTGTGGGAACTGTGACCAATTGATTTTAAGGTTGAGGATTATTTGGTCTTTGAGTACCTTGGTATTGGTTTGGCTGATATGGGAGTCTATTACTCTGGAATCCCTGATAAGAAGGTTTCAAGTAAGAAGTTTGTTGCCTTTTGAGATTGATAATCTCGTTTGAAAAGTTCCTGAGGATATTCTTAACATCATCCATTTCATATGGAGGGGCAGAAGGTGTTGAGACAGTGGGTTGTCGAGATGTTGGGAAGGTGTACATGGATACAAGTACAGATGGTGGATTAGGGATAGAAATTTCTGGGAACATAGGCATGGGAGGCCTTGGAGGCATCTTTCTAGCATCTATTAGATTGTTCTAAGCTTTTATAGCCAACTCATATGCTTTTGGTGGGGTCTATCCTCCTAGGGACTGTATCATTACCGAGATATCATAATTGAAAGCTTTGAGGTAGAATACAATAGCCATACTTGATGGTGATCTAGCTGCAGCAGAGATTCTGTCCTAGATCTTTTGAAACCTTGTGTTGAAGTCTATTATAGCTTCTTGAGGTGCTCTCTTTATAGTGATTAATTGCTGTAGCAAAGATGATTTATCACCCTTTTCACTGAATATTGCAAAGAAGGCATCTCCAAGTTGATCTCAAGTGGATATGGAATTTGCAGGCAAAGACCTATACCAATCTAGAGCCTTCCCTTTGAAAGAAGCCACCAACAGTCTGATAGCAACATTTTGTACTGTAATAACATGTACTGCACACACATCTGACACATCTTGGAGATGTTCTCTTGGCGTCTTGGCATCTTCTCCGCTGAATTTGGGTAAGGCCTTCAAAGCATTAGCTGGAATCGGGTCCCAAGTATACTGCTATTGTTCTAGTTTGCATAACTTTGTGGTGGCGTAGGTATTGCCATGGCTGTTCCTGATGCTATTGCTACTTGATTTACTCTTCTTCTTGGAGTGGTTGCTGTTGATGTATAAAATTGTGTAGGTTCTAACACCAACATGGGAAGTTTCAAGAATGTGGAACTTGACACTTGAAACAACCTCTAGATTTTATAGAAGTTGGTTCTTCCTATTTTAATTGGGGTTTTGAGTAAAGGGAAGAGGAAGAAATAGGATTACAGATACAATGAAATAAAATCTAAGTCTATGGCAATGCACCTGAATGAAATATATTTCTTTAACTAGCACATTGATTAAATTCTCAAGATTCAACTATATTAAAGAGCAAATGTTGCATGATCAATATAGATAGATAATAAAATGAATTAAAAGATCAAAGGGTAAATTTAGAAAATTAATGCAGAGACACAGGTAATATCACAAATAGCACATAATAGAGCTCCTTTCATTAATAATTCAGCAAATACAAAAGGCATAGTGACATGCATAGATATATTGACTTTCTTATCAGAAATAGCTAAACAAAGGCAAAATGATATATTTGATCACAACAAGATCTCTGAATTCTCTAATTAATAACCCTTTTCTTTATGTTACAACATCTCCTATATATATAGCCACAAAATTTAATTCAAGATCGCCACTAACTGCCAGGATCCCAACGGCTGGAAAAAAACTGGGACTTGAACTGCTACTTAAATTGACACTTGAGAATCTTCTTGAAACTATAATCATTCTCCTCTATGCGCTCATTGGTTGAGTGATGAAAAATGTGGCACTGTAACTCTTAGTTTTATTACAACAGGTGGTATCACTTGTAACTTCTCAAAAGGCCCCAAAAATATACCACGCAGCAGCATCTGCTAAAAGCTTCACTTCCATTAATTCAAAAGGATCACACAGAAAAATGGCACCTATCGCCATCTACCACAACCCAAAAGTTGATATGTGGCAGCATCCAAGAAACAAAGCTAAGACAGCTAGCAACTTCTGCATATCCAAAAGCTTCTTTCCTTTGTTCCCTGAGCATCTACAATAATGACACTTGTCACCTTCTGCACTATTAAAAAACTGTGGCATTTATCTTGGGGACCCACCATATATTACGGTCTTTTGAAAAAAAAGACACAACATTATGACACATGGCGCACTCTACATAAAGCATCAATAGCAATGTAGCATCCTCTGACTGTAGCTTAAGCTTGATAAAAGAGTCTTTGGAAGCCCCACACAGATGACACTTGTCACACTCCTCTTCAACTGAAACTCATAAAAAGAAACACATGGTGGCCTCTAGCATCAATAGAATGAAAATAGACTTGGCCTCCGCACGTAGCATGTGGTGCGCTCTACATAAAGCATCAAACTTGAAACTGTGTCAAAATATCCCTTGGGCCCACCATATGTTTCTCGGTGCCTAGAACTTTAATAAAAGAGAAACACATGGTAGTGTCCGCTACAAGCTTCAAAAGGACACCTGGCTACATCTGCTAGCAAGCTGAAAACAAAATAAACTTTTCACCAAAGCTTTGGGAAGAAACACATGGTGCTCTCCTCACTAAGAAACAATTTAAAACACTGGGACCACACGAAGCATAAAGAAGCATATGTAGAAACATATAAAAACACACAGAACACATAGAAACTACAAAAACAAATGCAGAAACTGGCATGATACTGAGAAACTGGAAACAATGAACCGCAACTAATATAAAATGAAACATAGAGTTAAACTCTACAATTCTTTGTGACTATAAGGACTTCTGTGCCTACTCGAAAAGAACTCCAGAATCAACAAAATTTCAAAATTGCACTGCCATAGAAAAGAATCATAGCTTTTGTAATGTGGCTTGATAAACAGACCATTATAAATCTAACAACCCCTGTCTACTTTGCAAATCTTGAAATGCAAAATCTAAATTCATGATGTCTCTATGAGAAAAAGATTGCAAAATTTGCACCACATGATGTAACTAGAATTCAAGCTGAGCCATTGGAACCAGTACTACTTCTACCTCTTTCATAGTGGAGGAATCACTTAGCCTTTGAAAAATAGTCTAATCATTCTTCTTAGTAAGCAAAAGAGCCTTTAGTGCATCTGTCATTAACACTGTGTTGTCATTAGGAAAAGGAGAGGGTAACCTAACTAGACCAATCCTTCAATGTGTCTCTTCATATCTTTTCCACCCTCTTTGACAATATCTAACAATTCCTTACAATTCATGGCAGCAAAATTGCAACTTAACACTTCATTCACCCTTTTGGCAGCAATCATTCTATCACTTACCCCAGCTGCAGACAAGGTCTCATCAGATGTGTCATAACATTTTTACAATAGAAGCTATGAATCTGAGACCCTTATGGAAACAATAGACAAAGTTGCATGCACTAAAGACTCTACTTTCTCATATAGTTGCTGTGCGTTCAAGAGGAAGGTAAGGGATGGCTTAAGTTGCACAATCTCCTCAGAGATTCTTCCCCATGCAGATGCATAAAGCTCTTTTACCATATTTAAAAATCCTACATTTTGTGGCCTCTATGCTAACTCAAATGTCAGCTGCTTTGTCTTTTCTTGCTCAACCATAAATTGGGCTTGAGCTGCACTACTTAGATTTTGCTCCTTTGAAAGGACCTGCTGTAATTGTGATGCCTCTTGCAACTTGTCTTGATACTTCTTTTTTACAATAGCCTTCTCCTATCTCAATATAGTAACAACAACTTTCTCCTGTGATAACTCAACTTTCAAGGCTGCAACTTGAGCCTGTGCTGCTTGATGAATCTGTAGAGAAATAGTAGACTGTAAATCTTTGTTTAAAGTGTCAATTTCTTTCACCTTGGCTTGTATCTCTAAAGTCAAGCTACTATTAGTAGCTTTCTCTTGTGCCAAATCAGCCTCAACCTTTAGCAATCTTTTGGACACCTTCAAGTAATCAATGGCAATTGTTGAAGCAGTTTCATTCATTAATTCTACTTTGTCCTGTGGTCTGAAAAGAGACAAATCCATAGCCACTGCATTCATTGAATAGTCTTGTGGCTGCATTTGCTCATTAGGTTTGATCATATTAGGAGCCAAATGTGTAACAGTCAAAGACTGCCGAATAGGATCAAACAAAGATTTGATGTGAGCTACGACAGGGCTCTTATTCTCTTTCTTTCTTTTCTTCCCCATTCAAGCCTCTCTTGCTTTTCTTGTTGTATCAACTTGTGCCTAAAAAGTAGGAGGTGAGGCAATGTGCCCACAAGCAAATGGATAACTTTAAGGTAGACCATAAGGAATGGTAGTCATTTGTTGGCTAGGATCAAATTTTGGCAAGGCCCACTTGGGCATGGATGGGGAAAATGGAGGTAAGTAAATGGCCTGTGATGACATGACTGATGAACTGGCAATTTGGGAAAAAGTTTGTAAAAGCACAGCAGAAGTGGCAAGAGACATGGAAAATTGGGTCAATTGGGTTGCCACCTCTAAATGAGAAGAAATAGGAGGGGAAAAGAGAGAAGAAGTACCTACCTGAGCCACCGATGAGATGATAGGAGCTTGTTGTTACTGTGGCACCAACACTTCTTCTTCTGTATCCTCTTTTTCTAATACCAACCTACATATTTTCTTCTGAGGCCTATCTAATGCCTCTTTTGGGTCTTCTTCATCAATATTGATTAATGTTTGTTGCAAAGGTGCTGCTCTAAGACCCCCAGATGCTAAAGTTGTTTGAATTTCAAGAGGTGACAATGATACAATCTCCTTTTGTTTTTGTAAGGCACTAAGAGATGGAGGCCATGGGGCTCTAGAAGCTATAGCTGATGCTTTCCCTGTCTCTGTTGTCTCCTCCATTTCTACTACTTCTGGAGAGTTTCTTAGAATATTACTCATATTAGGGCTAGAAACTGGGGTCATCTAAAAATCATCCCATACTATTTCCCATTCTTCATCGGTCACAACATTCCCAAAAGTATGAGTAATTTCATATATCTTTTGTCTGTATTTCCAATAAGCTGCAATTTTCTCAGCACTCCAATCTTTCTTTTTCAAGGTAGATTTAAGGCCTACAGTCATTAACTTGTTAGGATTATATTTCTGTATCTTCCTATAAAAGGTTTCCCATGGCCTAGGACCTTCATCTGGCAAATCTTTTAATTCAACATAAAAAAATAGCATCATCCAGCTAAGGCGATCTTCTCTTCTCCCAAAAAGGGTGTTTCTCATGAACAAATTTTGCAAAAACTTTATTACTGGCAATCCAAGAAGCTAGGAAGCTATTTGGATCATATTTCCATTTATCCTCAACAATCAAGAAACCATAAGCAGCCAACTTCCTCAATACAAGATTTTCAATTTCTCTTGTCTCAATTGTTTTCTTGTCCCTAGTCTAGGGGACATCATACATTTTCTTTTTCCTCTTCTTATGCCCAAAATTGTTATCAATGATAGACACCTAATGAACCAATTCTAAAAACATAACCCTAGGGGTCAAGACTTTTGGTAACAGAATAGGCTCCTCAGCATAGCCATAAAGTCTAATCATAGTCGTATGGTCTCCAAAAAAGTAATCACAAGGGATTGGAAAGTTGGTTAAGAAACCTCCGAGACTCTGTGTCATTCTATCCTCTATAGGCTCATATGCTATGTGGTTAAAAACTATTGCAACAAAACATTCTACGAACTCACAAGGGTCTAAGGTATCTAACAAAACATGGGACCATGTGGACATCAGAATTGTTCTATTGCTACTGGACTCAGGGTCATACATATTTAAAGGCATATGTTGCTGAAAGAGGATGAAATTTTGATATAGGATTAAATGAAAAAGGTATGTTGAATGCCTAAAAACATGATCATGAGAGAAGTTTGAAAGCATATCAACCATAGCTTGAGCAATTGGCTCTGAGAAATCAAGACAGTATTCTTAAGACTTATCCACAGTCTTGAGTTTGAAAATTATTATGAGTTGCCAATCATGCACCATTGAATCATCATATTAGCCAAAAATAGAAGCCAGCATGGTGAGGGCATCTTAAACATCAGGACTAAACTGGGCTCGACCTGTTGGCAGCGAAGGTAACAAGGTATTTTCATCCCCTAAATGCATCTCTATCTTTAGAAACTTTAACTTACTGTGAATATTTGCCCAGGTAGCCTACAACTTGGGAATTGTAGGAAATGTGGCTATCCTCTCATCCTGCAAAGCTAGCATATCTCGAATTGCTTAGGGGTTACTTGAACCATGAAGGGGCCACATTGAATAGAGGTAGATGGAGGATGAAACAATTCTACACATATGTTAATCAATTCTGGATATGGGTGCACGAAGGGAACCACAAACTATACAAATTGAGAGGTCCAGACCCTCATTCTGAAAGTTTTTGGCTACCCCTTTACATCTCATAGAAGACACCTTTAACAAGCTCCCTCTTGAAGATTTTTCAGGTTCTTCTACATGCGGGTGCCCAAAATGCCATCTGCATAATCTGTTACCTGTGTAGAATCTGTGGTTACCCCTGTATTCGGGACCCTTGTTCCTGGGTAGTTTGCTTTGGGCTGCGCTAGAGCAGACATATAAGACTTGCTGCTCATTAATTTATCAGATTATTCAAAGAGCCCTAGTCCTTCCTGTGGTGATTATGGCTCTGACATTTTTGATATCTCTTAGAAAACCCTTGGAAACTCTTGATAGAAAGAAGAAACTAGAACTGTAAATGAACCCTAACTTAGCCATATTTGCAAGCAAGGGATAATGCTTATATGCAGAAAGTAGATCTCGGAGAATGCAGAAAGAATAGAAACAAATGCAACAATCTAAGAGTTTTGACACTTAGCTCAGCAGGGCATAATGAAACATTTAATGACAAATCATGTCTTATTAATGGCATTAATGCCAAAAGATGACTAGTGTATTTTTGAAAATCTGTATTGGATGGAGTGTCAGATCCGTATTGAAAGTGGTAATCTCCTTGAAAAGATGGGTACCTTTTCTTGAAGTTTAAGGAACTACTAGAATGGCCTTCATAACTGCGATTGCTAATGAAAGAGACCTCTATGCTACGAACGCATGTTCTTAGAACACTTATTTAAAAGGGAAAAAGTAGGAAAGAAAGATAAAAGAGGGAAAAGAGATAAATACATCTAACTAACTATGATACATAACGAGTTTCAAGACTTAGATGAAATGTTTCAAGAAGATCCTGTTTATAGGAATCTCTTCAGGTTCTCCATCCATAGTCTCTAATTCAAATGCATTTTGCGGCTTATAGGAGTAGATCTTAAAAGGTCTTGTCCATAATGAATCAAACTTACTATGCCAGCCTAGTTTAGAAACTCTCTCATCCCATTTAAGAACAAGTGACCTAACTTCAAATTTTGGATTGGAGGTCTTCCTGTCAAACCAGTTCTTCACAATCTGCTGATGTTTTATCAGTGATTCATGTCTTTTCTCTCATCTCTTGAACCTCTAGTAACTCAGTAAGTCTGACTTGCATCGAGCCACTTTCCTCTATTTCCAACTATTTAAACAACAGTAAGGCAAGAACTTCTATACTTAGTGGCATCACTGCATGCTTACCATAGACTAACTCATATGGAGACACCTTAGTCACTTGTTTTGATGTGATTCTATCTGGCCATAGTGCTGAATTAAGAGATTTGTGCTAGTCCCTCTGATGTTCAGCTCCCATTCTCTTTATGAGTCTAATTAGATTCTTATTGGTAGACTCTGCCAAGCCATTACCTTGTGGATAGTAATTAGAAGAAGTCTTCAGATATATTCCATTTTTTAAGGAAAAATATGACAGTCTGGTTCCCAAAAATGCCTTAGCATTGTCTGATATGATAGTGCACGGAGGGCCAAACTGGGTAGTTATCCCTTTTAGAAACTCTAAGATTACTTTTTTCATAGCTTCCTTGAGTGGCACTGCTTCACTCCACCTTGAAAAGTAATCTGTTGTAGTGAGGATCCACTTGTACCCCATACTTGACACTGGATTGATCATGCCAATAAAATTGAAACCCCAATGAGCAAAGGATTCTTCCACTATTATAGGGCTCAAAGGCAATGCAAAATTTCTTCTTCTTCCAGTATAAAACTGACAAGCTTGACATTTTTTGACTAGCTAATAGCAATCTGCAAATAGTGTTGGCCAGAAGTAGCCAGCTTGTGTCACTTTAATTGCAGTAGTTCTTGCTGAAAAGTGTCCCCCTGAGATTCCATGATGAAACTCACGCAATATCCTTTGGGCTTCATCTTTCTCTACACATCTTAACAGTATTCCATCCATATTCTTTTTGAACAAAACATGATCAATTAATACAAAATGGACTCCCTGTTGTCTATAGTATCTTTTCTTATCAAGGGAGAGTTCATTTGGGAAAATACCAGTTCTCATGAATTGTGTTCTATCTCTTACCCAGGAATCTTGATCAACTTCTTGGAGTCTCAGCACTATTTCTACTTCTACTTCTTTAGGCATTGACTCTTCTATGTCTTGAGTGATATATTGCCAAAGTCCCCTACCCCTAACCAATTTGGTAGGCCTTACTTCTACATCATATTCTAAGATTTTAGTTATCCAATTGGCTCTCTTTTCAGTAATCTCACCCTCCATGATATATTCCCTTACACTAGGGTGGGCTACTAATATTAGGATCTTATTCCCTGTCCCTAAGTGCCTGAATTTCTTAAGAGATTTTATAATTGCATAAGATTGTTTCTCAACAAAATTGTACCTTGATTCATACTCCCTGATTATTTTGGAGAAGAATACAATTGGATGTTCTCCTTCTTCTTTATCATCTTTCTGGGTCAGAACAGATACCACACTGTGTTCTCCTCCATATACATACATTATAAAGGGTTTAGAGAAATCTAGATTTCTCAGTATTGGTGTAGTGGAAATGGATTTCTTTACTTCTTCAAAAGCTTGTCTCTCTTTAGTAGTCCATTTGAAAAGTAAATCTTTCTTCAGCAGTAGAGTAATGGGTCTAACTAACCCTACAAAATTAGATATAAAGCAACTGACAAAATTGATCTTTTCCAGAAAGGACTGAATTGCCTTCTTGTTAACTGGAAAAGATAGATTTAGTATGGCTATGACCTGCTTTGGATCAATGGAAATTCCATCTTTTCAAACAATGTGTCCCAGAAGTTTCTCTTGGGGCACAACAAAAATACACTTCTTAGGATTTAGGGAAATCGCAAACTCTTAATATTTCTAAAAGATAGCTTCTAGGTGTTCAAAGTGATCTTTGACATCTTTGGTAAATATAGCTAGGTCATCTAAATAGATCAAAATAATCTTGTTTATAAAGTCTCCAAATGCTTGTCCATGGCACGCTAAAAAGTAGCTCCAACATTTGAAGGACCGAATGGCATTTTGGCATATGCAAAGGTTCCCCACTTTATAGTGAATGTTTTATTATGTTAGTCTTCATTAGCCAACTAGATCTAATTGTATCTTGAAAAACCATCAAGCAAGGAAAATCTTTTTGATCCAGCTATTGTTTGCAAAATTTGTTCCATGGATGGCAGGGGGTAATGATCTTTCAATGATACTTTATTTAGGTCTCTGAAATCTACACAGAGCCTGATGTCTCCATTCTTTTTCTTTACTGGCACCAAGTTAGACACCCAAGTTGAGTGTTTAATTGGAAAAATAATCTTGGCTTGTAGAATCTTTTACAATTCATCTACCATTAGAGGCTCAATCCTAGGATTCACTAGCCTTTGTTTCTGACGGACTAGTTTCAACCATTCAACAAGTTCTATAGTGTGTTGAATGATGTCCCTATTATAGCCATGAAGATCATAAGTCCAAGCAATCGCTCTATCATCATTATTGCACAAAGAGATCAGTTTATCCTTTTCCTCTTAGGTAGTAGCATTGCCTACCTTTAGCTTTCTTCCTTCAGTGACTTGAATCTCAGAATAATCATCTTTTCTTGCCTTAAACTTCCTCTTGTCTAGGATTACATCATCAGGGTCAAATAGATTTTCCAATGTGATCAACTCCTTTGGGAGCTTATTAGACTTTAGTTGGATAATTTGGTCACCATAAGCTTCTTCAATCTTGGGTTGTAATTGATCAACAAACTCTCCTGACTGCTGCAGAAATAAAAGTACCTGGAGATCATTATCAAAGACTTGCTAGTTCTAGTCATTATCTGGGATTACTGGTCTCACTATTACTTTTACTACCTCACTATTAATGAGTAGGTCACTTGCTATATCAAATTGGGAACCAATTTGTGCCATTCTGTCTACTTTAGTCTTTTGGGTTCTAGGAACAACTTCTATGTTAAAAGCATCAAAACCATCTATCAGATCCCAAATTATGTGGTGGTAAGATCTCATTCTTACATTCTTTGCCACAACTTTCTCTTTGATTTGTTTCACAACTAGTTCTGAATCTCCTTTGACTACCAAATTCTTAATCCCTTTCTTCTTGGCCAGCATAAGACCATGGACCAAAGAATCATACTCAACATCATTATTAGTGCAAGCAAACTAAAAATGTCTGGCTCTAAGAATCTTCTCACCCTTTGGGGAACTGAGACATACAAATGCTTCAGCACCATTTTTCATCCTAGCCCCATCAAAATTTAAGGTCCAGATTTCTGAGCTTCTGTCAGGTTCTTCTTTTTTAGATACTTCTTTTCTCATAACGTTTGGTATTTCTTGGCCTTCTTCAAAAATGACACAAGTGCCCAAACCAATGGAGTCATAATTTCCATAAGGGTCACTTTGCATCATGGTCATCAACTGACTATTTTCTTCTTCCTATTGATCATGTTCAGTCCAGTCACCTAATTCCTCAACAAAGACTCTCTCTTCTTTATTCATCATGGCATGGGATGCTTCAATTCTTGGGGTTGGTTCATCAGTAATATGATCTTTGGATAAAGGTTCAGACAACACCTTCATCTTTGTGCCATAATTAGTTCTCAAAATTAGATGTGACCAATCAAGTGACATGCATCCTCCTATATTAGCCCTGAAATCTCTAGATAGGCATAAACCGAAGACAGGGGGAATATATATGACCACTACATCCTATTTGACAGTTATGTTTGGGTAGGCATACAACTGTAATGGGAGTTGTTTAATCCTTTCTATGGTTTGGACAAATTTCCCATCTAATTGCATGACTCCTCTAGTAAGTGGCTCATATTTTATCTTTTAAGAATCTGCTATCTATTTTGGCATGACTATAGTACTTACCCCAGAATCTATCATTGAGTTATGCAATAATTTCTTCCCCACTATTAAAGTCAGATAAAATGGATCTGGCTTAGATTTTCTTACCTTTGGTGCAATATTCAACAAAGATGTTGTCTGCAAGGGTGGAGTGTCCTTATTTTGAGCCTTTCCTTTGTTAGTACCCCCTTCTTTTGTATTGACAGGTTCAACTTAAATCTGTAGTGCTTCTTGTAACAACATCTTTTGCTCAGGAATGGCGGGCATATCCTAGATTGATACATGCACAGGAGTCTTCTTTAGCTAATCCACCACATTCATGGGTCCTAATGCTTGTGTCTTTGGGTAGTAAGGATACCTCACTCTTTCCAGCGCTTGGTTGGAAGCTACTTGATTCTAAATTGGCTGAGATACTTCATGCCTTGGAGCTAGATTATAGTGAGTCTAGAAAGGAAGAGCCCTAGCAGCTTCATTGTTGGTCACTTCAAGCTGCTCCATCATCCTCCTCTTTGATCTAGTATAGTAATCAGACTGTACTCATGGTTTCTTGGAAGTAGATGCTTCATTCAAGAACATTAAATCTCCATCTTCAATCCATGAAAACAAAGCATGTTTTGGGGCAATTTCTTCTTCTTGATAAATAGACATTCCCTACATCTATGCCACCATTACTGCATTAGACACCATAACTTGACCTTCCACCCTTCTCTGTTCCACTATCTTTTGATGTAAATTGCCTCTTGGACAATCTCTAGGCATATAGTGTTGTTGCAAGGAAAGCACCAAGCATTGTTATCTTTTGCTAAAAAAATTTTCCCTAGGACTATTTCCATATTTGGGTTATGAGGGACAACCTGCAAAGGTGTGGGAACTGTAACCAGTTGATTTGAAGGTTGAGGATTATTTGGTCTTTGCGAACCTTGATACTAGTTTAGCTAATATGGGGGCCTATTTCCTTAGAATCCCTAGTAAGAAGGCTTTGGGTAAGAAGTCTGTTGCCTCTTGAGATTAATGATCTCATTTGAAAAGGTCCTAAGGATGTTCTTGACATCATCCATTTCAGATGGAGGGGTAGGGGGTGTTGATATAGTAAGTTGTTGAGACGCTGGGAAGATATACATGGACACAGGTGTAGCTGTAGGATTAGGGGTTTCTTGTGGAAAGGGAATAGAAATTTCTGGGAACATAGGCATAGGAGGCCTTGGAGGCAATTTTCTACTATGTCTTAGGTTGTTCTCAACCTTTACAACCAACTTATATGCTTCCGGTAGGGTCTATCTACCTATGGACTGCATCATTATAGATATATCAAAATTGAAAGCTTCGAGATAGAATACAATAGCCATACCTGATGGTGGCCTAGATGTAGTAGGGATTATGTCCCAGGTCTTTTGAAACCTGGTGTTAAAGTCTATTATAGCCTCTTGTGGTGCCCTCTTTATAGTGATTAATTGTTGTAGCAAGGAGGATTTGTCACCCTTTTCATTGAATCTATCGAAGAAAGTGTCACCAAGCTGGTCTTAGGTAGATATTGTATTTGGGATCAGAGATCTATACCAATCTAGAGTCTTCCCTTTGAAAGAAGCCACTGACAGCTTGATAGCTACATTTTGTACAATAATAACATGTACTGCGCACACATCTGAAACATCTTGAAGGTGGTCCCCTAGTGTCTTAGAATCTTCTCCACTAAATTTGGGTAAAGGCTTCAAAGCATTAGTTGGAATTGGATCCCAAGTGGCTGGTGGTATGGGAAGAATAAGAGGACTACCATTGTTCCAATTAGCATAGTTTCTTGAGGGTATAGGTGCTCCCATGTTTGCTCCTCATGTTATTGCTACTCGATTTATTCTTCTTCTAAGAGTAGAAACTAATGGTGGTAATAAAATCCCCAGATTAGTGACTGACTGTGCTCTTGTTGTTGGTCCACAACTCTGGCTCCTTGAGGCTCTCTGGTTCATACAATCTTGATCAGAATTTAAGAAAGGTCCCACTGGGCATGCCAAAAATTGTTGATGTATAAAATTGTGCAGGTTCTAACACCAACATGGGAAGTTTCAAGAATGTGGGACTTGACACTTGAAACAACCTCCAAAATTTACAGATGTTGGCTCTTCCTATTTTAATTGGGGTTTTGATTAAAGGGAAGAGGAAGAAACATGATTGCAGATACAATGAAATAAAATCTAATTCTATGGTGATGTGCCTAAATGAAATATATTTCCTTAACTAGCACAGTGATTAAATTCTCAAGATTCAACTTTATTAAAGAGCAAATGTTGCATGATCAATATAGACAGATAATAAAATGAATTAAAGGATCAAAGGCTAAATTTAAAAAATTAATGCAGAGACACAGATAATATCACCAATAACACAGAATAGAGCTCTTTTCATTAAAAATTTAGAAAATACAAAAGGCACAGTAACATGCATAGATATATTGACTTTTTTATCAGAAATAGCTAAACAAAGGCAAAATGATATATCTGATCACAACAAGATCTCTGAATTCTCTAATTAATAACCCTTGTCTTTATTTTACAACATCTCTTGTATATATAGCCACAAAATTTGAATCAAGATCGCCACTAACTACCAGGATCCCAATGACTGGAATAGAACTGGGACTTGAACAACTACTTAAACTGACACTTGAGAATCTTCTTGAAACTATAACTATTCTCCTTTGTGTGCTCATTGGTTGAGAGATGAAAAATGTGGCACTATAACTCTTAGTTCTATTACAACACGTGGCATCCTTCGTAACTTCTCAAATGGCCCCAAAAATATACCACGTGGCAGTGTCCGCTAAAAGCTTCACTTCCATTAATTCAAAAGGATCACATAGAAAAGTGCCACCTGTCACCATCCACCACTACCCAAAAGTTGATACGCGACAGCATCCAAGAAACAAAGTTGAGATAGCTGGCAACTTCCGTGTATCCAAAATCTTCTTTCCTTTGTTCCCTGAGCATCTATAGTAATGACACTTGTCACCTTTCACACTATTAAAAAACTGCAACATTTATCTTGGGGACCCACCATTTATTACGATCTTCTCAAAAAAAAGATACACAACATTATGACACATGGCGTGATCTGCATAAAGCATCAATAGCAATGTGGTGCCTTCCGACTGTATCTTAAGCTTGATAAAAGAGTCTTTAGAAGCCCAGCAGAGATAACACTTGTCACACTCCACTTCAACTAAAACTCATAAAAAGAAACACATGGTCGCCTCCGGCATCAACAAAATGAAAATAGATTCAGCCTCCGCACGCAGCACATGGCAAGCTCTGCATAAAGCATCAAACTTGAAACTATGTCAAAATATCCCTTGGGCCAACCATATGTTTCTCAGTGGCCAAAACTTTAATAAAAGAGAAACACGTGGTAGCGTCTGCTACAAGCTTCAAAAGGATACCTGGTGACATCCGCTAGTAAGCTGGAAACAAAATAAAATTTTCACCAAAGCTTTGGGAAGCGACACGTGGTGCTCTCCTCACTAAGAAACAATTTAAAACACTGGGACATCGCGAAGCATAAAGAAGCATACGTAGAAACATATAAAAACACACAGAACACATAGAAACTATAAAAACAAATGCAAAAATTGGCACGATATTGAGAAATTGGAAACAATGAGCCACAACTAATATAAAATGAAATGTAGAGTTAGACTCTATAGTTGCTAATGGAGGCAATAAAATCCCTAGATTAGCGGTTGACTGTGCTCTTGTTCTTGGTCCACAGCTCTGACTCCTTGATGCTCTCTTGTTCATACGATCTTGATCAAAATTCAAGAAAGGTCCCACTAGGCATGCCAAAAACTATTGATGTATAAAATTGCATAGATTCTAGCACCAACATGGGAAGTTTCAAGAATGTGGGACTTAACACTTGAAACAACCTCCAGATTTACAGAAGCTGGCTCTTCCTTTTTAATGGGGTTTTAGGTAAAGGGAAGAAAAACAAAATTACAAATATAATAAACAAAACTTCTAATTCTATGGTGATGTGCCTGATTTAAATGTGTTTCAATAATTAGCACAGTGATTAAATTCTCATGATTTGACTATATTAAAGAGCAAATGTTGTATAATTAACATAGATAGATTATAAATGAATTTAAAATCAAAGGCCAAACTCAAAAGATTGATACAGAGATACAAAAAATATCACCAATGGCACAAAACAGAGCTTCTTTCATTAACAAATTAGCAAATACATAAGGTACAAAAACATGCACAGATCTATCAGCTTCCTTCTTAGAAACAACTAAACTAAGGCAAAATGATATAATTCGATCATAGTCAAACTCTGAATTCTTAATCAATAATATATATCTGTGTTAAACACCCCCTATTTATAGCAACAAAATTTGACTCAAGATCACCTCCAACCGCCTAGAATCTTAATGGCCTGAACATAACTAGAATTCAACTGGGACTCAAATAGGCACTAAAAATCTCCTCAAATCTGCAACCGTGTCTTCCGTGTAATCTATTGGTTGAGCAATAAAATATGTGGCACTATAATCTATAGTTCTATTGAGACACATGACATCACCCGCGAGATTCAAACGGCCCCAAAATGTGCTACATGATACCCTCCGCTTGTTGTTTAGCTTCCTTTAATATAAAGGGGACACACAGAACACTGCCACTTGTCGCTATCCCCTACACTTATTACTTGATATGTGGCAGCACCCGAGGATCAACACTGAGACACTTAGTGCTCTCCGTGCATCCTAAAATCCTCTTTACTTTACGTCCTGAATACCCATGGTAATGACACTTGTCACTCTTCCTATCAATTTAGAAACTATAGCTTTCACTTCATGGGACCCACCATATGTTTCATCACCTCTCAAAACATAACAGAATAAAGTGACATGTGATGCCATCCACATAATACAACAAAAGTAACATGGCATCCCCCACATACTTCCAAAGCTTCATAAAAAAGTCCCTCAAAGCCCCACAGAGATGACACTTGTCATCTTCTACATACAACTGAAACTTACAAAAGAAACATACGTGGCAACCCCTAGTAGCATCAAAATGGGATCCGTGAACCTCAAAAGCTTTAGTAGTTCAACCTTCCATGTGCAACACATGGCACTCTTCACTGCATTCAAAAACTAAGCTGTAACATCCCAGGTCCATCACATGTTTCTCGGTGGCTCGAAAGCTTATCAAAAAGGATACACATGGCAATTCTTGCTATTGCAACAAAAGTACACTTGGCATCTTCCGTATGCAAGCTATATCAAAAGAAACTCTTCCCCAAGGCTCGCGGTAGCGACACGTGGCAGATTCCACATACAGGAAACACCTTAATAAAAAGGAAATATGCCAAGGATACGTGGCACATTTTGATAACATCTGAGAACTATGAAGCATACAGAAGGCACACAACACTATCTGTGATACTTAGAAACTGCATAAACTAAGCAACAAACTAAAATTGAAAGAATGAGTCACGACCAAGCAAAAATCAAAATGTAGAGTTTGAATCTATAGTTCTTATCAGCCCCAATACCTCACTCACACACTTTGCGCCAAGATTCAAACTTTGAAACAAATTCAAATAGGTTGACATGGACCTAAAACAACTCCCCCTTGGCTTTGCAAAACAAATTTAGCCTCCACACAACATCAACACCTTCAGGTTGGCTCCACTGGTAGGACAACTACAAAATAGACTATCTGTCATTTCACAAGACTATATGCATACCTCCAAATTGCTTAAAACTTGAAATATACATGCTACACCCATTCATAATCTTATCCTCAAATCCACACAGCAAACCATTCACTTGCTATGAAATGTAGACTAACTCAAATCGTCACTAGCACTGTCAAAGCACTATCTATATAGAGTGCGATACTCTGTCAACACTTACTCTAATTCTAGAGGACTTCAGAACCTGAAACTTTGGATCTAGACTCTTTGAACATTCACTCTCAACACCTTGCAACTGCACAGAAAGATGTTTCATGGCAGAGAAATGCGGACCAAATTACCGAAACTCAATAGCTTAATTTTTCCAGACTGACACTTAGCCAAATTTCATAACATATCTTCTTACTGGATCAAGTATTCTTGCACAATAGTCTTCCATGAAGAGTAAAGCCATCTTGTGAGGAAGAGGATCAAACCCTCTTGCAAAATTATCAATAAAACTGATCTGCACACCTGTCTCCTTATCCTTATGCCTGGATCATTGTACCATTTTCCTCTATTGTTATTGTCTCTCTCCTGTGATGTTACTAGCTTTGCTAATTTCTAGACCACTATATCTTTACTCAACCAGTTAACACTAATGACAACACCAAACTAACATGTTGACATCAATGACAACACTATTTGTAGCAACTATCCATACTTGCAACAATCTCCCCCTTTGTCATTGAATGAAACATATGATGTGAAAAACCATCAAGACAAAACTCTGCCACAAACTTGCTCTCCCTCTTTCTTTTACACATCTTTCTCTCTCCCAAAACATCTTTTCCACATTGCTTTCTCTCCCCCTTTGACATCAGTGGCAAAGGGACTAATTCTAAATCAAAAACTTCTCTAACTTTTTTTTTACATGACACTCCCCCTTACTATCTTATTTCTATACCAAATTATCAGAATTGTTTCCTTCTAACTGTAACGTCAGAAATTGTCCTCTTGTATGGAATGGTACAATTTCCCTTGGTTTATCTCCTCACTCTTGGTGGTGTCTCAACCTTTTCTTTTTTGGCCTTCCTGAAACCCTGATTGACTTAGTCTAGGAGCAGTCTATTCACTTTTTGAAGTAACTAATTGATAAAACCCAGAAAGAGATTTGAGAATAGGGTCCGTTGGACCCCAAAAAATACAGATTTGAGCTAAAATTGGGGGCTTGGACTTGGGCGCTCATGCCCTAGTCCTCCCTGGTTTCACAGGATTTTGCATTGCGGTGGGGTGTCAGTTCCCGTCGAGTGTCTCGAGATTCCGTTTTCAAATTCTTAGTTTTCAGATGATATTGAGATGTTACTTCAAAATTTGAATTCCCTAAAGATTGATATAAAAAGACATTTACAGTTCATTTTATCACACAAAATTCTTATGAAATCTTGATGCCAAAACTCTCCCGCAATTGCCATTGAAGATCAGCGACTTGTTGAAGCTATTCAAAGTATTCTTTATTTGCTATCTTGGGGACAATAGATGAAGGTTAGGAATCAAGATCTTGAATCTATCTTGCTCTTCCTAGGGTTTGTACACCCTTTGCATGATCAGGAGAAGGGTTGAAGCCTCCAATAGCAAGCTTGGAGATCCTCCGTGGACATTGCTGATTCACCTTCTTGTTCATACAAGTCTTCATTTGTTTCTTTTCCTTGGGGTGAAGTTGTATGTATTTATTGTTGCAAAGCAAGTTGTTGATCTTCCCTTGATTGAGACATCTAGGATTTGATTTTATGCATACACACAATGTTAGGTTTGCACACACTTCTGCAGATCTTTTCCTTTGGCTATTGTTGAGGTAGAAATACCAAAGATGGGGCTTGACTAAGGCAAGCTCCTATATAGCTGCAACAATTTCCTTCTTTTGTATGTGCAGATCATGTTTCATAGGTTTTGTTGAAAAGAAGCTACAGGAAGAAGGATATGTTGGATTTAGGGCATACAACTAAGAGGGGGGGGGGGTGAATCAGTTGTATAAAAACTTGCTCTTACTTCAAACACTTGATTCTTCTTTGTTAGTTAACAACATATCAATTAAACATCCATGAAAGCATAATGCATAAACACAAGAGCAGATAAACATCAACACATTGAACACCAAGATTTTGACGTGGAAAACATGGTTAAGGGAAAAACCATGGGGTGATTAACCCAAGGATTATTCTCTATTAGAAGAATAAGAAAAATGAATGGCACATGCCAATTAGGGCTCACTGCCCGAGCACACTACTCACAAAGAGGCACACTGCCTACAAGGAGACACACTGTCTACAAAGTGATAAGAATCACAATCTTGAACTGGAGAATGACATCTCTACCATGTTCGGATCAGTTCCATTTAAGCCCAAAAACCCTTGCTCTGCCTTTCGCACTTCTCTTCGCTATGCCATGCTCATCCACACAATCCTCACCTTAAAATGAATTCTCAAACACTTATTTATACAAGACATTGACTTAGGAACAATCATCAAAGTCAGCAAACATCATAATAACATTCGCAAGGCATGTAGAACATCTGGTCGGCCTATTACAAGAAGAACACCAACAACTGGTAGCCATAACATCAAATCCAACTCTAACTTCAATGCGGACCACCAACACGAACTAGATATGATCCAATGATCATCATAACCTTCCCTGAATCATCAAAAACATCTGCACTTCATCAGCTTACCGAAATTCTTCTCTTCATCATCCGGTACTTCAAGAACACAGTCTATCGCCACTGTCACAATGCAAAAGGTACGTCCGGACCTCAAAATCATACACAACTTGAGATGACACATCACAAGGACATCCCAAACACTCCTTCCAATCCGTAGATTAGGATAATACAATTCTAGACCTCACCGGACCTTTCTGTGATCCTCTGTCACCTCTAAACACTTGCCAGAACTGGTTCCACATAGACAGCCACAACTTCTTCAGATCTTCATGTGGACCTCTGAAATCTTAGCCGAATCATCTCAAGACTCATATCTACAAACCCTTTAATCCGCATCCTCTGGTTCTTAACCTATACAGTACATTTGCCTTCTTCTCATCACTGTTCTTCACTGTTTTGGATGGAGACTGATTTCCTCAATAACAATAGCACACAACTCATCCAAACCTTCTTACTAATGCAATATGAGTAAGTTGACATCAATGACAACACTGGTTCACCTCATACTTGCAACAATCTCCCCCTTTGTCATTGATGGCAACATATGATGTGAAAAACCATCAAGACAAGAACTTCTCCTTTCTGTCACAGCTCCCCCTATCAACAACAACTTTTCACATGTCTTGTCTTCCTTTACTACTCCCCCTTTGATCATCAACCACTTGTTTTTCACATGTCTTCTCTCCCCCTTTGACATCAATGGCAAAGGGCTCATACTTGCAATTCTTATACATCAGAATCATACCAGCTGCTCCCCCTTAGTAGCAGCTCCCCATCATCAATCTAGATCACAAGATATGACTGTGATATCCACTGGACTGATGCACATCAGTGCATCCTAGTTCATCACCGGAGGGGCCATGACCCCTAACTTCTCTCGGAGATATTCGAAAGAGTCCTTGGGAAGAGGTTTAGTAAAGATATCTGCAATCTGATCCTTGGAGGGAACATACTCCAATCTGACTTCTTCCTTGTTCACTTGTTCTCTCAAAAAGTGAAACTTGATAGATATGTGCTTGGTCTTAGAATGCAATACCAGATTCTTAGAAATATTAATTGCACTTGAATTATCACAGAAAATTGTGATAGGCTCCTCATATTCAACTTTAATGTCTCTTAGCATCTACATCATCCATAAGATTTGAGTGCAACTACCTGCTGTTGCAATGTATTCTACTTCAGTTGTAGACAGAGATATTACATCTTGTTTCTTGCTTAGCCAAGAAACCAATCTCTTCCCCAAAAAGAATGCTCCACCACTGGTGCTCTTCCGGTCGTCCATATCTCTTGCCCAATCTGCATCTATAGATGCATGAAGAGAAAAATCTAGATCTCTAGGGTACCATAGACCATACTCAACTGTTCCTTTCAAGTACCTAAAAATTCTTTTGATTGCCATAACATGAGATTCTCTAGGATCAGCCTAGAATCTTGCCACAAGACCAATAGCCTGCATTATATCTGGTCTAGTCTGAGTGAGATACAACAATCCACCAATCATTGATCTATACTTTGTCTGATCTGCCTTTGGAGAGTCATCATCTTTGCTCAACTTACATCTAGTTGCCATAGGAGTGTTCATTGGCTTTGAATCTTCCATACCAAATTTCCTCAACAATTCTTTCACATATTTGGTCTAAGAAATGAAGATCCCTTTCTTTGTTTGAGTAATTTGTAGACCCAAGAAGAAATTCATTTCACCAAGCATAGACATTTCAAACTCACTTTTCATCTGATTTGCAAAAGTTTTGCACATACTATCTCTTCCTCCAAAAATGATATCATCCACAAACACTTCAACAATCAAAATGTTTTCATGATCAATTTTGAAATATAAGTTACTCTCAGCAGTGCCTTTGTTGAATCCAATCTACATAAGATGCTTATCCAGCCTTTCATACCATGCTCTTGGGGCTTGCTTCAATCCATACAATGCTTTCTTCAACTTGCAGACCATATCATCATTATTAGACAATTGAAATCCATCCGGTTGTTCAATGTAAACTTCTTCTTCCAGATCACCATTTAGGAAGGCAGACTTGACATCCATCTGATATACCTTGAAGTCTTTAAAGGCAGCAAATGCAAGAAATAATCTGATTGCTTCAATTCTTGCCACAGGAGCAAAGGTCTCTTCAAAATCAATTCCTTCTATTTGAGAGTAGCCTTTGCAGACCAATCTAGCTTTGTTTCTGATTACTTCACCAGCTTCATTCAGTTTGTTCTAGAAGACCCATTTGGTTCCAATCACATTCTTGTTTCTAGGTCTAGGAACAAGATCCCAAGTACGATTTTTCTCAATTTGCATCAATTCTTCCTTCATTGCTTTGGTCTAGTTTTCATCATTGCAAGCTTCATTTACTGTCTTAGGTTCAATCTTTAAAATCAGACAGTATTCATTTGAATCTTCAGCAATTCTTCTTCTTGTTTGTACCCCTTTACTTTTGTCACCTATGATCTGATCTTCAGAGTGATTTAGAGTCACATACCTTGGAACTTTGGGAGTTTCTTGCACTACTAATTTTTTATCAGGCTCATTCAGACAAACTTCTTCTTCCTGATTTATCAGATCAGTCTGGATCTGAATTTCACAGGAGGAAGGAGCTTCTTGCACCAAAGGATCATTCTAATCATCTTCATCACATTCATAGAACCTTGAGGGCTTCTCAATTCCTTCATCAACTTTCACATTAGTACTTTCTGTCATCTTCCTTAGTCTCTTATTGTAACACCGGTATGCTTTGCTTTGAGTGGAGTAACCCAAGAAAATTCCTTCATCACTTCTGGAATCAAACTTTCCTAGATCTTCATCTCTTTTAATATAACACTTGCTACCAAATACTCTGAAATATCTCACAGTAGGAGTGATGCCAAACCAAAGTTCATAGGGGCTCTTACCGGTATTGTTTCAGATTTGAACTCGATTGAGAGTGTAGACTGCAGTGCTGATAGCTTCTTTCCAAAACATCTGAGGAACATTTGCTTCCAACATCATTGTCTTAGCAGCTTCTTGAATGGTCCAGTTCTTTCTCTCAACTACTCCATTCTGCTGTGGAGTCCTAGGAGTAGACAACTATCTCTTTATACCCTACTTCTCACAAAAGTCAATGAACTCACTAGATGTAAATTCACCACCTCTATCAGACCTTAGACATTTCAGTTTCAATCCGGTTTGATTCTCTACCATAGATTTGAAGATTTTGAACTTCTCAAGGGCTTCTGATTTCTCTTTTAGGAAGGTAACCCACATCATCCAGGAATGGTCATCAATTAGCAACATGAAATATCTATCACCTTGCAGACTCTTGATTCTTTTTGGACCACAGAAATCAGTATGTACTAATTCCAACAATCTGGTAGAGGACTGGTCTTTGCTTTTGAAAGAGGCTCTGCTCTATTTACCTAGATGACATTCTTTGCACAAACTATTTGTAGGTTTCACCAATTTTGGAAGATCTCTTATAGCCTGAATATTGCTTATCTTGATGATGTTATCAAAATTTACATGAAACATTCTGCTATGCCATAACCAACTCTGATCAACTTGAACAAACAGACAACTTTTATTTGAACCAACCAGATGAAAGATATTACCTTTTGTTTGAGCACCGGATGCAATTTCAGTTTCGGAGCTTGTAAAGATTCTGCATTTTCCATTCTTGAACCGGAGATCATAACCTTTGTCCACTAACTGATCAACACTGAGAAGATTGTGCTTCAATCCTTCAACATATAGTACATTACCTATTTTGCTCTTTCCATCAAAGGAAATAGTCCCCCTACCTCTAATTCTACCAACAAAATTGTCACCAAACTTTACCATTCCTCCTTCATACCTTTCCAAATCTAAGAACTTATTCTTGTCACCAGTCATATGGTGAGAGCATCCACTTTCAATAACCCAATCATCCTTTTCTTCCACTTGAGCAGCCAAAGCTCTTTCCACAACCTTGTGATTGATAGATTTAGAGGATATTGAATCTTCTTCCTTGATGGCAATAAATGCCCATTCATTTCTAGATTTACTTCCTAGTTCTGATTCATCATCTGTTACTCCTTCATTGTCATCTTCTTCATGAACATAATAGCAGTTCTTTTGAAACCTTTGTTTGTTAGTATTAGACCTTGCAGATCTTTTCGGACATCTTGAAGCAAAATGACCAATCTTATTGTAGTTGAAACACTTAAAGGGTAGTTTTCCTTCATACTTACCGGATCCTCTTGGTAGTCTCTTTGCAATGAGGGCTTCAAGTTGAGCTGTTTCTGCTTCCTCTTCTTCCATGTCTCTTCTTACTTGATCATACCATGACATCTTCCTTGAAGAGTTTTCTCCCAGATCAAATCGTTGTTTGCCTTTCACATAGGCACTGGCTTTGAAAGCAGATTCAATCTTGGGAGGATCATCTCCAAACTTGGTCATTTCAAATGCAGCTAGTTTGCCAGCCAATTGTTCTCTTGTGACAGTTGTGTGGGCTCTGAATTCATCAATGGCAGCAACCTTGATTTTGTAGGCAGCAGGAAGGGATCTGAGAATTTTGCAAACAATCTCATTTTCATCCAGAGTTCCACCAGCATTTCTAATTCCACATACCAGCTCATTCACTCTTGGCATAAAGGTAGTGATGTTTTCATCTTCTCTCATCTTCAATCTTTCAAATTTCCATTTCAGACTTTGCAACCTTGCACCCTTGACAAACTCATCTCCTTCATACAAAAGTTCCAATTTAGTCAAGATCTCATATGCAGTTGGTAGGTCGATAACATTTGAGAGATCTGAGTCATTCAATGCGCTTAGAAGAGCTTCCTTGGTCCACAGATTGTTTTCAACGTCTGTGATTTCATTCAGAGTTGTCGAACCACCCTGTGGAGGTACATATGGTTTTGAGACCATGGCCAAGTATGCTTTTCCCATACACTCCAAGTGACATTTCATGCGACCTTTCCAGAGACTGAAGTTGGTTCCATCAAACTTCGGACTATCCTTCTTGTATGATGACATCCTGGATCTCCTCAAGCGGTTAAGCTCCTTTCAGAGGAACTTAGCTCTGATACCAATTGTTGGATCTAGGGCATACAACTAAGAGGGGGGGTGAATCAGGTATATAAAAACTTGCTCTTACTTCAAACACTTGATTCTTCTTTGTTAGTTAACAGCATATCAATTAAACATCCATGAAAGCATAATGCATAAACACAAGAGTAGATAAACATCAACACATTGAACACCAAGATTTTGACATGGAAAACCTGGTTAAGGGAAAAACTATGGGGTGATTAACCTAAGGATTATTCTCTATTAGAAGAATAAGAAAAATGAATGGCACATGCTAATTAGGGCTCACTGCCCGAGCACACTACTCACAAAGAGGCACACTGCCTACAAGGAGACACACTATCTACAAAGTGATAAGAATCACAATCTTGAACTGGAGAATGACATCTCTACCATGTCCGGATCAGTTCCATTTAAGCCCAAAAACCCTTGCTCTGCCTTTCACACTTCTCTTCACTATGCCACGCTCATCCACATAATCCTCACCTCAAAATGAATTCTCAAACACTTATTTATACAAGACATCAACTTAGGAACAATCATCAAAGTCGGCAAACATCACAATAACATTCGCAAGGCGTGTAGAACATCTGGTCGGCCTGTTACAGGAAGAACACCAACAACTGGTAGCCATAACATCAAATCCAACTCTAACTTCAATGCAAACTACCAACATAAACTAGATATGATCCAATGATCATCAAAAACATCTGCACTTCATCAGCTTATCGGAATTCTTCTCTTCATCATCCGATACTTCAAGAACATAGTCTGTCGCCACTGTCACAATGCAAAAGGTACTTCCGGACCTCAAAATCATACACAACTCGAGATGACACATCACAAGGACATCCCAAACACTCCTTCCAATTCATAAATTAGGATAATACAATTCTAGACCTCACCGAACCTTTCTGTGATCCTCTATCACCTCTGAACACTTGCCGGAACCGGTTCCATACAGACAACCACAACTTCTTCAAATCTTCATATGAACCCTGAAATCTTAGCTGAATCATATCAAGACTCATATCTACAAACCCTTTAATCCGTATCCTCTGGTTCTTAACCTATACAGTACATTTGCCTTCTTCTCATCACTGTTCTTCACTGTTCCGGATGGAGACTGATTTCCTCAATAACAACAGCACACAACTCATCCAAACCTTCTTACTAATGCAATATGAGTAAGTTGACATCAATGACAACACTGGTTCACCTCATACTTGCAACAGGATATTACAGGTACAGTTGCGACAAACTTTTGGATTTTCAAATCCTGAGACTTGCGGGACATTCGAGTAGGCACCCTAGTCCAACCAGGTGTTTCCTCTAAGATTTGTAAGCCATTTTATAGTCTCAGACACTTGTTCAGAAGGTTTTTATGTTCGTAAGTTTGTAGGGCATTGGAAGCGGGTGCCCTTATCTAGGTAGCCCTCAAAATTTGGGTACTGTGTCTCTAGAACCTCTCCTCTGCACCTCTGTGATCAGTTTTACCAGATATTTCATGAATTTTTTGTATATTGCTAAATTAAGGCATAATTAGGGTTTTTACTTGGTTAAAGGTACAACACTTGGCAAAATCTTGATTAGGGCCTTAGGTTTCATAACCATGTGACCATCAAAGGGAGGCAAACTGAATAGAAGCTTGTTCCAAGCCCGATTCTTGTCTCCTTAATGCTTAGCGGTGAGAAATGGTAGCATTTAACCTAGTAAACAAAACTATCATTTTTCACCCTAAACATTTTGGTGAACCCAAGCTTTAAAGAATTTACATCCTTTTAAACTTTAGATTTGAAACTATTTGTTGTTCTAGAGCATAATTGGATTGGAAAACCTCTTCAGTGAAATTGCATATGTTAAATTGTGGATTACATTCTTTATCTTTTCACTAAAAGGGTTGGAAATTATCATTTATTGTTGGAAATTGTATTTCATTCAAAAAGGCCTTCATTGTGCATTTAAATCTTGGTTTAAATAGAACATGTTAGAATGTTGGATTATTTTCTACAAGAATTTCATGCTTATGATGACTTCAATATGTTAGATGAAGCCCTTGAGGACTTTATGTTGATTGAACATTCCACTATGGCCTCAAAGATGTCACTATTTCAAAGATTTGTAAATGCAATTTATGTTCCTAAACATAAAGAAGAGATTGAAAAACTAAAAATTGTGGTCACTCTATGTGCAAATGTGGTTCAACCACCTTCTAAACCTATGCTTGTTGTTAAAAGTCTTTCATCCTTTTCTCAATCTCCTGATCACATTTATGATTATGCAAAACAAATAGAGAAACAAGACTCACAAACTAATCATAATGTGGTTGCTCATGCGTATAACACTCGGAATAATAAACAGAGTACACAACAAACGAATGTTCCAATATCTTTACTAGCTTCTTAACCTATGCTTCCTCAAGCACCTCGTTTAACATATAAAGGTGGTAATGACTATGATCTTGTAGAATAACTCCGTGCTAGCCCTACAAAAATATCTCTTTGAGAACTTATACAAACTTCACCTACCTACCATGGAATGCTACAAGAAGCTTTACAAAAGGTGATTGTTCCTCCTGCTGTTAAACCAAATGATGTTTCCGCTTTACTAGATTGTATGCATGCAACAAAAATAGATATTTTGTTTCAACAACATGAGTTACCATCTCTTGAGGTTTAGAAGCAATATGATCCTTTGGTTATCTTATTATGATCAACAAAACATTGGTTAAAAGAGTTATGATTGATAATGGGTCAGCTCTTAATGTTGGTGGTATTGATTTATTGCATAAGGTTAAAGTTGATATATCTATTATCAAACCGGAATCATTCAGTATCTGTGGCTTTGATAATGTTGGACAACAATCTATGGGCACTATGGGTTATTCTATTAACAGAATTTGATTTTAAAGTTATTTCATAAAAAGTAGTTAAAGGGCAAGTAATAGTTGACCAGCTAGCTGAAGCTCCCTTGCCCTTTTCTATACAAAACATCGATGCTTTTCCTAATGAACAGATTCTAACAATCTCTATGGAAAAGAAATGGGAGTTATAATTCAATGGATCAAAATGTTGAACTGGCTCCAGAGCTGGTGTTATATTAATACCTCCCATAGAAAAGTTGATTGCCTTATCTTACCATTTAGATTTCTTATGCATAAACAACATAGCTGAATACGAAGCTCTTATAGCTGGACTTCATGTAGCATTGGCTCTTAGTATCAAGAATATTACAATATACAGAGATTCTCAGTTAATTGTTAAGAAGATAACAGGATCGTATCAAACTAAGCATGATAAGCTATCTCAGTATTGTGAGTTTGCACTATCTCTCTTAAGAGATTTTGAATCATATACAATCGATACCATTCCTAGGAAAGATAACCGGCATGCAGATGCAATGGCGAGCGCAGCTTCCCTTATATCCCCTGATGGTTCTCCTGAGGAATTTACCTTCGTCATTCATAATCTTAAGACACTGATAATTGAAAGCCCTATAGTGGCAAATTCAAAACTCTGTGGTAATACATACACCGATGAATGGTTCTCCTATATATTCAACTATTTACATGATGGAACCATTAGGGACTCGACATCTAAGAATGCCTGAATCCATTTATGCAAACTAGCAATGAGATACATCATATTATCAAATGTCTTGTATTGACAAAGTTATAATGGTGTTTTACTCAGATGTTTAAGTAATGCAGAGATTCTGATAGCTTTAGAAGAAGCTCACTCTAGTGCTTGTGGGGGGCATTTCGGTGGAAAATCATTGGTGCAAAAATTGTTACGTACGGGGTATTATTGGTAGCATATGGAACAAGATTCCTTCACTTACGTCAAGAGATGCCCATAATGTCAACAACATAAACTCCTAATCCATGCTCCTGCTCAAGAGCTTCATGCCCAGGTGTCACCTTGGCCATTTTCTATCTAGGGCTTGGATCTTGTTGGTAAAATTTCCCCGCCCTCCTCTCAAGGACATATGTACATAATTACTACTACTGATTATTTTACAAAATGGGTCAAATCAGTCCCTTTGCGATCCACGAATGCTAATGTAATGTATCAGTTCATACAGGACATCATAATTTCTCGATTTGGAATACCTCCCACTTTCATATTAGATAGCGGTACACCATTCAAGAACAAGGATGTGAAAAAGTTGCTTGAAAAATATCATATACAACATTACTTCTCTATGCCTTATTATCCTCAATCAAATGACCAAGCAGAAGCTTCAAACAAAGTTATTGGATATATTCTAAAGAAAATTGTTAATAAACATCAAAAAGATTGGCATACGCAATTATCCTATGCACTATGGGCTTACAAAACAAGTATTTGAATAGCTACAGTTAACACACCGTATAATCTTGTCTATGGCATAGACGTGATAATGCCCTTAGAGTTAGAAATTCCTTCCTTGCAAATTTCCCTAAGAGACATTATGGATGATGACATAGAACAAGAGAAAAGGTTACAAGAACTTGAGACGCTTGATGAAAGACATGTTAACACTCTTGAACATCTCAAGGCTTATCAAAAAGGAATACAATGAGCCTATAATGTGCAAGTCATACAACATTCATTTAATGTTGGGGATTTCGTTCTTTATGAAAATCAACACAATGTAAACGCATCACCTATTGAAAAAGGTAAGTTCAACCCTAACTGGCTTGGACCGTATATAATCATTGAAACCTTTGGATCTAGAGCATATAAATTAGTCGATGAACAAGGTACGCCGCTCTAAGAACCTATTAATGCAGTGCACCTCAAAAGGTTCTATGCTTAAAAGATCTAATGTTAAATGTTCATAAGCTAACTTAGTACATAGATTAGCTTCAATTTTGACAAGCTATTACTGTTTTGTCTTAATTCATTTTTGCATTATATCTTTGTTCAGTTAGTCATTGTTGCATCATGTTTAAGTAGTCATTTCTTAGATCACTTTCGCATTAACTGAATATAGCATGGAAATGAAAGTTGTGTAAAATAATTAATCATTGTGTTTGTTACTACATGTTATTTTTAGAATTGTTAGTATATCACAATAGCATTAGTTATAGCATTTAGACATCATCGCTAGTTGCATTTTACAAGAATCACATGTGATAGATCAAAAGCCATTACACATAAACCAAAAGAAATAATCATATATATATATATATATATATATATCAGTTTCATGTATACATCTGAGTTGACTATCCTTCAAAACAAAATGGGATGTCATAGTACCTAATGTCTAGGAATCACATAGCAGAACCTCGATCGCTAGTACTCTCAGGCCCTCGTGGTGTGTAAGTGATAGAAGCATGACCATGAGAGGCTATGGACCGTAAATGACTCCTAGAGACACTTCATGATCGTAACCCCCTGATCTCACCTCTCATCTCTATCATCTGCTCACATGCCTCCTAGTACATCCTCTGGTACCGGTCTCTCTCAGCCCAAGCACTGTCTCTGTCAACTCTTGCCTATTGGACCTCCCATAGAAAGAACTTACTAATAGCTGGCTCTCCCCCTGATGTAGGAACTGCTACCATTTCCTCTTGCTGTGCCCTGAGCTCAGCCTCAGTGTACTCAGCTCTCTATCAAAACTCCTCTCTCTCTCATGTAGACTACTCTAGCATGGCCTCTGTAGCAGTCTTGTATTTGATGAAAGGCATAAATATCTTAGCATGTCACCTAACAGATGATCGTGGCAAATGATCTGCCTACACCCGCTACTTTGAGGCATCTATCGGTAATTGTCTCCTATGACATGACTCATAAAGTCCCGCCATGCATCTATCCCAACTGCAAAATAGAGAATGAGATAGATGTTAGACTCCCATATAAAAATCATAAATAATAAACTATACCAAAACATCAAACAATAAATCAAACCTTACCTGGATCTCCATCTCACCAGGATGGATGTCAGATCATTGATGGTGTGATGACCTCTACTGTCTAATCTGCGGCTGGGGGCATAGGCCTCCTACTCTCCCCTCGCTCTGTCTGACTAGGCCTCACATCGTTTACAGGAGTAGGACCATGAGCCTTGGACCCCGGCCTTGACTCGATCTCCTCATTAGTGTCCACCTCCTGCTAGCTCTGTCACAATCTCTCTCTGAAGACGTACTGTGATGGGACCTCCTCAGACTCATCCTCTTCCTCCTCCATACCCTCCTCAAGATCATAGTACGCATGAAATCACTAATGTCATCCACCACCCCTGTGTCACTAGTGTGACCGGCCCAAGGTCGGGTATTTCCTGTAGGATGCCCAAGTGGAAAGATAGGTGCAAGTCATGCTGTGTGCCACCAGGTCCGATATGCTCAGGTACACCTGACATCATCTGTGCCTGATACTGGCTCTGCATCCTAAGGACCCTCGTCATCGCTAAGTGGTATGTCTGCTATAGTCGGCCATCGGACAGTATTAACTTTGACTGCACTCCGAGCTGCACGTGCGTAGCTCAGATGAACTGCAGGAACATCTTGTAGCTGTCTAAACTATTGTGCCACCCTGTCATATTAAAACCAAGATATAGTGTGATTAAGGCAACTGGTCATTAGCCAATCCCTCTACATCTGAGCTAACTACCTCTGCCTACTAGGCCATCTAATAAAGTCATGATACAGTCTCTAGATGATGTCACCAGGCTGCAATATGTCAAATACCACTCTCCAGTATAACAGATTGCTATGCCTCCAACAGCTGACTAGTGGGTAGGCATAGACACGCAGATGTGTGAACACTGTCTCTATGGGATAATCCATCAGTCATGTACACATGATATGCTCAAAGGCCCAAACCTGTAATAATGTGCAAACCATCAAACTCTGCATCTCATAGTGGACATATCACCCTAAGTCATGATATAGGTGCGCAAGCATACTGCGCCCCCATGCATAGATAGTCTGATGTGTCTCCATCACTCTGATAGTATGAATGAGACCCCCATGAAGGTGAGTGCCTCATCCATCTGGTGTGATGGCTAGTGCAACTGTGACAATCATGATCCTCTGTAGTAAGGGAATGTCTCTGCATCCCTGCTCTAGCAATCGGAGCTGAATATGTCCTCACTCTGCCTATGAAATAGTGTGACCCAAGTAGTATAACTGACTCTCCCGAGTATACTCCTCTGAGCGATGTCCAACAACCCTCATTGTCTCTCCTCAGATCAGTAGTCGAAGGATCCTAAATACATCCTCCAGTGTGATGGTCATCTCGCCAGTCGGTAGATGGAATGTGGAGGTGTCTACATCCCATCTCTCCATCAATGCCATAAGCATCGTGCAGTGGAATCTGATTGTGGGCATCTCAAACACCCACCACAGGCCCACCATCTATAAGTACTCTCTCTCTACAGCCATCAAAGTGCTAGTGCACTCTCATAGAAGTGCCATCAAATGACCACCTATGTGCTCCTGCATCTCAGGGACATCCTACAGATCAAAAAGAAGGCAAGAGTATCAGAATCCCTGCTAGAAACTAAAATAATCTATCAAAGACTAAATAGAATGCATGTGCCTAGGACCTATGTCCTCTATGGACTAGGGTGCCTCGAGAAGACTAGGGCACCCCAGAGGGACATTGGCGCTCCTGTGGGACTAGGGCACCCTAGAGAGACTTGGCATCCTAGGTGGACCTGGGTGCCCCTATCTAGGAACCCTGTCCACCTTCCCCTCTTGGCACAGAAATCGATAAACATGAAAGCAAAATACAATGAAAGATAACAAAAGGATGGAATCAGGACCCTACCTTGGCCTCAAAGCATCTCTCCGCCACTTAGGATCAGAGCATCTCTAGTCATGATGGATAGTATGGATGTCAGCTTGACATGGTCATTCTCCTATTCTCCTCTCTCTACAATAACAAGAAACAAGAATGAGTTTCTCTACAATAACAAGAAACAAGAATGAGTTAAGTGATAAGTGACAACTCCCTTTACATAAAGTGAGTGAGTGAGAAATCCTATCCCTAACTAGGTGCAAAAGTGTACTCTTTCACTTTGAAGCCCTTTTCTTGAGCTATCAAACTCTGATCTCTGTGTCACTTGTTGCATTGGAATCTTGGTTCTGCTCTCTTTCTTACCCAATGTGTTGCGTTGAGCATTGTTCCTTCAAATAACCCTCATAACACATTTCCCTTGAAATCGACGTGTGATATCTCCTTGTTTCTACGCTCGGACTAAGTAAGCAGAAACAAGGGGGGGCATATATCTCCCTCAATTTCCTCCCTCATCATGTTCCATCACTCAACCCCTTAGCATTTTGATACTGACTCATCGGTGGTGGGTGTAGGTTGATTTGATTTTGATTTTTCTGACAAAGTGTTCCTTTACAAGATTTGATCCCTAACTTTGTGGTCTTGCAGGATTGCAGAACTAGGGGCTTCTTCCTATTCATCGATAATGCTTCAACTTCCTCTACAGTATCCTTTTCATGATTGATGTATTTACTTTCCTTTAGGGGCTAAATGTAACGTCAGAAATTGTTCTCCAGTATGGAATGGTACAATTTTCCTTGGTTTAGCTCCTCACACTTGGTGGTCTCTCAACCTTTTCTTTTTCAGCCTTCTCGAAACCCTGATTGACTTAGTCTAGGAGCAGTCTATTCACTTTTTGAAGTAACTGATTGATAAAACCTGGAAAGAGATTTGAGAATAGGGACCCTTAGATCCCCAAAAATGTAGATCTAAGCTAAAATTGGGGTCTTGGACTTGGGCACCCATGCCCTAGTCCTCCCTGGTTTCACGAGATTTTGAATTATGGTGGGGTGTTGATTCCCATCGAGTGCCTCGGGATTCCATTTTCAAATTCTCAGTTTTTGTGCAATATTGAGACGTTACTTCAAAATTTGAATTCCCTAAAGCTTGATATAAAAAGACATTTGCAATTCATTTTATCACACATAATTCTTATGCAAGCTTGATGCCAAAACTCTACCGCAATTGCCATTGAAGATCAGTGACTTGTTGAAGCTATTTAGAGTATTCTTTATTTGCTATCTTGGAGACAATGAATGAAGGTTAAGAATCAAGATCTTGAGTCCATCTTGCTCTTCCTAGGGTTTGTACACCCTTTTCATGATCGGAAGAAGGGTTGAAGCCTCCAACAGCAAGCTTGGAGATCCTCCGCGGACATTGCTGATTCACCTTCTGTTCATGCAAGTCTTCATTTGTTTCATCTCCTTAAGGTGAATTTGTATGTATTTATTGTTGTAAAGAAAGTTGTTGATCTTCCCCTGATTGAGACATCTAGGGTTTGATTTTATGCATACACACATTGTTAGGTTTGCACACACTTCTGTAGATCTTTTCCTTTGGCTATTATTGAGGTAGAAATACCGAAGATGGGGTTTGACTGAGTCAAGCTCCTATATAGCCACAACAATTTCCTTCATTTGTATGTGCAAATTGTGTTTCACAGGTTCTGGTGAAAAGAAACTATAGGAAGAAGGATATTGTGGGTACAGTTGTGATAGACTATCAAATTTTTAGATCCTGAGACTTGTAGGACATTGGAGCGGGCGTCCTAGTCCAACCAGGTGTTTCCTCCAAGATCTAGAAGCTATTTTATAGTCTCAGACACCTTGTTTAGAAGGTTTTTCTATTCAGAAGTTTGTAGGACATTGGAGTGGGCACCCTAGTCTAGGTAGCCCTCAAAATCTGGGTACTATGTCTTTGGAACCTCTCCTTTGCACCTCTGTGATCAGTTTTACCAGATATTTCATCAATTTCTATATATTGCTAAATTAAGGCATAATTAGGGTTTTTACTTGGTTAAAGGTACAACACTTGGCAAAATCTTGATTAGGGCCTTAGGTTTCATAACCACACGAGCATCCAAAGGAGGCAAACTGAATAGAAGCTTGTTCCAAGCCTGATTCTTGTCTCCCTAATGCTTAGTGGTGAGAAATGGTAGCATTTAACCTTGTATACAAAACTATCATTTTTCACCCAAACACTAACCATCCACATATGTAAGAGATCAAGAACTTACTGATTTGTAGGAAAGATATCTTTGTAGATGTTCTTCAATGGGATCATAGCTGAGTCCCAATGCACCTTTCTAGAGTATAATATTTGTATTTTGTCCATTTATCTGCAAGAGTAATGCTTTTGCTTTATCCACTGTTGTAGGGGCATTAGTCAACTTTCCAACCTTATCATCCTCTTTTAACATGTCAATCAAAGAACCCATTTAAAGCTTACTATCTCTCTCATTTGACCAATTTGTTCTTTTATCGACTCCTTTTGGCTCTACAATTTCTTTATTATGTCACGAGTCTTCTCTACTTCTTCTCTTAGATCTCCATTTGTATCTTCCAAGGGATCATAGGTTCTAGAGATTTTTAGCAATTGCATCTCAAGGCCTTCAATTTTGTCTTTTATTTCTTTAGTAGTTATGGGACAGGGTAAACAAAATTGATACAAAGCATTGGCATCACTTAAAGCATTGTGAACACTTTTTATACCATTGTCTAGAAAAATGTGTGCCTTGGAACACTTATCTATTAATTCTACTAACCTCTTATTATCTATTTCTTCTCTTACTTTCTTTTCAGCTGCCTTTTCAAAGGACTCAAAGTGACTATTGACTATCTCCATTAATTTCCTCATTTATAGCGTAGGGGCTAGAGAGACATTTGTTTTAACATCAAGTAGTATCTTTTCAAAAATTTCCATGACCTCTCCCAAAAGCTCATTCCCTTCTATATGAGACTATAGGATTTCTTCCTGTGTAGACGCTTGAAATATTGTCCCCAACTAAAGCTTTTACAAGAGATATATGCTAGACAGGTTAATTTGTCCATCCAAGGATTGTACCTACAATGGTTGTGATGAAGACATGGTTTGAATTGTATTTATCTTACCAAGAACTCTCTAATGGAGTGTATCAGAGAAACTCTAGATCCTTCACCAACAATATCCTTTTTCTCCTCTTCAGAAGCTAATCTGAAATTAGAGGTTTCCAGAGGCTGGCTTCCACCAAATACTTATTCTTCTTCAATATTTTCAAGGATAGAGGCATTATTCATAGTGTTAGAAACTTGATTAGCAATAGCCTCTCTTTTTTCTCCCTCATCACCATCTATCTTTTCTTCTAGAAACTCCCTTTGCTCATCAGCAATCTATGGATACTCCTGAGAGCCAACCACATTCAGATCTTCTACATTCATTTCTACTATTGGTGGTGGAAAATTTTCTTCAATTAACCCAAGTGGTTCTGCACCAATTCCACCTTTTTCTTTATTTTTCTCAATCTGATCTTTATCATTTCCATCTTCTTTAGAAGACCATTCTTCAATTGTAGCAACCTATAGTTCTTCAAGAACACTCTCAATTATTTTCAATGTGTCCTTTCTCAATCTTTCTATTTCATCTTTATCATTTGACATTAAAAGGTATTTAATCTTCTTTTTATCCTAAATTCCTTGGCTAACCTCTGTATGGCTTTAATCTTATATTGTTCAAAAATTGTAGGACAAGCCTTCTCAAGTGCCTTATTTTTCAATTCAATGTCCTTGCTCATGGCATTGTCTCTTCTCTTAGTCATTACATCTGCAAGACTATTAGGTAGATTGTCAATTATTTCTATTAATGCAACATTGAATGTGTCCATGTACCTGATAATGGTTGTTTTAATGATTGATTGATCTTCTACTAACCTTTCATCATACAATTCAGCTAATTGCTTCATATTTTCATACTTAATTATAGCATTAATTGTGACTTCCAATTGTAGATGGGGAAGACAGGTTTTTTCTATTTTCTCTTGCTTGCTCTTTCCCTTATTTGCAACTTCACCTTCCTTGCTTTTCTTTCTTTTATCTTGAAGTTTTGCCTTCTTCACCAGATGTGACTTCTCTTTTCTTGTGGATACATCCATCTTTATCTTTCTCAATATCTTCTTCTTCTTCTATAATAATATTAATCTTTGTCCTTTTAATTTGTCTCTTCTTCAAAGACAAGGGACTCTCTTTTCTTCTAGACTAGTTTGGGTCCTTCTTCTTCTTCTTCGTTAATGACATTATGCATCACATAACCCTTTCTCACTGCTTTACCCTTTACTCTTCTCTTCCTTGCAGGTTTAGAAATATTGACTGCTTCATTCTTTTCAAGACTGACTGCAGGCATGGGTCCAGAGGTATTAGGAGCACCAGCAGAAGGGTTAGTAGTCCTTGTTGACCTTCTAATACTTGGTGATTCCCTTTTAGGTTCAAATATGCCCTTGGATATCTCCATAGGCCCCTTTCGTGCCAACATCTCTTCAACTTTAGACTTTATTTCTTCAACATTCTTCTTGTTCGCTCTCTCTTTGTGCATAAGATGCACCATAGTGGATTTTTATTCATAGGTTCCAAGTATTTCTTCAAAGGTGTCTTTAAGATTGCTCAACATTAGGTCTACAAGACCTACAATAATATTTTTAGACACTTCATATCCCATTTTTGGAATCTAGACAGTCCTAGGTTCTGTTGCCTCCATGTAGCATCCATCTTTGCTTACCATAAAAAGTATATCATCTTTGTATTTCTCCACAACTTTCTTAGGTATCCTTTCCCTAGCATTCATCTTCTCCTAAAATATTTTAAAGTAACCCTAGAGTGCAACATTTTGAGCTTGAATGTTCCCAATTCTTCTCAAATGGTCTCTGATCTGGGTAGCTACAGGAATGTGTCCTAACCAAACAATGTTTTGAACACCTAGGACTTCCTTAAGGAAATAGAATAGTAAACAGATAATCAAAGTACCAAACTTGAAAGGGTATTTTGAATTTGTTGTCTTCTACAAGTTTTCAAGTAATTATTGTCTTAGGAAGTCACATAGGTCATAATCCTTACCTTTTTTGACCATCTCATATGCAGTGTATATTACAATAGTTGAGACTAAATTTTCTCTATTTATGAAGTAGATCTTGAAACCTATCATCATATATGCATATTTTATTGTCGAATCTTCAATGTCATTCACAGTCAAAGCTCTCTTGTCAAATTTGGCTCCTATGAGTTTCATCACAACATCATTTTTAATAGATTTGAGTTCTGGAATAGCTCCGATGGAGCACAACCCTGTTACAACCCTAATGGCTTCCTTATTTATCATGTATGGAAGGTCCAGCCACATGAATCTATCATGAATTTAGCTCAATAAATACCTTACCCATGCATCTTCATAACACAAATTGGGAAAATCATTCTAAACATCCAACTTTTTCTTAGTTAGGGTACTATATTCATGCTTTGAATCAAAATTGTCATATGTTAACTCATTAACCCAAATATCTCCTAGTTTTGCATGGTTATATTCTTCCATCTTTGTGTGTATATACATTCTTACATCCTCTATATGTAGGACACCATATGGTATATCTACAAAAGTGCCATCTAGATCCCTTTGCATGGATTTGAAGGGGTGTTTCTTGAATTTAGGTCATGGGTACTCAGTAACCTCTACAACTTGTGGTGTATCCATTGCAAGAGAATTCAAAACTTTAATGTATAGTACACAGTGAAATAGAGCAAACAAGAAAATACCTTTTTCTTTTCTCTTGTCAGACTAGGGTTTGGATGTAATAAACTTTGAATTGCCTTGATCTCTTCTTCTGCTCAACTCAGCTCTTAATCTGCTCTTCGAATTCTTTTTTGAATGATTTTGCTAAGTAAGATCCCTCTAAGACCCTTTAGATCTGACCTAATTCACATTTAACTCTTCAAACAATAAAGTTGTCAAACCTTTCTTTCTATGCACAGTCACCTTCAAATGCTCCGCAAACTTCCGTATTAGGAAATTTTCTACCACGGTCTTCACCAAATGATTAAGCATGTCAATCTTCATCTCATATCTTCATGTTGAAGCATCAGCACCATTCCTTTGGTAGGGGAGAAAATATTTTCAATGAAGCTCCCCTAAGCCAAAGCTCTCATCTTAGTTCTCAGAGGAAACATCTGCACCAGATGTCGGTATAGGCTCATCCTTAATCTTTGTTACATCCTTCTTTATCCAGATCTTATTCATTTCCTTCTTTTATGGAGAAGCATTAATGGATTCCTTATATATTTGAGGGTATCTTACTTCATTGTACTCAAACCAATTGCACCTGTCTTGCTAAGCATTTCCACTTCTTCTTGCCTTTGATCTATAATAAGCTACTTTGTGGCCAAATTTATTACATGTATGGAAGTATCCATAAAATGGTTGAGCATTATTCCTGTTATACCTTTGTATTTTTCTTTTGCACTCATTCACTCTGTGTCCCATCTTATTGCATACAAAACACCTAATAGAGTTTTGACTTACTTTACTTCTGCATTTAGTAGCTCTATGACCAACTTTATTGCATGTAAAGCATTGACTAGAGAAAGATGGAACATTTTGATTCCTTCTACTTCTACATTTTATTGCTTTGTGTCCATACTTATTGTAAAAATGACAAAAACTATTGAAAGATAGGTACCTTTGAGCATTTGGTTGTCTGACTGGTGGTATTCTAACTATATTCCTTTGATTCTAGAACTACTTGTTATTGTTCTTATTTTCAGCATTGATGTCTATCCTGATTTTGAGCTTTCACCTTTTTCAAATCCTAAACCCTCTTTATCATTTGGACCTTTCTGATTTGCAATCATTTCATCAGGCTTTGCAGAGCTCGTCTTGAATTTTTCTTCATGAATCCTTGCCTTCTCTAGATCTGATTTCAGATTCACAACCTCTTCTTCAAGTCTTGTACATTTATCATATTTGCTTTTCACAACTACATTAAGACATTCCTCAATTCTTTTCTTTTCTTCAACCTACACTTTCATATATGATGGTTCCATTTGCTTGCTTCAATTGTACATTAAATTCCTTATGCTTGTCTCTAAGCTTCTTGATTTGCTCTTTCAATTTCCTGATGAATTCATTTGCTTCCTTGGTATTTTCTTTTAGAACTATGTTTTTACCTTCAGTTTTTTCAAGATCTTCAAGAGTAGCATTGAGTTCTCCTATTTTCTCAAGCATACAGTCTTCTACAATGAGATTAATAGTAGGAATCTCTTCTAGAGGAATAGGTAACCTTCTAGCAACCATGTGTTCAATCTCCAAGATCATCCTTGAGTGGTTAGGCTTCTTCCAAAGGACTTGGCTCTGATACCAATTATTAAACACCCAGAATACTGAGAGCGAGGGTGAATCAGTATTCTGTTAAGCCATTTACACATCAAACATTTTAATCTATTTAGCATATTTAATTGCAGTAAATGAAATTAAACATAAGACATGTAGCCACAATTCATAACACATGAACACTAGTAATTTTACGTGGAAAACCCAAAATGGGAAAAACCATGGTGAGGATTAGCTCATAGTATATTATAATAAAGCAATCGATTAAGGTTGATACAATTGGTGGACTCACTATCCAAGAATGCTCACTACAGATGGTTCATTTCCAAAAGACTCACTATCCTAATAGAAAGAGATAGAAGAGAATGGGTGGCTCACTGCCAGGATTGAACTATTTACAATCGCATCTAACATATGCATGAAGTATAGTTCCAATGAAGCTCAAAATACAAATACAGTAATCTGCCCACTATTCTAAAATACCAGACTTCTCTACTCTGTATTCACTCAATTCGCATCTATAGACTCTTGTCACATCATTTAGATCATACACATACCATACCTCATTCACAACACCAAGAACAACCCTTCATATATATCTGCTTCATTCATAACATCAATTAAGTTAGCCTTATTGGATGTAATGTACAAAATATGCCATATATGACTTATCAGCCCCAAAATCTCACTAACACGCTTCACGCCAAGATTCAAACTTTGAAAAAATTTAAATAGGTTGACATGGACCTAAAATAGCTCCCCCGGCTCCACAAAACATATTTACCCTCTACACAATATCAACACCTTCAGGTCAGCTCCACTAGTAGGACAACTATAAAATAGACTATCTGTCATTTCACAAAACTATATGCAGACATCCAAATTGCTTGAAACTTGAAATACACATGCTACACCCATTCATAATATTATCCTCAAATCCACACATCAGATCATTCACTTGCAGTGAAATGCGGAGTAACTCAAATCATCATTGGCACTGCCAAAGCATTATCTATACAGAGTGTGATCTCTGTCAACACTAACTCTCATTCGGGAGGACTTCATAACCTAAAACATTGGATTAAGACTCTCTAAAAATTCACTATCAACACCTTGCAACTTCATAGAAAGATGTTTCATGTTGAAGAAATGCAGACCAAATTACCAGAACTTAATAGCTTAATTTTGCCAAACTGACATAGCCAAATTTCATAACATATCATCTTACCAGATCAAGTATTCTTGCACAATAGTCTTCCATGAAGAGTAAAATCATCTTGTGAGGACGAGGATCAAACACTCTTGCAAAATTATCAGTCAAACTGATCTGCACACCTATCTCCTTATCCTTATGCTTGGATCACTGTAACATTTTCATTTTTTTTTACTATCTTTGTCCTATGATATTACTAGATTTGCTAATTTCTAGACCACTGTATCTTTACTCAGCTAGTTGACACTAATGACAACACCAAACTAACATGTTGACATCAATGACAACACTATTTGCAACAACTATCCATACTTGCAACACCATTATCATTAGTAATCAATTTACATTAAGTCCCTTTATCCATTTTATTCCATTTGTTGGTTCATTAGTTCATTTCATTCTCATAATCCATGTCATTAGTCCATCACATCACCACTAGTCCATTAGGCTGAATCACATGTTTTAATTACATATCACATACCATTTCATTATCATTTTACATTTGATTCATCAACAACATTTAGCCATTTGTTTATCCATCCATTTGCATTCATTTACTCTCATATATATATATATATACATCATTCATCTATCTCATTAACATTGGTACATTATCCATATAACCATATCAAACATCTATAAATGTCAAAAATCATGTTATACATATATACATTCATAATCCATTTCAATACAAACATACATAAATCATACATCCATCATGGTCCATGTCATACATCACCAAACCATACATCAAAAATCATGTCATCCATAATTATCATCCATCTATCATGCATACTGCATACATTATTAATCATATCATGCATCTATGTCACACATCCTATACCATGTAATACTACATCACACATACATCATCAATCAAATCATACATCACAAATCATATCACCATGCATAACAATCATCCATCATACATAAAAAACATCTATAACCTACATGTCAGTACATCATGAAACACAACATCATAATTCACATCATAATCCACATCACAATCCATACACAAATAAATAAAGTTCATCCACACAATCCATAGCATCACAAGCCCCATCTCATATATATATACTTAAAAAATTATCATGGTACAAAGTCCTAAGGATCTATCAAAAATACATATACACATCCAAAATAGGAGTCTACAGTCCCTAGCCAGAATTGTCACACACTGATGCCCCTAACTGGGATGGCCTTGCTCCTCTCTATGGTGGTGGCCCCATGGCCTATTGTCTTGCCTGTACTGGTGTCTATCCCAACACTGGTGCATATGCTTGAAGTGGCTGCTGCATTGATCACTCTGACTGACCTGTCCTCCTCAAGCCATACGCCCCTGATTTGCTCCTGTAACTCTCCCTCTAACCTGCTAGCGCCAAGTGCTCATATATCATCCTATAATGTTGCGCATCTCACCCAGTCTCATATGCCTCTTGTTGCATAGATCGAAACATATCCATCCTTGGCCCTAATGCCTATTGCACCTGATCATGCTCTTGCAGAGATATATATATATATATATATATATCAATCCCTACGTATGTGCTATATATGCCAACAATTGTGCTATTTGGGCTTGTAACTGGGCAATCTTCCCATCACCATGTCCTTGTGCTAGCTACCCCTATAGCTACACTACCTATCCCTATAGCTTCTATACCTACGCCTACATCTGTTGTATAGTCCCTATAACCTTGTCACCTCTATTACTGCATCCTCACCCCCATCTCCCCCAACCCCTCCATCACCCTCCTTCTCCTCCACATCCATCTCTATGATATCTATGTCCTCCTCCTCCTCTTTATCATCTCTATCATCTCTTCATGTTGTCAGTGCCATGATTGCCTGGCGTCATGATTACCTGGCCTACAAGTGTCATTAATCAAAATGGCCTCTATTGCTCCCACCATTGGTCATATAATTTCATGGTACCTACATCTGCCACCTGAGCCCTCGCATCCCAAGCTCTCACTTGTAGCCCATTGAACTCCGCAATCACCAATCATGGATCAATTGGTGTACCCCACCATGGAGCCTCTACATGAATCTGTACGGACACGACTTCCTCCTATGGCACACCCTATGTGATCCCAAATTTCCTACCCACCCACTTCAGCATGTATCTGTCACCGATCAACTTGATATGCCCCATAAGATACCGAGGCTATGTAACATATCCCAGCTGCACCATATCATCAGACCATGTCTCACACTCCCTCCATGGGTCTCTATATCACTGCCTACACATCATCAATCAGCCTCTACTAGTAGTTGAGATACCCCAATCTATGATATTGCACGACTCCTCCATACGCATAAACATAAGGACAATAACTTTCCTAACCCCTCACTATTATCAGCCTAGTGATGGCGATATGCTCCCAAGTCCATATGTGTAGCATCATCACTCCACACCACAAGCTGGCAGATCATCGGTACACAGCCACAACCATATCGTGGTATAAGTGTGCTAGTACACACAACCCCCACACAAAGACCACTCCATCTCTAAAAATCTTAGTAACACCATCCCCCACCCCACTAGAAATTCCCTTGACCACCTATTAGGTACTAATGTCCCTACAATCACCCCTGCCATGTACAGGAGAAGCTTGTACAATCTTCCCATTGCCTAGGTATATCTCATTTCTTTCCTCCCCACATCAAATGGAACCACCACTAGGGCAAACACCTCCCCAAATTGAGCTCCTCATCCATGGTCATGCACCACCCTCTCCCCATGTATGGGGATCCACAAGATCCTCTATATGTCCTTAAGTGTAATGATCATCTCTCTTATGGACAATAGGAAAGAACACCACTCTATCTACCATGTCTCCACTAGGGTTGTCATCATTGCCCTATGTGCCCAGATCACTAGCATCTCTATGATAAACCTCAACCCTATCAACCTCAGAAAAAATTGATCTGTGGTGTCTAACTAGTCCCAGAGTACTCGTGTCGATGGTCATCGCTCATGCAACTACAGTACATCCTCATCATCCTACACATGTGTCAAAAATGCTTAATTAGGACCACTTTTCTTATTAGGCGCTAATCCCTGGCACTTAGGCTCTAATCCATTTTCAGTGCTAAAATCTTCATTGTAGGCGCTAATCCCTAGGCCTGGGTGCTAATCACTAGACCTGACACTATTCTACCCTGGGCACTGAATCCACCATTTTCAATGCTAAACCATCCCCTCTAGGTGCTAAACCTAGGTTTCAAGGCGCTAATCGCCAGAGCATGTCCAATTTTTATTACTAAACCTATCATTTTCAACACTAAACTTTCCAGTTTAAGCACTAAACTACCCATTTGCCTAGGTACTAAATCATGTTATCTAAGTGCTAATTGTCAGACCAAGTGTTAAACCTCAGTCTGGGCACTAATTCCTCTCGTCAGAGTGCTAAATGTGACCCTTGGGCACTAAACTACCTACTCTAGCACCTAACTTCTAACCTGTTCTCCCTACCATTTATTGCACCTAACTACCCTGAAACCCAATTAACAAAGCATCGTTAGGGCACTTACCATGTCTTTAGCTACCACAGGTCATAGATACTCCCTCACCAGCTCTACATGATGATCCTCTTGTGGAATCTGTGCCATCTCATCTCACGTCTCTTTCTCTTCTCTAATCAAGGGTTCACACTTAGCAATAAGACAAATGAAGAGAATGGGCGCCCCATCCCTTATATGTAGCCGTAGAAACCCTAATTTCTTCCTTTAAACCTCAAATTTCACCCCCTTGTCCCCATTTTCCTCCCCCAATTACATCCTCTACTTTGCATTCATCCTTTGTTCCACTATTCTCTACCTGTCTAACCCTTCTTACTCTTTCGAGACATCTCTAGAAACATTTTCTTTTTTCCTCCAATCTCTCGAGGGGGCATCACCCCACCATCCTTTCTTCTCCTATCAGCTGACTAGGGCATGGACATTATCCAAATATTCTTTGATAGCCATCAACGCTGACAGTAATGATGCTATATCAAAGAGGGATAAAATGTACACACTTGAAAATGGTCAAAACCACCTTCATCTATTTTTCGCATTCTAAACCTGATAATTTCCACTATTCCACCCGACACACATATTAATTAAATAATTTATAATTATTTAATTAATATTTCCCCATCTTTCCCTTATTGCCAAAAATCAATTTCTTCTACTATACTTCAAAAAATTACTTTTTTTGGAAGACTATAGTTCATATATATTCCCAAGAATTAAATAAATATTCCCATTTATTAACTACCTATTTTGTGCACTTTTGATTACTTTTAGTAATCATCATTCTTTTTCCTCCTAATCATATGCACATGGGTTAATTAAAATTAACCCACTATTACATCTCCCCATGTTTCTAGAAGTCCACTTGTCATTCAATGTACATGCATGTACATGACAAGTGGTACTTTGGAAGCATGGTAAAATCTTCCAAAAGAGTCCATTTGTCCTATTTTCTTCTCATCCACTCTAAGTGTCACTATTCATGAAATTTTAAATTCCATGTGGCACTATTCCTCCACTATTCATCTAATTTTAAATTACGTGTGTCCTGTCATGATAAATTTAAAATTCTCACAAAATCTAAACCATACCTTGATGTAGGAGCATCCAGTGGTGTAAGGGCAATCTTGCATCACCCCAAAAGAAAAAAAGATGTGTTTCAAAATTGTTCATGTTCTTTCCATTTCTTTTCAAAATTTGTGGTTTTGGTTCCATAATCGCTTGAATAATGATGTAGAACTTTTCAGTTTTTCCAAACTACTAAAAATAGCAACCTACTATCTTTAGAAAGTTTGCATTTGGGCACAGATTGAAGTGAAAATTTATAGGAAGTTACATAACAGAAATATAAGACCTTTGGTGAAGGAATCATGCAAAGATCATTTGTGAGCTAAAAGATATTAAAGTTTCTGTTTCCTGAAAAATGCCTAAAAATTATTCAAACTCAAGTTTGAGGCACTAAACAGCCTTGTACAGGCCCAAAAATGGCTAGAACTGATAGAGCGAGCTCTTAGTGTGTAGAGAAATTTGTGATCTTTCTAATGCATAAAACGGTTCGTCAATCGGACACCCAGATCAAAAGTTATGGCTCCTAGAAGTTGACCTATTTTTGGAGGGAGATGCAAATTTTGAAATTAGATTGTTGGCCGCCAAAAAGGCTATTAATAACCATTTTTGGGAACCCTGGGTAGTAGTAGAGTTAAGGGGGGAAGTGTAGAGCCAAGAATAGGTGGGAAAATAGAAACTTTAGTTGATTTGGGGTTACAGAAGGTAGATGATTCAAGATTCTTGTGATAGGAAGCTGTAATGTGTTGCAACCTATGGAGGATTGATTTCTCTGATTGTATTTGAGCTTCTGTAATGTAATAAGTTGTCCAAATCAATAAAGAAAGTTCTATTTTCTGTGTACCATTTTTGTTGTTGTGTGTTTTATGATTTACCCCCTTCATCAAGTGGTATCAGAGCAAGGGTTCTTGAGTGTGTAGATAGATCACCGATTGTGAGGTAGTTTGCACCAGGACCTAAAGTTGTGGGTTTGCTGTGGAGATCAAGATGCCTCCATGAAGAAATTGTATTGGGAGGAATGCTTTGATGGAAGAGGGTTTTAGAGTCCTACAAAGGTAAATTGATAAATTGCAAGAGGAGCTACGAAGAGGGTTTGATCCGAGAACAAGAGAAGAAAGCGAAGATGAAGCAGAAGAAGAGCTATCTAAGGTAGAACAAGAAGCTGCAGGAGATCCTGTAGAAGTTAGGTTGTTGAGGGCTATTTTGAAGATTGGAAAGAGGCCCAAGATTGAAGTTTCTACATATTCTAAATATTTGAATCTGGAACAGCTTATTGATTGGATCAATGACATGGAGGAGTATTTTGAGTATGAAGATGTGGAGGACCCAGATCAGGTCAAGTTTGCAAAAACAAAGTTGAAGGGCCATGCTAGTATTTGGTGAAAGGAGGTCCAATTACAGAGGAATAGAAGAGGAAAAGAAAATATCACCAGATGGGATCAGATGGTGGAGAAACTGAAGAATCAGTTCATTCCTGTGGACTATGAGATGGAGTTGTTGAAGAAGCTGCAAGGATTGAAGCAATACAACAAGTCTATTAAGGAGTATACAGAAGAATTTTATAAGATTACTATCAGAACTGACCATGTAGAGCCCAACAAGGAGAAGGTAGCCCATTACATTAATGGGTTGAGGCTGAGTATTCAAGAGGAGCTGAGCTTGGTCAGAATGACCACCATAGAAGATGCGTACCAGTTTTCCCTAAAGGTTTAAGAGAAGTTGAATAAAAGATTTGATAACAAGAAAAGCGGAAGAGGTCAAGGCAAAAGGATTGGTGGAAGCCCCTATGGCTGCTGTAATGAAGATCAAAAGAAAAGTGAAGAAGCTGGTACCAGTCAAAATTAGAGAGGTGATAATGCCTACTGCCCTCGTGACGAAAACAATAGTGAGCAAAGAGGAAGGGGAAGAGGCAGACCTGGGTAAGGACCCGGAAGAGGAGGTTTCAGAGGAACCTATTTCCAGTGTGGAGAAGAAGGGCATCAAGCATATGAGTGTCTGCAACATCAAGGAAGGATGAATAGAAGACCTGAAGGTAATGCATGAGTTGCACATGTCGATGAAGATGTGCAATCTAAGTGTTCTGAAGATGCTGAAAGTGGAGAAACCCCAGTTGTCAAAAGAACTTTGTTGAATAAAGAGAAAGAACCAAATCAAAGGAAGAGTTTATTCTGCACAAGGTACAAATGTGAAGGTAAGTCTTGTAATATTTTATTGACAGTGGAAGCACTAATAATCTTGTTTCAGAGGAGATGGTTGACAAGTTGAAGTTGACAAGAAGAAAACATCTACATCCATATCGGATTGCATGGTTCTAGAAGGACCATAGAGCTTTGGTCAATGAGCAGTGTTTAATGAACTTCAAGATTGGTGACTACTATGATGAGGTGCTGTGTGACATCATACCAATGGATGCATGTCATATGTTATTGGGGAGGTCGTTGTAGTATGATAGGAGCACTATCCATGATGGTCGTGCAAACACATATTTCCTAAAAAAGGATGGAGTTCGTCATAAGTTGAAGCCCTTGAAGGAGGTGGAAGAAAATGTATGTAGTACTGCCATAATTTTCTTGGTAGATGGTAGAAAATTTTTGGAGGGTATGAAGCATGAGTGTCATTGCTTTGCATTGATTCCTAAGATAAGTCAAGAGAAATGTGAAGATGTACCAGCAGGAGTTTCAGATATGTTGGAAGAATTTTAGGATATTATCTCTAATAATGTACCAGAAGGTTTACCACCAGTGAGGAAGATAAGTCACCAAATGAATTTGATACCAGGAGCTAGTTTGCTGAATAAGGAAGCCAACAGAATGACTCCTGCAGAGAGTGAAGATTTGAATAGACAAGTTTAAGAACTGTTAAGGAAGGGACTGATAAGGGAGAGCCTAAGTCCATGTGTGGTACCTGTAGTACTAGCACTAAAGAAAGATGGAGAATCGAGAATGTGTATAGATTCTCAGGCCATCAATAATATCATGATCAAGTAAAGGTTTCCATTACCAAGAACGGATGACATAATGGACTATTTGAGTGGAGCCAAGTACTTCACGAAAATTGACCTGAAGAGTGGGTATCACTAGATCTAAATCAGAGAAGGAGATGAATGGAAGACAACCTTCAAGACAAAGGAGGGTTTATATGAGTTGTTAGTCATGCCATTTGGGCTAACCAATGCACTAAGCACATTCATGTGGCTCATGAACGAGGTACTAAAAGAATTTTTGGGAAGTTCTATTATTGTTTATTTAGATGATATTTTGATTTTCAGTAAGACTTGGGATGAGCATATGATGCATATCAGAAGAGTTTTGAAGAAGATGAAGGAGGAGAAGTTATTGATCAATCTGAAGAAATGTAGTTTTGCAAAGGAGTTGGTATACCTGGGATTTGTTGTCTCAGAGGAAGGTTTTAAGATGGACCCAAAAAAAGTAAGGGCTATCATTGAATGGCCTACACCAAGGAGTGCAACAAAGGTACGATCTTTTCATGTTTTGGCAAGTTTTTACAGAAAGTTTATCAAAAATTTTAGTAGCATTTGTGCACCCCTGACCGAGACAATGAGAGGGGATAGAAAAGAGTTTAGATGGACTAAAGGAGTAGACAAAAGTTTTGACACATTGAAGCAAAAAGTTATAGAGCAACCTGTTTTGGCACTTCCAGATTTCAATAAGGAATGCTATTTTGAGTCAAGAAGGTAAGCCCATTGCCTATTTTAGTGAGAAGCTTAATGATGCCAAGAAAAAGTATTCTGTTTATAATCAGAAGTTTTATGTAATACTTCAAGCTTTGAAGAAATGGAGACATTATTTGTTGCTAAAGGAGTTTGTTTTATATACTGATCATCAGGATTTGAAGTATCTTAATAGTCAAGGAAAGTTGAACCAGAGGCACTTAAAATGGGTTGAGTTTTTGTAGAGCTATACTTTTGTTTTGAAGCACAGGAGTGGGAAGTCGAATAGAGTTGTAGATGCCTTGAGCAAAAGGAAAAATTTGTTGATAGAAATGAAAATAGAGGTTGTTGGGTTCGATGAGTGTTGGTCTCGTACAATGATTTAATAACTGAGCTCTTGAAACTATAACTCAAAGATTGGGCATCTAACCTGAGTAGCTGTCTTAATCACTATGGAGATGCATTTCACTTGTCAACCTAGGGACGTGAACTTGAAATGGGTCAGCACGATATGTGCACTAAGAACTTCCAAAGTAGCCATGTTCATTCTATAGTTAAGAAAGACATAATGTTGAAGATAAACTACTAGAAAGGAAATAACAAGAATTCTGAACATCAATCAACAACTATTCTAGGATCAAGTACATGAAAGAAAGTAAAAGTCTGAGAAAACAAACAGGAAACTACTCTGTCTGCTTTGGCTATAGGAACAGACACATAATAGAATTCTAGTGGCTATAGGAACATTCAATGCTAGATTTAACTAAATGCTTTAATAGAAAATATAACTAAACTAAGGGTGGAATTCTCACCAAGTGGGCCCCCTTGGATGAGTATTCCCTAAGACAAATGTAAACTCATAAATGCGAACTTACAACTTTATTTTATTCATTCAAAAAGATGAGTACAACTAAACATTATAACTATATTACCAAAAATTGGATAATGCAAGTACAATCTCTAAATAATCGACAACCCCTTAGAAGGAGCATCCAAGTCTTATTTATAGAAGGAAAACTACAAAACTAACTACCTAGTAGGGCGGTCAACTCCAATAGAATAGGAGGATGCCTCATTATGGAAAACATAGAAAGTGGAAAGGAGGTTACGCATGCAAGGGAATCTGGTCAAGCGAGTTGCTTTAATGCGGATCTAGCATAACAATAACTCCTAAATTTGTTCAATAGGTATTTAAGATTAGTTACAAAGTGGTTGCCTTCCCTCCATTTTACATTTGAATGATCACCATGTTTGACTTTTTATGGTAAGCAACCAACCAGCAGAATCTTCCTCTTCTTTATGGATGCTGATTATATCTGCATAACAATATTAGTACACACAATAATTGCACATCTGTAACTACCTTGGAGTAATATTCATTAACCATATTTAAAATTAACATAGATAGTTCATATAGCATATCTTTGTCATAAAAGGATATAAGAAATGACCTAAGCTCAATAAGTTACAGCTTTGGGGTAATGACATAAAAAGATCAGGATTAAAGTACCAAAGTCCAAGATAACTACAATAAATGGACAATAAAATTTAACAAAATTGAGTCATAAACTAGACTCATCACTCTCCCCAACCCAAGACTTTGCTGGTCTTCCAGTAGAGGAAGGGTTGTTTTTTTGCTTGGTTAATTCTCTAAAGTTAGCAATTGCCAATTGTCCTATATTAGTTTCTTTGGTGCATGAGGTAGGATCCCAATAGAACCCTTGCTACCTATCCAACCTGCTCCATCTTTGTCTCTCTTCAGCAATATCATACTGGTAAAATCTATAATTTGGCACAGATCATAATAGGATAGGTGGTTGAAAGATTAAGGGAAGCAAGAATTGTCCCTTTGTTCTCCCAATCTATATATATATCCACTCTTTTACATGTTGTAGTATAATTCTACAGAGAGTGAGGCTCTACTTGTTTTAGCTCATCAGATAAACTATTCCACCTTTGTGTTAAATGTTCTTTCACAAATTCTCCAATAGTGTGCGCCATCTTCTCATATTCTCTGCAAGCTACTTCTCTTTTAGGCAGGATTCTGTTACCATAGCTTGGCCTATAAAGCATCCTATGCCAATCATTGAAAATGCTTCCTAGATTTCGAGATTCAGCTCTAACGGGTAATGGAGTGCTGGATTCTAATTGCTTATAAGCCCTGAATTATTGCCCCCAACTAATCTCATTTTGTATCTAGGACATAAATGCCCTCAACTGAGCATCCCCAACATACAATAAGGGGTTCCACTCATGGTCTTGGAACATAGAAAAATTATGTAATAGAAGACTTTCCTCGATAAGCAAACTTAGAGTGTAGACTACGAAATAGACAAGTTTCATATGGGTTGTCTACAAAAATGACTGGAGCTGATTTTGAGAACAACAACTGGCTCTAACTAGGAAACTTCCATTGATCAAACTTTAAAATGATTGAAGGGAGAAGAATCCATTCTCTAAGTGCCTTCATCCATGCCATTGGGCCATAGAGTCAAGCTACCAAAAAGAAAAAGACACAAAAGACTAAACAAAAATGATAAATAAAAACACAAGACTATACCAATGTACAAATAAACTTATCTGATACTTCAAGGATTGAAGTGCTTCAGATGTTGTCCACTATGAGGCAACAAGAATGGTGTTCCATCAAGATACTCCAACAAGAAGTTATTTTCACCACAAATTTGATGAATGATGAATGGGCCTCTCCATAGGGAATCAAACTTCCCATGCATTCCTTTTGGCTTTCTCCTCTTTTCCGATAACAAGACTTGATCTCCAATATGAAAATCATGAGCCCTTGCTGTCTTGTCAAAGAGTTTCTTCACCTAACTTTGATGTTCAGCAATATGATCTACTACCATAGCTCACTGCTCTTCAAGTTCAGTGAGGTACATGATTCTTTTGTCAATAGAACTTTTGAAAGTTTTATCTTCTACTGCCTTTGCCAACTTCAATGCTGGCAACTCCAAAGTAATAGGTATCTCTACATTTAGACTGTATAGAAGCTGAAATGGTGACATACCTATTACCCTTTTGGGGGTAATCCTATCTGGCCATAAAGCATCAAACAATGCTTTATGCCAAGTTCTTTGACTATCTTCCACTAGTTTTCTGATTATAGTAACTAGATATTTGTTACTAGATTCTGCTTGACCATTTCCTTGTGGATAGTAGTTTGAAGAGTGAGAAAGAATGATCCCATGTTCATAACAAAAGCTAGTGATCTCATTGGAAGAGAAACAAGTAGGATTATCTGCTACAACTTTGTTTAGAACTCCAAACTAGGAAATAATATTTTCCTTAAGAAAATTACATACCACTTTAGAAGTAGCATGCTTTACTGGGATGGCCTCCACCCACTTGGTCAAATAATCAATTGCAATGAGAACAAAGTTGTGCCCATACTTGACGGTGGGTTCACAACACCAATGAATTCAATGCCCCATTGCTGAAAAGGTTCTTTAATTACAACTGGCTTGAGTGGTAATGCAGCCAACTTAGGCCTTGTAATGTCCCCTTTCTAGAGGAAACACTTAAACTTGAATCTGTATTCAAAATGATTCTCAAAGAGAACAATAACTAAGTAAGATCAATGATGATGCTTTCATTTCATTACTTGTGAAATAATTCTTTATCTCCTAATTGTTACTTGTGTATTGATAACTATTTCATAATTCATATTCCTCATTACTTTCTTTATGGAACTAGGCTTTACATGTATAGGGTGCACTGAAACCATCTCTTGACCCAGCCTACGGGAGACATGGTCCTAGCCTATGGGCCTTCTTATGGATGGGATTACTCCACCTCTCCCCACAAGACCTAACATTCTTTAAAGAATGAAGTAATAGAGAAATATATAGAGAAATATCAACTACGTTTATCTCTCCATGTCATCTTCCTTCTACTCCTTACCCATGGATGGGGAATTATATGTCTCGGGTGTGTTGAACCCTCTCCAATGCATCATGAATGGAATTACTTCACCTTTCCCTTGTCTAAGGTGCATTAAACCCTCTCTAATGCATTGTGATGGAATTACCTCGCCTTTCCCTAACAAGACCGCCTCTCCTATGGTGGTAAGAGATGGAAGGATGAGATGGTTATTATATATATTCCTATATGACTTAATATGTAAATCATAATACTTTTAAAATATATGTAAATCATAATTGGGGTTTCCCATTTATTATTCATGATTCACATAATATATATTTGTACTTGTTACACGGTGGGGTTTTCCCATTTTTGACATATAAATTTAATTGAACATTATCTAAAACATACATTCAGATTTTCATTATGAATTAACTTCATGCTATACACCTATATACTTAGATCATTTTCTGTATCTAATATCTACTATTATTAAATATAGGATATTCACTATTTACATACCTATTTGCTGCCTCTGCAGATAGCAATTTCTGCACTTTAATTCCTTTCGTTGGAGGTTTCGTTCCCTTTTTCTTTGATCTGCTTTTTCTATTTTTGTCGATGCCCTGAGGGATGCTACTCGATCCCCTTTTAATGCCTTTGAAAGGTTTCAATACCCAACGTTTGGCAAGGGCACCATTTGACAATTAGTTTATTGACTTTATTAATTATGGTGGGGTCGTCTAGTCTCCATGCGATAGTTTAGAGTCTCAATGATTGATGCCCATCTTAATAGAAGCCCAATCCTTATATGAAGTAAGGATTATGTATTGTTTATATATTTATAGTTACTTTATATTATTGTAATAATATATATATATATATATATATATATATTATTTATTATGTGTATTTGTTATTATAAATATATAAATATGTATATATATATTCTAGATACTTGATAATAATATACATATATTCATAGTTACAATTTACAATAACAATGCATGTATGTTTGTTTATTATTTATCCTTGTATAGTTTATAACTTTTCTTTAACATATATTTTGTATTTACACATAATTCCAAATATGAACGCAATTTATAGAAGTATATATATATATATATATATTATAATACATTTGAAATATGTGTAAATCATAATTGTATAGTGTAATTGTAAGAGATATGACAGTCCCCCCCACTCAAGATTGCTTGTCCTCAAGCAATTTAAGATTTGGTAAATCAAGGATATCTTCTTTTTCCCAAGTAGCATCATCTATGGATAATCCCTTCCACTTGATAAGATGCTCCGTGATGATTCAGTTTCTCAATCTTCTTTCTCTAGTACTTATGATTTTCTCAGGTTCCAAAGTTAATTGTCCCTCAAATGTGTTATAATGTCTATCATATCTCCTACAATTACACTATACAATTATGATTACACATATTTCAAATGTATTATAATATATATATATATACTTCTATAAATTGCGTTCATATTTGGAATTATGTGAAAATACAAAATATATGTTAAAGAAAAGTTATAAACTATACAAGGATAAATAATAAACAAACATACATGCATTGTTATTGTAAATTGTAACTATGACTATATGTATATTATTATCAAGTATCTAGATATTTATATACATATTTATATATTTATAATAACAAATACATATAATAAATAATATATATATTATTACAATAATATAAAGTAACTATAAATATATAAACAATACATAATCCTTACTTCATATAAGGATTGGGCTTCTATTAAGATGGGCATCAATCATTGAGACTCTAAACTATCGCATGGAGACTAGACAACCCCACCATAATTAATAAAGTCAATAAACTAATTGTGAAATGGTGCCCTTGCCAAATGTTGGGTATTGAAACCTTTCAAAGGCATTAAAAGGGGATCGAGTAGCATCCCTCAGGGCATCGAAGAAAATAGAAAAAGTAGATCGAAGAAAAAGGGAACAGAACCTCCAGCGAAAGGAATTAAAGTGCAGAAATTGCTATCTGCAGAGGTAGCAAACAGGTATGTAAATAGTGAATATCCTATATTTAATAATAGTAGATATTAGATACAGAAAATGATCTAAGTATATAAGTGTATAGCATGAAGTTAATTCATAATGAAAATCTGAATGTATGTTTTAGATAATGTTCAATTAAATTTATTTGTCAAACTGCTGACATAACTCACACCTACGTACCTGATTGTACACATCTTGAAATAGTGTGGGCCAATAGTACCCAGCCCGCAAAATCTTATGAGCTGTCATAGGCACAAAAAAATGTCCTTTACAAGACAAATTGTGAAAAGACTCCAAAAGTTTGTTTTGTTGTGCTTTATCCACACAATAGAGAAAAACTCCATCAAGGCTTCTTTTATACAAACCATTGTCCCATAGGACATAGTTAGTAGCCTTCAATTTGATAGTTCTCTTTTCCTTATAGGATAGATGAGAAGGACACTCACCACAGGTGATAAAATGAGCAATATTTGAATACCACTCATCTATAGTAGCGACAAAAAGAATAGTTGGCATATCCTCAACTACTTCTTCATCTCTTATTTCTTTTGGTACATTATCGGTGATCAACTAATACAAACCTCTGCCACACACAAGCTTGGTAGATTTGATATCAAGATCAAACTCTTGAATCTTAGCAATCCAATTGCCTTTTTTAGTTCTGAACTCCTGTTGAGTCAGGATCGACTTCACTGTTGTGTCTGGCACCAAAACAATAGTATGTGAATTCAAAATATAAAACTAGAAATGCTTTACCACCTTGATCGTGGCATAAGCATGTTTCTCCATATTAAATATTTCAATTCATGAGCCTTTAGAGGACAACTCATAAATGAAATGTGAGATTCCACACCTTCTTCATTCTGATGAACAAGATTGGCTGAAAGCGTATGCTCGGAAGCATAACTATATATTATGAAGTTCTTGGTATAATCAGGACAAACCAGGATCAGGGAATGAGCTATAGCTCTCTTGATGTCCTCAAATGCTACTTTACCTTCTGTACTCCAATGGAAACTAGTCTTACCCTTCATCATGTTGACAATATGATGGGTTTTCTCTGTGAATTCCAGAATGAATCTCTGCAGAAAATTCACCTTTGTGAAGAAAGAGTGAGCTGCAGTCTTACTAGTAGGCAAAGTAAGACTCTAGATAGACCTAAATCTTTTTGAGTCAATTTTAGTACCTTCTCTAGACACAATGTGACTAAGAAGCTTACCTTCTATAACCCTGAAAACTGATTTCTTGGGATTAAGAGAAATACCATTTTGTCGACATCTTTCCAACACCTATCGCAAATGATACACATGATCTTGACGTTGTTTGGAGAAAATAGTCAAGTCATCAAGATATACCACAATGAATTTCCCCATCTCATCTCTGAAAGTGAGGTCCATTGCTCTCTGGAAAGTAGCGCCAGCATTGATCAAACCAAATGGCATCTTGCGATATGCAAGCATGCCCCAAGGTGTTGTGAAAGTAGTCTTGTACTAATCTGATTCCCTAACCTCTACTTGATTATATCCCAAAAAATAGTCTGACATAGATAGCATCTCTAAACCAGTTACAGTTTGCAACACTTGGTCCATGATGGGTAGGGGATAGTTATCCTTTAGAGAAGACTGGTTGAGATTCCTAAAATCAACACAAATATGAATTTCTTCGTTCTTGTTTCTTACAGGAACAATATTCATGATCCAAGTAGAATGATGAATAGGAAAGATTATTCCTGTATTCAACATTTTCTGAATCTCAGAAAGAATAGTACCTAATATTTTGGGATTATATTGCCTTTGTTTCTGCTTGTGAGGCAATGACCCAACCTTGAGAGGAATTTCATGTTGAATCTCCTTTGGCCTGAAAGACTTTAGATCATCATAAGAATATGCCAAAACATCAATGTAATGGAAAAGAAGTGTAGTGAATTTAAACTTCTCATCGGTAGTGCAACACTTCCCAATGTTGACCATTTTGAGATCTACCTTAGAACTCAAATTTACTTGTTCCAATTCCATAGATGAACTTGAATCAAGTTGGTACTATTGTTTTACATATTTGTCATGCTTATCAAATATATTTTCTAGGGAAACCAAACCTTTTGGAATCTTATTCCCTTTTAGTTGAAGAAACTCTTCACTAGTTTGTGAATCTATTTCAGGAATGTATTCCCATGGTGGAGATTCACTACCTTCAAAATAGAGCTCATCAAAGCTATCTATCTTTTCCAAGAAATCTATGATTTGATTATCACCATTGAACACATGCCAATGGTTAGCATTATCTGGTACACTTGGTTAGAAAACTAACTCAATTATGTACTTGTTACCTTTGAAGTCCTTATGGGGAACCATGAGGGTGGCAAAGACAGCTAATGAATCAACATGATAATTAAACTCTCTCTGTACTGCAGAAATGTTGAAAGCATCAAAACCTTCGATGCAATCCTAAACACGGTTGTGGTAATGCCTCAACCTTTCATTTTTGGTCTGATAAAGATTTCTTACTTGACAAACCACAAGTTTAGCATCTCCTTGAGCATGAAGATTTCTAATACCTTTAACACAAGCAGCCTCCAATCTGAGCAACAATGACTCGTATTCAGCGGTGTTATTGGTATTATCGAACTGCAACTTATAAGAGAAAGGAAAGATATCACCTTGTGGAGATATCAAAACAACTCTGGCTTCAAATCTAATGAAAGAACAACTACCATCAAATTCTAAAACCCAAACATCATTTGAATTTCTTACTTTGATGTTTTTGTTATTAGTAGATTCTTCTTCATCAAAAAGGGAAGATTCTGGCATCACTATGCTCTCATCTAAACTTTCATCTGATTTACTAGAAGTATCCTCTGATTCTGCATCTAAAATATTGGAACTCTCATCTAATGAACTAGAATTATCTTCAGTAGATAAGAAATAATTACCCATTCCCAAAGACTCAAACAAAATTTGGGCTTTGGGATTTGCCATTTGGGTAACAATATATTTTTCTTCTTTCTCAAGAAGCAAATTTTGCATGATGCCTTTAACAGGTATCCTTGTTTCAGATAGGTCCATGTTTAGTTCTCCACCCACATCTTTACAAAAATTACGCCCGAGTAGGATGCCATAAGAGGCTAGAACATTAGCAACTAGAACAGTCATCTTGATCCTCTTGTCTGGAAAGGCTGCAAATGCAAATTGAAGATCTTTGATTTGACCCAACAATGGTACTTGTTTTTTTTCCATGGAGAAACATCTCCCAGAGGTCTTGTTCAAAGTAAGACCAAGGGCATCTGCCACTTTGGTAGGCATGACATTATTGGATGCCCCAGAGTCTACTATGCAATTGCTCAACTTGTGACCATTTACCAATAGAGAAACGTAGAAAGGTTCTATTTTTCCTGGGGCAACAAGAGGAGTAGTGACAAAATTATTTTGGGTGGATTTGTTCTTTGATGAATCATGGGCAACTTTGGGAGAATCTTGTCCTGTATGGATAGTCTTGTTTTTAATGTATTTAGTTAACCTATCAAATTGTTCGGGATTAGCTTGTAAATACTCAACCTTAGACATTTGGATTTTAGTTTTCCTAGCATGATCTATAATGTCAAATAGTTGAAATGAACTAGATACAGAGGAAGGAAATCCATCATTCTAAGTTTTATTAGGGGTAGTACTGGTCTAAAGGACAGAAGTAGAAGACATCAGATTGTTAGATGTACTTACTTGCTTATCGACAATCGGGTCCTTTGACTGAAAAGGCAACGGAGTTCCCCATCTAGCAATTGAGATCACTGGCTGAAGTTCCTCTCTTGTCTTTCCTTTATCAGATTGTTGATTTGACTGATTCTAGGACCTAGTAAAAACAACATATGCTCCATCATATACTTCTCCTTCTCTTTCAGCTTCATCTTGGTAATTCAAAAAGCCAATGGTAGAGTCACCAGCTAATTCTTCTTCCCCTTCTATAAAAAGATTAGCATCATTCTCCTGATCCAAATTGGGTTGAAAAGAATGGTCATGTTCTGCGTCATAATAGCCAACTGTTGAGTTGACCGATGTTGCTTCAATGGAGAGCTACCCCTATGTGGGTGGAAGACAATTTTGTTGCCCTTGATTTTTGGCAGCATTGCCTTGATACGAATTGTTAGGAAATGTTCTCCTTGGTATATCCCTATAAGGAGGAGTATACATACCTTGTGACATTTACCTTTTCAAAGCTAGCAACTCATTTGCTAACTTTTGCACCATAGGATCTGTGGTGCTTGTCGAAGGATTATCAGTAGAGGGTTGACCTCTATTTATGTTGGAATCTCTTCTTATCTTACTCGCAAGGATAAAATCATCTTCCACCTTTGTAGCCAATATTTGAGTTGCTGGATGATCTACAGGGCCAACCCACCTTAGCAGAAAGCTTCCCTCAGGAAGCTGAGTATTGATAAAGAAACATTTAAGATTCTTCGTCGTTGGCTGAGTGGTTGTAGGAATCCTGTTTGTTAGCTTATTGAACTTAGCGACGAAGCCTCACATGGGTTCATTTGGCTCTTTCTTCATCTGCATTAGCTGTGCTAACAAGGCATGTGCATCTACCACAAGTTTGAATCTAGCTTCAAACTTGGTCTTGAGAGTGTTCAAACTTGTTATAGTTTGAGCTTGAAGATGGTGAAACCAATCTATAGCAGCACCTTGCAGTGTTTCCAAAAAAATTCTTACTGCTACATCTTCATGTTCCACACCTGATACACCACAAGCTATGTAGAAAGATGCAATGTGTTCATCCAGGTGGACTTTCCCATTGCCATAGAACTTAGGAAAATTCTTCCACAAACTATGAGGTAGTTCATGCAATGGTGGAGTTAAATTCAAAGGACCAAAAGTGTTATCCCAAGGACCTTGAGCTGCCATGGTGCACTAATTAAAGGGTGGGATAACAAACCTTTGTGGAATATGAACAGACAAAATTCTGTTAGTACTAGAACTAGAAGCTTCACCCGATATTGGAGATCTAGCATTAGTAGAAGGAAAACTCCTAGTTCACTGAAGTCGAGGTTGTGGAGGCAAAAGACCAAAGTTATTTTGCTGTATCAACTCAAATATAGGATCAATAATACCTTGAGCTTTGTTGCTTCTTGTATACCGTGAGTCTACTAGAATGCAATGTACTCAACAAAATTTTGAAAACATCTTGAAACAATGGAAAAGAACTATAGTGCTTCAACTCAGAGCGTGAGGCTTCAAGTTGCGCATTCCTTCCCCAGCAGAGTCGCCAAAAACTGTTGGGTGAATATTTTGTCTTCAACTAACTAAAGCAAAAATGGTTATATCAACCATAGTGTAATGAGATAAATCTCTCCTCTCAGCAAGGGGAGGTTCCCTATTAACTATTACAAACTTATTTACACTAAAAACTAATTTTGAGGTGAAACCATGTCATCCATTTCTCTTTTTTCAGAAATGATGTTTACAATATAAAATAGCACTTTCACAATACAAATTGTAATAACCAAGAAATTCACGAGAGCACAAAGTCTATCCTTGCTCCTTTTACTAATTTACAATTTAGAACTAGGTAGGATAAGGTGCAGCTCAAAGTCTTCACCGAATACTATGACAAAATATACGATCACAAAACATAATAGTAGTTCAAAGCCTTTCCAATATCTTTTACTTCAAAACATAAAATCACAAGCTAAAGATAATTGTTGTAGCACAAAGTCTCCAAAATCAGCTTTAGAATATCTCCTAGATTACTCACACTCACACTACAATTTGATCAAGTAGATAAGATAGTATAAGGAAAGGACATAAGAACAATTTCCAATACACCACAAGTTATTCCAATGCAAAGATTGAAAGATCGCTTGCTTTTCTACTCACTTGATAAAATATGATTTACAATTTGAACACAAAGTCTCAAATTGCTCTTCAATTTGGCAAAGTTTCTCTTCAATAACTAAAAGATGATAATTACAATGGGGGTCATCTTTATTTATAAGAGAAATTGAGAGCAAAAATAGGAAAAGAACAACTAACTATGACTTATTCAACAAAGGAGTCCTTTTTTATTTGGGACTTCCTATGTTTTTACATGTAATTACATATGAGAAAAGTACATGTAAATATGTCCAAAATTATTTCAAAAGTACATCTAAAAAATAGAAAATAAACTATGATGAAAAAGCTGCTTCAACTTGCACTGCCTTGTTTCTTTATGTAGCAATCATACATAGTAAATGCAACTTGCATCCCCAACTTATCTAGACTAACGATGTTCTTGAAAATCATCCAGGCTCTAACTATTGCATCTCAGACTGTGGTAATTGATTTTGCATGGCTAATTAACTTGGCCTTCAGATTATCCAAAGTTAACTGGTTATCAAGAATATTATCCATGGAGGCCACTGAAAATGTTTTGTCGTCAAAATCCTTCTGAAACATATGCTCAAATTCTTGGATCATGTCCTCTGTAGAAATAAATTGATTATCCTTTGACACCAAATTGCATGGCAGCTCCTCCAACTTGTATAAAAGACTAACATCACTTTGGTCACTCAGCTTCCTTGCAGTTTCTAAGTCATTGATTAGATCTTTCAGCACACAACTCTGATATGTCAATGCCTCCTTAGTCTCAGTATATGAATCCTGATTTGGAATAACACCATTGATATCAAAGAACTTATTTTCAACTTCCTCATTTCTACCCACTTATCATGATTTTGTTCTAAACACTCAATATCCTAAGAAACATCAATCAAATCATCAAGTTCTGCCCTAATTTTTTCCATTTTGCTTGTTTTCTTAGCTAGCTCTGTAAGAAAAGAGATTCCCTGTGTGTGCATCCTTTCCAAATATTCTTCAAGCACTCTTCCCTTAGGGTGAGTCTTTTCATCTTTCTGGATGATAGGATCTTCAACAGAAATGGCCTTAGGAGTCACTGATTCTGAATTCAAAGTAATCTTCCTTACCACTGCAGTCAATTGCTCTACCATTGCTTTATAATGATCTTTCATCTCTTTTTATTTATCAAACTTCTAAATCAAAATATCCATTATTGATTGCATGTCAATCTTTGCACTCTCATGTGTTATTTTGCCCAGCTCAATCATAGAAATAGAGTAATCGTTCATACTAAAATTTTCTATGGTAACATCCTGTGGGGTCCTTGCAATCTCCACAAATTTGTGCCCTTTGTCTCCTCGTACTCTTGAAAGAATTTTTGGCTTCTTTAGAGTCTTAGCCTTAGTAGGCACCAGCTTACCGAAATCAAAGTCATATGGAGAGATGGCTTGTTTCTTTCTTTTAGGCATATATGCTAACAACCACATAGGAAGCACATAAGTACTCACATTCAAATCTGGTTCCATTGTCGGTGTTACGGGAATTGTACTGGCACTAGAAGTAAAAACAATAGGTGGAGTATTAGTAAACACTGCACCTGACACATTCACATTCGAAACTTTCTCAGAACCCAATACAAAGTGATCAAATATTGAAGAATCTCCAATATCAAAAGATGATGAAGACACACTAGGAATGGACCTAGAAGAACGAAGAACATCATTAAAAGTAGTTTGAGGATTATCAAAAAAAAAATTTGAGGGTGATGGAGATTTAGAAGATGGGATGTCGATAGGTGAAACAGACAGAGGAACTGAAACAGGTATGTTAGACAAAGGAGAAGGGACTCCTATAGCATGTTGTACATCCTTTTGTGGAGACAAAACTTCATCTCCTTGTTCTTCCTCCCATCTCTTCTATTGATCTATTTTCAACCTCCATTTCCTCGGTAGCTGGATCATCAGTATTCTGTTTCTCAATTTCCATTTCTTCTACCTTAGATTCTTTCTCTATAGCCTTTAACTTCTTTGACACAAATTTGATCTTGGGTTTATGTGACTCGGAAGAAGAGGCAATGTCACTCTTATTCTTTGTCGTATTCTCCACCTTCTTACCTATTTGTTCTTGGACTCCAGTCTCTGATCTCGTAAGGAATTCTTTTAAAGCAATTCCCTTACCTTCTAACCACTTGTTTGTGTTAGCCAATATAGGTTCAAACATTTTTCTTAAAGAAGTCAATTCTTTCTGAGACCATTGGATAGGAGGAAGAGGAGAACCATCAATCTATTCAGTGTTATACCTAGGATTAATCAACTCTTCATCATCCACCAGGTCTTCAAGAATATTAGCCAATCCTAGACACTCAATCTGTTCTAGAGATAACCTACTATAGTCTAATTTTTTGATATCCTCTTCTGTCCTCAAGTCCACCTAGATGTCTTCAACCATTGGTTCATTAAACTAGGTCTTCCTTTCTTATCTTGTCTTTTACACCTCTGTAATCAAACCTTGGTCTTTGTTTGAACTATTTCATGGTCACTAGCTACATTTCAGTCTCCATGGCTCTAGCCTTTGCGGAAGTTGACACTGAAAACCTGCCAACTTCTACTAGAAATCTGAATCCTAGTTTCTTTAGTTCCATTTGCTTATTATGTACAATAATCATTTGTCTACATAATTCCATCAGAACAAGTTTATTTGAAGGAAACTGTTGATGGTGGTTTTAGCATGTAGCAATGCAGGTGTGATTGTTGGTTTCACACCTCTTTTGAAAAGTATCCTACCCTAGGTAAGACTACTCTAAGGATAATATAGCTAGGTCTTAGCTTGCTAGGAATAACATTAGTGAGATGTCTAGCTATGCTAGTAAGGGGTCTTACATGCAATCTATAAATCTTCAAGTTGGAATAGCAAATACACATAAACCCTTCAAGATTTTAGCTAATAAACAATGTAAAATGCTGCTAAAATTCCTAATCTAACCAAGGTTTTTTAAGAAAATGCAAAAGGAAAAGGAGAGGGAGAAGGGATAAGAGATCTTATTGACAATTGCAGAAATGATCAATAACTAGATAGATAGATTCCCAACAATAAACAAATCTTTGCTTAGCCAAGAAACCCACAATGCCACAGAGAATGTGCAATCTTCTAAGGATATGTAATAATTTTCAAATTGTAGAGGGTTCATCAAACACCCAATTCTTGGCATAGCTCAATGAAATCATACAATCAAACTTATCTCATAAACTATGCCTAGACTAACCATGCACAATGAAATACAATCAACAAGCCATTAATGGTATGCACATGAAATCCATCAAATATCTTAATAATTAATCACAAGTGCAACTGAATATCAACTAATTTCATATTGACATGAACCATGAAGACCAAAATGAGACAACACATAATCACAAATTCCTAGCAACGTGCAAAACTTGCTTTGTATTGACTATATTTTGGTAGAGTCTCGGCAATTCATTATCAAATCTTACTTACAAATGGGAGAAAAGGATGGCCCTTTTATAGACAAGTCACCATACTAAGTTTTTCAAGGACGGTGGAGATTAACTTGACATCGATGGTCCAAATTAAATGGCATTTAATGAGATACATCAGTTTGTTACATTTTCAGATTTACCCTTGTCTTGTAGGAAAAAGACAAAATACAACTTGTAAATACATTAAATCTAGACAAAATGGATACCCATTTGGTTGTACATGATGAAAATGTTGCAAGTATGAGGTTAACCAGTGTTGTCATTGATGTCAACATACTCATATTGCATTGATAAGAAGGATTGGATGAGCTGTGTGCTAAGGTTATTGAGGAAATTAGTCTCCATCAGGAATAGTGAAGAACAGTGATGAGAAGAAGGCAAAATTACTCAATAGGTTGAGGATCAGAGGATGCAGTTTAAAGGATTTGTAGATATGAGTCTTGAGATGTTCCAGTTAAGATTTCAAAGGTCCATATAAAGATCTGAAGAAGTTATGGCTACTTGTGTAGAACCAGTTTTGATAGGTGTTCAATGGAGACAGAGTGTCACAGATTGGTCCAGTGAGATCTAAAATTACATTATCTCATTCTATGGATTGGAAGGAGTGTTGAAGAAGTCAGTGTGAAGTGACAACTAGATTTGTGAATGATTTGGAGGTTCAGAAGAACCTTTTTCATTATGACAGTGATGATAGACTGTGCTCTTGAAGTTTCAGATGAAGAACAAAAGAATTCAAGTAAGCTAATAAAGTGTAGATATTCTTGATGACTCAGGAAAGGTTTTGGTGATCTTTGGATCATGTTCTATTCTTATTGGTGGTCTGCATTGAAGTTAGAGTTTGCATTCAAAGAATAACCATGGATTTTGGTGTTCTTCTTAAGACTGGCCAACTGGATGTATTACACGTCTTGCGAATGATCTTGTAGGTGTTTGTTGACTTAGATGATTGTTCCTAAGTCGATGCCTTGTATAAATAACAGTTTGTGAATTCATTTTGAAGGATGTCTTGTGGGGATGAGTGTGATATAGCGAAGGGAAGTGCGAAAGGCAAAGTAGGAGTTTTTGGGCTTAAATGGAACTGATCCAAGCATGATAAATATGTCATTCTCTAGTTCAAGTTTGTAATACTTGTTACTTTGTAGACAGTGTGTCTCTTGTAGGTAGTGTGCCTCTTGTGAGCAGTGTGCTCGAGCATTGAGCCCTAATTGGCATGTGCCATCCATTTTTCTTATTCTTCTAACAGAGAATAATTCTTGGGTTAATCACCCCGTGGTTTTTCCCTTGACCGGGTTTTCCATGTCAAAATCTTGGTGTCTAATGTGTTGATGTTTATCTACTCTAGTGTTTATGCTTTATGCTTTCATGAATGGTTAATTGATATGCTATTAAATAACAAAGAAGAATCAAGTGTCTAAAGTAAAAGCAAGTTTTTGTACAACTGATTCACCCCCCTTCTCAGTTGTGTGCCCTAGATCTAACAATTGGTATCAGAGCCAAGTTCCTCTAAAAAGGAGCTTAACCACTTGAGGAGATCCAGGATGTCATCATACAAGAAGGATAGTCCGAAGTTTGATGGAACCAACTTCTCTCTTTGGAAAGGTCGCATGAAATGTCACTTGGAGTGCATGGGAAAAGCTTACTTGTCCATTGTCACAAAAGCATATGTACCTCCACAGGGTGGTCCGACAACTCTAAATGAAATCACAGATGCTGAAAACAATCTGCGAACTAAAGAGGCTCTTCTAAGAGCATTAATTGACTCAGAGCTCTCAAATGTTATTGACCTACCAACTACCTATGAGATCTAGATTAAACTGGAACTTCTGCATGAAGGAGATGAGTATGTTAAGAGTGCAAGGTTGTAGAGTCTCAAAGGGAAATTTGAAAGATTGAAGATGAGAGATGATGAAAATATCACTACCTTTATGCTAAGAGTAAATGAGCTGGTGTGTGGAATTAGGAATGCTAGTGGAGTTTTGGATGAAAATGAGATTGTTTGCAAAATTCTCAAATCCCTTCCTGCTGCCTACAAAATCAAGGTTGCTGCCATTGATGAATTCAGAGCCCATACAACTATCACAAGAGACCAATTGGTTGGCAAACTAGCTGCATTTGAAATGACCAAGTTTGGAGATGACCCCCCCAAGACTGAATCTACATTCAAAGCTAGTGCCTATGTGAAAGGCAAATAACGATTTGATTTGGGAGAAAACTCTTCAAGGAAGCTCTCATGGTATGATCAAGCAAGAAAAGACATGGAAGAGGAAGAAGCAAAAACAACTCAATTTGAAGCCCTCATTGCAAAAAGACTGCCAAGAGGATCTGGTAAGTATGAAGGAAAATTACCCTTTAAGTGCTTCAACTACAATAAGATTGGTCACTTTGCCTCAAGATGTCCGGAAAGATCCACAAGATCAAATTCTAATAGACAAAGGTTCCAAAAGAATTGTTATTATGTTCATGAAGAAGCTGATAATGAAGGAGTAACAGATGATGAATCAGAGATAGGAGACAAATCCAGAAATGAATGGGTGTTCATTGCCATCAAAAAAGGAAGATCCAATATCCCCTGAATCTATCAATCATAAGGTTATAGAAAGAGCTTTGGCTGCCCAAGTTGAATAAAAGGATGATTGGGTTATTGATAGTGGATGCTCTCACCATATGACAGGTGACAAGAACAAGTTCTTAGATTTGGAAAGGTATGAAGGAGGAATGGTAAAGTTTAGTGACAATTCTATTGGTAGAATCAGAGGTAGGGGAACTATCTCTTTTGATGGAAAGAACAAAACCAGTAATGTACTGTATGTTGAAGGATTGAAGCACAATCTTCTCAGTGTTGGTCAGTTGGTGGACAAAGGCTATGATCTCCGGTTCAAGAATGGAAGATGCAGGATCTTTGAAAGCTCCAGAACTGAGATTGCATCCGGTACTCAAACAAAAGGTAATATCTTCCATCTAGTTGGTACTAATAAAAGTTGTTTGTTTGTTCAATTTGATTAGAGTTGGTTATGGCATAGAAGGATGTGTCATGTAAATTTTGATAACATCATCAAGATAAGCAATACTCAGGCTGTAAGAGATCTTCCAAAGATGGTAAAACCTACAAATAGTTTGTGCAAAGAATGTCAGCTAGGTAAACAGAGCAGAGTCTCATTCAAAAGCAAGGATCAGTCCTCTACCAGATTATTGGAATTAGTTCATACTGATCTATGTGGTCCGACAAGAATCAAGAGTATGCAAGGTGATAGATATTTCATGTTACTGATTGATGACCATTCTCGGATGATGTGGGTTACCTTTCTAAAAGAGAAATCAGAAGCTTTTGAGAAGTTCAAAATCTTCAAGGCTATGGTAGAGAATCAAACTAGATTAAAACTAAAATGTCTGAGGTCTGATAGAGGTGGTGAATTCACATCCGGTGAATTCATAGACTTTTGTGAGAAGCATGGTATAAAGAGACAGTTGTTTGCTCCTAGGACTCCACAGTAGAATGGAGTAGTTGAGAGAAAGAACCGAACCATCCAAGAAGCATCCAGGACAATGATGATGGAAGCAAATGTTCCTTAGATGTTTTGGAGAGAAGCTGTTAGCACTGCAGTCTACACTCTCAATTGAGTTCAAATCAGAAGCAATACCGTTAAGACTCCCTATGAACTTTGGTTTGGCATCACTCCTACTATGAGATATTTTAGAGTATTTGGTAGCAAATGTTACATTAAAAGAGATGAAGATCTAGGAAAGTTTGATGTTAGAAGTGATGAAGGAATTTTCTTGGGTTACTCCACTCAAAGCAAAGCATACTGGTGTTACAATAAGAGACTGAGAAAGATGATAGAAAGTACAAATGTGAAGGTTGATGAAGGTATTGAAAATCCCTCAAGATTTTTTGAGTATGATGAAGATGATCAGAATGGTGTTCTGATTCAAGGAACTCAATTCTCTCTTGAAGGTCAGATTCAGACTGATCCGGTAAATTATGAAGAAGAGATAGGTCTGGATGAGCCTGATCAAGAAGCAGAAGTGCAAGAAACTCCCAAATTTCCAAGGTATGTAAGACTGAACCACTCTAAAGATCAGATCATAGGTGACAAAAGCAAAGGTGTGCAAACTAGAAGGAATCTTGGTCAAAATCCGGATGAATGTTGTCTAGTCTCAAAGATTGAACATAAGATAATAAATGAAGCTTGCAATGATGAAAATTGAACCAAAGCAATGGAGGAAGAGTTGATGCAAATTGAAAAAAATCACACTTGGGATCTTGTTTCTAGACCTAGTAACAAGAATGTGATTGGAACCAAATGGGTCTTCCAGAACAAACTAAATGAAGTTGGTGAAGTAATCAGAAATAAAGCCAGATTAGTCTGCAAAGGCTACTCTCAAATAGAAGGGATTGATTTTGAGGAAACCTTTCCTCCGGTGGCAAGAATTGAAGGAGTTAGACTATTTCTTACATTTGTTGCCTTCAAAGATTTCAAAATGTATCAGATGGATGTCAACTATTTTCCTGAATGGTGACCTAGAAGAAGAGGTGTACATTGAACAACTGGATGGATTTTAGTTATCTGAGCATGGTAATATGGTTTGCAAATTAAAGAAGGCACTGCATGGTCTAAAGCAAGCCCCAAGAGCATGGTATGAGAGGCTGGACAAACATCTTTTGAAGATTGGTTTCAACAAAGGTACTATTGATAGTAACCTATATTTCAAAATTGATCATGAAAACATCTTGATTGTTGAAGTATTTGTTGATGATATCATCTTTGGAGGAAGAGACAGTATGTGTAAAACCTTTGCAAACCAAATGAAAAGTGAGTTTGAAATGTCAATGCTTGATGAAATGAATTTCTTCTTGTGTCTGCAAATTACTTAGATAGAGAAAGGAATCTTTATCTCTCAGACCAAATATGTGAAAGAACTATTGAAGAAATTTGGAATGGAAGATTCAAAGCCAATGAACACTCCTATGGCTACCGGATGTAAGTTGAGCAAAGATAATGACTCTCCTAAGATAGATCAGACAAAGTACATATCAATGATTGGAGGATTAATGTATCTCACTCAGACTAGACCAGATATAATGCAGGTTGTTGGTCTTGTGGCAAGATTTTAGGCTGATCCCAGAGAATCTCATGTCATGGCAATCAAAAAAAATTTTAGGTACTTAAAAGGAACAGTTGAGTATGGCCTATGGTATCCCAAAGATCATGACTTTTCTCTTCATGCATATACAGATGCAGATTGGGCAGGAGATGTGGATGATAGGAACAGTACAAGTGGAGGAGCATCCTTTTTGGGAAAAAGGTTGGTTTCTTGGCTAAGCAAGAAACAAGAAGCAATATCCTTGTCTACAACAGAAGTAGAATACATTGCAGCAGTAGGTAGTTGTACTCAACTTTTGTGGATGAAGCAAATGCTAAGAGATATTCAAGTAGAATATGAGGAGCCTATCACAATTTTTTGTGATAATTCAAGTGTAATAAATATTTCTAAGAATCCGGTATTGCATTCTAAGACCAAGTATATATCTATCAAATTTCACTTTTTGAGAGAACAAGTGAACAAGGGTGAAGTTAGATTGGAGTATGTGCCCTCCAAGGATCAGCTTGCAGATATTTTTACTAAACCTCTTCCCAAGGACTCTTTTGAGTATCTCAGGGAGAAGTTAGGGGTGATGGCCCCTCCGGTGATGAACTAGGATGCACTAATGTGCATCAGTCCGGTGGATATCACAGTCATATCTTGTGATCTAGATTGTTGATGGGGAGCTGCTATTAAGGGGGAGCAGCTAGTATGATTCTGATGTGTTAGAATTGCAAGTATGAGCCCTTTTCCATTGATGTCAAAGGGGGAGAGAAGACATGTGAGAAACAAGTGGTTGATGATCAAAGGGGGAGTAGTAAAGGAAGAGAAGACATGTAAAGAGTTGTTGCTGATAGGGGGAGTTGTGACAGAAAGGAGAAGTTCTTGTCTTGATGGTTTTTCACATCATATGTTGCCATCAATGACAAAGGGGGAGATTGTTGCAAGTATGAGGTTAACTAGTGTTGTCATTGATGTCAACATACTCATATTGCATTGATAAGAAGGATTGGATGAGCTATGTGCTGAGGTTAGTGAGGAAATTAGTCTCCATCAGGAACAGTGAAGAACAGTGATGAGAAGAAGGCAAAAGTACTCAATAGGTTGAGGATCAGATGATGCAGTTTAAAGGGTTTGTAGATATGAGTCTTGAGATGTTCCAGTTAAGATTTCAGAGGTCCGCATAAAGATCTAAAGAAGTTATGGCTGCTTGTGTAGAACCGGTTTCGGTAGGTGTTCAATGGAGACAGAGTGTCATAGATTGGTCCGGTGAGATCTGGAATTACATTATCTCATTCTATGGATTGGAAGGAGTGTTGAAGAAGTCAGTGTGAAGTGACAACTAGATTTGTGAATGATTTGGAGGTCTAGAAGAACCTTTTTCATTATGACAGTGATGACAGACTATTTTCTTGAAGTTCCAGATGAAGAACAGAAGAATTCGAGTAAGCTAATAAAGTGCGGATATTCTTGATGACTCAGGAAAGGTTTTGGTGATCTTTGGATCATGTTCTATTCTTATTGGCAGTCTGCATTAAAGTTAGAGTTTGCATTCGAAGAATAACCACAAATTTTAGTGTTCTTCTTAAGACTAGTTAACCGGATGTATTACACGTCTTGCGAATGATCTTGTAGGTGTTTGCTGACTTAGATGATTGTTCCTAAGTCGATGCCTTGTATAAATAAGGGTTTGTGAATTCATTTTGAAGGATGTCTTGTGGGGATGAATGTGATATAGCGAAGGGAAGTGCGAAAGGTAGAGCAGGAGTTTTTGGGCTTAAATGGAATTGATCCAAGCATGGTAAATATGTCATTCTCCAGTTCAAGTTTGTAATACTTGTTACTTTGTAGACAGTGTGTCTCTTGTAGGCAGTGTGCCTCTTGTGAGCAGTGTGCTCGGGCATTGAGCCCTAATTGGCATGTGCCATCCATTTTTCTTATTCTTCTAACAGAGAATAATTCTTGGGTTAATCACCCCATGGTTTTTCCCTTGACCGGGTTTTCCAAGAATCTTGGTGTCTAATGTGTTGATGTTTATCTGCTCTAGTGTTTATGCTTTATGCTTTCATGAATGGTTAATTGATATGCTATTAAATAACAAAGAAGAATCAAGTGTCTAAAGTAAAATCAAGTTTTTGTATAACTGATTCACCCCCCCTCTTAGTTGTGTGCCCTAGATCTAACAGAAAAGTTAATTTTCAAGGCCTAATAAAGCAAAAAAGAGTCACGTGATACTTGAAAACTTGAGCTGATGTGGATTCATGGGATTCCAAGTGCTGAATGGACCAAGAGGAGTATGTGGCACATTATTAGTGAAGATATATCCAACTGAATGCTTGCTGGACTGATTCTTGATGACCAGACTGTTGGAACAGCTGTATGCATGTCTTGGTGATCCAGTACATGGTCATTTGAGTGGTATTTTTGGGAAAATATCAAAAATATAATTTTTGGTATTTTCTACATTATAGTAAATTACATTTTCAGAGGCCTTAAAATTGGACTGGGGGCTTGAAACTTCTTGTTTGCTTGGATTTAAGCCTTAGCAGCTAGGTAACTCAAACTAGACAATTAGTTTATCTTTCCAATGAGTCCAAGAAGTTTAATTTTTTATAAAATAGCTAGGAGTTACAATCTCCAGACTGGATCACTTGGACATTGGACTGGATCTGCAGGAACAACAGTGATTTGGCATGATCTTCTATGTCTTTCAGCTCCTGAGACTCATCTTTATCATCTTGGACATTATATCAACTTCTTGTTGCATGTGCAACATTAATTTGGTTGATAGAATGTCAATTCTGCATCTCTGGATCAGTAGGGTCCCTCTGTATGTTCATCCTTCCAAGATGGCTCCAGTTAGCTCCTTTATGTCTTAGACCTACAACTCACAATGCAAAGCATCAATTTCATCTTAACAAGTCATTTTTCATCAATTTGGATCAAAACATGTCCATTTGCAGTCATGGATCAGTCAAAAACAGCCCATTGTCAATGTTGCTTCCTTATAGATAACTTCATAAATCTAGTGATTTTTGCTTAATTTTCTGCATTTTTTACCATTTTCAAGTACCCATTTGTCCAATATATTGATCTAGGAAGTTTTTGCAGTCATTAGAATCCATTTACAGACTTTAATTTCATGTTTTTCTAGCCTTTTCTACAAAAAGTAGGATTTTTGGAGGTCACGGACTTTTCATGTGCAGTGGCATTAATTATCGTAAAATGTGCCAAAAATCCACACAAACTTGGTAAAATGTTCATCATGATGTGACAAATAGATATGCAATTCAAATCCATCAAGAAAATCCAATTTGCTCCTTGAAAATCTCAATTTTTGGCCCAAAATACCAAAAAGTGCGGGTTTTGGGTGTCACAGACTAAAAGTCAGTGGAGGTCAAATTTAGTGTAGGTCTGTGAGGTGCAATTCTAGCACAAAATGGTTTTAGCACTGATCTGGGGTCTAACTGACCTTAGCATAGATTTTAGGTCTGACCGACTAAAGTCAGTGAAGGCAATTTTTAGTGCAGGTCTGTGAGGTCTATTTTTAGCGCTAACTTCATTGGTAGAGATTTTCAATGCAATTGACTAGCACAAATTTGTTTGTCTACTGACCAAGTGCAGTGAAGGCAAATATTAGTGCAAGTCAGTTGAAGCCCCTTTTAGCGCTTTTCTTCAAAATTGTCTTGGCAGAGATGTTTGGTCCGACTGACTTAGCGGTATCTTGGAGGAAGGTCAGTCAGAGGTGAATTTAGCGCAAAAGTTGGTAGAAGGCATTTTTAGCGCTTTTTGCAGTAGGAGGTGTTTTTAGTGCTAGATTTTGAATTGGGCAGGGTGAAAATATATTTAAAAATATATTTAAGTAACTATACTTTAAATATACTTTCAGGATGTTTAAGATAGGTTCCAAATCCATAGGATTTCATATGCAAATTCTAGAATTTTGAGGTTCCACCAGATTTCAGACTTAGTCATTTTTTAGGATTTTCAGGGTTTCAGACATAGCCAAATTAGGGCTTCAGGATCATGCATCAGAATGAAAGTATATGAACCCCTTAGTGAACTCTTGTGGAGTTTGACATGATTTTGCAACTCTGAGACCTGGAAACTAGGAATTTCAACATAACACATCCTACAGTAGCAATTCCAAGGCCAATATCCAGTGATATAGGATTTTTGAGCAAAGTGCAGTAACACCCCATTTTAGCACAAAAGGTAAAAAATGGAAATATTTTAAGTACAAGACCACTCAAGACACTTCCAAATCAATCATGCATAATATCAAATGACTCCAAACATGCAAAATACTCAAATTTGGAACAAATCCTGCAATCTAAGCACAAACTCACTTTCTAATCATCATAAGGCAAAAAGGTTGAGACTTCAAGACAATGCAAAAGAGGGGGTCTCCATCTGGCAAAATGGGGCATGTGTGCAAAACACAATAGAAACCTTGGCAACATATATGGATAACCTTGGGAAAAGCCAACACTTAAATATGAGAAAGTCTGAAATTGTAAGAACATGCACCCATAATCATTCACCACTGACCAAGCTTTGTCTGAAACTCTTCTTTCCTCTAACTGAGGGTCAAAAAGACACAAGAACACTTCCAAAAAACATCATTTACCCTCCTAAAGTGGTGAATAGAACCTTTAAATGTTAGTTGAGGATAGTACTAACACACATGAACCACTCTCTTATCTCCTTCGGATGTCAAACCCAGAAAGATCCTCATTGAGGCTGCTATATACACAAGGTAAGAAGTCATATATAATTTGAAAGTAGTGGATACCTAAGTCAATTTCTCATGTAGAGCATTGCTGATTTGTTCACCCCAAAAGATGGCTTGCTTGCCTTGAAGTATAACCTTGATAAAAGGGTACATCCATTCATGGAAAAGAGAGGAAGAAGCCAGCCCCCTTATCCTGCTAAGAAGAGTTATGAGAACACCAACCTCCTCAATAAATTCACTTCTAGGAAAACTCCTCAGCCACGTGGATAAGTTTGGCCTTGAAGTCTTAAGCCATTTGATGTTAATTGTCTTCTTAGCCTTCTCAGAATTCTTGTCATATTCTTTTTGAGCTTCAGTAAAATCAAGTTTCACAACTTTTGTAGCAACAGGACACATGAAAACTTTATCAATGAATTCCAGATCTAATTTGATGATCACATTGTCATTCGTATCCACCACTGCCCTAGTGTCTCTGTTGTAAAACTAAGAACATTGAAGAACAAACTCACTATTATGAGTTGCCACCGAGAAAGATGACACCAAGTGAATGTTGCTATCAACAATCTTCTTCATTGCAGAACTAGGGTTATTAGACTTAGTTCTTTCCACAAACTCAGCCATGTTGACATGGCCAATCTCTGTATCCCAAATGTCATCAACATTGGAAGTAACCGAGGTGATTGGAAAAACACCTTGATACTTATACTTCATTACTTTCGACTTCTTTGGAGACAACTTAGTCATCTTAAAAAACTAACACTAGAAGGATGTCGACAAAGAGAGAAAATCAGCAGAAGAAACTGCAACAAAAAACCATGATCATGCAATTAGGGGAAATACTAAAAATCTGGGAAAATTGCATGTCGATGATCATGACTACTGGTATAAGCTTGAAAAGGGATAGAGCACAAGTAAGTTGAAAAAATGGAGGAAAGTGGGCTCAAGAAAGTAAATTTGAAAATCTCGTAGCGTTAGAGAAAATTGAGAGTGAATGCACAGGCAGCAAAATTTATCGCCCTTGTATTAGAGGGATAAATGGTAGGTCTCAGGGTGGCAAATTTTGCTAACCCTGCATGTTGGGGAAACCTTTTCATGTCTGAGCTGTAATTTTTGCTGACTATGCATGAGGATGGATTTGCAAGTTTGAGGCACATGCAGAAGTGGTGAAAAGGTCTGCCAATGCATGTTGAAGGAAGAACTTTGATGTATAGTCAGTCAGAAAGACCGCACATGTAGGTGTTTCAAAAACTCCAAGTTATATACGCAAGAGAGGGAGTTTTGGCCGCTAATGTGCATTAGTAGGTAATGCAAGGTTTATGTAAGGGTGGTAGTTTTAACTACTCTTACATATAGGGAAGACCACATGAATGAGATGCGAAGGCGGGGAAAACCCTTGACATTACAAATCCAAAGGAAAACATGCAAATTCATGTAGGGACAACAAAAATTCCCGCCCTTACATGAAATATCAACACCGAGGATGAGAACGTGTATCGACGGTGATTTTTGTTGTCCCTATACACGTTAGAAAACTAGGAAAAACATAAGTTTAATATGGGTGGTAAAAACCCTGACCCATTGAAACAAATGTATCCAAAACAAAACAAAAACTAGGTTTTAAAGAAAATGGAGAACATACATATATGGATGATATAGTTTCACTAAACCATAAAAGAGAAATCAAAACAAAAGCAAAGATGTTTACCACATGCCAAAACCCTAGTCTTAAAATGAAAACAAGAAAAAAAACAAAGACTTACCTGGTCAAAAAAGTGAAACCCTAAACGCAGTCACAGAGGCAAGATAGGCTTAGATCCAAAATCTATGCGAGCTTCATGAAGAAAATTGGTATCAAGGAGGTATAATTCATTGGAGGTCTTTGAAAATAAACAATAAGAAAATTAAAATGAAAATAAAACACTTAAAAAGGCTTTAAAAGTTGTGCATTAAACATGGCACGAGTGCCATTAATGCTAACTCCAAGTTCATGGATTTCGCAGGATATGTCAGAGCGATGAAAAACCCCAACACTACACAAACTAGGAACATGCTCAAGCAGTGAATACAACTGCCTTTACATTTGAAATTACTACAGGAAACATATGCCCAAGTGGTGAAATTAACTGCTATTGCTTATGCGACACAAATCTAAACATGCATGGGCGGTGGTTTTAACCGCTCATGCATATTTTAAAAAAAGAAGACAATTAAATATGTATCAGTGGTAGTTTTGGCCAACATTGAATATTTCACAACAACACACATGTAAGAGCGGTAATTTTGACTGCTATTGCATGTGAAAACAAAAAACTTTCTAACACCCCAAAATAGTCAAAACTAATATTTTGACAAGCTTACGACCTAGTCGATTTTTGTGATTTTTGAGGAATCAACCTAGGAGAACATCGCAAACTATTTAAGCACTATTAGAAGACTTCATGCGAGGCCAAGAGGACTCGCCTTGATAAGAAAACTTAGAGTGTAGACTACGAAACGGACAAGTTTTGTAGGGGTTGTCTACAAAAATGAGCGTAGTTGATTTTGAGAACAACAGATGATTGTGCTGATTTTGAACTTTCACCTTTTTCAAACCCTAAGCCTTCTTTGTCATTGGGATCTTTCTGACTTGCAATCATCTCGTCAAGCCTTACATAACTTATCTTAAATTTTTCTTCATAACTTTTTGCTTTCTCCAAATTTGATTTCAGTTTCACAATTTGTTCAAGCTTAATACATTCTTCAGATTTGCCTTTCACCATTGAATTTAGCTATTCCTCAATTCTTGCCTTTTCTTCAACTTGCACTTTCAGACCATTCATGGATTCATTTGCTAGCCTCAATTGTTCACTGACTTCCTTATGTTTTTCTTTGAACTTTTTGACTTGCTCTCTCAGTTTTCTGATACATCCATTTGCTTTTTTGACATTCTATTTCAGGTCTTTGACTTCTTCTTCAGTCCTTTGTAGGTCTTCAAGAGCAACCTTGAGTTCTTCACTATTGACTGAGAAGTATTCATCTTTTAAAAATTCAACAACAGGAATCTCTTCCGAAGGAGTAGGAAATTTCCTAGTTTCCATGTGGTCAACCTCCAAGATCTTCCTTAAGCAATTAGGCTTCTTCCAAAGGACTTGGCTCTAATACCAATTGTTGAACACCTTGAATATTGAAAGGAGAGGTGAATCAATATTCTATTAAACCATTCACATATTAAGCGTTCAATCCATTTACCATATTCAATAGAAGTAAAGCATAAAACATGTAACCACAAACCATGACACATGAACACCAAGATTTTTACATAGAAAACCCAAAAAAGGGAAAAACCATGGCGAGGATTAGCTCACAATATATTATGAATAACAATACCAGTTACAAAGGGCTCACTGCCCAAAAGGACTCACTATCCAAGTGGACTCATTGCCCACTAAGAGAAAAGTAGAGAGAAAGAAGGGTGGCTCACTACGAGACTTTGAACTATTACAATTACATCTACACATGCATGGAATACAATTCCAATGAAGCTTAAGTTATAGAAACAAAAACTCCTCTCACTGATCTGAGATATCACACTATCCTACAATGTGCTTCCTCACTTTACATATGTAGGCACTTTTTGCATTATTCAGATCACATTCATATGACTTCGTGTTTGAACCATCAAAAACAAACCTCTTTATATATCTGCTTCTTTTACAACATCAATTAGGTCGGCCTAATTGGATGTAACATGCAAAACATGCCATACATAACTCGTCGGCCCCAAAACTTCACATACACACTTTGCGCCAAGATTTAAACTTTGAAACAACTTGAAATAGGTTGGGATGGACCAAAAATTTCTCCTAGTTAACTCCATAGAACATATTTACCCTCCGCATAACATCTCTACCTTCTCGTCAGCTCCACTAGCAAACTGACAATAACATGAGCTAACTATCAAACCACAAATTAGTATCTAGAACTCCAAATTGCTTCAAACCTAGAATATATATTCTTTAGTTATTCATAAAATTGTCAAATCCTCACAACAAAATGTTCACATGTTCTGTATCAGATATGACTAAACTCTGTCATGCAAACTTCTTCTAATCAGAACTTTCACATCGGATGACATCACTAGACAAAATTCTAGAATTAGATGTATTTAATGATCAATAACAACATACCAGAACTGCAAGACATGATCTTCAATGGTGGAATAATGCATACTAGAAAACTAGAACTATGTAAATTGAATGTAGTGTACTAACAGTTAGCTACATTTCTTAACATGTTCCTTACCAGACCAAATATCTTTGCACAGTTGTCTTCTAAGAAGAAGTAGATGAACTTGAATGGAAGAGGATCAAACCCTCTTGAAAAATTCCCATCCAAATTACTCTGCACAGTCTTACAACTGTTGTTGCCATTAATGAAAACATTGCATAACATCATGCTCTACCTTATCTTTTGCATGCTAACAATTTCATCTCCAAAGCATGAGCACCCTTAGGTACCTAGAAAGCACAACCATCAGAAGTAGATGCAACACACTTCTTTGCTATTGGTTCTAATGGTGAGGATGAAGAATTTGAAGCTCTCTTCTTTGAAATAGAAGAACTATTGCACTAAATAGTGCATGCATCTAGCTAAAACAGAGTACCTCTCTAAACATCCTTAGCAAGAACCATATTTGCTCTCGTCATCTTACATCATCCATTCGAGAATACAACCTACACACCCACATCATTCAAATTACTTACATAAAAAAGAAGCTTTCGTGCCAAACCAGGGATATGAAAAACACCATTGATTCCATTCACTCGTCCATTAGGGAATCAAATCAAGACTCTTCCATGGCCAATAATCTTTAGGTGAGAGTCATCACCTAGGTACACCTTCCCACTATTGAATTCTTCATACTTTGTGAACCAACCCTGATGTGAGGTCATGTGGAAAGAAGCACCAGAATCTATTAACCACACATCTTCTAATGCATGGGTGGCCAAGGTAGAAACAAAACCATCACCATCATCTTGGGACTTTTCAAAATCTGAATCGAAGTTCTTTTTCTTCTTCTCCTCCTTACACTCCTTTTGAAAGTGCCTAGGTTTGCCACAATTCTAACACAGTGCCTTGGACTTTCCATGAGACTTAGATCTCCCACGAGATTTAGATCTTCCTTTATCTACTTTCTTTTCCTTCTTTTTCCCTTTCTATTTTGATTGACCATGAACCGCAAGAGCCTCCTTAGCCATTTAAAAAGATTTTCTCCACTTCTCTTCGGATAGTAATGAAGCAACCACTTCATCCATCTTGAAGGTGGTTGTGGTACTCCCAATGGCCATCACAAGTTGGTCCCACGAATCTAGAAAAGAACATAGCAAAGTCATACAATGATCCTCCTCCTCTATATTCACTCCAATGGAGCTCAATTGGGCAAAAAGCATATTAAAATTGTTTAGGTGATCTATGATAGATGCTCCATCTTCCATCCTCAAAGAGTACATCTTCCTCAGGAACAACTTATTTGTTAGGGATTTATCCTAATAAGTTTGACCAAGTTTCTTCCATATATTTTTTGTCATAGTCTCCTCATGGACATTTGACAAAATGGAGTTAGCCAAATAGATCCTTATCAAACCCTTAGCCTTCCAATCCAACAGATCCTAGTCTTCTTGTTTCATGCCCATTGGCATCTTTCCAGATATAGAAACCCATAGATTTTGATATACAAGCATGTCCTCCATTTTGAGTTTCCACAACTCAAAATTACTATCATGAAACTTCTCTATCTCAATTTTCTAGATGTGCTTGTCATCTCCTTCCTACAACAAGATTACAAAATACTCTCCACAAACTCCCACTCAATCGAAGATCAATACAGAAACCCTCTACCAAACAACTAGGACCAAAACTAGCTAGGCTCTGATACCAACTGAAAGGAAGCAAGGTACATGGAATAACTTCCTACACTAAACTAATGAGGGGAGAGTTATGCAAATTTTTAATCTTTACAGTTAACATAAAGGAAGATACATAAACATAAATCAAATCAGCAATACCATAACACAAGATGTACATGGGGAAAACCTTTTCAGGTAAAAAACCCCACACTCCAAAGCACAACCCAATGTATTATTCAATAATCAAATAATGGTTATAATACAATTAGAGAGCCAAGCTCTTCCAGGAGTTCACCAACATGTAGTATCTAGAGTAATTTCAATAGCATAACAAGACTTACAAATCAACCATACACACTACTCCAACAAGCACCTTATTTATAAAGAGATATAAGCATGGAGGAAGCTTCTAGAGCAAGCAACAAGAGATGGGCGTCTAAATCAATGTGGTACACTTTTCAAACACATGTTTGACTCCCATGACACTTGTACAAGATTCCATTACACCTCTTACAACCCTCGATACTTGGGCACCCCAAATTTTCCCAAAATAGGTATGACATATGCTCTTACACTGTCATGAAATCTATCATATATGACACCACTTATATGTATAGGGGAATATGTCATAACTAAATATTAATAGAGATTATCTTACAACTTGTTGTTGGAAACAAGGCAGATAACTGAGAGGGGGGGTGAATCAGTTATCTTAGACTTCTTAACTTTCTTATCTTCTTTAACAATAGTGCAGTATCAAAACATATAAGAATAAATGAAATCAACACACATAGCACAAGGATTTTTACATGGAAAACCTTGTTAAGGGAAAAACCACAGGGTGACTAACTCAAGATTGTATTCTCTATTAAAAGAATAGAAGTACAAAATGGCACTTGCCAATTAGGGCTCACTACCTGAGCACACTGCTCACAAGAGGCTCACTACCTACAAGAGACTCACTATCTAAAAGGTATAAAGAAAGTAACTAGGTGTTTGAACTAATCAGAGGCATCCACATATGTAGAGGTTTAGTTTTGGTTAGGCTCAATATACTGATCTGCTGCACTTCATTCTTCCTCTGCTTAATGCTAATGTTTTGTCACATACCAAATTTAAATATATATCTACTTCCACTCTTCTCTCTGCTTTTCTTTGCACTCCCTATCACTTTTCATACACCTACACATCGAAATCCATCTGGTATATATATCCACACAAAGGAATTCAACATATTTCCAGTCAGCATCTAGAATACTCAATGTTTTCCCAAACTCTGGTCTATTGGTTGAATCCTTGCTTGCTAAGTGATGCGTATCAAAGAGATAGTTATAGAAGTCATCAATCATGTCAGCCAACCATGAATGATCCCTTAAGAAACTTGATCACCATCAATTCCTCATCTGGATTAAGGTCTGATGCTCTACCGGTCAGTTCTTCCTCAGTCTACTCTATCAAATAGGAACCCAACACTTAGGTGCTCATATCTTTTCACTCTTTCATCACTGGAGGCTCAATCTCTAGAATGTAGTAGTCATGGAACTCTTCTTGACTTCCCCAAGTCCACACTTTGCTAAGATACTTCCTCTGAGAGATCCAGACCTAATTGTTGGACCTTACTGCATGCTTTGTTCTTGCTCACCAAACCAAAATACTCTTCAATCTGACTTCCAGTATAGGCATACCATGTGTTGCGGATGTGTGGAATGGACTTTGTTGCCATCAATGAAAACACTCATGAAGCCACATAGTGTCTCTTGCCAACAATCTCCCCCTTTGACATTGATGACAACACTTAGTGAAAAATGACTAAGTGTCACACTACACTCCCCCTTGGCTGATGCTCTATTCTAATGTACACTTTTTCAGAGCTCCCCATTAGCTAGATTCCACATTTTTCACTGCTCCTCACTCCCCCTTTGACATCAATGGAAAAGGGTAGAATCCACACACCAAAATTTCCAAAAATCAACCTATACTTAGCCACATAAGTATATATACATGTTACACTCACATCTACTAAAGTATATCTGCAAAGGTGGTCTTCAACTGTAACACTTCTATCACCCAACTCTTCTTCATCCTATCCAAAATTGAAATGTGACCAATTAGCAAAAATGCAAAAGCTTCTGCCCTGTTTAGGTCTACCGGATCACTGGTCCAGGCTATGGTCTAGGCATCAATTAGGGCCTCATGCATTGCCTCTAACTTGGGGATAATTATCCCTCTTAGTTCACTTAGCCTACTTATTCTATTTTTCTTCTCCTTCTCAAGCCTCTTTATCTCATTTATAGTGGAAATAGTCTGGCATTCTTGATTCATTGTGGATGAGGTGAGAGGATCAAAACTCTGGGATAAACTTGATAGTTTTCCCTCTTGTTCTTCCACCTTCTTTGCAATTTCTGTTGTTACTGTGGACCAAGATAAACAAAATTTGTATAATTCTCCGCCATCTTTAAGAGCATTTTCTAGGCTCTTTATTCTGATATTCAGATTTTTCCTATCATTTGCTTTTAGCCCCTATAATTCAAAGAATCTCTTACCCAAAAACTCTTTCCAGACTTTCTCTTCTATTGATTTCTCCAAGGAATCAAAATGTGTGCTAACAGAATTAACAAGAGATTTCACATTACTGGATGAAGAGGTCAAAAGATCCTTCTAGAAGGATGGCATGATCTTCTCCAACACACTAGATGCAATCTCTATCAGCTCATAGTCTTCCATGTGAGACTTTAGAAGTTTTTCTTTTTCCTTTGCTTGGGCAAAGGATTCTATCTTTATTGTCTAAAGTAGGGAGAGGGAATCAAAATTGAATGGTCCTTGAAATAGCTCTGATTCATCTAATTCCATCATTTCTTTGGTCAAGAAATCTTTAACTGTTTCTATAGTGTCTCTTGCTAGAGATAGAGTCTTCTTTCCTTTTGCAGCTTCAGAACTGTCACCAAGGGTATTCTCTATTTGATCTTCTTCTCTTCCCTTTACCTCTTCTTCTTGACTGATTCTTTCTTCTTTTCTTGCTTCTCCTTTAGTTCTGGAGTCTGCTGGGGGATCTAGATGAGAGATATTTACTTCTTCATGGACTTCCTCTTTTGGAACAGAGGAATCCAGGTCCTTAGTCTTCTCCTCACCTATCTCCTTTGATTCTTCTGCAATTTTCTCTATAGGATCTTCCTTTGATATGCTTAGTCCTTCGACATCCATGGAAGAAGGTTCATCACTTATGTCCTCTATAATAGGAAGATTGAATCTTTTATATGCATCTCAGAGGATGTCTTCAGTCTCTTTTGCCACCTGATCAGTCTCTCCAAGCATAAGCTTGTTCATTCTGGCTTTGCTCTGGAACTCATCCTTGTAATCCTTGAAGATCATGTTCATTTATTTTGGAGTGATGGAAAGATAGAGCCGAATAGATATTTGTTCCCGAATCTCCATATCTTTTTCTTTGGCATTGTCTTTTCTGAGTTCAAGTATTTTCTCTAAACTTTTGGGGATTAGAGAGATGATTTCAATGACTACTTTATTATAGATATTCAAGTATTTGACTGTGGATTCTTCCAATATTCTTTTGTCAATGTCATTATACTTATCATAAAATTTAGTTAATGGTTATAAATTTCCATCCATTGTGACTTCCTTGATAACTTTATCAACAGAAGGAGTGGACCTTTCAACAAATTCTTCTACCTCTTCTTCTTTATTTGCATCGGTAGAAGATCCACCTAATGTTTTCTTCTTCTTCTTCATTTTCTTAACTTCCTCATCTATTTCTGTCTCTTCATCATCCTTCTGACTTATATAGGTCCTTGTGGCTTTGGTTTTTGTTCTCTTTTCTTCCTTACCAGATGTCTTGGCTTCCGGTTTGGAGGCCTTTTGGCTCATAGAGGTGGCAGGTGCAGAGCTTTTGGAAGAACTAGTCTAGGAGGGGAATTGCACCGGATTACTTTCTTTCTCTGCTTCTTGTCTCTCCTTCTCAGCTCTTTCTAATTTTTCTTTGTTTGTATCAACTACTTATTTTGAGATGCCATATCTTTTGGCAAC